>CM070625.1:48027677-49227677 GCA_036346255.1 Ampelocalamus luodianensis | reverse complement strand
ATGCTCCCCTCCAAACACCACACACAAAACACCCACCAACCAGCTCCTAATTAACACCTTCCAAAGTACTTAGCCAAGAGAGGTCACATATCCCCCTCGTGTGGTTAGCACGCATTAAGCGCTTGGCTTAGTGACACAAGTAACTCGGTCCTTGGGGACTCAGGCACCATTCCAATTACACCCAACAGATCACACCAACATACCATTGTGCCCAAGTCAAGATATAATTTTTGTTTTCAGGTTTTGATTTGCAAATTAGTAAAACACAAGGTTGGACATAATGGAATAATAGTAACATTAGTGTGATCAAGACCATCGACTAAGTCGATGATCGCCCAATACTACCGATATCTAGGCATGGCTAAGCAATATTAATTCGTAATCTACTAAGTGAGAAGAGTTCATCCAACGAACTCTAATCACAGCAAAATAGCCTAGGCTCAGGTAGTAGAGGAGAATTATTTACCTACAGATTATGCAACTAGAGGATTAACTAATCAATTTAACAACAAAATAGCAATGCATACATACAAGTTAAACAAAGTATTAGACTTAAAAGTAATGGGATGAAATGAGAAATAATCAAACTGCTTGCCTGGCTGCTGTTGCTCACTATGCTGCAGAGGATCACTCTCAAGGATGGCACAATCGTCGGAACCTACCGAAAGAGCGAAAAAGAACCGATAAGAACAAAGAAAACGAAAAAGACTCTAAAACCAACTTGATCCAAATGCTCTGAAAATTTTACAGCAGCAAGGACATGATTTATAACAAATTTAGAAACAAGAACCAACTGATTTGGACTCTTAATGCAAAAGTTATGATCAAAACAACTTTGCTCACCTCGGAAAAATTACAATCTGTTACTGTTCATCATAATTAAATTGTTTGGCAAAAATTTCTAGAAAGGTGGTGCAGCTGAAATTTTTATGGTAGATCAAGAAACTCATAAGATGAACAACCCAATTGGATTCATCTCATTTAGAGTTAAAATGATTTAGTTATGATTTTTCAAGTTATAAAAATGAACAAAACTAAATTGCATATGAACTCTTGCTGAAAACAGTAATATGCCTAAAGTCAATTTTAACAGCAATTTTATTATTAGAGGAAGCCAACAGAATTGGATTCACTCAAAAAGGATTTACAGAGAATTAGTTATGCATTCTACAAATTTTAATGAATTCTAGACCACATTTTAGGTTGAAACAAGTTAACATAGTTTATACTATTTTCTGCTACAGAAAAGACTTCAAAATCATACTCAATTTAAAGATCATTCTACTACAAAGCTAACACAACTTGAATTTCTCAAAAAGGAGTTGAAATGAAATAGTTATGTAACTTTGAAATCTAGAACATTTAAAAACTTAGAAAATTTGGAGCTCTCGGGTGGTCTGACTGAACTGGCGAAAAAGGAGGAGGTCGGAACTGTGGATGCGAGATCCAACGGCTCCAGAGCACCGACGCACAGCGCACCGACGTGGCACGTGTGAGGACCCGGAATATTTAACTAGTAACACTTAACCTCCAATTGGTTCTAGCATTACTAATTAAACATTCTAAGCCTCGATGGCCATATGTTTCCCAGAATTGCAACATATGCACATCATCACAAAATTACACATCATTTCCATACAACATACATCACTAAGTTCAACCACGACATACATAAAGTAAAGTTATTACAAAAGGGAGCCGACCGGCCAAATAGAACAATAAACAAGAATGACAGCGGAAGCAAAAGCGCCATAAGATGGCTAGAACAAAAGTCGACCGGTTAGCCACACACCCACAAGGCAACCGACCGGGCCGCCAAGCTAGTCGCCCATAAGCTACCACAACACACTCACAAAAGTGAGGCCCTCAGCTCACCTTCTTCCTCTGCAATGTAACAATTAAGCATAGCATCCGAGTACAAAGATTGTCTTTGTACCCGCAAGATCGACGTGTGGAATAGCAGACCTATTCATAAACTACATGCAAGCTTATTTAGGTGGAGGTTGTATGTCTCATTTGCATGAAGCCAACTTTATTTGCAATAATGTAATACATTTTAAAAGCAAGTTTGCAAATCTGTTTTGTTATCAAAGTAACGATAAGTAAAGATACATACAAGTAACCACAGAAGTGACTATCCCAATAGTCACCACAACATAGCATGAATCCCGATTCGTACCACCCATCAAGTTTTAATTTAAAAGGTTGTAGTCTAACTCTTGAAAGACCTTGCCAAGCGTGTCCATAACCTAGGGCGAGGCTATTCGAATAGTTTTAACCTGCGAGGGTGTACCAATGTACCCACACTTGATCGCCTTCCACCACAAGCACACTCTCAGAAGGTATGCCGGCCCGCTAAGTCCTACGAGACATTTCCAATCTTGTGTATTAACTACGAGCCGCTCATATGGATAGAAACCCATATGCTTACATTGCAAGCCGAAAGACAACAAATCCCATCACGGGTGAAGTCTTTCGGACACTACAATGCTCCCAACACCATCCCTCCCGCGACTCCTGCGACTCGGAGCCAATACACGCCAAAGTACTAAGTCAAGAGAGGTCCCATACCCTCTAATGTGGTTAGCACGCTAAAATGCTTGGTTTAGTGTAACAAGATGTTCGGTCCTTGTTGACCGGGCACCATTCGATCACACCCAAAATCACACCATCATACCATTGTGCCCAAGTCTAAATCATTTTGTTTTCAGTTTTTAGTTTGCATAAATAGACATGGCACAAGGTGGAAATCATAATCATAATAAGTTTTAAGTCATCAAGGTCATCGACAAGTCGATAACCGCCCATTTCTACCGAAACTAAGCATGGCTAAGCAATTGATTCGCAACTACTAAGTGACAAGAGCTCATCCACGAACTCTAAATCACAGCAAGTAACCTAGGCTCATGGTAGTAGAGGATAATCATTTGCTAAGGAAATGCATCTACTAGGCCAACTATTAACACAAAGTAGCAATGCATACATAGAATTTGTAATCAACATAAATACTTAAAATACTGGGATTAACATGATCAAACTGCTTGCCTTCTTGCTGTTGCTCAAACTGTTGTGGAGGGTCGTTCTCGGGATTACCGCAAATGTCGAATCCTAAGCGCAAAGGCAAAAAGAACCAAGAACAACCAATAAGACGAGCCGCACTTAAACAAACGAGCAAACAAAAATTATCCAAATGCTACAAAATTTACACATAAGGTAGAATATGAATATACCTAGACATAGAAACTGGAAAAACCTAATTTGGATTTGTGGTGCAAAAGATATTACCTAAAAACCCATTTTCGGCCATAATTAGCACTGTAGCAAAAACATTTTCTAGAAAGATTTTGAAGCTGAAATTTTTATGGTAGCTACCTACTGGTATAGAGGTAACCCATATAA
This sequence comes from Ampelocalamus luodianensis, assembly GCA_036346255.1. Taxonomy (NCBI): domain Eukaryota; kingdom Viridiplantae; phylum Streptophyta; class Magnoliopsida; order Poales; family Poaceae; genus Ampelocalamus; species Ampelocalamus luodianensis. The sequence goes on along the minus strand of CM070625.1, from coordinate 49,224,278 downwards.
AATTTCAGGTCATTTGGAGTTAAAATGATTTAGTTATGATTTTTCTAAGATGCAAAACTAGCATAATGCACTTTCCAGAAATATAAACATGTGCAAAACCTATTTCACATTATAGAATGATAACAAAGGGATTTCCTAACATCAATTTCTATCTTTAGGATTTACAGGGAATTACTGGTGTCTATTACATCATTAAATGAATTTTTAAGTGCTGCTAATAAGGTTAAATCTACTAACATATTTTTCTGGTGCTGATTTAGGCCTTCCACCATTTTTAGATTAAAGTTTAGTTAATAACAAATTTATCAAAGTTAAAATCATACAATTATCAGATATACAGAAAAAAATATGCATTTTCCAAGTTTTGATACAATTCTAGAATATATAAAAATAGCAGAAAAAAAGTTATAAAAGACTACAGAATTTTCTACTACAGAAGCAAAGCTAAAAGCATTTTTATATTAAACTTTAGTGAAATACAAATTTATTGCGTTGGTTTCATGTAAAAGGATTTATCTTGAATTAGTTATGAATTTCTAAAGTTACGATACAAATTTCGGTTGATAAATAAATACTTACGAAATATAAACCAACCCAACCGAAAATAAGCAGCGTGGGCGCCGGCAACCCTTGATCTAACATCCTACGGCTCACGCGCGCGCAACGCGCACGCCGCCAAACCTACTCGGAGCCCACCGTTGGATCACGATCCAACGGCTCACGAAGGTGTATGCATCCGACGGTGCGGTTGCTTGGGCCAATCCCACCGCAGATCTGCGGATGGACGGTCCGAGCGCACCAACGGTCGGAAGGTCCGACAGCACACACGATCTCAGCCGTTGATCTCAAGATCGACGGTCGAGAATGATCAAGGCATCCGGAGGGTCCGAATGCACTCACGATCTGGGCCGCAGATCTAAAAACGAACGGTAGATATCAACCGCAGTTCAAAGGAAGATGCTGACATGTGGGACCGCATGTCAGTGACTTCGAGTCACCCACGTCTTTGGTTTAACCCACGCGCGCGTGCCGGGCCCACTTGTCAGCGACCGAGAGTGGTGGTTAGGACAGGATTAATGCTTCCAATGATTACCATTAATTAGGCACTAATGACTACTGGAATTTGATTTTAATCCCTCGGGCCCACAAGACAGCGACCCAAAGGAGATTCCGACAGCGATTTAACCGCCGACACATTAACTAACTAATGATTAGCATTAATGATGTCGGAACAGTGCGGGATTGAACCAGAGAGTGATTTAAGGATATTGGGCCCACAGGTCAGTGGCTCAACAACAACGATTAAGACATAATTAATAACTAATGATTAGCAATTAATGTGTCCTAATTAGGTGACGAAAACGGGAGCTCTGTGTCGGCAAACCCGAGTGAGTTCAACGGCAAATCGCCGGCGACACTGGCCGCGGCGGCGCCGAACAAGACCCAAAATGGATTCGCAATAACATTACGAACCTAATGGTAGCATTCTCCCCGGCGGCGAGGGACTAGAACGCCGGCTAGCCGGAAAAACGAAAATGGGAGCTTACTGCTAAACATGAAAATCGCGATGAGCTCCACTGCGAGCCTAGGGTGCGGGTGCCAGAGCTTCTAAGGACTAATAAGAAGCTACCTTAGTGACAAGAAGCTTCGAAGACGGCCGGAGATGCTTGATCACGGTGAAAACTCGCCGGACACGAAGAAGAAAGGTTGAAAACGACACCCTGAGCCAAATGAGTGATACCAAAGCATCAAAATAGCTTCATAATGATTCACAGAAGCTACATGAGCAAGCAATTGGAAAATGGAGTACTCACCTGAGCTGAGGAAGAAGATGACCAAATTCGGCCGAATTTGAACAAACCCCAAATTGGACAATTCCTGAGAATCAAATCCAAAATCAAGTGAGGGGAAATGTTCAAGGAAGTAAATAGATAAGGTTAGGGCAAAGAAACGTGAAGGAGGACCACTGGAACACCAAGAACACCAATGGAGCTTCACGGGTCAACAATGGCGGTTTGCCATTTTTGAGGTGTTAAGCTCCAATATTGAGAATGGGGCTTGATGGGGATCTAAAGACATACCAGGAGGCATTGAGTGTGCTTATAAGGCCAAGAAAGTGTTAGGGTTTGCACCACACTTCTTTCGGGCGGCAAAACACAAAGCACCACGCACGGCCGACAAGGAAAAGAGGTGTAGACGTGCATTAGGGCATGGCCTAGCTCAATGTACCGCCCATACCCCTAAACGTCGGCTAGGGTGGCCGTAGGGAGCATGAAATGACTTCTCCATGCCTTGCACTGTTTTCGCACGGCGGGAGGTTGAAGATGACCAGCGCAAAAAGCTCGGGCGATTCAGAGCCCCACGATCTAAATCGGACGGCTATGAAGGCGCCACGCCTCCGGGCTTTAAAACACAACGGGGAGGATGCGAACCCTACGATTAGAAATGAACGGCCCAGATAGCTCCACGTTGCAAACTCAAATTACAACGAAGGGGTACGCGAGCGTTGGATCTTAATCCAACGGCTCTGATTCAAAAATGCAATCGGAGGGTCCGAAAGTTTCGGCGCATCTCGACGGTTGGATGGAGATCCAACGGTTGACATTCAGACTTGCAACCGGAAGGTCCGAAATGATACACGCGCGCGGGCCGTGCGATTTAGATCTAACGGTTGAGATCCACCGCGCGTTTTAAAGAGTTGCTCGGTGCATTTAGTTGACTGGACCAAGTCGATTAGCTCGAGCCCGAGTCTGACTCGAACCAGTAACAAGAAACCAGTTTGACTTTGAATTAAAAAGAGACTTTGAAAGATTTATTTGAGGTAGCAAATTAACTCAAAAATTATGAAATTTTTACAGGAGCTTGCTAACTCAGATATCAACCTTGTGTAAAATTTTCAGAGGTTTTTATACTGTGAATAAATCTCCAAAAATTCTGCAAGGCTCTGTTTTAATGTTTGACTAAGAGTCAAACAGTTTGATCGCCTCAAAAATATTCAAACAATTTCTAAAAATTGTGGAATTTTTCAGAGGGTCACATACCATCACAGAGACTTAGGAAAAATATTTCCAGAGGATGATCATAAGATTTGACAAGATTGTTTTTGGAACAAAGCAAGATTTGGATCAACAAGACTTGTGACAATGTAATTCCATAATTCCTTGAACAAGAATTGATTGGCACAACAGAAATACATGATGTAAGAAAAGTTTTAATTTCTACTGATTTTCTTACATTTGAAACACAAGCCCAAAATTTGGGATGTTACAACTCTCCCCCCCTTACAAGAATCTCGACCCGAGATTCCGTTTACTCGGAGAAGAAAGAAGGAAAATCTGCACGAAGCGATCTTCTCGCTCCCAAGTTGCTTCATCTTCGAATGGTTTGACCACTGAACCTTAAGGAACTTGATGGCACGGTTCCTTGTTCTCCGCTCGATTCCTCAAGAATACGAGCAGGATGCTCGTGGTAGGTCAAATCCTCCCGCACATCGAGAGTTTCCAACGGAGTTTCCTCAGTCGGGACACGGAGGCACTTCTTCAGGTGTGAAACATGGAACACATCATGCACACCCTCAAGTGCAGTGTAGCTCCAATCGTATGCAATCGCCCCAACTCTCTCGATGATGCGATAAGGCCCAACATATCGAGGAGCCAACTTGCCCTTGATGCCAAAACGCGATGGCCCTTCAAGGGTGAGACTTTGAGATACACAAAGTCATTGGGCTCAAAGCTCAACTCACGGCGACGACGATCCGCATAGCTCTTTTATGCGGGTCGGGTGTGCGCAGATGCTCGCGATCAATCGAACTCGGCTTTGGCCTCATTGATCGAATCGGGCGAAATCGCCGCCACCGGTCTCGACCAGTTCAATGGGGTTCTCGCATCTCCTCCCATACAAAGCCTCAAATGGTGCCATGCCAAGATCGGCTCAAAGTCGTTGTTGTAGGAGAACTCCGCAAATGGTAGGCATTTCTCCACTTCTTCCCATAGGAAAGAACACAAGCACGAGCATATCTTCCAACACTTGGTTGACTCGCTCTGTTTGGCCATCGATCCCGAGGATGAAAGGTCAGATCAAATGAAGGCGGGTCCCCATAGCCTCTTGCGCACTATGCCAAAACGCGAGGTGAAAAGTGCACCACGATCGAAATAATCGACTTGATACACCGTGAAGACTCACAATCCTTGAGACATAAAGTTCGCCAAAGGCCCCACACGGTCGAGTCTTGACAGGAAGGAAATGTGCCACTTTAGTCAACCTGTCGATCACGACCCAAATAGCATCATTCCCTTTGGACGAGCGGGGCAATCCGGTGATGAAGTCCATGCTAACGGAATCCCACTTCCACTCTGGCACTGGCAAGGGCTGAAGAAGACCTGCTGGACGCTGATGCTCGGCCTTCACACGACAGCACACGTCGCACTCGGCAACGAACTTGGCAATCTCACGCTTCATTCGGGTCCACCAGAACCTCTGACGAAGGTCCTGATACATCTTGGTAGCCCCGGGATGAATACACAAAGGAGAATCATGGGCTTCACGGAGAATCAAATTCCGCAATTCCATGACCTTATGAACCACAAGACGCTGCCCAAACCACACAACACCATGCTCGTCCTCCGAAAAGCACTTGGCTATCCCATCCTTGATGTTCTGCTTGATTTGGTTCACACCAACATCTATCTGTTGTGCCGCCTTGATTTGGTCCATCAAGGTTGGTTGCACAACCAATGTAGCAACAGAACCGCGTTCGATCAAACCCAAATTGAGGCGCCGAATTACGAAATGAGGGTAGGTCACGCTCTTGGAGCATCAACATGTTACAATACACCTTCCGATCGAGTGCATCAAGAACGACATTGGCCTTGCCGGATGGTGCGAATACCCATGTCATAGTCCTGATCAATTCCAACCATCTTCTTTGCCCGAGGTTCAGATCCGTTTGGGTGAACAAGTACTTCAAGCTCTTGTGGTCGAATACACCTCACAACGGTTACCAATCGATAATGCCGCCAAATCTTGAGTGCATGGACCACAAGACTAACTCAAGTCATGAGTAGGATAGTTGAGTTCATGAGGCCTCAATCGCCGCGATGCATAGGCCACAACCTTGCCCTCCCGCATAAGAACACAACCAAGACCACGAGAAGCATCACAATAGATATCAAAACTCTTGTGAACATCAGGGAGAACAAGCACTGGGGCTGAGGTCAACCGCTTCTTGAGTTCCTGAAAACTCACATCACAAGCAGCGGACCACTCAAATTTCTTGTCTTTCTTAAGCAATTCGGTCATAGGCTTTGCAATCTTGGAGAAATTCTCGATGAAGGGCGATAGTAGCCAGCCAAACCAAGAAAACTCCGCACATCAGTGACCGACTTGGGCTGACCCCAAGATAGCACATCACTGACCTTGCTAGGATCCACAGCCACACCTCCTGCTGAAAGAACATGGCCCAAGAATGCCACTTCCTTCAACCAGAACTCGCACTTGCTGAATTTGGCATACAACTGGTGCTCACGCAGCTTGCCCAACACAAGCTTAAGATGCTCAGCATGCTCTTCTTCACTCTTGGAGTAGATAAGGATATCATCGATGAATACCACCACAAACCTATCCAAATACTCCATGAATATCGAGTTCATAAGATTCATGAACAAAGCAGGAGCATTAGTCAAACCAAAAGACATGACGGTGTACTCGTAAAGACCATAACGAGTAGCAAAGGCAGTCTTCGGAATATCCTCGGCCCTGATCCTGACTTGATGATAACCCAATCTCAAGTCAATCTTGGAGAAGACACGTGCTCCGGTCAACTGATCGAAAAGATCATCAATACGGGGCAAAGGATACTTATTCTTTACCGTCACCTCATTAAGCGGACGGTAATCAACGCACATGCGCAAGGTCTTGTCCTTCTTCTTCACAAAGATAACTGGACAACCCCAAGGAGATGAGCTAGGACGGATAAAACCCTTCTCTTGCAGCTCACCCAATTGCTTCTTCAGCTCCTCCAACTCATTAGGAGGCATGCGATACGGCCTCTTTGAAATAGGGGCGGTACCGGGCAGCAACTCGATCACAAACTCCAGATCTCGAACAGGAGGCATCCCGGGCAAGTCTTCAGGAAAGACATCCGCGAAGTCGCACACAGTGGGGACATCGTGAATCTCCAATGCTGGCTTTGCTTCAAGGGCAAAAAGGTGGGGTTCTCGCAACTGCGGTGAAAACCCAACCTGTTCACCAAAGGATCGTGAGGTAGACAATCTTCCTGGCACAATCGATTTGCCCCAAGTGTTGGGACAACCAATCCATGCCAAGAATCACATCCAAGCGCGCCGAGTCGAGCAGGATAAGACTCGCCAAGAATCCCACTCCTTCGATGTGGATAGGAACATCCCAAGCATACTTGGTCGACTCTCATTTCCAACCCGAGAGCGAATGAGCAAGTGGAATTCCCAAAGGAACACAGTGAAGCCCACAATCAACAGCAAAAGACCTCGAAATAAAAGAATGCGAGGCCCCAGAGTCAAATAAAACTGTAGCAGGACGCAAATTAACAAGGAGCATACCCAACACCACGTCGGGTGCCTCCTGTGCCTCCTCAGCCGAGATATGATTGACTCGGCCGCTCCCCAAGCCCGGGGTCTTCTGGTCAGGTGGGTGACCACTCCCCTGCCCGCGTCCTCCATTAGGACGAGGGGCCGCTCCAGTCTTCTTAGGACAACTACTCGCGTAGTGGCCCTTGTTGTGGCAGTAGAAGCAGGTGACGTCGGCCGCGGGGTTGCGGGGAACACCCTGCTGCTGGGTCGCAGGTGCACGCGACTGAGTCACGGCCTGCGGAGGACGTGGAGCAGGTGCTAAAGGCCTCGGTGGTGGTGAAGCCAAAGAACGGGCCACCGGTGCAGGACCAACCCGGGGACGAACGAGGCTCGCCTGCGCAGACCGTTGGGCCTCCCACTTGCGCTTGCGGGACTCGCCCAGCGCTCTCACCTTATGCTCGGCGACGATGGCCTTGTCCACCAAGGTCTGGAAGTCGGGGAAGTCCACAATAGAGAGCTTGTCCCGAAGCTCCTCAGACAAACCCTCCATGAACTTCTCCTGCTTGGCCTCATCAGTGGCCACCTCAGCAGGAGCGTACCTCGCCAAATGGTTGAACTCATGGAGGTACTCAGTCACAGATTTGCGCCCCTGTTTGAGCGCAAGGAACACCTTCTTCTTCAGCTTCATCAGGCCGGCGGGGACATGGGCCCGACGGAAAGTCGATCGAACTCCTCCCACGAGACCACGTGTCTCGCAGTCGCATGGCGAGGAAATTCTCCCACCATGAGAGTGCCGCACCCTCCAACCGATGGGATGCGAAAGTGCCCGCCTCGCTCCTCGGCATCGAGCAACGTTGAGCTTCCGCTCAACCGACGCAGCCGCCGCTCGCTGCCCAAGGGATCCTCCGGCCGGGAGAAAGTAGGAGGCTGAGTACGGAGGAACTCCGCAAGCCCCCCACGAGTCTGATGTCCACCACCTCCAGATCCAGAGGCACCAGAGGGAGTGGAGGTGTTCCTGGCGATAACCTCCAACACCCTACGGTCCTCCGAACGATTGCGTTCGATCTGCATGAGGACTTCCGCCATGGTCGGAGGAGGGGGAAGCTCCTCATCGGGACTACCCGGCTGATTCCGGCCGCTACGTGTCCCACCAGCCATCCTGATTCACTAAGATAAGTTAGCTACAAGCCCGAGATAAAAAGAAGGCAAAGAAATCCAAACTCAAGAAAGAAAAAAACTCAGGAGTAACCACCAAAAGCACAGGACCAAAGATCACCAAATCGACTTCCTGAAACGACTAACCCGTATGGAAGAACGAGTAATCGTTTGAGAAGCCCCGAAATTTCAGAACTAAATTCTAGCTCACAACAGCCCAAGAATCAAGATATAACCACCCACTAGAGTATTAGGTGTTTAGCTAATTCATATCACTTCTTACCCTTCTATCCCCACAAGTTTTAGTTGAATTTACCTCTCATTTCCTACCTTAATTACTAACCACTAGCTAGCTGTCCAAATTCCTTCCTCCAAGCCCTCATGTTTCTCCCAAAACCAAGTTAATCGATAAAGGCTAATTCTTGAAAGGAAGAGAGGAACAACTTTTTCAAACTTAAGTGAGAGTAAGGTGAGATGAGCAAGCTAAGACAGGTAAGGAGCAAAATTAGAGAACTTACTTAAGTTTTACAAACCTTTTGAAAGTAAGCTTTCAAAATATTCTAGAGGCGACCAAGCTAGGGGTTTCTACGGTCAGTATGGCTCTGATACCAACTTTGTGAGGACAGGGAATATTTAACTAGTAATACTTAACCTCCAATTGGTTCTAGCATTACTAATTAAACATTCTAAGCCTCGATGGGCATATGTTTCCCAGAATTGCAACATATGCACATCATCACAAAATTACACATCATTTCCATACAACATACATCACTAAGTTCAACCACGACATACATAAAGTAAAGTTATTACAAAAGGGAGCCGACCGGCCAAATAGAACAATAAACAAGAATGACAATGAGCAAAAGCGCCATAAGATGGCTAGAACAAAAGTCGACCGGTTAGCCACACACCCACAAGGCAACCGACCAGCCGCCAAGCTAGTCGCCCATAAGCTACCACAACACACTCACAAAAGTGAGGCCCCTCAGCTCACCTTCTTCCTCCGCAATGTAACAATTAAGCATAGCATCCGAGTACAAAGATTGTCTTTGTACCGCAAGATCGACGTGTGGAATAGCGCACCTATTCATAAACTACATGCAAGCTTATTTAGGTGGAGGTTGTATGTCTCATTTGCATGAAGCCAACTTTATTTGCAATAATGTAATACATTTTAAAAGCAAGTTTGCAAATCTGTTTTGTTATCAAAGTAACAATAAGTAAAGATACATACAAATAACCACTGGAAGTGACTATCCCAATAGTCACCACAACATAGCACTAATCCCGATTCGTACCACCCATCAATTTTTAATTTAAAAGGTTGTAGTCTAACTCTTGAAAGACCTTGCCAAGCGTGTCCATAACCTAGGACGAGGCTATTCGAATAGTTTTAACCTGCAGGTGTACCAATGTACCCACACTTGCATCGCTTCCACCACAAGCACACTATCAAGGTATGCCGGCCCGCTAAGTCCTACGAGACATTTCCAATCTTGTGTATTAACTACGAGCCGCTCATATGGATAGAAACCCATATGCTTACATTGCAAGCGAAAGACAACAAATCCCATCACGGGTGAAGTCTTTCGGACACTACAATGCTCCCAACACCATCCCTCCTGCGACTCCCTGCGACTCGGAGCCAATACACGCCAAAGTACTAAGTCAAGAGAGGTCCCATACCCTCTAATGTGGTTAGCACGCTAAAATGCTTGGTTTAGTGTAACAAGATGTTCGGTCCTTGTTGACCCGGGCACCATTCCAGTCACACCCAAAATCACACCATCATACCATTGTGCCCAAGTCTAAATCATTTTGTTTTCAGTTTTTAGTTTGCATAAATAGACATGGCACAAGGTGGAAATCATAATCATAATAAGTTTTAAGTGATCAAGGTCATCGACAAGTCGATAACCGCCCATTTCTACCGAAACTAAGCATGGCTAAGCAATTGATTCGCAACTACTAAGTGACAAGAGCTCATCCACGAACTCTAAATCACAGCAAGTAACCTAGGCTCATGGTAGTAGAGGATAATCATTTGCTAAGGAAATGCATCTACTAGGCCAACTATTAACACAAAGTAGCAATGCATACATAGAATTTGTAATCAACATAAATACTTAAAATACTGGGATTAATATGATCAAACTGCTTGCCTTCTTACTGTTGCTCAAACTGTTGTGGAGGGTCGTTCTCGGGATTACCGCAAATGTCGAATCCTAAGCGCAAAGGCAAAAAGAACCAAGAACAACCAATAAGACGAGCCGCACTTAAACAAACGAGCAAACAAAAATTATCCAAATGCTACAAAATTTACACATAAGGCAGAATATGAATGTACCTAGACATAGAAACTGGAAAAACCTAATTTGGATTTGTGGTGCAAAAGATATTACCTAAAAACCCATTTTCGGCCATAATTAGCACTGTAGCAAAAACATTTTCTATAAAGATTTTGAAGCTGAAATTTTTATGGTAGCTACCTACTGGTATAGAGGTAACCCATATAAAATTTCAGGTCATTTGGAGTTAAAATGATTTAGTTATGATTTTTCTAAGATGCAAAGCTAGCATAATGCACTTTCCAGAAATATAAACATGTGCAAAACCTATTTCACATTATAGAATGATAACAGAGGAATTTCCTAACATCAAATTTCTATCTTTAGGATTTACAGGGAATTACTGGTGTCTATTACATCATTAAATGAATTTTTAAGTGCTGCTAATAAGGTTAAATCTACTAACATATTTTTCTGGTGCTGATTTAGGTCTTCCACCATTTTTAGATTAAATTTTAGTTAATAACAAATTTATCAAAGTTAAAATCATACAATTATCAGATATACAGAAAAAGATATGCATTTTCCAAGTTTTGATACAATTCTAGAATATATAAAAATAGCAGAAAACAAGTTATAAAAGACTACAGAATTTTCTACTACAGAAGCAAAGCTAAAAGCATTTTTATATTAAACTTTAGTGAAATACAAATTTATTGCGATTGGTTTCATGTAAAAGGATTTATCTTGAATTAGTTATGAATTTCTAAAGTTACGATACAATTTTGGTTGATAAATAAATACTTACAGAAATATAAACCAACCCAACCGAAAATAAACGACGTGGACGCTCGGCAACCCTTGATCTAACATCCTACGGCTCACGCGCGCCGAAAACAGCGCACGCGCGCCAAACCTAATCGGAGCCCACCGTTGGATCACGATCCAACGGCTCACGAAGGTGTATGCATCCGGACGGTGCGGTTGCTTGGGCCAATCCCACCGCAGATCTGCAGATGGACGGTCGAGCGCACCAACGGTCGGAAGGTCCGATTGCACACACGATCTCACCGTTGATCTCAAGATCGACGGCCGAGAATGATCAAGGCATCCGGAGGGTCCGAATGCACTCACGATGCGGGCGCAGATCTAAAAACGAACAGTAGATATCAACCGCAGCTTCAAAGGAAGATCTTGACATGTGGGACCGCATGTCGGTGACTTCAGTCACCCACGCTACGGTTTAACCGGCGTGCCACGATGCACCGCCCACTTGTCGGCATCGAGTGGTGGTTAGGGCAGATTAATGCTTCCAATGATTACCATTAATTAGCCACTAATGACTACGGAATTTGATTTTAATCCCTCGGGCCCACAAGACAATGACCCAAAGGAGATTCCGACAATGATTAACCGCGACACATTAACTAACCAATGATTAGCATTAATGATGTCGAACGATGCGGATCGAACCAGAGAGTGATTTAAGGATATTGGGCCCACAGGTCAGTGGCTCAACAACAACGATTAAGACATAATTAATAACTAATGATTAGCAATTAATGTGTCCTAATTAGGTGACGAAACGGAGCTCGTGCCGGCAAAACCCGAGTGAGTTCAACGGCAAATCGCCGGCGACACTGGCCGCGGCGGCGCCGAACAAGACCCAAAATGGATTCGCAATAACAGTACGAACCTAATGGTAGCATTCTCGCCGGCGGCGAGGGACTAGAACGCCGGCTAGCCGGAAAAACGTAAATGGGAGCTTACTGCTAAACATGAAAATCGCGATGAGCTCCACTGCGAGCCTAGGGTGCGGGTGCCAGAGCTTCTAAGGACTAATAAGAAGCTACCTTAGTGACAAGAAGCTTCGAAGACGGCCGGAGATTATTGATCACGGTGAAAACTCGCCGGACACGAAGAAGAAAGGTTGAAAACGACACCCTGAGCCAAATGAGTGATACCAAAGCATCAAAATAGCTTCATAATGATTCACAGAAGCTACATGAGCAAGCAATTGGAAAATGGAGCACTCACCTGAGCTGAGGAAGAAGATGACCAAATTCGGCCGAATTTGAACAAACCCCAAATTGGACAATTCCTTAGAATCAAATCCAAAATCAAGTGAGGGGAAATGTTCAAGGAAGTAAATAGATAAGGTTAGGCAAAGAAACGTGAAGGAGGACCACTTTGGAACACCAAGAACACCAATGGAGCTTCACGGGTCAACAATGGCGGTTTGCCATTTTTGAGGTGTTAAGCTCCAATATTGAGAATGGGGCTTGATGGGGTCTAAAGACATACTGAGGCATTGAGTGTGCTTATAAGGCCAAGAAAGTGTTAGGGTTTGCACCACACTTCTTTCGGGCGGCAAAACACAAAGCACCACGCACGGCCGACAAGGAAAAGAGGTGTAGACGTGCATTAGGGCATGGCCTAGCTCAATGTACCGCCCATACCCCTAAACGTCGGCTAGGGTGGCCGTAGGGAGCATGAAATGACTTCTCCATGCCTTGCACTGCTTTTCGCACGCGGGAGGTTGAAGATGACCAGCGCAAAAGCTCGGGCGATTGAGCCCCACGATCTAAATCGGACGGCTCTGGCGCCCACGCCTCCGGGCTTTAAAACACAACGGGGAGGATGCGAACCCTACGATTAGAAATGAACGGCCCAGATAGCTCCACGTTGCAAACTCAAATTACAACGAAGGGTTACGCGAGCGTTGGATCTTAATCCAACGGCTCTGATTCAAAAATGCAATCGGAGGGTCCAAAAGTTTCGGCGCATCTCGACGGTTGGATGGAGATCCAACGGTTGACATTCAGACTTGCAACCGGAAGGTCCGAAATGATACACGCGCGCGGGCCGTGCGATTTAGATCTAACGGTTGAGATCCACCGCGCGTTTTAAAAGTGGCTCGGTGCATTTAGTTGACTGGACCAAGTCGATTGGCTCGAGCCCGAGTCTGACTCGAACCCGAGTAACAGTAAAACCCAGTTTGACTTTGAATTAAAAACAGAGACTTTGAAAGATTTATTTGAGGTAGCAAATTAACTCCAAAAATTATGAAATTTTTACAGGAGCTTGCTAACTCAGATATCAACCTTGTGTAAAATTTCAGAGGTTTTTATACTGTGAATAAACCTCCAAAAATTCTGCAAGGCTCTGTTTTAATGTTTGACTAAGAGTCAAACAGGTTTGACTGCCTCCAAAAATATTCAAACAATTTCTAAAAATTGTGAAATTTTTCAGAGGGGTCACATACCATCACAGAGACTTAGGAAAAATATTTCCATAGGATGATCATAAGATTTGACAAGATTGTTTTTGGAACAGCAAGATTTGGATCAACAAGACTTGTGACAATGTAATTCCATAATTCCTTGAACAAGAATTGATTGGCACAACAGGAAATACATGATGTAAGAAAAAGTTTTAATTTCTACTGATTTTCTTACATTTGAAACACAAGCCCAAAATTTGGGATGTTACAGCACGCACAAGGGAGGTCCTAACCGTTGATATCGAATCCAACAGCCCCGACCACTGGAGGCACAGCACGCGCAAAGGAGCTCCTCGCGCACTAGGGAGGTCGTGGCCGTCAGATCAGGATCCGCACCCAGCTCCACGAGGAGGTCCTAAGGTAAACTCTAGAGGAGAGGTCTGGACGGCTAAGATCTCACGGGGGAGGTCTTAACGGTCAAGATCTAAGCGGAAGGAGGTCCGAAGCGATAAGCTTAACAGCGAGAGGTCTTGACGGCTAGGATCCCACCGAGGAGGTCCTAACGGTCTAGACCAAGGCGGGGAGGTCCTGCGGCTTCTTCAAAAGGACCCGAGGTGGTCTTTTTGCAAAGAGGACCCCAAAGGTAGTTTTGAAGGTTCTCTTTACAAAAGACCAGGGGTGGTCTTTTGCAAAGAGGACCTCGGGGGGGGGGGTGGTCCGAGAGGGTGGTTTTGATAACATGACCAGGGGTGGTCTTTTCGCACAGAGGACCTCAAGGAAGTCTTTTGCAAAGAGGACCCCAAGGTGGAGGGTGATCCTAACGGCTGGGATTTAATCTATGGAGGTCTTTAACCGCCAGGATTTCAGCGGGGAGGTCCTGGCATCTAGAGACTTATACAAGGAGATCTAACGGTCAAGATCAATTGAAGAGCTCATGAACGGCTACGACCACAACAAGGAGGTTCTAGGACTTAATGACACCCACGGCTTGCCGACAAGAACAACATTAAATTCTAATGATTGGGCCCTAGGACAACTTAAATGCTGATCATAAGGCTACAACACTTGTCCGAGTAAGGCATGACAAAAACATGAGTTCGGTTTTTAGCTCACCGCCGGCGATGGGGGCCTCGCCGGCGAGAACCAAAGGCTCGGCTGGGTTCCAATTAGTGAGAAGAACCTAAAGGTACCGAAAGCTAAGGCTAGAGCGCATCCTACCGGTGGCTAGCCGGAGATGACCGAAAGAGACAAACATACGGCAAAACGAAAAGCTACCGAGGTTCAAAACGACCGGGTTTTCCAACACTAAAGTACTAACCTGGGAATGAAGGAGGTCCAGGGATGGTCGCAAGAACTCCGGTGATGGGTGCTCACGAGATGAGGAAGACGACACTCCGCCACGATAAGCGATCCCCAAATCACAACCTCTGTGAAGGTTAAACAAAACAAGTTAGGAGGCTTGAGGTGACCAAGAGAACAAAAGGACAGCAATATTGCAATATTGAACCACTTTGGAGCTCGGAGGTCGCTGGGAGCTCCAAGGTCCAAAGAATGGTGGCAGAGGCTTTCGGGTGTTTTGAGCACAAGAGTAGAGAAAGAGACTAGAGGTGCAAGAATGGATCCAAAGAAACTTAAGGGAGAAGCTCGGGCTCAATATATAGCCGGAGAGGAAGAACAAGGGCAGTGTCCACGGTTTCAACAAGCTAGGACACTCGAAATGATGGGAGTAGGTGTCAGAGAGACTTTTGAGCAAAAGGGGCTGCCACACAATTAATGTTGGCAGCACATAGCCGTTTGTCAGCCCAAGAGTTGACAAGGCACTGCTCCCTACTGCCATGCACACAAAATTTGATAAGGACCGGCCCCACTAGCCAGCGAGAGAACCAGGGAGGACCTGCCAAAGAACTCAACAGCTAAAAATCAGTACAGAGCTCCAACTAGGGAGGTCTGAAAGGTTGGATGAGAATCTAAGGGCTCAGATTTTAAATAAGGATTAGAGGTCCTGACACTTAGGGGAGGTCTGAGCCCCAGATCCAAAGATGAACGGCCCACGATCACCCAAGTGCTAGGGGTGGTCGGGGAGGTCTCGAGGAGGACGCCTGTGGTGGTCTTTGCAAAATATGCAAAGAAGGTCCTAGGGGAGGTCCTCGAGGGTTGTCTTTGCAAATAGAACATGAGGAGGTCGAGCGGGTTGAATTGAGATCCAAGGGCTGCGGGGCTGGCAGGTTGCACGGGCGCGGGCTGGTGCTTTTAATTGGTTTGACCGAGCTAGTTTGCACGAGCCAGACTCGGGTGCGCACCCGAGGAACAGTGAATCCCAGTTTGAGTTTGAAATAAAAAGCTGAGACTTGGGGATTTATTTGAGGTAGCAAACTAACTCCAAATTTTATGAAATTTTGACAGTAGCTTGCTAACCTTGAGATGGACCTTGTATAAAATGTCCAGAGGTTTTTGTGCTGTACATTTTCTTCCAAAAATTATACAATGTGCTGAGCTAGGGTTTGACTGCGTGTCAAACAAGTTTGACTGACCCTTAAAAATATTCTAACAATTTCTAAAAATTGTGCAATTTTTCAGGGGGGTCACATATCAACCCTAGCACTTAGGAAAAATAGCTCCAGAGCATGATCACAAGATTTGATAAGAGGATTTTTGGAAAGGCTTGTATTTCCATAATTCTTATTACAAGAATTTCCCAACATACTGGAATTACAAGATGTAAGAAAAGTTTAAATTTCTACTCATTTTCTTACATTTGGAACACAAGTTGAAAATGAGGATGTTACATCCACGTCTTTTCTTTTTGAGTTGTATTTGTTTATGTAACATCCTCATTTTCAACTTGTGTTTCAATGTAAGAAAATGAGTAGAAATTAAAACTTTTTCTTTCACCCTTCTGTTGATGAACTTTTCTGAAATTCTTGCAAAGGAATTTTGGGAAATTCCAAATTGAAAAATCCTCATTTCTTTCAAGTCAAAACCCCCTTGGTGAAATCTTGTGGCAAACCCTTGGAAATAATTTTCCTTGGTTCTAGGTTGCTTGGTGACACCTCTGAATTACCTCATGATTCTCAAAAATTATTTGGTAATTTTGGAGGCAGGTCAAACCAGTCAAAAGCTTGGTCAAATCCTAGAACCAACCTTCGAATTTCTTGAGAAAATGCGGTGCATGAAAATCTCTGAAAAATTTATGCCGAGTTTATACTTGGATCAAGAACCTCCAACTAAAATTTCCTAATATGTGGAGTTGAATTGCTACCTCAATTAAAACCTCAAAGTCTCACTTGCAATTCAAACTCAAACCAGTGCATCGTTCCTCGGGCTCAAGTCGACTCGAGCTGTTCTACTTCGTGGTCCGACTCGACCAACTCGGCGCCGCCCTAAACCGATCAATCGCGCGTGCATCGTGGACCGTTGGATCTCCATCAAACGGTCCTTGTTCGTGGAGACCTTCAGACCCCCGATTGCCCCTCTGGTTCTCAGCCGTTGGATCCTGATCCAACCGCCGTGGAGCCGTGCCGTTTCACGTCGGTCGTTTTCGAATAACGATCGCATCGCGGCCGTTCAAGTCTAATCCGACGACCAACATCTTTTGAGGTTGGGCTCAACCCACTCAACTGTTGGGCTCGTACCTCTTTGCTCTTTCGCTGACGGGTGGGCCCGACATCGCTACTGGTCGTCTTCCTCCTCTCGCCCACGTGCGTGCGTGCCCGGGGGTGAGTCAGCGGAGAGAGCGAGGTCTTGTCGCCTCACAACAACTCACCGCATTAATTGGGTGCCAGAGCTTGCCCTCTAAGTCGCTCCTCCAACTGCTCCCATCCTCTCGGTGCCTTTTGACCTCACCCTGACCCGAGCTCCAACCGAGGGAAGTTGCCGTTGCTCCTCTTCGCCCCTCGACTTTTAGTAGCCCCAGAGCTCCCCCTTGGCCTCATTTCCGCACCTTTTGCAAGTCCTAAGCTCGACTGGGAACCAAATCGTATAGCGCTGGAGTCACCTTCCGCCATTGTTGGCCGCAGAGCTCCTCATCGCCGGCGGTGCTCCAGGTCCCCGGCCCTCTTCTAGCATCGCAACGTTCCTTTCGACCTCCTGGTCTGGTCCCCTAACTTGGTTTGGCTTATGCTCGCAGGGAGCAGCTGAATCAAGGTACGGGCCCTGTTTCACCGAAAATCGCCGCCTTCGTCCTCCTCTCCGGTAAGGTTGCCCCTCCTCCACCAGCGCTCTTGACCTTGGTGAATCCTCAGAGCTAACCGCACCACTCTCTGGCCCTCTTTTGCGCAGGAGCTTTTCCTCTGCATCGTCTTCCTCGGCTCCGGCATAGGCCTTCGTCACCAGAACGCCTGCGACCTCCCTTGGACCTCCTCTGGCCCAGGTGAGCTCGCGATGCCCTCCCAAAGCTTAAGCTCCAGGTAGTTTAGGTCGCGGTGAAGTTTTTCTCTGTTTTCGTTGTTCCGCACCCTAGTCCCGCCTCGCCCGGCCGCAACGATTTGAGTCGTCTCCGGCGACAAAACTACCCTCCATATGTTCGCAATGGTATTGCAAACGTTTTGCCCCCGTTCACCCGCGCCGCCGTGGTCGTGGCCACCGGCGACGAGCCGGTGAACAAAGCCGGTGTCCTGGACTGTTGTCGCGTTTTGTCAAGTCTTTGGACCTCCTCGTTCATCGTGACCGCCCAAGACCACCACGTGTTAGATCTCGTCCGTAGGATCTGCAGTGCAAAACTCAAGCCCGTGACCTCTTGGCTTAATCCTAGCCCTTATTGATCTCTTCGTGATTAGATCTAACCGTTGATCCCTTTTTCTGCTTAAACCTAAGTCCTAGAACCTCCTTGTTGTGGTCGTAGCGTTCTTGAGCTCTTCAAATTGATCTTGACCGTTAGATCTCCTTATATAAGTCTCTAGTTGCCAGACCTCCCACAAATCCTAGCCGTTAAGGACCTCCGTAAGTTAAATCCTAGCCGTTAGGATCACCCTCCGCTTGGGGTCCTCTTTGCAAAAGACCTCCTTGGGGTCCTCTTTGCAAAAGACCTCCTTGGTCGCTTTCTAAAACCACCCGGAGCCACCCCGAGGTCCTCTTTGCAAAAGACCACCTCGGTCCTTGTAAAGTAGCCACAGGACCTCCCCGCTTAGATCTGGACCGTTAGGACCTCCCGGTGAGATCCTAGCCGTCCCGACCTCCTCCACTCGGATCTGGGCCGTTCAGACCTCCCCATGGAGATCTGAACTGCATCGGACTCTCTCTCTAACACTGTCGTAGACCTCCCGCGAAGATCATGGCCATCCATGACCTCCTCGGTGAGAATCCCAGCCATCCACATGTCTCTCTGCTAACTAGCCGTCCCGACCTCCTCGCTTTCATCTTAGCCGCTCACGACCTCCCCACGAAATCGTGGTCGTCTAGGACCTCCTTTAGCTCAGAGCTTTAGGACCTCCTCCTCTGGTCTAAACCGTTAGATCTAGATCTAACGGCTAAGACCTCCCTCCGTAGATTTAACCCTAGGACCTCTTAAGGAGGTCAGGACCGTCAGATCTTGATCTAACGATCCCGACCACCTTTAGGCGCGAGGACCTCCTCCGTGTGCGCTGTGCGTGCACTGGTCGTAGCCGTTGGGTTCAAGATCTACGACTTAGACCTCCTCGCTAGATCTTGCCGTCTAGGACCTCCTCGTTAGATCCAGACCGTCGAGTCTAGATCTAACGGCTAAGACCTCCCCTAAGCGCGATGAGGTCTTTGCGCCCAGGTGCTCGTGTGGGTTTTGGCATCTGAGCTCGTGAGCCGTGCGGTCTTTGATCAACGGCCTACGACCTCCCCAGTTTTCGTTGGTTTTTCAGATTTAGTTCCCGAGAGCTTTTATTTGCACTTATTAATTGTTTTAAACTTCAAAATGCATTTTTTCTCTGTAGTTCCAAATTTAACAAACTAAAGTTCTATAATTGCATCTGTTAAAGTACTTTAGCATAATATAGGTTTTACAGTAGTCTTTAATCCCGAAATTAAACATGCCTTAGATTTATAACTTAGAAAAATCATAACTAAATCATTTTAACTCCAATTAAGATAAAACCACTTGTGTTAGCCTTAAAATGTCAAGAGCTACCTACCATAAAAATTTCAGCTACACCACCCTTCTAGAAATTTTCACCAAATAATTTAATTATGTGAACAAGAACAAATTGCAATTTTTTTCAAATAGGACCAAATTGTTTTGATCATATCTTTTGCATTAAAAGTCCAAATCAATTAGTTCTTGTTTCTAAATTCTTTTTAAATCATGCTCTTGCTGTTGTGGAATTTTCAGAGCATTTGGAGTATTTTGGTTTTAGAGTCTTTTTCATTTTCTTTGTTCCTATCGGTTCTTTTTCGCTCTTTCGGTAGGTTCCGACGATTGTGCCATTCCTAGAGTGATCCTCTACAAAGATAGTGAGCAACGGCAGCGTGCAAGCGGTTTGATCATTTCCCACTTGATCCCATTACTTTCAAAGTCTAATATTTTGTTTAACTTGTATGTATGCATGCTTTTGTGTCAATGATTAATTTTGCGAATAGAGGTAGCTAATCCTATTGCATTGTTTCCCTTAAATTGTTCACCACCACTTGCTTTAGAATATTATCCTCACCGTGAATTAGAGCCCGTGAATGATTTAGGCCTTTTATTTGTTTTTACGATATGATGCTTAGCAATGCTTAGTTGTCGGTAGTATTGGGCGATCATCGACTTAGTCGGTGATCTTGATCACACAAATGTTATTATTATTCCATTATGTCCAACCTTGTGTTTTACCAATTTACAAATCAAAACTCAAAACAAAAATTATATCTTGATTTGGGCACAATGGTATGTTGGTGTGATCTTATGGGTGTGATTGGAATGGTGCCTAAGTCCCTAAGGACCGAGTTACTTGTGCCATTGATCCAAGCAATTGTTGCGTGCTAACCACACGAGGGGGGATATGGGGCCTCTCTTGACTAAGTACTTTGGGAGGTGTTAATTATGAGCTGGTCGGTGGGTGTGTGCGTGTGTGTGTTTGTGGTGTGCGAGGAGCATTAGCAATCGGTTAGGTCAGTCTAATGTATCCTTCTCCGTGGGTTGCGGCTCTTAATTAGCATCGTCCATTGAAAGCGTCTTGTAGACTTAGCCATGCACGCATACCAAAGGAAGTGTGCTAACCGTGGTGGTGGAAAGGCGGTCTATCGTGTGGGTACATTAGTACACCTGCAGGTTAAAACTATTCGAATAGCCTCGTCTAGGTTATGGACACGATTGGTTATTTCCCACAAGAACTAGACTACAACCTTTTAAAAACTTAAACTTGACATGGGTGGTATGAAGGGTACTTCATGCTATTGTTGTGGTGACTATGGGTTAGTCACTTCTAGGTTGGTGTTGTCTCTATCTATGTTATTATTGTCTCTCTTTATTTGAACAATAAAAGTTAATTGCAAACTTGCTTTGAATCTATTACCTTATTGTAAATGAAAAGTTGCTTTATGTCTTTGAAAATAAGTCCAAAGCCTCATCCACTTAAATAAAGCTTGCATGTAGTTAATTATAGTTCTGTTATCTCAGACGTCAGTCTTGCAGTACAAAAACAAGTTTTGTACTCATCCGCTTTGCTTAATATTAATTGTTGCAGAGGAAGAAGGTGAGCCCCAAGGGCCTCACTTTTGTGAGTCGTGTTTGCGCTGTTTGGGACGATTAGCTTGGCGGTCCGGTTGGTTGCCTTGTGGGTAAAGGCACACCGATTGGCTTTTGTTTATCGCCATCTTATGGCCATTTTGCTTCATTGTGTATTTACTTATCTTTATGAATTTTGGCAGTCGGCCTCTCTTTTGTAATAACTCTCTTTATATTATCTATGTCTTTCGATTGTTGCTTTTGCTTGGCTCTATGTGTATGAATGGAATTGATGCATGATTTTGTAGCGGGTGTATATCTGCATTTAGGAAGTATACATATCTCGAGGCTTGGTTTATTTGATTTGTACTGTTAGGACCTAGTGGATGGTTAAACAGTACAAGCCGAATAAACCGGGGTCCTCACAAAGTTGGTATCAGAGCCATTCCGACCGTAGTAACCCAAGCTTGATCGTCTTTAGGATATTTTGGAAAACTTAATTTCAAAGTATCAAATGATTTATGAAAGCTTAAGTAAGTTCTCAGATTTTATTCCTTATCCATCTTAGCTTTCTATCTCATCTTGCTCTAATTGAGTTTTAAAAATTGTTTTCCTCTCATCCTCTTCTAAAAGATAGTGTTATCGTTTAAATTGGGTTTGGGAACCAATGAGTTTGGCAAATTGAAATGTTAGCCGCCTCTACAAGATTTTGAAGCTTCGGTTGAAGGTTTTGGCTAGGAGGCTTGGATGCAAAATCTGGACAGCGATCATTCGGTTCCTGGACAGCAAGCTCAAAGGTTTCTAAATAGGGTAGAAAATGAGAGGATAATCAACTAAAACTTGTGGGAATAAAAGGGTAAGATGTGATATTAGTTGGCTAAGTATCTAACACCCTTATTAGTGATTTTACCCTGTTATTTAGTTATGATAAGACTTAAGTGGTGTGCTGAAATTTGCATTCCTAAACCGATTGCTCGTTCTTTCCATACGAGTTAGTCGTACCGGGAAGTTGCTCTTGTGATTGAAACTTTGTGCTGATTTTGTGGTTGTTTTGGGCCTTTAGAGTTCATCTCCTAATGAGTTATTGTTTCTTTGCCTTGAGCTTTGGGTTTAATCCTTGTCCGTCTTAGGATCTATCCCCACTCCAACTTTCTCGCGAACTCCCTAGTCCTTGGCTTTTCTTTCGCACCTTTCAGCTTCTAGTTTCCGGGTTGCGTTGCTAACCCATCCCTTCGTAGCAGGATGTTGGGACAGACCAGCAGTGGCGGATTTTGGTCACGTGGCCCCGAGGAACGGCGGTTACCTCCCTTTTGTTTAGGCTGTGGTGATGAGAGCCACGTTGACGAAGGTTGCAACTGGGAAGGTCAAGGTCGCGTACTTGTGGTGAGGAAGGACACTACAAACAACGAGTGTACTGACACCGCCAAATCGTGACGAAGACCACTTGCCCGGAAATTGTCCGACCGCCCGAATCACTTGTTTCCTCTGCGAGGAAAGCAATCACTATCCCAAAGAGTGTAGTTTGAACAAGGTAATCTCCAAGTCGTTAGAACTTCAACGACTGCTTCTTCGGTCGTCTGTAAGCACAGCAACCGCCAATGCCTCCAAACCAGCGAAGTTCCTGGATGATTTGTCTACGGAGCTGCGGGACAAATTACCAGTCTATACCTTCCCTAACTTTCAGATTGTGGTCGAAGATCCCGTTGTTCCTAGGGCCAGAAAGAGAAAGCTAAAGGATCGTCGCAAGCGTCAGCAAATAGCTGATGTCACTTGTTTCTTTTGCAACAACAAGGGTCACTATGCGCTTAATTGTCCTAAAGAGAGTGCAGCCACCCCTTGTCCTCCGAAGGCTGTGTCTCGATCTTGTGCACCTGCGAGTCAGCAGAGCGGCCTCCGTAACCTAGCCGAAGTCACTTGTTTCCGCTGCAAACTCCAGGGTCATCATGCTTTTAATTGTCCTAAGGAGCTTGCAGCAACCTCTCGATTCTTTTCGCGGCCTGTGATTCGATCGCATGCACCTGCGAAACATCGTGGATCGGAGGGTCGTCCGTGCTCAAGTCAATCCTATCTCTGTTGGGAAAGCTCAGGAGGTACCCGACGTCGTGTAAGGTACACTTCGTAGCCCTTACCCTAATACTATTGTATTCAATTCCGGAGCATTTCATTCCCTTGTATTCCCATCTTTTGCTGCTTTTTGTGGCATTTGTTTCGCTCTTTTATCTAGTGCTCGGTACCTCCCTGGTTTCGAAAGGTCTTGCTAATCTATCTCAAACCCCAATATACCTTCCGGGATGTCGTCATTTGTTTGACTAAGCGGTAATCTTCCTTCCCTTTATATCCTAGGGCATCGCATGCCGCTTTTGCTCAAATCCTCGCGACCCCAAAGGGCGCAGCTCCTCTAATCAACTAGCTCCGAGGATGACTCGTATAGCTAGTTAACCGATCGTGGTCTTGTTCGTTAGTGAAGTAACTGGACAATTTGCTTCACCAACTAAGGATGACCATAGTCACTCTAAGATAGCTAGTCATGGAGGGATGACTCCGTATAGCTAGTTAGCAGGCTGAGATTCCGTTGTTAGTGGAATTAACCAGACAAATCGCTCCACCAGCTAACAACGGCCCTGCACCACCACCCTTAGAATCAAGAGAGATCTCTCAATCTGTCAATCCTTGTTATATCCGACTGTAAGTTTCCTCGTGTCGACTAAAGTGGCACGTTTCCTACCATCCAACCAAGGTTCATACCGGTCACCTAGCGGAGCTCTATATCGCCAGGATCATGAGCTTGCATGGGGTGCCGAAGACGATCATCTCTGATCGTGGTTCCATCTTCACTTCCTAGTTCTGGCATAGCTTGCAAGAAGCTACATGGGAACGAGAAGATCGTCTCCGTGCAGACTACCCCTCTCTCTTTTCCGAGTAAAACAAATCTCGGGACGAGATTTTTGTAAGGGGGGGAGGTTTGTAACATCCTCATTTTCAACTTGTGTTTCAATGTAAGAAAATGAGTAGAAATTAAAACTTTTTCTTTCACCCTTCTGTTGATGAACTTTTCTGAAATTCTTGCAAAGGAATTTTGGGAAATTCCAAATTGAAAAATCCTCATTTCTTTCAAGTCAAAACCCCCTTGGTGAAATCTTGTGGCAAACCCTTGGAAATAATTTTCCTTGGTTCTAGGTTGCTTGGTGACACCTCTGAATTACCTCATGATTCTCAAAAATTATTTGGTAATTTTGGAGGCAGGTCAAACCAGTCAAAAGCTTGGTCAAATCCTAGAACCAACCTTCTGGAATTTCTTGAGAAAAATGCAGTGCATGAAAATCTCTGGAAAAATTTATGCCAGGTTTATACTTGGATCAGCAACCTCCAGCTAAAATTTCCTAATATGTGGAGTTGAATTGCTACCTCAATTAAAACCTCAAAGTCTCAGCTGCAATTCAAACTCAAACCAGGTGCACTGTTCCTCGGGCTCAAGTCAGACTCGAGCCTGTTCTACTTCGTGGTCCGACTCAGCCAACTCGGCGCCGCCCTAAACCGATCAATCGCGCGTGCATCGTGGACCGTTGGATCTCCATCAAACGGTCCTTGTTCGTGGAGACCTTCGCACTTCCGATTGCCCCTCCGGTTCTCGGTAGTTGATCTGATCCAACCGCCGTGGAGCCGTGCCGCTTCACGCCGGTCGTTTTGAATAACGATCGCATCGCGCCGCTCAAGTCTAATCCGACGACCAACATCTTTTGAGGTTGGGCTCAACCCATTCAATCTGTTGGGCTCGTACCTCTTTGCTCTTTCACGACGGGTGGGCCCGACATCGCCATCGGGTCGCCTTCCTCCTCTCGCCCGCGCGCGCGCGTGCTGGGGTGAGGTCGGCGGAGAGAGCGAGGTCTTGTCGCCTCACAACAACTCACCGCATTAATGGGTGCCGAGCTTGCCCTCTAAGTCGCTCCTCCAATCGCTCCCATCCTCTCGGTGCCTTTGACCTCACCACGACCCGAGCCCAACCGAGGGAAGTTGCCGCTGCTCCTCTTCGCCTCGACTTTTAGTAGCCCAGAGCTCCCCTGGCCTCATTTCCGCACCTTTGCAAGTCCTAAGCTCGACTGGGAACCAAATCGTATAGCGCCGAGTCACCTTCCGCCATTGTTGGCCGCAGAGCTCCTCATCGCCGGCGGTGCTCCAGGTCCCCGCCCCTCTTCTAGCATCGCAACGTTCCTTCGACCTCCCGGTCCGTCCCCTAACTTGGTTTGGCTTATGCTCGCAGGAGCAAACAATCAAGGCACGGCCTGCTTTCACCGAAAATCGCCGCCGTCCTCCTCTCCCGAAGGTTGCCCTCCTCCAATTCAGCGCTCTTGGACCTTGGTGAATCCTCAGAGCTAACCGCACCACTCTCTGGCCCTCTTTTGCGCAGGAGCTTTTCCTCTGCATCGTCTTCCTCGGCTCCGGCATAGGCCTTCGTCACCAGAACGCCTGCGACCTCCCTTGGACCTCCTCTGGCCCAGGTGAGCTCGCGATGCCCTCCCAAAGCTTAAGCTCCAGGTAGTTTAGGTCGCGGTGAAGTTTTTCTCTGTTTTCGTTGTTCCCGTACCCTAGTCCCCGCCTCGTTCCGGCTCGCCAGCGATTTGAGTCGTCTCCGGCGACAAAACTACCCTCCATATGTTCGCAATGGTATTGCAAACGTTTTGCCCCCGTTCACCCGTGCCGCCGTGGTCGTGGCCACCGGCGACGAGCCGGTGAACAAAGCCGGTGTCCTGGACTGTTGTCGCGTTTTTGTCAAGTCTTTGGACCTCCTCGGGTTCATCGTGACCGTCCAAGACCACCCCGTGTTAGATCTCGTCCGTAGGATCTGGTCTGCGAAAACTCAAGCCCATGACCTCTTCAGTTTAATCCTAGCCCTTATTGATCTCTTCGTGATTAGATCTAACCGTTGATCCCTTTTTCTGTTTAAACCTAAGTCCTAGAACCTCCTTGTTGTGGTCGTAGCCGTTCTTGAGCTCTTCAAATTGATCTTGACCGTTAGATCTCCTTATATAAGTCTCTAGCTGCCAGGACCTCCCCGCTGAAATCCTGGCCGTTAAGGACCTCCGTAAGTTAAATCCTAGCCGTTAGGATCACCCTCCGCCTTGGGGTCCTCTTTGCAAAAAGACCTCCTTGGGGTCCTCTTTGCAAAAAGACCTCCCTTGGTCGTTTTCTAAAAACCACCCCGGAGCCACCCCCGAGGTCCTCTTTGCAAAAGACCACCTCTGGTCCTTGTAAAGTAGCCACAGACCTCCCGCTTAGATCTGGACCGTTAGGACCTCCCGGTGAGATCCTAGCCGTCCCGACCTCCTCCACTCAGATCTGGGCCGCTCAGACCTCCCCATGGAGATCTGCATCGCCCGCACTCTCTCTGTTAACACCTGTCGCGTAGGACCTCCCCGCGAAGATCATGGCCATCCATGACCTCCTCGGTGAGAATCCCAGCCATCCACATGTCTCTCTGCTAACTAGCCGTCCCGACCTCCTCGCTTTCATCTTAGCCGCTCACGATCTCCCCGAAATCGTGGCCGCCTAGGACCTCCTTTAGCTCGTAGCTTTAGGACCTCCTCCTCTGGTCTAAACCGTTAGATCTAGATCTAACGGCTAAGACCTCCCTCCGTAGATTTAACCCTAGGACCTCTTAAGGAGGTCAGGACCGTCAGATCTTGATCTAACGATCCCGACCACCTTTAGGCGCGAGGACCTCCTCCGTGTGCGCTGTGCGTGCACTGGTCGTAGCCGTTGGGTTCAAGATCTACGGCTTAGACCTCCTCGCTAGATCTTGCCGTCTAGGACCTCCTCGTTAGATCCAGACCGTCGAGTCTAGATCTAACGGCTAAGACCTCCCCTAAGCGCGATGAGGTCTTTGCGCCTAGGTGCTCGTGTGGGTTTTGGCATCTGAGCTCCTGAGCCGTGCGGTCTTTGATCAACGGCCTACGACCTCCCCAGTTTTCGTTGGTTTTTCAGATTTAGTTCCCGAGAGCTTTTATTTGCACTTATTAATTGTTTTAAACTTCAAAATGCATTTTTTTTCTCAGTAGTTCCAAATTTAACAAACTAAAGTTCTATAATTGCATCTCATAAAGTACTTTAGCATAATATAGGTTTTACAAAGAGTCTTTAATCCCAAATTAAACATGCCTTAGATTTATAACTTAGAAAAATCATAACTAAATCATTTTAACTCCAATTAAGATAAAACCACTTGTGTTAGCCTTAAAATGTCAGAGCTACCTACCATAAAAATTTCAGCTACACCACCCTTCTAGAAATTTTCACCAAATAATTTAATTATGTGAACAAGAATAAATTGCAAATTTTTTCAAATTTGACCAAATTGTTTTGATCATATCTTTTGCATTAAAAGTCCAAATCAATTAGTTCTTGTTTCTAAATTCTTTTAAATCATGCTCTTGCTGTTGTGGAATTTTCAGAGCATTTGGAGTATTTTGGTTTTAGAGTCTTTTTCATTTTCTTTGTTCTTATCGGTTCTTTTTCGCTCTTTCGTAGGTTCCGACGATTGTGCCATTCCCGAGAGTGATCCTCTACAGCATAGTGAGCAACAAAGAGCCAGTGCAAGCGCTTTGATCATTTCCCACTTGATCCCATTACTTTCAAAGTCTAATATTTTGTTTAACTTGTATGTATGCATGCTTTTGTGTCAATGATTAATTTTGCGAATAGAGGTAGCTAATCCTATTGCATTGTTTCTTAAATTGTTCACCCTGCCACTACCTTAGAATATTATCCTCACCGTGAATTAGAGCCCGGTGAATGATTTAGGCCTTTTATTTGTTTTTACGATATGATGCTTAGCAATGCTTAGTTGTCGGTAGTATTGGGCGATCATCGACTTAGTCGGTGATCTTGATCACACAAATGTTATTATTATTCCATTATGTCCAACCTTGTGTTTTACCAATTTACAAATCAAAACTCAAAACAAAAATTATATCTTGATTTGGGCACAATGGTATGTTGGTGTGATCTTCTGGTGTGATTGAATGGTGCCTAAGTCCCTAAGGACCGAGTTACTTGTGCCATTGATCCAAGCAATTGTTGCGTGCTAACCACACGAGGGGGGATATGGGGCCTCTCTTGACTAAGTACTTTGGGAGGTGTTAATTATGAGCTGGTCGGTGGGTGTGTGCGTGTGTGTGTTTGTGGTGTGCGAGGGAGCATTAGCAATCCGGTTAGGTCTGTCTAATGTATCCTTCTCCGTGGGTTGCGGCTCTTAATTAGCATCGTCCATTGGAAAGCGCCTTGTAGACTTAGCCATGCCTCGCATACCAAAGGAAGTGTGCTAACCGTGGTGGTGGAAAGGCGGTCTTTCGTGTGGGTACATTGGTACACCTGCAGGTTAAAACTATTCGAATAGCCTCGCCCTAGGTTATGGACACGCTTGGTTATTTCCCACAAGAACTAGACTACAACCTTTTAAAAACTTAAACTTGACATGCGTGGTATGAAGGGGTACTTCATGCTATTGTTGTGGTGACTATGGGTTAGTCACTTCTAGGTTGGTGTTGTCTCTATCTATGTTATTATTGTCTCTCTTTATTTGAACAATAAAAGTTAATTGCAAACTTGCTTTGAATCTATTACCTTATTGTAAATGAAAACTTGCTTTATGTCAAAATAAGTCCAAAGCCTCATCCACTTAAATAAAGCTTGCATGTAGTTAATTATAGTTCGTTATCTCACACGTCAGTCTTGCAGTACAAAAACAAGTTTTGTACTCATCCGCTTGCTTAATATTAATTGTTGCAGAGGAAGAAGGTGAGCCCCAAGGGCCTCACTTTTGTGAGTCATGTTATGCGCTGTTTGGGACGATTAGCTTGGCGGTCCGGTTGGTTGCCTTGTGGGTAAAGGCACACCGATTGGCTTTTGTTTATCGCCATCTTATGGCCATTTTGCTTCCGCTGTGTATTTACTTATCTTTATGAATTTTGGCAGGTCGGCCTCTCTTTTGTAATAACTCTCTTTATATTATCTATGTCTTTCAGTTGTTGCTTTTGCTTCGGCTCTATGTGTATGAATGGAATTGATGCATGATTTTGTAGCGGGGTGTGTATACTGCATTTCTGGGAAGTATACATATCTCGAGGCTTGGTTTATTTGATTTGTACTGTTAGGACCTAGTGGATGGTTAAACAGTACAAGCCGAATAAACCGGGGTCCTCACAGTTTAATTCTGGTAAGTTGTTATTTGTGAATTGAAAATTGTATTAAACCATGAAAATTCATAACTAATCCATTTTAAATTCTTTTTAGTTGATTCCAACTATGTTAAATTCATGTTTCACTAAAGTTTAATCTAAAAATGCATATAGACATTGTTCCATGTCCGAAAAAACCTTGTAAACAATATTAACTTGTTTTCAGCCATTATTTGATATTCCAGAAATTTGTTTAAAACTTGTAAAAAGCATAACTTTTTCTGTATAACTTCAAACTGAGCAAACTCAAGCTTGTAAAATTCCTCTGGTAGCATACTTTAATATGAAATAGGTTTTGATCATGGTTATATTTCTGAAAAATGATATGTGCTAGTTCCACAACTTAGAAAAATCATAAGTAATTCATTTTCACTCCAAATTAAGCGAACTCAGTTTTGCTGTTCTTAAAATGCCATATTCTACCTACCATAAAAATTTTAGGTTCTAGAACATTCTAGAAATTTATAGCATGAACAGTACCAGTAATTAATTTAGTTGAATTACCAGGCTGAGAGAATTTGTTTCAGCTATAACTTTTGCATGCTTAGTTCAAATGACTTGATTCTTGTTTCTAAATTCATTTAAAATCATAACCTTCCTACTGTATAAATTTCATGAGATTTGGATGACTTTTGCTGTTGAGTCTTGTCTGGAGTTCTTCGTTCTTATTGGTTTTATCGTATTTTTGCGTTAGGTTCCGAAGATACTGTTGATCTTGAATCTGATCCTCAGTAGCAAGACTTTGACCTCCAGCAAGGAAAGAAGATGTAGCATCATTTGATCATGTTGCTCCTATTATTTTCAAATTCTAATATGTTGTTTATAAATTCTACGTATGCATTGCTATCTTGTTTTAAACTATTGTCGATTAGTTGACCTATTAGATGCATAATCTGTAGAAAAATGTTTATCCTCTACTACTGAGCCTAGGACTATTTTGCTGTGATTTTGGGTTCGTTGGATGAGCCCTTATCACTTAGTAGTACGAGTTAAAAGGCTTAGTCATGCTTAGCTATCGCTAGAAATGGGCGGTTGTCGACTTAGTCGATGACCTTGATCACACAAATGCTTATTATGACTTTGTGTTTCAGCTTTGTGCTATGTTTAATTGTGAAAACTAAAAATAAAAACAAAATGATTTGGACTTGGGAACAATGGTAAGATAGTGTGCTTTTGGGTGTGACTGGAATGGTGCCCGAGTCAACAAGGACCGAACATCTTATTACACTAAACCAAGCATTCTTGCGTGCTAACGACACTAGAGGGTATGGGACCTCTCTTGACTTAGTACTTTGGAGTGTGTTGGCTATGAGTCGCAGGAGGGTGTGTGTGGGTTGTGTTGTGGTAAAATGAAGTGGTTTTATGTGTGGGAGTATTGTAGTTGTCCGAAAAGCTTTACCCCGAGTGGGTAGTTGTCTTTTCGGCTTTACAATGTAAGCGTATGGGTTTTTATCCGTACAAGCAGCTCGTAGTTGATACGCAATATTGGAAACGTCTCGTAGGACTTAGCCGTGCCGGTATACCAAAGGAAGTGTGCTTAATAGCTTGGCAAAAAGGCGGTCTGAAGTGTGGGTACATTGGTACACCCCCTGCAGGGTTTGATCTATTCGAATAGCCTCGTCCTAGGTTATGGACGTGCTTGGGGAAGTCTTTCAAGAGTTAGACTATAATTTTTGATTAAAACTTGATGGGTGGTACGAATCGGGGATTCGTGCTATGTTGTGGTGGCTATTGGGTTAGTCACCTCTAGGTGGTTACTTGTTATCTATTGTTACTCACTGTTATTTCGATACTTTAAAACAGATTTTATCAATTGCCTTCAATCTATTACATTATTGCAAATAAAAATGGCTTTACGCGTCCAATTAACCATATAACCATCTCCTTTGTTACAGCTTTCATGTAGCTATATATAGGCTTGTTACTCGTAAGTCTTGTGAGTACATTATTGTACTCATCTGCATTGCTTATTGTATGCAGAGGAGGAAGTGGAGCCCCAAGGGCCTCACTTTTGCGAGTTGTGCTGTGGCGGTGTTTGGGACGACTAGCTTGGCGGTCCGGTTGGTTGCCTTGTGGGTTAATGCACACTAATTAGCTTTTGTTTATAGCCATCTTATGGCATTTTTGCTTCCGCTGTTGTTGTTACTTTGTTGTCATTTGGCCGGTTGGCTCTTTTGTAATAACCCTATATTATGTATGTCTTTTGCTAGACTTGTTGCTATGTGATGTATGGAATTGATGCATGCTTTTGTAAAAGATGTATGTGTGCTGCATTCTGGGTAACACATGTCCATCGAGGCATGGTGTATTTTGTTTATGATGCTAGAGCCAAGGGAATGCTAAGTATTACAAGTTAAATAAATCAGGGTCTCACATGTTTATCCTCTACTACGGAGACTAGGATTATCTTGCTGTGATTTAGGGCTCGTTGGATGAGCCCTTGTCACTTAGTAGTTCACGAGTTAATGT
This sequence comes from Ampelocalamus luodianensis, assembly GCA_036346255.1. NCBI lineage: Eukaryota > Viridiplantae > Streptophyta > Magnoliopsida > Poales > Poaceae > Ampelocalamus > Ampelocalamus luodianensis. The sequence continues at coordinate 49,192,752 of CM070625.1, read as the reverse complement.
TGCTTAGTCATGCTTAGCTACTAGTAGAATTGGGCGGTTGTTGACTTAGTCGATAACCTTAATCACACAAAAACTTATTATGACTTTATGTTCAGCCCTTGTGCTATGTTTAATTGAGAAAACTAAAACTGAAAATAAAATATTTTAGACTTGAGCACAATGGTAAGTTGGTGTGCTTTTGTGTGCGATTGGAATGGTGCCCGAGTCAACAAGGACCGAATTACTTGCGCCACCGTACTGAGCATTTTGCGTGCTAACCACACTAGAGGGAAATGGGACCTCTCTTGACTTAGTACTTTGGGAGGTGTTAATTAATGAGTCGCTGTGGTAGTGATAGAGAAAAATGTTCATTTTGGGATGAGAGGGATGGGTTCCGGTTGGGTCCTCCATACCCAGGAATGCCCGTAGTTGCTTCGGCTGGGCCGGTGTTTCCGACTCAACGTATGGGTCCTTGTGATCTTTGTCGCTGGCAGATCACTAAGGGTTAACCCTCATACATGTGACTCTTAATTAATGCAATTCAATGGAAATGTCTCGTAGGACATAGCCGTGACGACATACCAAAGGAAGTGTGCTTAGTAGCTTGGCAAAAAAGCGATCTGAAGTGTGGGTACATTGGTACACCCCTGCAGGGTTAAATCTATTCAAATAGCATCGTCTTAGGTTATGGACACGCTCGGATACGCCCCGTGAGAATTAGACTATAACTTTTTCATTAAAACTTGAACTTGGGTGGTACGAATGGGTAATTCGTGCTATGTTGTGGTGGCTATTATATTAGTCACCTCTAGGTGGTTACTTATGTTATTTATGGTTACCCCGCTATTATTTCAACATTTAAAAACAGATTTAACCAATTGCCTTCAATCTATTACATTATTTCAAATGAAAATTGTTTTATGCGTCCAATTAACCATATAACCATCTCCTTTGTTTCAGCTTGCATGTAGCTATGTATAGACTTGTTACTCGTAAGTCTAGCGAGTATATTTTTGTACTCAACTGCATTGCTTTATTGTTGCAGAGGAGGAAGTGGATCCCAAAGGGATCGACTTTTGTGAGTTTTGCTGCGGTGGGTGCGACTAGCTTAGCGGCCCGGTCGGTTGCCTTGTGGGTTATTGGCTAACCGGTTGGTTTTTGTTTATATCCATCTTATGGCGCTTTTGCTTCCACTGTTTTATGTCACTTTGATGTCATTTGGCCGGTCGGCTCTTTTGTAATAAGTCTATATTATGTATGTCTTTTGCTAGACTTCATATTTTAAGTTGTATGGAAATGATGCATGATTTTGTAAACATGTGCGTGTGCTGCAATTCTGGGAAGCACAAGTCCATCGAGGCTTAGGATATTTAATTGGTAATACTAGAGCTATTTGGAGGTTAAGTATTACGAGTTAAATACCCCGGGTCCCCACATTTTCATTCTGAATATACATATTTTTTAACATTTAGTTTGGAATTTTCATACAAATCAAATCACTATTTTTTATTTTACTTGTCATGGTGTGGCATTTGTATGCAAATCGAATTGTTATTTTTTTGCTAACTTTTATTCCGAATTTGCATATTTCTGGATTGTATGTGACATCAAGTGGAACTCAAAGACAAATCAAATTGGTAATATTCTTTTATTTTCTTTTGTTTTTGTATTTTTGGATTGTACTCAACCGATAGTAGAATGCTAATTAGTATACAACAATTCAAATTGCTGTTTTCCTGCTAATTTTTATTCCGATTTAGCATGTTTTTGGACTTTACTTGACAGGGAGTGGAACTTGTATACAAATCAAATGCTATTTTTCTGATAATTTTCCAAATTTGCAAATTTTTTGTATTGCACTTGACATGGAGTTGTGTTCGTATGCAAACTAAATCCCTATATTTATATTATTTTTAATTTATATTTTGCATATTTTTGTTATTCGGAGCTGACTTCCTATACAAACTAAATTACTAAATTTATTTTATTTTTATTCTGAATTTCAGTTATTTTTTTGCTGTACTTGACATGGATTCATTCTTTTAATCTAAGCCATTATAACTTGGTTCCTTTAATGGATGACTAGATCTTTTTCTTGGTTTTCCCAATTAATGTGAGAATTTCCTCGGAGTGCCCAGTTAGTATAGGTATAGATTAAATGGCTGCCGATCCTAGTATTGCTAGCTCACAAACTCAGCGCCAGTAGCAACGCCATAGAGGCAGTGCAGCTCACCCTCAGCATCGTTCATCATGGTACTAAAAAAATGGTCATTTGTGAAAATGGTTTTTTGTTGGGTACATATGTGAAAATAAATTAAGAAAAAAGGCCAAATCGTGCTAAATGTACTTAAGAACTGGATTTGGACTGTTTATCACAAAGGATGAAAAACATAGTACATAGTAAAGATTGAGACGATCTATGCATTGTCGAATAGTGATGATCTTTCCAGTGTATTATTGTATTTGACCTAAATTCCCAATTAAAATGCACCTTTACGAGGACCCGGGGTATTTAACTCGTAATACTTAACCTCCAAATGGTTCTAGTATTACCAATCAAATATCCTAAGCCTCGATGGACATGTGCTTCCCAGAATTACAGCACACATACATCGTTACAAAATCATGCATCATTTCCATACAATTTATAATACCATGTCTAGCAAAAGACATACATAACATAGAGTTATTACAAAAGAGTTGACCGGCCAAATGACATCAAAGTAACTTATAACAGCGGAAGCAAAAGCGCTATAAGATGGCTATAAACAAAGCCAACCAGTTAGCCATAGCCCACAAGGCAACCGACTGGGCCGCCAAGCTAGTCACACCCACCGCAGCAAAACTCACAAAAGTCGATCCCTTAGGGATCCACTTCCTCCTTTGCAACAATAGAGCAATGTAGTTGAGTACAAAAATGTACTCGCAAGACTTACGAGTAACAAGCCTATACATAGCTACATGTGAGCTGAATCAAAGGAAATGGTTATATGGTTAATTGAAAGCATAAAGCATTTTTCATTTGCAATAATGTAATAGATTGAAGGCAATTTGGCAAATCTGTTTTTAAGTGTTAAAATAACAGCGAGACAATAATGAGTATCATAAATAATAACCTAGAGGTGACTAACCCAATAGCCACCACAACATAGCATGAATTACCCATTCGTACCACCCAAGTACAAGTTTTAATGAAAAGGTTATAGTACAATTCTCATGGGGCTTATCCGAGCATGTACATAACCTAGGACGAGGCTATTCAAATATATTTGACCATGCAGGGGTGTACCAATGTACCCACACTTCAGACCGCCTTTTTGCCATATGATTTAGCACACTTCCAAAGGTATGCCGGCACGGCTAAGTCCTACGAGACGTTTCCAATATTGTGTGTTAACTACGAGCGGCTCGTATGGATAGAAACCCATAAGCTACATTGTAAAGCCGAAAGTCAACTACCCACTCGGGGTAAAGCTTTCGGAGAACTACAATGCTCCCAACATCTTCCCTCCTACAACCTCCTGCGACTCGTTGCTAACCCACGCCAAACTACTAAGTCAAGAGAGGTCCCATTTCCCTCTAGTATGGTTAGCACGCAAAATGCTCAGTACGGTGGCGCAAGTAATTCGGTCCTTGTTGACTCGGGCACCATTCCAGTCACACCCAACAACACACCATCATACCATTCTGCCCAAGTCTAACATATTTTGTGTTTCAGTTTTAGTTTTCTCAATTAAACATAGCACAAGGGCTGAACATAAAGTCATAATAAGTTTTGGTGTGATCAAGGTTATTGACTAAGTCGACAACCGCCCAATTGTATCGATAGCTAAGCATGACTAAGCAACATTGACTCGTAAACTGCTAAGTGACAAGGGCTCATCCAACGAACCCCAAATCACAGCAAGATAATCCTAGGCTTAGTAGTAGAGGATAAACATTTGCCTACAGATTATGCATCTAATGGGTCAACTAATCGACAATAGTTTAACACAAGATATAAAACTAGGTTATATCATTTTTCAGAGGCATAGACATGAATAAAACCTATTCTATATTAAATCATATTAATAGAGGGATTTAACAAATTTTAGTTTGCTCAATTTGGAGTTACAGAAAATTACTTATGCATTTTCCAAGTTTTAAATGAATTTCTAGAACAACAAATAATGCTAGAGCAAGTTAATTCAACCTATACAATTTTCTGGTACAGAACAGTGTGTACACACATTTTTAGATTAAAGTTTAGTTAAACAGAAATTTAAGACAATTGGAATCATCTAAAATAGAGCTAAAATGAATTAGTTATAAAATTTTGAATTTTAATACGATTTTTAGTTGACAAATAAAAGCTTACCAGAATTTAATCAAACTTAACTAAATGGAAAAGACGTGGACGAACGTGGTCCTTTGATCTAGAATCATACGACCCACGCGCTCTGGAACATAGCACACGCGTGCAACCCAACTGTATTCACCGTTGGATTTAGATCCAACGGTCCACGGGAGATGGGACATTCGGACTTCCCGAATGCCTCACCAAGTCTGGGCCATGGATCAAGATCACATTCGGAGGTATGAACGTTCATGAGATGTGAGCCTCAGATCTAGAAATGAACAACAAAAGAGGATCGGAACGCTAAGACTCAAAAAGCGCTAAGGAGATCTAGACCGTTGGATCTAGATCTATTGGTCCAGAGCTACAGGGAAGGTCCTAAAGTTAAAGATCTATAAGAGGAGGTCCTAAACGGCGTAGATCTCCAAGGGGAGATCCTAGACGTTCAAGATTTACTCAGAGGAGGTCCTGGGCGACAAGATCAAAAAGTGGGGAGGTCCTGGACGGCCAAGATCTACTAGAGGAGGTCCTGCATGGTCAGGATCTCCACGGGGAGGTCCTCAACGATAAAGTCTAAAAGAGGGGAGGTCTTGAACTGCTCAGATCTCCATTGGGAGGTCCTGAACGGTGAAGATCTATGTAATACCCCGAAAGTGTGTTAAGCGATTAGTCGGGAGAGATTAATTATTTCGGGAGAGAATTAAATGGATTTTCGGGAAGGACCAATTGGAAAATGCTCAACTCAACAGCTAGAGAGGGGGGAAATCGCTGTTTAACCCAACTCGGGCCTCGGGCCAGCCCAAGAGACCCATGAGGGTGGCCGCCAAGGGGACCTCAAACCCTAGCCCCTCCCCTTTCCCCTTCCCACGCCTCCCACCCTCCCCAACTTGTGGCCGCCACTTCCCTCCCTCCTTTGCGCAGCCCCTACCTCCCCACCTCCTTGCACCCCTACCTAATCCCCCTTTGCTGCTGGCCAAGAGAAAGAAAGAGGAATCCCTTGGGTGGCCGGCCAAGAAAGGAGGAGAAAGGAGGAGAAGAAGAGAAGGGAAGAAGAGGGAGAAGAAGGGATCCGCAGCGGAAGCGTGGTGGTCATCATCCCCGTTGTGTGCTCTCTTCGTTTCGGCAAGGGTAACCCATGGTTCTTTGCTTTAGGTCAATTTCTAGTTGTCTAATTTTCGGATGTCAGTTCGTCGATATTCTGCGGCAGTGAAGTTTGTCAGTTTTGATTAGGTTAGAGGCAGATTTGGGTCTGGGTGTCTCCTAGAAAGTTGTAGCCATCGTAGTTACCTTTCATTACCGACAAGAATCAAGTCATTCGGACTTCGGTAGCCAAAGTTATGAATTTATTAGTATTTCTGTGTTTCTGGAGAGAAGCAGAATTGCTAGTGTTGGTTAACCTGGTAGAAGCACATATTTAGAGGGGTTTCCAGAGGGTCTCACCGTAACGAAAAATGAGGCTAATCCTCTTAGCTTTCAGGAAAGCTAAAGATCACTGAATGCGGACGAGCGTAGAGAAAGTTATGATAGTTTCTTTGTCGCTGTCCAGAAACCCGACGTGAAATGTTTGCTCTGATTAAATAGATTGGTAGGTCTGGTAGATGGCCGAATCAGAGGATCTCCCCAACTAAGTTTATTTACACATTTTAATTACCTTTTCAGATTGTCCAAGATCATCCTATTTGGACTCCTGAGCAGAAAGTTATGAATTTTTGAAGTCTGCTGTCCGTAGTGACCGATCGCTATAAATTAGAAAAGCTAGACGTGATAAGAAGATTAGCGATTTCGATTGTAATGTGATGTATGATTTTGGTCCAGTATGCTATTCTTAGTTTGGGGTTATCTTCTTGTCTAGGTGGCAGCGAGATCCCAAGGGCAGCACCCACTTCGCGTCCGCCGTTCTCGCGCGGTTGAGGCAAGTATTCGGGTTCATGTGTAGTATTGGTTGCATGTCATGATTGAGTGGTGTATTGTCCATTATTACCACGTGAATGTGTTGTGGAGATGATTCTAGTTGTGTTGATGCTTGCAAGTTATGTTTAAGGTTCCTTCATGATGCTATTGTTTACATACCCTGATTACATATTGAATTATGATATTGAAAATATGATGTTGTAGTACTTGGATTATAGAAATAATAATAAATGCCATGATCATCTGTTGATACCTCGATTTTGTTGTTCATACAAAGGAAGTTCTGTCAAAAAAATTATAGATTGTTCTAGTTAGCTTAATTCTTCTAGCATTCTAGGCTCATGTGGAGCTGGGGTGTTACAGTTGGTATCAGAGCGGGCTGTAGGTCCGTGGTGACTAGATTAATTAAAATTTACTATTGGCTAATCAACTTAAAAATTTTGACACACTAGTGCACAGTAGGATGGGGATGGGCAAAGCATTGCATTTACGTTTCCGTTTTATCTTATTGTGGATTGCTAATTTGATTTGAGTATGACTGCTCATTAAGTGACTATATGATTATTATGTGTGGGGATAACCCATGTTGAGAGGTTGAGGTCGTGTTGTGGCTCTGGCCTTTACCAAGCTACACCCTCGTTCGTAGTTTGATAATAGAGATTATCATTAGAAACGGTTGTTCTCTTCCTTGAATTTAATTTGGTCACTCTTGTCCAGTTGGGTTTGACGAATCTTTCTTCGGTTAGTAGTTTTATTCATGTTGATATGTTTCCATTGGCTTGATTTGTTCAGTAAAGCAATCATTGTTTTCCCAACCGATGAGTTATTCTTGCGGCTGGTGAACTTGGTTGATTGTCAAGTTTGACCTTTATATTGGAGATATGTCTTTCTCATTAGAAAATATGACCCATTTATTCGCTTGATGTTTTTGGTTAATGAAAGTTTCCTTTTGTAAGTCCTTCAGTATGTGGAGGCTTTGACTTAATGAATCTCTTCTGGGTATTTTGGGTATTTTGTAAGTCCTTCAGTTGGCTTTCAGAAAGTTGAACGGTTCTCTTTTATGAAAGAAAATGTTAAACCCTTTAGCGTTGTCTTCTCGTGGTTAAGTCAGAGGTTCTAAACAAAGTAGTTGATGGATATGATATGAGTTATCAAGGTGGGACTGTAGTGTAGTGCATAATAAATCCTAACAAGTATCCTTGCGAGGAAATTGATTGTTGATGTTGTCCTCTAGCAGTTCTTGAGGAGTCGTGATCGGAGTATGACCACACTTAATTGGAATCAGTAGAGTTATTAAGAAGTGTGGAAGATTGATGAAAGGGTTGACCCTTAGAATTGTTTAGTTTGCTAAACTTGTTGGAATATTTGGTCTCAATGGATTAATGAAGCTGTGGGAAGGGAAAGTTGAGGAGTTGCTAGATTATTACCCTAGTAGATATTAATCTTGGAGTTATATTTTTCTATAGATACTTGGTGACCATATATAGCTGCTAGATATAAATATTTCTTACCATGATTAATTGTTGGATTTGTGTACAAAAGATTTAAAGGATTGAGTATCGGTGGATCTAGAATTATGGGAGAAGTTATGGATAATTCTTCTATATAGAATGATGTCATGAAATTGGTTTTAGTGTTGTTGATACTTTTGGTTGATGGAATATTTCGATTCTTGAAATTTTAGTATGATTTTGCACCAAATTATGAACATGAGATGGAACGGTTGAATATGTGGTTGCACATATTCATGTGATTTAGAAAGGAAAAGTAGGTAGCATCTAGATTTTCATGATGAAGCCAGTTGATAACAACAATGGTTGGAGTGCAATTGTTGTGTGTTGAAGTTTGGTGTTGAGCATCGCTAAGAGTTAAATTGATATGATTTAATAGATGGCTTATGCTTACATGATTGTAGAATTGTCGGATGATAGCATGTCATTGATGAAAGGGTTTTGGTAAAACCTTTTGATTTGTGTAGTAGACTCCGCTATAATAAGTGGTTGTTGTAGTGAGGTTGTAACGTTTTGGTGGACTCTCAATAGGAGATGAGATGATAAAGTAGTATGGAATAGTTTGTTAAGTTTTTGGAGAGTTGTATAATGGAAGAGTTGACGATAACGAGTCTTGTTAAGGGTAGATCATTCTTGATGTTAGTAAGATTATCTGTAAGAGATTGTGACTTGTGTGTGTGGTGATGATTCTTTTAGAAATAAAGTAACTGGATAGTCTTTCATAATTTTGATCTAGTGAAAGTGTTTCGAGTTTTGCGTTTGTGATCAGTGGACCTCTTGCGTTATGTGGTGATTGAGGTTGTTTCAAGCAAAGTGATATGATGAAAGATTTTATTGGCTCTTGAGTGGTTCCTGTGATTTGGGTTTTAAGAGCTTATCATGTTTAAGCTGGCAAAGTGACATAGCAATCACAGAAAATAACTATCCTTGTTAAAGGAAGGAGAAGTTAAGTGCTTGAGATTTAAGTCATTTGGCAACTTGCAGTTTATTTGAGTATGCTTAAACCTTATGCAGTTGTTCCATAAGAGTTTATCAATTTTCAAAGGCAATACCCTTTTCTTATTTGGGGTTCGATCTTCCCTTCGTGTGGGACTTGTGCCCTCACCGTTGACTTTCTCTTTGTTGTCCGAGTTCTTTGCCAATCTGACTATTTCCTTGGTCCTCTGCTCACTGCGAGTGGTAGATGTTTCTATGTGGTGAAAATTATTTTCATTTGTTTTTCTTTTGAGAAGGGATTCATCGGTTCGTTTCACAAGGGTCTTTCGAAGTGTTTATTCTATGAAGTTGTGAAACTTTGGGTTGGAAGTTATTCGATGAGCATTGGAGGATGAAATAGTTTCATAATATAGTTCTTTGAGAGAAGTTTATCTCAATAGAAGATTGTCTTTGGAGGTTAAACTGATTGCGTTGTTACAACTAATAGAACCTATAGTGATTGTGATCCAAGATCTTTTGTTCACTTCGGGTGGAACATTAGAATTATCGAAAACATAGAAATCTTGATCAACTATATAGAGTATCGCAATTTGGTAGTATTGCGAGGTTGCGAAGGATATTCTTGATGGTGTGGGTTAATGAGAGTGGGATTACAAAGTAATCGAATCGTCATGTCGATTAATGAGATAAACGGGATGGTTGTATTATTGCCAGGAAAGACTTGGACTTAGTAAGTAACTCTTTAAGAGTTAGAATCTTTATAAAGATAATTGGGTCTAGAAGATGTTTTCATGTTGATGTTAATGCGCGAGTATGTATGGACTGTGAGAATTTTAGGGATTTTAATCGGAGGTTTTCCCTATCTTCTCTATGAGAAGTTCATTGTAGGAATTTTGGAGTTTAATTTGGGCCTTGCATTATTTTTATGCTAGGACTTTGGTCGCCCAATGATTATGTGTAGAGGGAGTAGATTAAGGGTGAATTTCGAACAATAGGATGATGGTTGATAGAACCCTTTTTGATGAAGTATATGAATGTGATAGCTGGGAATTCCAAGTTGTTTATTCATAAAAGATTGAGGTGATGTGATTGCGTGTGTGATCTATTTTGAGATGCATTGGAAGTCATCTGTCAAATTAATCATGTAGATAGAGGAGTTGTTGAGAGAAAGTTTTGGTGGAGTCGTTAGAGCCTTTATACAGAGGTGTGGATGATGTATTTCGACTTGAGCGTAACGTTGAGAATGTCAAGTTAAGAGAGATGAGTTAGTGTGCTATGCGATGAACTGAAATTCCAAAGTTGAGAGAGATTTTAGTCCTCAAAGAGAAACTGATAAATTGTTGTTTCCTCAAGAAGTGAATCGTTTCCTTGATTCTCGTTTGAGTTTTGTGTTGTTGACCAATGTCTTTCGTAAGTTGAGTTTGACTTGATTTTGGTATGTGTGGTTCTTATCGGTTCAGGAACAATAAATGAAGTTTTTGATTTGGGCATTTAAAATGATTCCTCCTTTGGTTTTCGTGACGCTTATTCGCAACCTGCCACTTGTAAAGTAGAAATGTTTCCTTGATGAAATTCCAATTTCTATATTTGACCCTGTAGTACTTGAGCTGGTAACGCATAATGGCGATGTGAATCTTTCTTATTTAGATGGGTTTTGTCGGTAAAAGAGTTGCTTAAAGGGAATTCAGTTGTGTGTTTCTGGTTAAAGGAGGTGATTCTTGTTTCATTGAAAAGTTCAGCTGAGAGGTGGAACAAGAGTTTCGTGTTCTGTGTGCATGTTGTGTGGTTCAGTTGAGGGGGAAGGTTAGCCCAAGGTACTTTGGTTTATTTTAGTTAGCTACGGGAATTCAAAAGTTGGCGTATCGTTAGGACCGTCTCGGGTCCATACGCGGTGTACGCAACATCGGGCGTGTTTGGTGCCTAGTGAGTACCTGAGAGATATGGAGGTTGAGTTTTCATTAACTTTGTTGACCTTCGAGCAAGATCTTACCTCTGAGACTCTTTTGATGAATATTCTCAGAAATGCCGAGTTGAGCGTTAGTACGGACGTCGTTTTACGCCCTGGTGTTGTGGTCTCATCTATTTGAGAGAGAGGCCACTTGAAAGATTGGAGTCACGCGTGAGCGAGTTTAGCAAGAGTTGATCACGTTGGTATCTGTTATTAAGTTCTAGTCGCGGGTTACTTTCGCGTAGATCGGGCGCTAGATTCGGGTCGAATCTCGCTTAGGGGTAGAATATAATACCCCGAAAGTGTGTTAAGCGATTAGTCGGGAGAGATTAATTATTTCGGGAGAGAATTAAATGGATTTTCGGGAAGGACCAATTGGAAAATGCTCAACTCAGCAGTTAGAGAGGGGGGAAATCGCTGTTTTAACCCAACCTGGGCCTCGGCCTTAGCCCAAGAGACCCATGAGGGTGGCCGCCAAGGGGGACCTCAAACCCTAGCCCCTCCCCTTTCCCCTTCCCCACGCCTCCCACCCTCCCCAACTTGTGGCCGCCACTTCCCCTCCTCCCTTGCGCAGCCCCTACCTCCCCACCTCCTTGCACCCTCCCTAATCCCCTTTGCCTGGCCAAGAGAAAGAAAGAGGAATCCCTTGGGTGGCCGGCCAAGAAAGGAGGAGAAAGGAGGAGAAGAAGAGAAGGGAAGAAGAGGGAGAAGAAGGGATCCGCAGCGGAAGCGTGGTGGTCATCATCCCCGCTGTGTGCTCTCTTCGTTTCGGCAAGGGTAACCCGTGGTTCTTTGATTTCGGATGTCAGTTCGTCGATATTCTGCGGCAGTGAAGTTTGTCAGTTTTGATTAGGTTAGAGGCAGATTTCGGTTTGGGTGTCTCCTAGAAAGTTGTAGCCATCGTAGTTACCTTTCATTGCCGACAAGAATCAAGTCATTCGGACTTCGGTAGCCAAAGTTATGAATTTATTAGTATTTCTGTGTTTCTGGAGAGAAGCAGAATTGCTAGTGTTGGTTAACCCGGTAGAAGCACATATTTAGAGGGGTTTCCAGAGGGTCTCACCATAACGCAAAATGAGGCTAATCCTCTTAGATTTCAGGAAAGCTAAAGATCACTGAATTCGGACGAGCGTAGAGAAAGTTATGATAGTTTCTTTGTCGCTGTCCAGGAACCCGACGTGAAATGTTTGCTCTCATTAAATAGATTGGTAGGTCTGGTAGATGGCCGAATCAGAGGGTCTCCCCAACTAAGTTTATTTACACATTTTAATTACCTTTTCAGATTGTCCAAGATCATCCTATTTGGACTCCTGAGCAGAAAGTTATGAATTTTTGAAGTCTGCTGTCCGTAGTGACCGATCGCTAGAAATTAGAAAAGCTAGACGTGATAAGAAGATTAGCGATTTCGATTGTAATGTGATGTATGATTTTGGTCCAGTATGCTATTCTTAGTTTGGGGTTATCTTCTTGTCCAGGTGGCAGCGAGATCCCAAGGGCAGCACCCACTTCGCGTCCCGCGTTCTCGCGTTGAGGCAAGTATTCGGGTTCATGTGTAGTATTGGTTGCATGTCATGATTGAGTGGTGTATTGTCCATTATTGCCACGTGAATGTGTTGTGGAGATGATTCTAGTTGTGTTGATGCATGCAAGTTATGTTTAAGGTTCCTTCATGATGCTATTGTTTACATACCCTGATTACATATTGAATTATGATATTGAAAATATGATGTTGTAGTACTTATGCATGTTGGAGCATTTTGAGACTTGGTCACGTGGTGATCAAGAGTACATTGTTGAGGTCCCTGTCATATGTAATGACAGGCTTGAGGTCCCCACATTCTTGGAATGTGGGCAATGGATACAGAGGTCCCCGTCATTGTGATGACGGGCAAAGGTCCCTATACGTGTGATGTATAGGCTCTTGGTCCCTGTGCCAGAGGGCACAGGCATGGGTATCCATTGACGAATGAATACCCCGCATTACCGGTAAATTGCGAAACGAGATAAAGATCAAAGAGTGCATAGCATTATCATCATTTAAATATTTGAAATGTCTTAACGGTGTTGAATAAAGTTGTTTTTAGATGTTATGTCTATATGAATGTTGCAACCTTGTTGATACTTGCTGAGTCGTATGGCTCACCCTTGCTTTGTCTTGTTATAGGTACTTTTGGCAAGAACGTCATGCATGGGAGGGAGTAGACATTGGAAAGCACGCACTACCTCACAACATTTAAGCAATTGCTATTTAGTTTTACTTAAGAATAAATAACTGTGTGGAGACCATCTATGGATGTTTTATGATGTTGGTTGTTGGATTATTCATGGTTATGAGAATGATGTTAATTGTTTACAATCGAACGATTATTTTATATGCATGAAAGACTTGGATTATAGAAATAATAATAAATGCCATGATCATCTGTTGATACCTCGATTTTGTTGTTCATACAAAGGAAGTTCTGTCAAAAAAATTATAGATTGTTCTAGTTAGCTTAATTCTTGTAGCATTCTAGGCTCATGTGGAGCTGGGGTGTTACAATCTACCCGGGGGTGGTCCTAGCGGTTCAGATCTACGGGGAGGGAGGTCCTGAGGTTTTCTTTACAAAGGACCAAGGGGTGGTCTTTTGCAAAGAGGACCTCGAGGGTGGTCCCGAGGGTGGTTTTTGCAAAAATGACCACAGGGAGGTCTTCTTGTGAAGAGGACCCAGAGGGTGGTCTTGAGGGTGGTTTTTGCAAAAATGACTACGGGTGGTCTTTTGCGAAAACACAGACGGTGATCCTAACGGTCAAGATTAAATCCGAAGAGGTCCTTAATGGTAGGATCTCACACCTAAGAGGTCCTGACAACTAAGTTTTAAACAGAGGGAGATCCTACGGTTAAGATCTAACCCAAGGAGGTCCTTAACGGTTGAGATCTAACCTAGGAGGTCCTGAAGATTGCCAAACTTATGACAACAGGACAAGTACCACGCTTTGCCCACCGGCTCGCCGCAGACGACTCAGGTCATGATGGCGCAAACCAAAGGTGGCAAAACGTGTGCAACACAATTGCAAACACTTTGAGGGTACTCTCGACTGTGGAGCTGGCCTAAAACGCCGACGAGCCAGAGAAAAGCGGAGAAGTAACTACGGCAAATTATGAAAATAGCGAAAAGCTCCGCAGCGGTCTAAAACGGCAGGTGCCCGAGCACTAGAGGACTATTGCGACAGTACCTGGGCACAGAGGAGGTCCGAAGGAGGTTGGAGGAGCTCTGGCGGTGGAGACCGGCGCCAGAACTGAGGAAGACAACGAGGACCAGAGGTTCTGAGCAAGAGAAGTATATAGGATGGTAAGGACACCTTCGCAAAGGTCCATGGGCGGTCCTAGAATAAGGAATTGAACGGAAAAGTCCTTACCGGAGTCGAGGACGAAGGAGACCACCTTCGGCCACAATCCGCGCAAACCCAAAATTAGGATGTTCCTGCGAAGGCAACCCAAAATTAAGTTAGGGGACTTGCTCAAGATGATGAGGTGGTCTAGGCGACGCGAAAAGGAAAGCCAGGGAACCACTGGAGCGCAGTCGAAAATGGTGAAAAAGGGAGCTCTCGGTGATTTGCGCACAAATACACAGAGAGGAAGCTAGGGTGTAACATCCCAAGTTTGGGCTTGTGTTTCAAATGTAAGAAAATAAGGAGAAATTAAAACTTTTCTTGCACCTGGTTGTAATGGAGCTATTATGTAATTCATGTGCAAGGAATTGTGGAATTGGAAAATCACAAGTTTCTAAAACCTTAGCCTGGACCCCTTTGAAAATTTTCTTGGTTAATCTTGTGATACACCTCTGGAAATATTTTTCCTGGTTGCTAGGGATGCTGTGGGACACCTCTGAAAAATTTCATAATTTCTAGAAATTATTTGATAATTTTAAGAGGCAAGTCAAATCAGTTTGACTGTGGTCAAACCCTAGCTCAGGACCCTGTTGAATTTTTGGGGGAAAAAATGCAGTGCATCAAAACCTCTGAAAATTTTATACAAGGTCAACCTTGGAGTTAGCAATCTCCTGTAAAAATTTCAGAATTTTTGGAGCTAGTTTGCTACCTCTAAAAATTCCTCAAATTGTTCAGCTCGTATTCAAAACCCTAAGTCAAAACTGGTTGGGTTTGAGCCGGACCCAAGTCTGGCTCGAGCCACTTGATCAATCCTAACCCACTAATTGCACCGGGTGCGTTTAAGTGGCGCATGGGCTGTCAGCCTTTGGATGGCAATCCAACGGTCAAGGTCGTCTAAGCCATTTTGGCCACCGAGATTCATTTTAAATCTGAGCCGTCCCTTTTTGATCTAGCGGTCAAAAAGCCTTGGCTCAAGTCAAGCGGTTTGGCTCAACCCATTTGTAAGTAGACCCGAGCCATTGGGTTGTTTCACTACCAGGTGGGGCGCACGTCAATCCTGGTCATCTTCCTCCTTGCGCGCGCTGGCCATGGCAGAGAGTGGTTGCGCTCTATCATTTCCCTGTGCGTCCTCTCCAACAACTCTCTGACCTAGCATTAATTGCGGTCGACCTGCTTGCACTCAAAGTCCCTGTAACACCCTGGCTATTCGGAAGCCAAGATGCCACCTATTTACTCTAACATTCAACACAATACGAAAGAATATGACTAAAGATAAACATCTAATGGAAATATTAAATCAACAAGATGTGGTGAAGATATCCTTCCTTCACCAATTAACTTATTTTGTTTAATGTTCATCAATAATGAAGGTTCACAAGTAACAATGATTGAACTGTATCACGGAGAAGGTATCCTTCCTTCTCCATTTAGAGTTATTTATTACAATTCGTCAATAATGAAAGAACGGTAGAGACTAAATCATAAAGTTGAACTGGAATGTGGTGAAATGTATAATGAGTGCGTGTCTACTCCCTCCCAATCGGCCAGCATCAATAATCACCTAAAATAAACAACAAACAACAAGAATGAGTCCGGGACTCAGCAAGTACAGTAAATAATTAAACATACCACAAATACGAACAAATACTCATCATTAAAGAAAGCGAAACATATGCAGAAGGATTATAAATGGAATAATGGAATGTATGGATTTAATGAAAGGAATGGACTGCACACAATGCTTATAACGGTATAGCTAGTGACACACCCGTCGGTGTTCACTTAAGCCCGTATTTATCGAAATACGGGGATTCAAAATACCGTATGAAGAACGTTTCATACGGGTGTCCAAAACTGCCCACGTTGGAATGGTAGGACTTCACATGCCCATACTGGAATTGATGGGACTTTAGACTCCACTCCCGTGGACGGAACATGAATATGGATGCATTAATGAACGTAAGTATTATGACTAATATCATCTGCACACATATGAAAGAACATACGCAAGGAACATAATCATTGGAACCTCTTGTATTCTTTAATCTCCACTCCCGTGGACGGAACATGAATATTGAAGCTTCTCTCATATCAAACAAAACACAATAATAATCATCGAGCATCCAGTAATTACAAATCACACAAAAGTCAATGTACTTGCCTTCCGCGATGCGACGCGTTAGGAGTCAACAGCGGTGCTCCTAAACCTGAAGCCTCTCCGCCTACACAGTATACTTGAAATAAGAACAACATATAACAGGGCGCTTTCAATAACGTTCCACAACGCCTTCCCGACGACCCACAATATCTAGCTTGTTCTAATCTAAAAACAGATTACATCAACAATGAACTAGTTCTGAACAGCAGCGCGAAAACACTCATAACTAATAACCTGGGGCCCGAAACGAGGTGAGCCTAGATCGTACATAAACTTAACGAACATATCTACAACATTCCAGTTGACGAGATAACCTAAATCGGCCGAATTAATTTGCTAACAGCTAAATGAAACAGCAGAACAGAATCTGTCTGAACAGCTAAGACATCAGAATTAAAATGACCATAACTTTTAGTCTACAACTCCGAATTAGGCGTTCTTTATCAATCTGAAAAGGTTATGAAATTATCTACAATAACCTAGTTGAGAGTAAACCCTTATTCGTCCATTAACATACACATATTTTAGAAGACAACTTAAAAGGTAATTCTCGTCAGAAATCTGGACAGCAGAAACTAAACGATCATAACTTTTGATTCGTACGTCGGAATCAAGTGTTCTTGGCAGCCACCGAAAGCTAAGAACAATACCTACATAACTCTAGAAGATGAACAACTCAAATTCGGCCTCTAAGATCACAAAACAGACCACGCAACATACTGGACAGAACCAAACTAACAGCAGAAACAATTCGATCCAATCAATCTATTCGAATTCACATATAATAAGAACATAGCAGCGAAGAACGCTCTTTGTTACCCTTGAAGACTCGTATGAGACCGCTGAATCCTTGCGAGGTTCTCCTCTCCCTCACTTCCCCTTTTCTTCTTCCATAGCCGACGGCAAAACTCAGGGCTCTCCCTTCTTCCTTGCTTCGGCCAACGCTTGGGCAGCACCAATGGGGAGGAGGAGGAGGAGAAGATGGGAGGGAGAGGAGGGGTGGCGCATGGGGAAGAGAGAGTGGTGGCTCTAGGGGGAGGAGGCACAAGGAGGGAGGAGTTCTAGGGTTTTCAGCCGCACCCCACATGGGCCTCCAAGGTTAAAGGCCCGAGGCCCAAGTTCGGAACGTTTCTTTCTGTGCAGCGAATACCTCGAAGGTCATAACTATCTCTCCAAAACTCGGAATGGGGTGATTCTTGTCTTACAATTTAGCTAACTTATAGTACTTCAACTTCCTAGTTGTGTAGTTGTTCTGAAAATTCAGTCTTCATTATGAAATTTTCCTTGAAGTTGACTCGATTCATGGACCTTGATTCTCTGTATAGTCTGCCTTGCGGGCCCCATATCTCAAACCTCAGAACTCCAAATTAGGTCAATGAGGACTCTAAATTGTACTATGAGAAACGATCTACAACTTTGTAGTTATAAGGTTTTCCGATCGAAGCCGTTCCAATCGCGAAAATCACACTGCAATATGATTACCGATTCTGTCTCGTTTCTTTGCGAGGCAAATAATGAATCTCTCAATCTCCTTATTTTCTCTGTAACCAAACAGGATATTACATTCTACCCCCCTTAAACAGAATTCGACCCCGAATTCTACTCGAAAGAAAACCAACTAAACTTAATAATCATTAACACGTACTCGACGTTAACAACTCTGGTTAAAGCTCGCACATGCGAGTTTCGGAGTCCGAAGTCTCATCACACTCATATCGACGTGACCACACCACCAAAACGTATACCAACGTCTTACACCTCAACACTCGTCTCGATCTTTACAGGTTCTTTCAACACACAGGACACAAATATAAGGTCTTACTCATTGGCCAACGGCTCTAACGAAAACTCAAGTTTTGGACCTCTCGCGTACTCACTCAGTACTGAACATACCAAATGTTGCGTACACCGCGTATGGACCCGAGACGGTCCTAGCAATACGCCAACTTTCGAATCCCCGCAATTAGAAACAACAACCCAATGTACCTTGGGCTAACCTCCCCTTTGGTACCAAATCACACAACATGCGTATAGCACACGGAACTCGTGTTCCACCTCTCATTCGAATTCTTCAGCGAAACGAGGATCACCTCCTTTAACGAGGGACACACAACAGAACTCGCTTTGAACAAACTCTATTAAAAAAATAGGGTTAACTAAAAGTAAAGGATTCTCATCGCAACGACGCAACGACAACTCCCCAGCAAAAGGGTCAAAACCAAAATCGAAGATTCATCACGAAAACCATTCCACTTTCTAATTAGGCAGACGAAAGCCAAAGGAGAAATCACTCGAATAACCAAATCAATCATTTATTTTCCTCTTTCTGAAGTGATAAGAACCACATATGCCAACATAAAGCCAAGCTCAAAATGCGCAAGACATCCGTCATAAAACACATGGCTCAAACAAGAAACAAGAGAGTGTTTTAATATTCGAGGAAACATCACTTCTCAATTTCTCTTTTAGGAATAAATTTTCTCTCAGATTTTGGAATTACAATTCATCGCATAGCACACTAACCCATCTCTCCTAACTTGGCATTTTCAAAGCTACGCTCAAATCGAATTACATCATCCGCACCTCTGTAGAGAGGCTCCATCAACCCCACAGAAACAAACACTCGACACCTCCTCTACCGACGGAATTAATTTGACAGATGAATCCCAATGCATCTCAAATAGATCTCACGCAAACACTGTAACACCCCAACTCCACAAGAGCCAAGAATGCTACTAAAGTAACCTTACACAAAACTAAACTAAGATAATTTACTAAATTTCGGCAGAGTCTCCTTTGTATTTCTAACATCACATGGGTTTCAACAGTTAAAGGGAGTTATAACGGCATCGCAATATTCATGATCAACAATAAGTACTCAAGAACTTACTAATCGACTGAACAAATCCTCAAACTTCCAACTAGACTACTCATCATTATTACAAATAATCCGATACGGAAACATAAACAGGTCAAATCTTCGATCAGTAGCTTAATTAATAAGGCATGATCCGAGAATTTAAGTTCATGACAGTGTGCATGCAAAGCATAACGCTACTCCCTCCCATGCATACTGCGCTTGAACTGGGTACCTAAAAACAACAAGAAAGCAAGAGTGAGTCCACAGACTCAGCAAGTACATAAATAAAAAGACGCATAATTCAATCCATAACATCAGATCCATATTCGGAGCACAACACTAAATCATTCCACATGCAAATGCAATGCTCAAGGATTCCTTTTCTTTATCTCTTTGTGCATTTTACCGTAATGCAAAGTATGCAACCGTCGCCAGATACCCATGCTGTCTTGCGCGCACGCACGGGGACCAATTGCCCAATACTCCGCAAGTATTGGGACCTCAAGCCCACACTCCACGAGTGTGGGGATCTCAAGCCCGTCACATTCATGACGGGACCTCAAAGATGTGCATGCTTGGTCATCACAAGACCAGCCTCAACATGATATCAAAATGCATATGCACCATCTCTTTTCAACATCAAGCACCAATGGCGGTAACAACATTCATGAATAAAGGAAATAACGACATTCATGAATTAAGGCGATAACAACATTCATGAATAAAGGCAATAACAACATTCATGAATAAAGCATATCCATACTTTGAACATTCACCACTCTGATTATGCACACTTATCAACAGCCATACGACATTAACAAGCATCAAACCCGTAGTCATGTCCAAGCAATCACAAATAAGGATCAAACGATGCACTTGCCTCAAACGTGCGGGAACGAAGGACGCGAAGAGGGTGCCGCCTCCGGAACAAGTCCCCCACCTAAACATTCAATTAAGAAATGCTAAGACAGCAATAGAGGACCACTCAAACCATAAAAGTAAATACGGACTCACAAAAGTTCCTTTAACGCGAACCCAGCCCCAATTTCTAGATGTCGCTTTGTCCCCTCTGTGGACAGTCATGTTCTAAAATTCATATCTTTTCGTACAGGGATCAAAATTAGGTGTTCTTGGACTTCATTGAAAGGTTATCAAATTCCCCAACTAAACCTAGTTGGTGAGCCTTCCTGTTTCGGCCATCTACTACCTCTAACATGCGAAATAACAGAACATCGTTTTCACGTCAGGTTCTCTGGACAGTACACTAAATTGATCATAACTTTCAGCTCGTTTGTCCAAATTTCGCGTTCTTGTACTTCCCTGAAAGCTATGACAATTATCTACAACTTTCGGTATACTGAGATCCTCTAATTCCCCATTTAACTTATCGCACAAGTCAGATTACTAAAACCTATCAAAACACTGACTGATTCGCAGGACAGTCGCACTAATAAATTCATAACTTTTGCTACAGAGGTCCAAATAATATGATCTAGCACTTCATCGAAATCTATTGACGTCCTCTACAACTCTCTAGGAGAAGCCCAAGACTGAATCCGCACATAACTATATCAAAACGTCTGTCTAATGTGATCTGTCCTGAGGAGACAGAAATACCGACATTGCTACAACAATCAAAAGATGCATCTACTCGGGGGAATCCGGGGTTACCCTTGACGAACGCCGATGATCAGGATGCCGCCCATGAACCTTCACCCTTTCCTCTCCTCTTCCCTTCTACCTTCTTCCTTCTTCTTCTTTTTTTCTTGGCCGGCCACCACAATGAAGAGGCATCGGAGGAGAGGGGCACCACTATGGAGGAGAGGGATTGCTACAATACCATGCTACAGTGGACGGCGTGATCTGAGCACGGAATTACTATAGCAAATCTAGGGTTTCCTCCTCCTTTTGTTGGTGGTTGATTTTCTCATGGGCCACTATGGCTAATTTCCCCCTTATGGTCGGCCACCACCTCCCACCTTTGGGCCAAATACCAATGGGCCCGAGGCCTCGCCCAGTTGTCCAAATTTCATTGTAATCCCCTCTTTAACCGCTTAAATAACTATTTTCTATTTGATCCTTCCCTCAATTCAATTTCTAAATAGTCCTTCTCTTTAAATAACTTAATTCTCTCTCGATAATCCTTTCAAATACTTTTGGGGTATTACATTATACCCCCCTTAAATTGAATTCGACCTCGAATTCTGACCATGCTTACACCAAAGTATAATCACAGCTAAAACTTACTAACATTGCTACGTACCTGCTGTGAATAATTCTGGACATCGCTCGCGCATGTGAGACTCCAATTCCCAAGTCGTTTTCCCACTTGGTCTTATGGGACCACCGCACCTTGATGCAAATGATGTGTTACGCCTCATCACTTATACCATCCTAACCAGAACCACTCAACGGACAAGACTCGAAGATGCGAATGCTCACGGTCAACGGTCGTTACGAAACCTCACACCCGGATACCTTAAGCATTCTCTCAACACCGGTTCATCCAAAACATTAAATACCCCTCTCCAAGACTCGAGACGGTTCTAGCGAATTGCTATCTTCTGGAATCCCCGCAACTTCCAAAACAACCAAATATACTCTGGGCTATCTATCTCTTCGGCACCAAACCACATAACTTGCACATAAACATTTGGGACTCTTGTTCCTCTCATCGATTCCTTCACTGAACAAGGAGATCCTCCATTAAGCAGGGACGCGCAACACAACTTATTTTATCAAACTTTAATAATCAGATTCAACTGAAAACAAAGGATTCACAAAGCAATTCCAACTTTCATCCAAAACACTCAAATCCAAAATCAGAGATTCTTCACGAAAACCTTCCATCCTTCCAACTCGGCAGTTTGCAACTAAACACCACATAAGCTAAAAGAGAATTCGCTCGAATGTCCAAATCAATTACTTCATTTATTTTCCTGAACTGGACAAAACCACTGTAACATCCCAAATTTTGGGCTTGTGTTTCAAATGTAAGAAAATGAGTAGAAATTAAAACTTTTTCTTACATCATGTATTTCCTTTGTGTACTGAACAAGTATTGTACAAAAGGTTATGGAAGTACAAAGTCACAAGTCCTTGATCCAAATTTTGTTGCTTCAAAAACATTCTTGTCAAATGTTGTGATCATCTCCTGGGAATATTTTTCCTAAGTTCTTGGGATGGTATGTGACCCCTCTGAAAAATTTCACAATTTTTAGAAATTGTTTGAATATTTTAGAGGGCAGTCAAACCTGTTTGACTCTCAGTCAAACCTAAAACCAGTACCTTGTAGAATTTTTGGAGAAAAATACAATGCATAAAAACCTCTGAAAATTTTACACAAGGTCAATGTCTCAGTCAGCAAGCTACTGTAAAAATTTCGGAATTTTTGGAGTTATTTTGCTACCCCAAATAAATCCTCAAAAGTCTCAGCATATTTAAAACCTAAAAACCAATTTCACTATTCATTGGGTTCGAGTCGGGCTCGAGTCCGAGCCACTTGACTTGGTTGAACCACCTAACTGCACCGAGCCGCGTTTTAAAACGCGCGTGCGATATCAGCCGTTGGATTCAAATCGCTCGGCCCACGTTCGTGTGAGCATTCGGACCCTCCGGTTGCATTAGCCAATTGGGACCGTTGGATCTCAATCCAACCGCCCGCATTCAGTAGGCAATCGGACCGTCCGCGAACTCTTTTAAATCACACCGTCCATCTAAAATCCATCGGTCGTGGTTTGTCTTCTCTGTTCTTCTTCCTCCTCGGCTTCTCCGTGCGCGCGTGCGTTCATGGCAGAGAGAAAGAGAGAGCATGGGGCGGCGTGATGTGTCACCTCCACGTTTGCTTTTGTCAACGTCTCTCTGCAATGCATTTAATGCGCAACATACTTTCTCCTCCATTGTCACCATGCTCACTTGCTCCCATCTTTTCTTGGTCTACAACCGGAGCATGAACCGAGCCCACCATGGACTCGGGTTCTCGCTCGAAACCCTAATTCCTTTCCTATAAATTGGCCCTCTAGGTCCTCCTGGTGTTCTTTTGCACCACACCTAGCTACTCTCTGTGTTTGAGCTCAAAACCATCTCAAACCTTCAATCCACCATTGTTGACCGTAGAGCTCCCATGGTGGCCTTGGTGTCCAGTGGTTTATCTTCAACATTTCTTGCACCCTTTTGAACTCCTCAACCTCCTTTATATTTCCCCTAACTTGATTTTGGGTTGCATTCACAGGAATCACTCAATTTTAAGTTTGGAGATTTTCCGTGGTTTCACCCCTTTCTTCTCCACCCGTAAGTGGTCCCTTTGCAATTATTTGCTTTTGGAGCCTCTTTGAGCTATAATGAAGTGTGGTGATGATTTGGTTCCACTCATTTTGCTCGTAACCTCATCTTCCACTTCATCTTCTTCGCTCCGTAGACTTCATCGTGTTCAAGTCTTCCCGGCCATCTTTGAAGCTCCTCTCGGTTAAGGTAGCTTCTATGTAGTCCCTAGAAGTCATGGCACTCGCTTCCTTGGACCGCAATGAGCATCTTGCTATTTTCGTGTTTTGCCGTGTCGGCTTCTTTCTTGTTTTTCCGGCTCATGCCTGCACTTCCACCGCGGCGAGGTCACCACCATTGGGTCCGCAGCACTATTGCGAACCCATTTTGATAGTTTGTGGGCGCCGCCGCGACCGGAGTCGCCGGCGACAAGCCGGCAAAGCCACTCGGTTTTGTCAGTTGAGAAGCTCCGTTGTCGTCAGATAATTAGGACACATTTAATGTTTAATGATTGCCAATCGTAGAGCATTAATGGTGTCTTAATCGCCTAATGTCTCATTGACATGTGGGTCCAAATTTCTTAAATCACCCGCGGCTTTTATCCGTGCGCTTAGGCATCATTAATGCTAATCATGGGTTAATTAAAGTGTCGGCACTATTGGTCGTCGGAATAACCCCTCGTACACCGCCAGTGGGCCCATAAGCTCAAAACCAAAACCGAAGTCATTAGGGCTGATTTTGGGTTATTTATTGCTAATCATTGTTAGCAATAAATGTGTCCAAATTACCTTTTGGGTCATCGACGTGTGGGCCTCGGTCCCTAAAATCACCATCGCTCAAAATCGTTAGGACACATTAATTGCTAATCATCACTAATCATTGGTCATTAGTAATTAATTAGTCATCCTAAGAGCCTCCTTTAAGTCATCGCCATGTGGGTCCACGCACGCGTGCACGTGTGTTAAATCTCGCATGTGTGACTCTCAGTCACTGACATGTGGCCCCACGTGTCAGTATTCCTGTTTGCACTTCAATCTTGGCCCGCCGTCCATTTTGCGATCTGCGGCCTAGATCTTGTATGCGTTCGACCATCCGGTTCCCCTCATCATTCTTGGCCGCCCATCGCTTGATCTCGCGCCACGATCATGCGCGTGCAATCGGACCTTCCGACGGAAGTGCTCTCCGTGCCGCTCATCTTGAGATCTACGGTGTGAGCGCCAAGGCAACCGCACCGTCCGGTTGCATCCTTCTCGTGAGCCGCTCGGATCTTGATCCAACGGTGGGCTCGGTTATGAATCGCGCGCGGCGCTGCTTTCTCCGTCGCGTGTGGCTCGTTGGATTTTGCATCAACGCCCACGAGCGCCCACGCTGCTTATTTTCGGTTGGGTTGGTTTTTATTTCGTAAGTATTTATTTATCAACTAAAAATTGTATCAAAACTTTAGAAATTCATAACTAATTCAAGATAAATCCTTTTACATGAAACCAATCGCAATAAATTTGTATTTCACTAAAGTTTAATATAAAATGCTTTTAGCTACGCTTTGTAGTAGAAAATTCGTAATCTTCTATAGCTTGTTTTCGCCATTTTTATATATTCCGTAATTGTATTAAAACTTGGATAATGCATATCTTTTTCTCAGATATCCGATAATTTTGCGATTTTAACTTTGATAAATTTGTTATTCACTAAACTTTAATCTAAAAATGGTGGTAGGCCTAAATCAAGACTAAAAATATGTTAGTAGATTTAACCTTATTAGTAGCACTTAAAAATTCGTTTAATGATGTAATAGACACCAGAATTCACTGTAAATCCTAAAAATAGAAATTTGATGTTAGGAAATCCTCTGTTATCATACTATAATGTGAGATAGGTTTTGCACATATTTATATTTCGGAAAATGCATGATGCTAGTTTTGCATCTTAGAAAATCATAACTAAATCATTTTAACTCCAAATGACCTGAAATTTTATATGGGTTACCACTATGCCAGTAGGTAGCTACCATAAAAATTTCAGCTTCAAAATCTTTCTAGAAAATATTTTTGCTACAGTACCTAATTATGGCAGAAAATAAGTTTTTAGGTAATATCTTTTGCACCACAAATCCAAATTAGGTTTTTCCAGTTTCTATGTCTAGGTATATTCGTATTTCACCTTGTGTATAAGTTTCGTCGCATTTGGATAATTTTTGCTTGCTCTTTTGTTTTAGTGTTGCTCGTCTTATTGGTTGTTCTTGGTTCTTTTTGCCTTTCGCTTAGGATTCGACATTTGCGGTAATCCCGAGAGCGACCCTCCACAACAGTTTGAGCAACAGCAAGAAGGCAAGCAGTTTGATCATGTTAATCCCAGTATTTTAAGTATTTATGTTGATTACAAATTCTATGTATGCATTGCTATTTTGTGTTAATAGTTAGCCTAGTAGATGCATTCCTTAGCAAATGATTATCCTCTACTACCATGAGCCTAGGTTACTTGCTGTGATTTAGAGTTCATGGATGGGCTCTTGTCACTTAGTAGTTGCGAATCAATTGCTTAGCCATGCTTAGTTTCGGTAGAAATGGGCGGTTATCGACTTGTCGATAACCTTGATCACTTAAAACTTATTATGATTATGATTTCCACCTTGTGCCATGTCTATTTATGCAAACTAAAAACTGAAAACAAAATGATTTAGACTTGGGCACAATGGTATGATGGTGTGATTTTGGGTGTGACTGGAATGGTGCCCGGGTCAACAAGGACCGAACATCTTGTTACACTAAACCAAGCATCTTAGCGTGCTAACCACATTAGAGGGTATGGGACCTCTCTTGACTTAGTACTTTGGCGTGTATTGGCTCCAGTCGCAGGAGTCGCAGGAGGGATGGTGTTGGGAGCATTGTAGTGTCCGAAAGACTTCACCCGTGATGGGATTTGTTGTCTTCGGCTTGCAATGTAAGCATATGGGTTTCTATCCATATGAGCGGCTCGTAGTTAATACACAAGATTGGAAATGTCTCAGAGGACTTAGTCGGGCGGCATACCTTCTGTAGTGTGCTTGTGGCTTGAAGGCGATGCAAGTGTGGTACATTGGTACACCCTGCAGGGTTAAAACTATTCGAATAGCCTCGTCCTAGGTTATGGACACGCTTGGCAAGGTCTTTCAAGAGTTAGACTACAACCTTTAAATTAAAACTTGATGGGTGGTACGAATCGGGCTTCGTGCTATGTTGTGGTGGCTATTGGGATAGTCACTTCCTGTGGTTACTTGTATGTATCTTTACTTATCATTACTTTGATAACAAAACAGATTTGCAAACTTGCTTTTAAAATGTATTACATTATTGCAAATAAAGTTGGCTTCATGCAAAATGAGACATACAACCTCCACCTAAATAAGCTTGCATGTAGTTTATGAATAGGTCTGCTATTCCACACGTCGATCTTGCGGTACAAAGACAATCTTTGTACTCGGATGCTATGCTTAATTGTTCATTGCAGAGGAAGAAGGTGAGCTGAGGGCCTCACTTTTGTGAGTGTGTTGTGGTAGCTATGGGCGACTAGCTTATGGCCCTGGCCGGTTGCCTTGTGGGTGTATGGCTAACCGGTCGACTTTTGTTCTAGCCATCTTATGGCGCTTTTGCTTCCGCTGTCATTCTTGTATATTGTTCTATTTGGCCGGTCGGCTCTCTCTTTTGTAATAACTTTACTTTATGTATGTCGTTGTTGAACTTCGTAATATATGTTGTATGGAAATGATGTGTAATTTTGTGATGATGCGCATATGCTGCAATTTTGGGAAGCATATGACCATCGAGGCTTAGAATGCTTAATTAGTAACGCTAGAACCATTTGGAGGTTAAGTGTTACTAGTTAAATATTCCGGGTCCTCACAACCACCTTATCAACATAAGTCAACTCAAATTGTACATGATCTCCATTATAAAGTAAAAAAAAAAAACCAATTCAAGCAAGAACCAATGGAGCACTTCTCTACTCGAGGGATCATTATTTTCTCAGATGTTCATTTAAGAAATAATCCCTTTCCTTTTTCATGGGTGTGCAGAATTATCACACTAACTCCTCCCTCTTAACCGACAATCTCAAAATGATCCTCAAACCGAAAGAACAACCATACTTATTTAGAGAGACTCTTCTAATCCACAAAAGGATTCTCTAGTCCACTCCTATCACAAAGGAATTATTTGACAAATGGTTTCCAACACCTCAATAGAGATTTTTCACCCACAACCACATCAACTCATTCTATTAAAGATAATCAACTTCGAGTTCTCAACACACATACTTATTTACTTTACCCAAAGTATTCTATCAAAGATCAACATACTATTCAAAATTCGCTTCTGTTCATCTACCTCTACACATACTATTGGGTCTCCAAGATCCTATCATAAAAATACAAAGCCCAAATTCAACCTCCAAGTTTTCTACCATGAGTTTCTGGTATAATTGATATGAAATCCTTAAATTCGTTTACTAAAATTTCACATAGCTCACAATAACCTCGGTTATTATTATCAACATTCCTCACTAATCAGGTAACCGCTCCAAGGCGATTTATTTCACCAATCTTAGGCCTCTAATCCACACCAATCCAATTCAGTTACACAACTACAATATACCCATTCGCAATACTCTAATTGATTGACCACAATTCAAACATACTCAATTACCAACGTCAATAAATAAATAAATTCTTGACCAAGTTATACTTAGAGATAATATAACTCCCAAAGGGTTACTCACTGAGGCCGAATCATACCTGATAATAACTCAACAATTCCTGCTATCCCATTAATTAGCACAACACTTAGGTTTCTCCACACCGCTACTCTCATTAACCTTCACCATCAAAACTCTTCTACGCAATCTTACTAAGTATCCAATTTTGATACTCTAATAAATTTATCAAGAGTCCATACTTTCGATAATCCCAACATCCCAACATGGACAAATGTTACTGGATCATAATTCGTCATAGGTTCCACTAGTTGTAACACTAATCAATTTTATTTCATCGACAAACCTTCCATTTAAATATAACTCCCTCCAGGTATTATAGGTCAAAAACCAATTCACTATCTACTGCTCTTCAAATAGTTTGGTTCCCAAAATTTCACCACTATCATATACTTGTCTACCACCAACCAATCGCCATAATACACTTTATAAGACTTTTGCAACACAAGTTGGTTAATTCATTTCTCAAAAGGAAGAAACAACCAAATACAAGTTTTCAACGCACAAGAAAAATGTTGCTCCTCGGAGTGAGCCCGAGACCAAGAGGAACAGTCAAATATTAATGATCCCGGAAAACAAAATACGAGTCTGTAAATAAGGGCACATGTCCCACAATAAGGAACTTTCAAACCTCCATAAATCATAATAAAACACTGCTATGGAAATCCAAGAAACTCTTAAGCTTTAACAACAGAAAAAATTACAGATCACAATTCTTAACTCCAACCTCAAATACTTATGGTACACATTTTCTGTTAACAAAGAAAGAAATTTTCTTTTATTACAACACTACTTAGGAACCAAACCACATTAATCACTTAGGAACCAAACAGAACCTTCCCATAGGTCACATTGCTCAACTAATTTTATCTACTACATAATTCATGAACTCTAAAAGATCACGACTGCAAAACTCCAAATATTTCATTTAATCCATATTATGAAAAGCAATCAACTTACTTTCTCTCTAGAAGAATTATCACCACTCACAATCTCTTGTAGACTGTATTTCTAACATCAAGAGTAATTCACTCTTAACAAGATTCGTTATTGTCAACCCTTCCTTTAAAAAGTCCTCAAAAGCTTTCCAAATTGTTATATACTAGATTATCATCTCATCCTCAATTGAGGGTATACCAAATTCTTACAACATCACTACAACAACCACTTTATTTTAGAGCGAACCGACTACACAATTTAAAAGATTATTCCAAAACCCTTCCATCAAAGACATACTATTATCCGATAGTTCTACCATCACGTAAACATTGTTCATCCATTAAATCTCATCAGTTTATCTTTTAGTGATGCTCAACACCAAACTTTAATAGACAATAATTGCACCTAGCGATTACATACAATCACTAAGTATCCACCAAAGGTTACTCCAAGATTAATATCCACTAAGACAATAATCTAACTCCTTTTGAACTTAACCATCTCAAATGGTTAGATTAATCTATTGAGATCAGTTAATCTAATTTACCAAAGAAGTTTACCAAATGTATCACTCTTAATGATCAACTCAATTCATCAATGTTTCACACTTCTTATCAACTCTATTGATTACAATTAGATATAGCCATACTCTTAATCACAGCTCATCAAGAATTACTACAAGAAACTTTCAAATTTATCAACTTTCCTTTCAAGGATCTTAGTTTGATCGATCATGCACACACTGCAGACCTAACCTGAACCTGATAATCCATATCATATCCATTAATTGCTTTGATTATAACCTGTCACTTAACCAAGACAAAACATTGCTAAAGGGTTTAACATCTTCTTTCATAAAAGAGAACTATTAATATTCAACACTCAAAATACCCAAAAGAGATACATTGAGTCAAAGTCTCCACGTACTAAAGGACCTGTAAAAGAAAACTTTCATTAACCAAAAACATCAAGCGAATAAATAGGTCAAGTTTTCCAATAAAAAAGACAAAACTCCAATACAAAGGTCAATCTTGACAATTAACAAAGTTCACCAACCGCGAGAATAACTCAACAGTTGGGAAAATAATAATTGATTTACAGGACAAATTAAGCCAAAGGAAACACATAAATTTTTTCAAAGCAACCCATCAACCGCAATGAACTGATACCCAAGAGAAACTCATCAACCACAACCGGATAAGAGTTGATCAAATCCAAATTCAAGGAAGAGAACAACTCTTCTAAAGATACTCACTATCAACACTTGTACTAAGATATCCGAGGTAACCACTTCCCTATTCTCACACCGCGAACGGTGGTGTAACCTGGTAAAACCCAGGGCCACAACCACGACCTCAACCTCTCAAGATGGGTTATCCCCACACATAATAATTATATAATCAATTAATGAGCAATCACACTCAATTCATACCAGCAATCATCAATACGATATAACGGAAACGAAAATGCAATGCAATGCCCATTCCCATTCTACTGTGCACCAGTGTGTCAAATTTTGAAGTTCATTAACCATTACAAAATTTTAGCAACTTAAGTTGCCTAAGTTGTAAATCCAATCACCACGGACCTACAACCCGCTCTGATACCAACTGTAACACCCCAACTCCACAAGAGCCAAGAATGCTACTAAAGTAACCTTACACAAAACTAAACTAAGATAATTTACTAAATTTGTGAGTCTCCTTTGTATTTCTAACATCACATGGGTTTCAACAGTTAAAAGGGAGTTATAACGAAGTACTGCAATATTCATGATCAACAATAAGTACTCAAGAACTTACTAATCGACTGAACAAATCCTCAAACTTCCAACTAGACTACTCATCATTATTACAAATAATCCGATACGGAAACATAAACAGGTCAAATCTTCGATCAGTAGCTTAATTAATAAGGCATGATCCGAGAATTTAAGTTCATGACAGTGTGCATGCAAAGCATAACGCTACTCCCTCCCATGCATACTGCGCTTGAACTGGGTACCTAAAAACAACAAGAAAGCAAGAGTGAGTCCACAGACTCAGCAAGTACATAAATAAAAAGACGCATAATTCAATCCATAACATCAAGCATCCATATTCAGAGCACAACACTAAATCATTCCACATGCAAATGCAATGCTCAAGGATTCCTTTTCTTTATCTCTTTGTGCATTTTACCGGTAATGCAAAGTATGCAACCGTCGCTGCATACCCATGCCTGTGCGCGCACGCACAGGGACCAATTGCCCAATACTCCGCAAGTATTGGGGACCTCAAGCCCACACTCCACGAGTGTGGGGATCTCAAGCCCGTCACATTCATGACGGGGACCTCAAAGATGTGCATGCTTGGTCATCACAAGACCAGGCCTCAACATGATATCAAAATGCATATGCACCATCTCTTTTCAACATCAAGCACCAATGGCGGTAACAACATTCATGAATAAAGGAAATAACGACATTCATGAATTAAGGCGATAACAACATTCATGAATAAAGGCAATAACAACATTCATGAATAAAGCATATCCATACTTTGAACATTCACCACTCTGATTATGCACACTTATCAACAGCCATACGACATTAACAAGCATCAAACCCGCATTCATGTCCAAGCAATCACAAATAAGGATCAAACGATGCACTTGCCTCAAACGTGCGGGAACGAAGGACGCGAAGAGGGTGCCGCCTCCGGAACAAGTCCCCCACCTAAACATTCAATTAAGAAATGCTAAGACAGCAATAGAGGACCACTCAAACCATAAAAGTAAATACGGACTCACAAAAGTTCCTTTAACGCGAACCTAGCCCCAATTTCTAGATGTCGCTTTGTCCCCTCTGTGGACAGTCATGTTCTAAAATTCATATCTTTTCGTACAGGGATCAAAATTAGGTGTTCTTGGACTTCATTGAAAGGTTATCAAATTCCCCAACTAAACCTAGTTGGTGAGCCTTCCTGTTTCGGCCATCTATTACCTCTAACATGCGAAATAACAGAACATCATTTTCACGTCAGGTTCTCTGGACAGTACACTAAATTGATCATAACTTTCAGCTCGTTTGTCCAAATTTCGCGTTCTTGTACTTCCCTGAAAGCTACGACAATTATCTACAACTTTCGGTATACTGAGATCCTCTAATTCCCCATTTAACTTATCGCACAAGTCAGATTACTAAAACCTATCAAAACACTGACTGATTCGCAGGACAGTCGCACTAATAAATTCATAACTTTTTCTACAGAGGTCCAAATAATATGATCTAGCACTTCATCGAAAGCTATTGACGTCCTCTACAACTCTCTAGGAGAAGCCCAAGACTGAATCCGCACTTAACTATATCAAAACGTCTGTCTAATGTGATCTGTCCTGAGGAGACAGAAATACCGACATTGCTACAACAATCAAAAGATGCATCTACTCGGGGGAATCCGGGGTTACCCTTGACGAACGCCGATGATCAGGATGCCGCCCATGAACCTTCACCCTTTCCTCTCCTCTTCCCTTCTACCTTCTTCCTTCTTCTTTTTTTCTTGGCCGGCCACCACAATGAAGAGGCATCGGAGGAGAGGGGCACCACTATGGAGGAGAGGGATTGCTACAATACCATGCTACAGTGACGGCGGCGGTACTGTAGCACGGAATTACTATAGCAAATCTATGGTTTCCCCTCCTCCTTTTGTTGGTGGTTGATTTTCTCATGGGCCACTATGGCTAATTTCCCCCCTTATGGTCGGCCACCACCTCCCACCTTTGGGCCAAATACCAATGGGCCTGAGGCCTCGGCCCAGGTTGTCCAAATTTCGCTGTAATCCCCCTCTTTAACTGCTTAAATAACTATTTTCTATTTGATCCTTCCCTCAATTCAATTTCTAAATAGTCCTTCTCTTTAAATAACTTAATTCTCTCTCGATAATCCTTTCAAATACTTTTGGGGTATTACAAACACATCACCTCAAACTTTTAAGAATGAACAACTCAGAATTCTCAGCACAAACACTCATGTACTATCTCAAAAGGGTTCTATCAATGATAATCCCAACTTCAAAATCCGCACTTACTCTGTTTCCTCTACACAATCGTTGGGCAACCAAAGATCTAGCATAACATATGTAAAGCCCAAATTTTAACCTCCAAGACCCCTACAAAAAACTTCTTATACAGAAGATAGGGAAAGCCTTAGATTAAATCCCTAAAATTCTCACAATCCAAACATACTCACCAACATGGAACATTTTCTCGACCAAACTGTCTTTAGAACAATTCTAACTCTTAGAGAGTTAGTCACTAAGTCCAAGTCATACCTGACATTAACTCAACAATTCCTCCCAACTCAATAGTTGTCATAACAATCAGATTTCTTCACAATTCTATCCTCATTAAGCTATACCATCACAATTCTCCTAGACAACCTCGTGAGGTACCCAATCAGGATACTCTACTAAACTGATCAAGATTTCTATTCTTTCAACACTTCTAATGTTCCACTCAACATGAACAAAAGATCTTGGACCACAAATCACTATAGGGTCTACTGGTCGCAATCAAAGCAATCAGTTTAGTCTCCAAATATAACATTCCATTTAGGTGAAATTCTATCCAAGAATTATATCACGAATTCAAATCATCCTCAAATACTCCTCAATTACCTTGCAACCCAAGGTCTCACAACAACAATTAATAAACACTTGGAAAGACCCCTGTGAAACGAATTGGTGGATCCTTTCTTAAAAGAAAAGGCAACTGAAAACAATTTCGACCTCATACAAAAGAAACATTTATCACTCGCAGAAAACACAGGACCAAGAGAAATAATCAATTAGGCAATGAACGCGACAACAAAAGGAAAGTCAACGATTGAGGACATAAGTCCCACAAGAAGAGAATTCAAACCTCAACCAATAAGAATAAAGAATTTCTTTTGAACCTTGAGGAACTCTTAAGCGACCAATCAACAAAGCTAAGCACGCTTGAATAACTACAAGCTACAAAACTTGGATCCAACTCCAAATAACTCTACCCCACTCTTTACTTTAACAAAGAAACAATTTTTTTAACTACCACCTCACTTGCCATATCTAATAAGAAGTGCTTGTAAAACCAAATCACCTCAATCACTTAAGCACCAAATAGAACCTTTCAATACGTCACTCGCTCAAACTGATTCTAGTTACAACATAAATCATGGAGCCAAAACATCGTGCACACAAATATCAAAACCTTTAATTTAAACCGTATCATGAAAGTTTTCAAGTTCTTTTATTTAGAGAACATTCAACAATATCATCACATCCACATATTGATAATCATTCTAACAGCAAAGCAATACACTCATTTAACAAGAACATACTATCATATGATAATTTCGCAAAAATACTCATGTAGACCACTTATTAAATTTATCCATTCAACTAATAATGAGGATCAACATTCCACCTTATGTTCAGAAATTAGAACATAGTATCTTTAATCTTCAATAATATAGGATACATAAGACAAGGTTTCACAAGTCAATACATCCACCTTCATTCATTTCTGAATACATATAACATCAGTTTAGCATGGCAAAATTAGGTGAATCAAACATTTGAATAAGTTCATCAAGTATCTAATTAGAAGACAGATTCAAGCTTAATGTTTACTACAGCAACATTTGAACGCATCCATGTCTTAACCACCTCTAGCGATTAGAATAACCGAAAGATGGCCTAGATTCCAATTCATCTAATAAATTTAGTAGATTACTCGATCATAAAGATCAAATCGGCTCAACAACATTTCCACCCTTCTTGACAACAATAGGTTCTTGAACAGATACGGACAAACTCTTATCTAAATTTTTCATCATGCACCAAATACGACGACAATTCACAGTAATCAATTTCACTTCCATGGATACTAGTTAACAATAAACTGCTTGCACAAAGCTAGTAACCCAATCTGATGACTCTTATCACAACGATTAGTTTATTTAATTAACATCCCTTACTTAATCATGACACGACATCACTTAAGGGTTTTAACACATTCTTTCAGAAAAGAGGTATCACACTTCAATACTCGAAATAATCCAAAAGAAATATGTAAAGCCAAAGTTTTCACATATTAAAGAACTTGCAACAGAAAACCTTCAGTATCCAGAATACCAACGAATAAAGGAATCATAATTTCCAATAAGAAGGGCAGAACTCCCATGAAAAGATCAACCTTGCTGATAACCGACGTTCACACCAAAATCAACAATGGATCAGCAATCGAAGAACAAGTAGTCGACTTATGGAACCAAGAAAGACTAATGAAAGCTCATCATGAGAACTATAAACCATTACTCAAGAAATCTTCATCAGCCGTAACTAATACCAGAACTTGCCAAATTCAAGATCAAGGAAGAGAATAACTTTTCTAAAGAAACTCGCCCTCAACACCCAACTACAGAATGGGGGTAAGTACTTCTTTAATCCCCTACCCCGAACAGTGGTGTTGTCTGGCGAAACCCAGGACAACATCCATGACTTCAACTTCTCAACGTCCGTTACCAATACGCATGACCGTTATAATCAATCATGAATATATAGGATCATCTCATGACAATCATAGAACAAATTCATAGATATAAAATATCACAACATATCATAAATTAATAACAAAAAAATAGTACAGAAGCAATTCAACAATTGCTTAACAAGTGGAACATAACAAAGGAAATGCGGAAGCAATAAATTTCCCAACCCCACCAACTGTGCACAGTGTGTCATATTAATATTTTTATTAACCACGGACCTAAAGCCCGCTCTGATACCAACTGTAACACCCTGGCTATTCGGAAGCCAAGATGCAACCTATTTACTCTAACATTCAACACAATACGGAAGAATATGACTAAAGATAAACATCTAATGGAAATATTAAATCAACAAGATGTGGTGAAGATATCCTTCCTTCACCAATTAACTTATTTTGTTTAATGTTCATCAATAATGAAGGTTCACAAGTAACAATGATTGAACTGTATCACGGAGAAGGTATCCTTCCTTCTCCATTTAGAGTTATTTATTACAATTCGTCAATAATGAAAGAACGGTAGAGACTAAATCATAAAGTTGAACTGGAATGTGGTAAAATGTATAATGAGTGCGTGTCTACTCCCTCCCAGTCGGCCAGCATCAATAATCACCTAAAATAAACAACAAACAACAAGAATGAGTCCGGACTCAAAAGTCTGATAAATAATTAAACATACCACAAATACGAACAAATACTCATCATTAAAGAAAGCGAAACATATGCGGAAGGATTATAAATGGAATAATGGAATGTATGGATTTAATGAAAGGAATGGATCGCACACAATGCTTATACTGGTATAGCTAGTGACACACCGTCGGTGTTCACTTAAGCCCGTATTTATCAAATACGAGGATTCAAAATACCGTATGAAGAACGTTTCATACGGGTGTCCAAAACTGCCCACATTGGAATGGTAGGACTTCACATGCCTATACTGGAATTGATGGGACTTTAGACTCCACTCCCGTGGAGCTCCACTCCCGTGGACGGAACATGAATATGGATGCATTAATGAACGTAACTATTATGACTAACATCATCTGCACACATATGAAAGAACATACGCAAGGAACATAATCATTGGAACCTCTTGTATTCTTTAATCTCCACTCCCGTGGACGGAACATGAATATTGAAGCTTCTCTCATATCAAACAAAACACAATAATAATCATCGAGCATCCAGTAATTACAAATCACACAAAAGTCAATGTACTTGCCTTCCGAAACGAGGTGAGCCTAGATCGTACATAAACTTAACGAACATATCTACAACATTCCAGTTGACGAGATAACCTAAATCGGCCGAATTAATTTGCTAATGACTAAATGAAACAATGAGAACAGAATCTGTCTGAACAGCTAAGACATCAGAATTAAAATGACCATAACTTTTACTCTACAACTCCGAATTAGGCGTTCTTTATCAATCTGAAAAGGTTATGAAATTATCTACAATAACCTAGTTGAGAGTAAACCCTTATTCGTCCATTAACATACACATATTTTAGAAGACAACTTAAAAGGTAATTCTTGTCAGAAATCTGGACAGCAGAAACTAAAACGATCATAACTTTTGATTCGTACGTCGGAATCAAGTGTTTTTGGCGGCCATCGAAAGCTAAGAACAATACCTACATAACTCTAGGAGATGGACAACTCAAATTCGGCTTCTAAGATCACAAAACAGACCACGCAACATACTGGACAGAACCAAACTAACAGCAGAAACAATTCGATCCAATCAATCTATTCGAATTCGCATATAATAAGAACATAGCAGCGAAGAACGCTCTTTGTTACCCTTGAAGACTCGTATGAGACCACTGAATCCTTGCGAGGTTCTCCTCTCCCTCACTTCCCCTTTTCTTCTTCCTTAGCCGACGGCAAAACTCAGGGCTCTCCCTTCTTCCTTGCTTCGGCCAACGCTTGGGCAGCACCAATGGGGAGGAGGAGGAGGAGAAGATGGGAGGGAGAGGAGGGGTGGCGCATGGGGAAGAGAGAGTGGCGGGTCTAGGGGGAGGAGGCACAAGGAGGGAGGAGTTCTAGGGTTTTCAGCCGCACCCCACATGGGCCTCCAAGGTTAAAGGCCCGAGGCCCAAGTTCGGAACGTTTCTTTCTGTGCAGCGAATACCTCGGAGGTCATAACTATCTCTCCAAAACTCGGAATGGGGTGATTCTTGTCTTAAAATTTAGCTGACTTATAGTACTTCAACTTCCTAGTTGTGGAGTTGTTCTGAAAATTCAGTCTTCATTATGAAATTTGCCTTTGAAGTTGACTCAGTTGCGGACCTTGATTCTCTGTACAGCCTGCCTTGCGGGCCCCATATCTCAAACCTCAGAACTCCAAATTAGGTCAATGAGGACTCTAAATTGTACTATGAGAAACGATCTACAACATTGTAGTTATAAGGTTTTCCAATCGAAGCCGTTCCAATCGCGAAAATCACGCTGCAATATGATTACCGATTATGTCTCGTTTCTTTGCGAGGCAAATAAGGAATCTCTCAATCTCCTTATTTTCTCTGTAACCAAACGGGATATTACAGTCCCCCTTTCAGCTGCTCCCATCGTCTCAACCCTTGCACGGCCGAGCCAAACCCAAGCTCACCATGGGGCTCCGCTCCTGCTATTGCCCGTTGGCTTCCGGCTATAAAAATCCTTCAAGCTTCTCTTTGAGTCCCTTTACAACACCCCAAGCTCCTTCTTTGTTCTTTAAGCTCAAAACCCAAAGAACACCCTAAATCGACATTGTTGTCCGTGAAGCTCCACTGTGGATCTTGGTGCTCTAGTGGTTCATCTTCAACTATTTTTGTGCCCTTTTAATCTCTTTAGCACCTTGAGTATTTCCCCTCACTCAATTTTGGGCTTCATTCACAGGAATCGCCCAATTTCGAGTTTGGATCTTTTCGGCCAGAATCGTACCCTTTCTTCTTCCACTCTGGTAAGTGCTTCGTTCTTCAATCAAATGCTCATGGAGCTTCTCTAAGCCATAATGAGGCAATTGTGACCACGCGGTCGTGTTCATTTTGGCTCAGGTCGCGTTTTCGTCATCATCTTCCTTGGCTCCGGTGAGCTCCTCCGTGGTCAAAGCTTCTCTGACCACCTCGGCTCCTCTCCTTAGCTAAGGTAGCTTATTATTAGTCCTTAGAGGCTATGGCACCCGCTTCTCTGGACAATGCAGAGCATTTTAGCTATTTTCGCGTTCGGCCATTTTTGCTCACCGTCGTTCATCTCGGCTAGCAGGCGTTCTAGGCCACCGCCGCCGGCGTGAGTGGTCCCTATGGGTGAGCGAGGTTATTGTGAACCCATTTTTGGCCTGAGTTGCCCTCGCGGTGGTCGGAGTCGCCGGCGACGAGCCGATCTCTGCCTCGGGTTTTCGTCGGACGAAGTCGTCACTGGGATTTGTCGATTAGGACAAAGATTTGCTTATTAAATGTTAATCATTGCTAATCATTGGGTTAACATTCAATGGCTGTCTTAATCGGGTCTTAGTGTCACTTACATATGGGGCCCGTGCCTGTTAAACCACCCCCAGGCGTTTTAAACCTTCGTGTGTGGCCCACGTGTCGCTGGCGAGTGGGCCTAGCATCACAAAACCCCCGTGTGAGGTTTAGCTGCCACTTACAGGTGGGCCCAGCTCTTTGAACCCCTCCGGGCGTTGTCGCACTGTCATTTAGGACATCATTAATGCTAATCATGATTTAATTATTATTAATCATTGGTTTCGTACTTAATCCTGTCCTAAACCGACCTCTCTCGATGCGTGACGATGGCCCCACACCTTAAACAAATAAGAACGCATGTGTTACACGGTGTTGATTGTGGACCGTCGATTTTGAAATCAATGGCCCCGATCAGCGCGTGTGTGTAACGCTGAGATTAGCTCTGAACCATCCATCTCAAGATCAACGGTCTAGATCTATCAAAACTTTGAGCTCTGGAGGTTTAAATCTCCGTGGGCCGTCAGATCTAGATCAACGGTCTAAATCTGATTGGCCGTTCGGACCATCCTATCGGCTCTAGCATTGTGGACCTTCCATCTTGCGATCTGCGGCTGAGAGCGCGAGTGCATTCGGACCTCCGATTGTAACTTCAATCTCAGCCCTCCATTTTTAGATCAACGGCCCAAAATTGATGGAGACAGTTGGGCCTTCGAACGACTCAAATCGATATGGACCGTTGGATCAAATCCAACGGTGGCCTCGCGTGAGTGCGGCGTGCATGACCAGTGTTTCAATGCGCTTGGGCGTTGAATCCGAATCAAAGGCCCATGTTTTGCCACATCGTTCCACGTTGAATTGGTTTGATAAATTCTAATAAGTTTTATTTGTTAACTGAAAATTATAATAAACTTTAAAATAGCATAACTAATTCATTATAAGTCATTTTCGGGTGATTCAAGTTTTTATAATTTTAATTTTAACTAAACTTTAATCTAAAAATGTTGATAGGCCTAAATTAGCTCCAGAAATTTTGTTAATAGATTTAATTTCTATTTAGCTTTAATTGTGCTTTAGAAAATGTGTAAAACTTAGAAAATGCCTAAGTAATTCTTTGTAACTCCAAATTAAGTAAACTAAAATTGGTTAGAATCCTCTATTAATATGCTGTAGTGGAGAGTAGGTTTTAATATTGTCCTTGCCACTGAAATTAATTGTGCACTAGTGTCAAGACTTAGAAAAATCATAACAAATTCATTTTAACTCCAAATTGAGTAAACTCAACTTTGCTGTTCTTAGGATGTCATTATCTACCTACCATAAAAATTCCAGGTTCTAGATCTTTCTGGAAATTTATGTCATGAACAGTAACCGAAATTAATTTAATTAGGATTTTTCAGGCTGAGAAAACTTGTTTAGGCCATAACTTTTTCATACTTAGTCCAAATAACTTGATTCTTGTTTCTAAATTCATTTAAAATCATGCGCTGGCTGTTGCGTAAATTTCATGGGAAAGTTTCTCTTGGTGTTCTTCATTATTATTGGTTTTATCGCATTTTTTGCGTTAGGTTCTGAAAAATTTATTGAACTTGAGAGTTCTCCTCTGCAGCAACAAGACCTCCAACAAGGCAAGCATATGTAGCATCATTTGATCATGTTGCTCCTACTATTTTCAAACTCTAATATGTTGTTTGCAAATTCTACGTATGCATTGCTATCTTGTTTTAAACTATTGTCAATTAGTTGACCTATTAGATGCATAATCTATAGGTAAATGTTTATCCTCTACTACTGAGCCTATGAATACTTGCTGTGATTTTGGGTTCGTTGGATGAGCCTTTGTCACTTATTAGTTTTCGAATATGTTACTTAGCCATGCTTAGCTACCGGTAGAAATGGGCGGTTATCGACTTGTCGATAACCTTGATCACACAAAATTTACTATGATCTTTATGTTGCAGCCTTTGTGCTATGTTTACTTGTGAAAACTAAAAACTGAAAACAAAATGATTTGGACTTGGGCACAATGGTATGTTGGTGTGCTTTTGGGTGTGACTGGAATGGTGCCCGAGTCAATCCTGGTCATCTTCCTCCTTGCGCGCGCTGGCCATGGCAGAGAGTGGTTGTGCTCTATCATTTCCCTGTGCGTCCTCTCCAACAACTCTCTGACCTAGCATTAATTGTGGTCAACCTACTTGCACTCAAAGTCCCCCTTTCAGCTGCTCCCATCGTCTCAACCCTTGCACGGCTGAGCCAAACCCAAGCTCACCATGGGGCTCCGCTCCTGCTATTGCCCGTTGGCTTCCGGCTATAAAAAGCCTTCAAGCTTCTCCTTGAGTCCCTTTACAACACCCCAAGCTCCTTCTTTGTTCTTTAAGCTCAAAACCCAAAGAACACCCTAAATCGACATTGTTGTCCGTGAAGCTCCACTGTGGATCTTGGTGCTCCAGTGGTTCATCTTCAACTATTTTTGTGCCCTTTTAATCTCCTTAGCACCTTGAGTATTTCCCCTCACTCAATTTTGGGCTTCATTCACAGGAATCGCCCAATTTCGAGTTTGGATCTTTTCGGCCGGAATCGTACCCTTTCTTCTTCCACTCCGGTAAGTGCTTCGTTCTTCAATCAAATGCTCATGGAGCTTCTCTAAGCTATAATGAGGCTATTGTGACCATGCGGTCGTGTTCATTTTGGCTCAGGTCGCATTTTCGTCATCATCTTCCTTGGCTCCGGCGAGCTCCTCCGTGGTCAAAGCTTCTCCGACCACCTCGGCTCCTCTCCTTAGCTAAGGTAGCTTCTTATTAGTCCTTAGAGGCTATGGCACCCGCTTCCCTGGACAATGCAGAGCATTTTAGCTATTTTTGCGTTCGGCCATTTTTGCTCACCGTCGTTCATCTCGGCTAGCAGGCGTTCTAGGCCACCGCCGCCGGCGTGAGTGGTCCCTATGGGTGCGCGAGGTTATTGTGAACCCATTTTTGGCCTGAGTTGCCCTCGCGGTGGCCGGAGTCACCGGCGACGAGCCGATCTTTGCCTCGGGTTTTCGTCGGACGAAGTCGTCACTGGGATTTGTCGATTAGGACAAAGATTTGCTTATTAAATGTTAATCATTGCTAATCATTGGGTTAACATTCAATGGCTGTCTTAATCGGGTCTTAGTTTCGCTTACATATGGGGCCCGTGCCTGTTAAACCACCCCCAGGCGTTTTAAACCTTCGTGTGTGGCCCACGTGTCGCTGGCGAGTGGGCCCAGCATCACAAAACCCCCGTGTGAGGTTTAGCTGCCACTTACAGGTGGGCCCAGCTCTTTGAACCCCTCCGGGCGTTGTCGCACTGTCATTTAGGACATCATTAATGCTAATCATGATTTAATTATTATTAATCATTGGTTTCGTACTTAATCCTGTCCTAAACCGACCTCCTCAGTCGTTGACAGTCGGCCCCACACCTTAAACAGCGCCGAACGCATGTGTTACACGGTGTTGATTGTGGACCGTCGATTTTGAAATCAATGGCCCTGATCAGCGCGTGTGTGTAACGCTGAGATTAGCTCTGAACCGTCCATCTCAAGATCAACGGTCTAGATCTAT
Organism: Ampelocalamus luodianensis; assembly: GCA_036346255.1. Taxonomy (NCBI): domain Eukaryota; kingdom Viridiplantae; phylum Streptophyta; class Magnoliopsida; order Poales; family Poaceae; genus Ampelocalamus; species Ampelocalamus luodianensis. Next base: position 49,150,197 of record CM070625.1, on the reverse strand, counting down.
CAAAACTTTGAGCTCTGGAGGTTTCAATCTCCGTGGGCCATCAGATCTATATCAACGGTCTAAATCTGATTGGCCGTTCGGACCACCCTATCGGCTCTAGCATTGTGGACCGTCCATCTTGCGATCTGCGGGTGAGAGCGCGAGTGCATTCGGACCTCCGATTGTAACTTCAATCTCAGCCCTCCATTTTTAGATCAACGGCCCAAAATTGATGGAGACAGTTGGGCCTTCGAACGACTCAAATCGATATGGACCGTTGGATCAAATCCAACGGTGGCCTCGCGTGAGTGCGCGTGCATGACTGTGTTTCAATGCGCGTGGGCCGTTGGATCCCGAATCAAAGGCCCATGTTTTGCCACATCGTTCCACGTTGAATTGGTTTGATAAATTCTAATAAGTTTTATTTGTTAACTGAAAATTGTAATAAACTTTAAAATAGCATAACTAATTCATTATAAGTCATTTTCGGGTGATTCAAGTTTTTATAATTTTAATTTTAACTAAACTTTAATCTAAAAATGTTGATAGGCTTAAATTAGCTCCAGAAATTTTGTTAATAGATTTAATTTCTATTTAGCTTTAATTGTGCTTTAGAAAATGTGTAAAACTTAGAAAATGCCTAAGTAATTCTCTGTAACTCCAAATTAAGTAAACTAAAATTGGTTAGAATCCTCTATTAATATGCTGTAGTGGAGAGTAGGTTTTAATATTGTCCTTGCCACTGAAATTAATTGTGCACTAGTGTCAAGACTTAGAAAAATCATAACAAATTCATTTTAACTCCAAATTGAGTAAACTCAACTTTGCTGTTCTTAGGATGTCATTATCTACCTACCATAAAAATTTCAGGTTCTAGATCTTTCTGGAAATTTATGTATGGGACCTCTCTTGACTTAGTACTTTGGCGTGTGTTGGCTCCGAGTCGCAGGGGGTCACAGGAGGGATGGTGTTTGGGAGCATTGTAGTTGTCCGGAGGCTTTACCCCTATAGGGTAGTTGACCTTCGGCTTTACAATGTAAGCGTATGGGTTTCAGTCCATACGAGCGGCTTGTAGTTGATACACAATACTAGAAACGTCTCGTAGGACTTAGCCGTGCCGGCATACCTTCGGAAGTGTGCTTATTGTGGCTTAAAGGCGATCTGAAGTGTGGGTACATTGGTACACCCCTGCAGTGTTAAAACTATTCGAATAGCCTCGTCCTAGGTTATGGACATGCTCGGATCGCCCCGTGAGAACTAGACTACAACTTTTTAATTAAGACTTGACGGGTGGTACGAATCAGGGATTCGTGCTATGCTATGGTGGCTATTGGGTTAGTCACCTCTAGGTGGTTACTCGCTATTTATTGTTACTCGCTGTTATTTCAATGATTAAAAATATATTTGACAAATTGCCTTCAATCTATTCCCTTATTGCAAATGAATATTGCTTTATGCGTCCAATTAACCATATAATCATCTCCTTTGTTACAGCTTTCATGTAGCTATGTATAGGCTTGTTACTCGTAAGTCTTGCGAGTACATTTTTGTACTCACCTGCATTGCTTGTTGTGTGCAGAGGAAGAAGGTGAGCCCCAAGGGCCTCACTTTTTTGAGATGTGCAGCTTTTGGGACGACTAGCTTGGCGGTCCAGTCGGTTGCCTTGTGGGTTTAGGCACACTAATTGGCTTTTGTTTATCGCCGTCTTATGGCACTTTTGCTTCCGCTGTTTACTTAGTTTTGTATGACATTTGGCCGGTCGGCCCCTCTTTTGTAATAACTCTATTTTATGTACGTCTTTTGCTAGACTTGTTATATTGTGATGTATGGAATTGATGCATGATTTTGTAAAGATGTATATGTGCTGCAATTCTGGGAAGCACATGTCCATCGAGACACGGTATATTTTGTTTGTGATGCTAGAGCCAATGGAAGGCTAAGTATTACAAGCTAAATAACTCGGGATCTCACATAGGGTGACAGAGAGGTGCTAAAGGGGACCCAAGGAGGAGCTTGGAGGTCCTCAAATAGCTCAGGGGTCAACGGTTGCGCCAGCACAAGCTTTAATGGCGATAAGACCTAAAGCTCTGCCAATTGCGAAAAAGAGGGAAGGAGCAGGTAAGGCGCAGGGCTAACACTGACATAGACAAAAACGCGGGCTTAGAGCCTGTTAAAGGGGGCCCTGCAATGTGACCAGGCGCTACACCGCAGCGACCATGGCGCACGCGTGTACGAGCACGAGGAGGAAGAAGAAAAACAGCATTGGAGGTCGTGGTGGTTAGATTAGGGATGGACGGCTGGGATTGCTCAAGATCTCCAGAGGTCCAAAACGGCAGGGGAGGTCGGGGGCGTTGGATCGATATCCAATGGCTCAACCACGCACGCCCAAAACCAAGCCCGAGTTCGGCTAGATGACTTGGCTCGACCGAGTCAAGTGGTTGGGCTCGGTTCTGACTCGAGCCCAATAGTGATTTGAATTTAGGGTTTAGAATTGAGACAGAACTTTGAGTAATTGTTTGAGATAGCAAACTAACTCCAAAAATTCTGAAATTTTTACAAAAACTTGCTAACTTTAGGTTTGACATTGCATAAAATTTTCATAGGTTTTCATGCAGTGCATTTTCCTCCATAAATTTTGCAAGGTTTTGAGCTAGGGTTTGACCCAAGGTCAAACTGGTTTGAATGACCTCTTAAAATATTCAAACAATTTCTAAAAATTGTGAAATTTTTCAGAGGGGTCACACATTAACCCTATAGCTTAGGAAAAATATTTCCAAGGGATGATCCCAAGTTTAGACACGAAAGTTTTTTAAGGGTCAAGATTTAGGTCAAAAGAGGCTTGTGGTTTTGTATTTCCATAATTCCTTTACAAGAATTTTCAGAACATACATGAAACACAAGATGTAAGAAAAGTTTTAATTTCTACACATTTTCTTACATTTGAAACACAAGCCAATACTTGGGATGTTACAAATCTCCCCCTCCTACAAGAATCTCGTCCTGAGATTCCGTTTACTTGGAGAAGAAAGACGGGTAGTTTGCACGAAGACGATCTTCCCACTCCCAAGTTGCCTCATCCTCGGAATGATTTGACCACTGAACTTTAAGGAACTTGATGGCACAATTCCTTGTTCTTCGTTCAGATTCTTAAAGAATACGAACAGTATGCTCGCGGTAGGTCAAATCTCCTTGCACATCAAGATTTTCCAATGGAGTTTCCTCGGTTGGAACACGGAGGCACTTCTTCAAGTGGAACACATGGAAGACATCATGTACCCCCTCAAGTGTAGCTGGAAACTCCAACCTATAGGCAACAGCTCCCGCCTTCTCGATAATGCGATAAGGCCCAACATATCAAGGAGCTAACATGCCCTTGACGCCAAAATGCTGATGGCCCTTCAAAGGAGAGACTTCGAGATAAACAAAGTCATTGAGCTCAAAACTCAACTCACCACGACGGCGATCCGCATAGCTCTTTTGCCTGGACTAGGCCGTGCGCAAATGATCGCGAACAAGCTGAACTTGACTCTCGACCTCGTTGATCGAATCTGGGCCAAAGAACTGCCTCTCACCAGTCTCTGACCAGTTCAACGGGGTTCTACACTTTCTCCCATACAAGGCCTCAAAAGGTGCCATGCCGAGACTGGCTTGGAAGCTATTATTGTAGGAGAACTCGACGAACGGCAAGCACTTCTCCCAATTCTTCCCATAGGAAAGAACATAGGCGCGGAGCATGTCTTCCAAGACTTGGTTGACCCTCTCCATCTGGCCATTAGTTTGGGGATGGTACGTTGAGCTGAAACAAAGACGAGTCCCCATAGCCTCTTGCAAACTATGCCAAAAGCGAGAGGTGAAGAGAGAACCACGATCTGAAACAATCGTTTTTGGCACACCATACAAACTCACGATGCGGGATATGTAGAGATCCGCCAATTGGCCCACATCAATCTTAGCTCATATTGGGAGAAAATGGGCTAATTTCGTTAGCCGATCAATGATAACCCATAAGGCATCCTTCCCTGAAGAAGTACGGGGTAACCCAATGATGAAATCCATGCCGACAGAATCCCACTTCCACTCGGGCACTAGTAAAGGCTAAAGAAGGCCTACTGGATGTTGATGCTCGGCCTTTACACGACAACACACGTCGCATTCGGCAACGAACTTGGTAATCTCGTGCTTTATTCGGGTCCACCAGAATCTCTAACGAAGATCTTGGTACATCTTTGTGGCCCCGGGATGAATGGACAAGGGGGAATCATGGGCTTCATGGAGAATCAAATCCCGCAATTTCATGACCTTTGGAACCACAAGGCGTTATCCGAACCACACAACACCATGCTCATCTTCTGAGAAGCACTTGGCTATTTCGTTCTTGATGTTTTGCTTGATTTGGCCCACACCAATGTCCAATTGCTGCGTAGCCTTGATTTGATCCACTAAGGTTGGTTGGACTACCAAGCAAGGGAACCATGCTCAACAACCTCCAAATTGATCCGCTGAAATTCTTCATGAAGGGCGGGCTGTTGCTCCTTGAGCAGCAAGGTATTGCAATATACCTTGCGATGCATCAGCAACAACAATGGCTTTGCCCGAATGATACTGGATACCCATGTCAGTCTTTGATCAATTCCAACCACCTTCTTTGCCTGAGGTTCAGATCTAGTTGGGTGAACAAATACTTCAAACTCTTGTGATCTGAATACACTTTACAATGGTTACCAATTAGGTAATGTCGCCAAATCTTGAGTGCATGAACCACAACAACTAGTTCTAAGTCATGGGTTGGATAGTTGAGCTCATGAGGCCTCAACTGTCTTGATGCATAGGCCACTACCTTGCCTTCCTGCATAAGAACAAACCCGAGTCCCTAACGAGAGGCATCACAAAAGATATCGAAGTTCTTGTGGACATCGGGAAGAACAAGAACTAGGGCTAAAGTCAAACGCTCCTTGAGTTCCCAAAAACTCTCATCACAAGCGGAGGACCACACAAACTTCTTGTCCTTCTTGAGAAACTCAGTCATCGGCTTCACAATCTTGGAGAAGTTCTCGATAAAGCGGCGATAGTATCCTGCCAAACCGAGAAAACTCCGCACATCGATGACCGACTTGGGCTGACCCTAAGAGAGTACATCGCTGACCTCGCTAGGATCCATGGCTACACCTCCCGCTGAAAGAAGATGGCCCAAGAATGCCACTTCCTTCAACCAGAACTCGCACTTCACTTTAGATCTTGGGCTGACCTCGCTAGATACTCCATGATTACTGAGTTCATAAGATTCATGAATAGGACAGGAGCATTGGTTAAGCCAAAAGACATGACGGTGTACTCGTAAAGACCATAACGAGTAGCGAAGGCCATCTTCAGAATATCTTTAGATCTGATCTTGATTTGATGATATCCCAATCTCAAATCAATCTTGGAGAATACCCGAGCTCCGGTCAACTGGTCAAAAAGATTGTCAATGCGGGGCAAACAGTACTTGTTCTTCACCGTCACTTCATTAAGCAGACGGTAATCAACGCACATGCGCAAAGTCTTGTCCTCCTTTACAAAGATCACTGGACAACCCCAAGGAGATGAGCTAGGATGGATAAAACCCTTGTATTGAAGGTCACCTAGCTGCTTCTTCAGCTCCTCCAACTCATTAGGAGGCATTCGGTACGGCCTCTTCGAAATCGGGGTGGTACTGGGCAGCAACTCGATGATGAACTCCAGGTCTCGAACTAGAGGCATCCCAGGCAAATCTTCAGGGAAAACATCAGTGAAGTCACACACTGTTGGGAGATCCTGAATCTCCAAGGCCGGCTTCACTTCGAGTGCGCAAAGATGCGGCCCTTGCAGCTGCGGCGAAAACCCAACCTGTTCGCCTGAGGGCTTGTAAGGTAGACGACCTTCCTAGCACAATCAATTTGCCCCAAGTGTTGGGACAACCAATCCATGCCAAGAATCACATCCAGACTCACTGAGTTGAGTAGGATAAGATTCGCCAAGAATCCAACTCCTTCGACTTCAATGGGGACATCCCGGCATTCTTGATCAGCTCTCATTTCCGAACCCAGAGAGCGAATAAGCAAACGAACACCCAAAGGAACAAAGTGAAGATCACTAGTAGCAGTAAAAGACTTTGAAATAAATGAATGCGAAGCTCCTGAATCGAACAACACTGCAGCAGGGCGAGAATTGACAAGAAGCGTACCTAACACAACGTCGAGCGCCTCCTCAGCCGAGATATGGTTGACTCAGACACTCCCCATGCCCTAGGTCTTTTGGATAGTCTTCTGGTCAGGGGGATGCCCGCGTCCTCCATTAGGATGAGAGGCCGCTCTAGTCTTCTTAGGGCAACTATTCGCATAGTGGCCCTTGTTGTGGCAGTGGAAGCAAGTGACCTCGGCAGCCGGGTTGCGGAGGCCACCTTACAGAGCCACAGGTGCACGTGGCTGAAACACGGCCTACGGGGGATGAGGAACTGGCGCCGACGGCCTCGGTGGTGGTGAAGCCTAACAATGGGCCACCAGGACTGGCCCAACACGAGGACGAGAAAGGCTGGCCCGTGCAGACTTTTGGGCCTCCCACTTGCGCTTGCGGGACTCTCCCAACGCTCTAGCCTTGTGCTCGGTGACGATGGCCATGTCAACCAAGGTTTGGAAGTCGAGGAAGTCAACAATCGAGAGCTTGTCTTGCAGCTCCTCGGACAAACCCTGATGAGGGCATCCCTAACACTTATACATCTTTCCCTATTGGTGGTCATACACATACTGAGGTGGATGCCATACGTGACGCTACAAATAATTCAAGTACAGAAGTGCATATTAGTCCACTGACGAGAGCAAGAGCTAAACTTCTAAATCAACAGGTGCTTTTGTTTCTTAATGAATCTTCTATTGTCATTGATGAGAATTGGGTATTACCTCATGCAAATGTTTTGTGCATTCTCAGGTTTGAACATTGTGACGCCTTTGGAACCAAGAGGGAGGCCGGAGTCAAAGCAATGGAGGAGAAGCTCACGTGGGTCAACCAAGGGGAGAAAAGCCCAAGAATTCAAGCCCAATTCGGATCTTCCACAAGTGCAACCGAAATTCAATTCGGATTCGGTTCGGGACAGCCCAACAGGGCTGTAATAAAAAGGCCATAACTTTTGCATACGGAGTCCGATTGGGGTGTTCTTGGACTTGTTTGAAAGCTTATTCCAAGGCCCACACAATGGTTTTGGCCCCAGCTTCAGAAGACTTACGGTCGCGCCGCTATGGCCAAAACAATGTGACGGACTTAAGTTAGGTTTTCCTTTTTGTGTGTTTTTAGGTCTTAGCCGAGTTAGAGTTTGATTCGGCATGTGTGGCGACCCTAGGCGTGCGTGAGTCGTGGAGGCGCCTTAAATACCCTTGCCCTCCCTTGTATCCATTAGACCAGTTTATTCATCAGATTGAAACATAGCTATTGCTTGTTCTTTCGACCCCAGAGTTCATGCGAGGACTTTGAGAGAGGACTAGGCGATCCAATTGTTCGTTCTGCAATTCAAGGTCAAGCCGTCGTTCCATTGGGAATAGGGGACTTGGCGTTAAATGCTCGTGGTCTCGCGACGAACAACTACCCGGTGTGTTGTGGGCGTATTCCGAAGAGTTGAGGGTTCGTGCATTGGCGCGAGTGTTCAACTAGCGACATCGTCTACTTCGCATCAACTATCCACGGTTTCTCACTGAGAAGATCGGGCCTCCCCCGTATCATGTGGTATCAGATTCTAGGTTTACTCGGTGAGATCTTCTTTACCCGTAGTTAGATTCGTTTTCTTTCCTATCGTACAATAAACCAAAAATTGCAGTACCAAAACCGTAGTTTAATCATTTATTTCTTGTGCGCTTAGTTAAGTTTTCATCCATTAGAGTTTTGTTTTAGTGCTGATCCTTGTGTTTCCATTGCGTAGCTTAATCTTTATCAAAAAAATTGCTGATTGAACTCCTCAATTAGCACCCAAAACCATCATCCGATCTGTCTGCGCGCTGTCTTGCCAAAGACAATCCGAGACGGTGTTGTTTCCTTATCCGAACTCCTTGGTGGGACTAGAGTCCTAATCAACCTCTAGCTCAAACACAATCCGAGTCCAATTGCTCCATCTTGAGTTTCGCCACTACATCATAGCCGGCGAACCACATTTGGTGTCCTTTATATCCTTTCATCTTGAGACTAGCTATTGATATTGCACCTAGGGCTGCTCATTCAAGTTGATTACACGTTGTTGTTTTGTGAGGGTTGCGCGATTCCCACGGAGCAAAGCGAGAGGGAAAAGAAGGAAAAGGCAGCCGCATATAGAAAGAGCCGCGACATAAAAAAAAATAAACGCTAACTTTTGCATACGACCTCCGATTGGAGCGTTCCTTGATCCGTTGGAAAGGAAACGGGAAAATAGAGCCTAAAAAGAAGAAATCTGGGGGTTTTACATCCGCATAAGCCACCAGGCACATGTGTGCGGAAAACTTCGACCCCAAAAAAGGTCGTTTAGGGCCTCAAAACGGGCCCGCAAATCGAGAAAAATTCCAGTTTCTCAGATTTCGCTCAAAATTGATAGAGCCCCTCTGCATGTGATTCTAAGGTACCCCGTGAAGACGGCATCCCTTTTCGAGTTGATCCGCGCATAATTTTAGCTACTACAGTACCGGGTCATCTTTTTAGCTTGTGTTTTTCAATTTTGATTGAGCAATCTTGTGCCCTAGTATATTCCTTTGCAATTGGCTAGCGTCTATCCTCAGCTTTGGTGCAAAACGAGCTGGTTTCATCTCTTTTACGCTCGCTAGCTCGATCCTTTGTTTGCATTAAGTCTCATTTATCTTTGCATGTGCGTTCATACACTTCGCTTAAACCTGTTGGATCAGCACATAGGCAAAATACTCTAGCTTGGATCATTACTTAGCTTTACAATACCTTGAATATCAGATTGCATAGGATATACCCATACCTGTCCAAGCTCCACCTACACCCGTTTGTGTACTCCCTTTCTCTTGGTTACGCTCCTACATTACCGGGTTAAGGTCGTTCGCTATCACAACTGTCGTTTTGCCGTCCTTGATTCACTTTGGAACGGTAAGTTTGTCTTGTTTCAGGACAGTGAGTTGCGAGCGTAGTAGCGAGAGCTTTTGTTTTACTAACCCAAATATAACCTCATTTCTTGTTTGTGAGTTGTTGCTATGTCAGGTCACGAGGAGGATCCACCTAATCCGGAGGCGCCGGTTACGTGGATAGAGTACACTCGGTTGCGCGAGATGCTACAAAAACAACTTCAAGATGGTGACAATGGCGTGCGCGATGAACTCGGGGAAGTTCAGACTGGACTGAACACCCTCGGGGAGGAGGTCACACAATTGCGTACGGCCATCAACAATAACTTCTTGGAGCTACGCGCCATGTTCGCTCAACACCATCTACGTGGGGGTGCGCAAGCTGATGACACGAGTGTGCACGGCCCTCTGGCCGTTTTGCACAATGAGACCGAGGATGAGCGTGCTATTCGTGTGGATGAGGAGCGACGACAGCGGCAGGCGCGTCACATGGCGGTGCCGCCAAACGTCGGGATGGCAGCCGCGGCATGCCCTCAGGCTCATGGGAGTGGCCGAGGCAACGGTGGCCAGGGTGGAGGCGCACCACAGGGTGTCCACGGAGGAGGTGTGCATCGTGCACCTCGTAGCATGGCTGATGAGGCCGAGCAATGGGATGACGATTTCCCCGTCGACGACTACGATGACCGACAGCGCCACCATCGCAACAACGTGCAGCGTCGACACGACGATGCCGACGATTTTGTCGCTAAGCCCAAATTTACTCTTCCTATATGTTCAGGTGGTACAGATGTGGAGCAATACCTCACTTGGGAGCTGAAGGTGGATAAGTTGTTTCGAATGAACAACTATTCCAATGAGAAGAAGTTGTTGCTTGCTTCCAATGGCTTGGATGATTATGCTACACATTGGTGGGAGCGATTCATTCGTAGCGCATGGAGCGCCATGAGTTGCCGATTATCACCGGGAGCAGATGAAGCGGCATTTGCGGCACGCTTTGTACCTCGCCACTACAAGCGCTCACTATTTGAGAAGTTGATGAGGTGCGACAAGGTATGAGGTCAATTGATGAATATCATAAGGAGATGGAAACTATCATGATACATGCGGATGTCGCGAGAATGAAGAATGCACCATGGCGAGATTTCTAGCGGCATGAATCATGTTTATCAAGCGCATTGTCAATCACCATCCCTATAATGATATGATTGAGTTGTTGCACCAAGCACGCCGCCGGCGACAAGTGATTGATGATGCACGGTTCGCGCCCGCTCACGCCCTTCACCACCCAGACAGCCATATAACAACAAACCACCAAACAAGAGCACTCCGCCGGAAGCAATTCGGCAATGCGCGCCCGCAAGTAAGAAGTCGAGAGTACACCAAAGACCGGTGCGTCGACTGCGGCGCCACGCTAGTGCGACCTCGTCTATGGGGTCAACAGGGCGCTCACGTGACATCATTTGCCACAAGTGCAAGGGTGTTGGCCATTTGAGGGATCGCCCAAATGTCGAACTATGCTTATCACCGAGGATGGCGGTTATGTTTCAGCTAGTGATGACGAGTCGCCTGATGCGCAGCCAGTCTTGCACACTGATGACATAGAATAATGTGAGTGCGATCCTGAGTTTCCTAACACTAAGCAGTATTCCATTGTTTGCACGCCCAAGGTGCTTAGTGTGATGCCATCGCCGTCACTCGAACAGCGGTGCAATTTGTTTCAGACTTGGGCGAAGCTTGATAAGGGTAAGGTCTGCAAAGTGATCATTGATGGCGGAAGTTGTCACAATTTGGCTAGCAAGGATATGTGTCATAAGTTGGGTTTGAAGTACTTGCCGCATCCACGTCCTTATCATGTGCAATGGTTGAGCGACAAAGAGGAAGTGAAGGTGAACTATATGGTGCGAGTGATGTTTTCTATTGGGAAGTACACCGACACTGTGGACTGCGATGTTGTGCCTATGACGGTGTGTCACTTGCTCTTGGGACGGCCATGGCAATATGACCGTTCATTGTTCATGATGGGCGTACAAATCGCTACACATTTCGATGGAATAATATGGATATCATCTTGAAGCCCCTTACACCGCAAGTTGTGAATTCTTCAATGCAGAAAATTGAGATGCACGTTGAGACGCCAAAGAGCGAGAAAGAATTTAGTGATGTTAGCCACCAAATCGAAATGAGAGAATTCAGCGAAGATCCCAATTTGGTGCACTTTGTACTATTGTACAAAGACGCCTTGCTTTCGACTAACGACTTATCTTCTCTTCCTAGTGGTGTTGCTTGTGTTTTGCAGACTTCACGACGTCTTTCCAAACGAGGTACCACCGGGCTACCACCAATTCGTGGGATAGAACATAAGATCGACTTGATTCCATGAGCGTCATTGCCGAACCGACCACCGTATCGCACCAATCCCAAGGAAACAAAGGAAATTCGAAACAAGTACAAGAGCTTCTCTCAAAGGGTATGTACGTGAAAGCTTAAGCCCTTGTGCTGTTCTGTTATTTTAGTTCCTAAGAAAGATGGTTCATGGCGTATGTGCGTAGATTGTCGAGCGATTAATAATATCACAATTCGATATCGTCATCCTATACCTCGCTTAGATGATATGCTAGACGAATTGAGTGGTGTCATGTTATTTTTCTAAGATAGATTTGCGCAGATGGTTACCATCAAATTAGGATGCATGAAGGGGATGAGTGGAAAACAGCATTTAAAACAAAATTTGGGTTGTATGAGTGGTTAGTCATGCCTTTTGGTTTAACTAATGCACCTAGTACATTCATGCGCTTAATGAATCATGTTTTATGGCATTTGATTGGTAAATTTGTGGTTGTGTACTTTGATGATATTCGATTTACAATGACCGAATCGAACACTTAGACCATCTTAGACAAGTTCTACAAGTTTTGCGTGAGGCTAGGTTATTCGGTAACTTAGAGAAGTGTACCTTTTGCAAAGATCGTGTCATCTTTTGGGCTATGTTGTTTCGCATGGGAGTTGAAGTAGATGAGTCTAAAATTGAAATGATTAAAAATTGGCCAACTCCTGTGAATGTAAGTCGATTAGGAGCTTTCATGGTCTCATTGGTTTTTATCAGCGCTTTGTGAAGGATTTTAGCACCATAGCTGCCCCTTTGAATGAACTTACTAAAAAGGGTGTTGAATTTGTGTGGGGGGTAGCGCAAGACAATGCTTTTGCTGAACTTAAGAAACGCTTGACTGAAGCACCGTTGCTTGTTTTACCTGATTTCACTAAAATTTTTGAAATTGAATGTGATGCTAGTGGATTGGGTATTGGCGGTGTTTTAATGCAAGAGGGAAGACCGATAGCTTATTTTAGTGAGAAACTGAATGGTGCTCAATTGAATTATCCGGTCTATGACAAAGAGCTTTATGCTTTAGTGCGTGCGTCAGAAACTTGGCAACACTATTTATGGCCTAAAGAGTTTATTATTCATTCTGATCATGAGGCATTAAAGTATTTAAAGGGCCAAGCAAACCTGAACCGTAGACATGCCAAATGGGTCGAATTCATTGAGTCGTTTCCTTACATTGTAAAATATAAGAAGGAAAGGAAAATGTGGTAGCCGATGCTCTCTCTAGGAAAAGTGTGCTTTTAACTCAATTAGGAGTGCAAGTTCTGGTTTAGAGAGTTTGCGTGATTTATATGCTCATGACCATGATTTTTCCGTTCCTTATGCACATTGCAAAGAGGGCAAAGGTGGGATAAATTTCACATCCATGATGGGTTTTGTTTCGCACTAACAAATTATGCGTTCGCACTCCTCAGTGCGTTTGCTATTACCGCAGGAATCACATGCGGTGGGTTGATGGGACATTTTGGACGTGAGAAGACGTTATCTATGCTGAACGATCACTTTTATTGGCCTAAGATGAGGCGAGATGTAGAGAGGTATGTGCAACGATGCATTACTTGCCACAAAGCGAAATCAAAATTGAATCCACACGGTTTGTATACCCCTCTACTGCTCCCAATGCACCATGGGAGGATATTAGTATGGATTTTGTTTTAGGATTACCTAGAACTAAGAGGGGAGTGATTCTGCTTTTGTCGTTGTGGATCGTTTTCAAAGATGGCACACTTTATTCCGTGCCACAAGAGCGACGATGCGTCGATATTGCTAACTTGTTTTTCAGGGAGATCGTGAGGCTACATGGCGTGCCACGCACTATTGTGTCGATCGTGGCGTGAAGTTCATGAGCTACTTTTGGAATACACTTTGGGGTAAACTGGGACGGTTGTTATTCAAAGACGACTTGTCATCCCCAAACCGATGGTCAAACGGAGGTGGTGAACCGCACACTTCGATGCTACTTGGACCATGATCAAGAAGAATCGCACGAGTGGGAGGATTGTTTGCCGCATGTGGAATTCGCTTATAATCGGGCGTGCACTCCACTACGCAGATTGTGTCCTTTTGAGGTGGTGTATGGTTTCCAACCCTTTACGCCGCTTGATTTGCTTTGCCACTTCCAAGTCAACACCGTGTTCATATGGAGGCATCCAAGCGAGCTGAGTATGTGAAGAAATTGCATCTCAAAACAAAAGAGGAGATAGAGCGCAAGGTCAAGTCCTATCTTTGAGAAGGCGAATAAGAAACGGAAGAAGATGATTTTTCAACCAGGTGATTTGGTTTGGGTGCACTACCGCAAGGATCGTTTTCCAGAACACCGCAAGTCTAAATTGCTGCCACGAGGTGATGGACCTTTCAAGGTGCTTGCGAAGATCAACGACAATGCCTACAAGATACAGCTTTCCGGCGATGACTATGGCGTGAGCTCTACTTTCAATGTCGCTGATTTATCACCTTTCATTGGTGGTGATGATCCAGCGTCGAGGACGACGCCTTTTCAAGAGGGGAGGATGATGAGGCATCCCTAACACTTATACATCTTTCCTATTGGTGGTCATACACATACCGAGGTGGATGCCATACGTGGCGCTACAAATAATTCAAGTCATGAAGTGCATATTGGTCCACCGACGAGAGCAAGAGCTAAACTTCTAAATCAACAGTGCTTTTGTTTCTTAATGAATCTTCTATTGTCATTGATGAGAATTGGGTATTACCTCATGCAAATGTTTTGTGCATTGTCGTTTGAACATTGTGAAGCCTTTGGAACCAAGAGGAGGCGGAGTCAAAGCAATGGAGGAGAAGCTCACGTGGGTCAACCAAGGGGAGAAAAGACCAAGAATTCAAGCCCAATTCGGATCTTCCACAAGTGCAACCAAAATTCATCTCGGAATCAACTCAGAATTCAATTCGGATTCGGTTCGGGACAGCCCAACAAGGCTGTAATAAAAAGGCCATAACTTTTGCATACGGAGTCCGATTGGGGTGTTCTTGGACTTGTTTGAAAGCTTATTCCAAGGCCCACACAATGGTTTTGGCCCCAGCTTCAGAAGACTTACGGTCGCGCCGCTATGGCCAAAACAATGTGACGGACTTAAGTTAGGTTTTCCTTTTTGTGTGTTTTTAGGTCTTAGCCGAGTTAGAGTTTCATTCGGCATGTGTGGCCGGCCCTAGGCCGTGCGTGAGTCGTGGAGGGCGCCTTAAATACCCTTGCCCCTCCCTTGTATCCATTAGACCAGTTTATTCATAAGATTGAAACATAGCTATTGCTTGTTCTTTCGACCCCAGAGTTCATGCGAGGACTTTGAGAGAGGACTAGGCGATCCAATTGTTCGTTCTGCAATTCAAGGTCAAGCCGTCGTTCCATTGGGAATCGGAGACTTGGCGTTCATCGTTCGTGGTCTCGCGACGAACAACTACCCGGTGTGTTGTGGGCGTATTCCGAAGAGTTGAGGGTTCGTGCATTGGCGCGAGTGTTCAGCTAGCGACATCGTCTACTTCGCATCAACTATCCACGGTTTCTCACTGAGAAGATCGGGCCTCCCCCGTATCAAACCCTCCATAAACTTCTCCTGCTTGGCCTCATCAGTATCCACCTCTTCCAAAGCATACGGAGCCAAGTGGTTGAACTCGTCGGCGCCCTTGCTTGAGCAAGAAACTCCTTCTTCTTGAGCTTCATCAAGCCGGCGGGGACATGAGCCCGATGGAAAGCAGTGTAAAACTCCTCCCAAGTGACGATGTGGCGAGCGGGCTACATGGCGAGAAAGTTCTCCCACCACTAGAGGGCTACATCCTCCAACTGATGGGATGCAAATAGTGCCTTCTCTTGATCCTGGCACTGAGCAATGTTGAGCTTCCGCTCAACTAGATGCAACCAATCATCTGCGTCAAGTGGGTCCTCAGACCGGGAGAAAGTGGGTGGCTAGGTGCGAAGGAACTCCGAGAGTCCCCCTCCCCCCCCCCCCGTGACTGATGCCCACCTCCCCCCTGATCCAGAGGCACCAGAGAGAGTGGAGGTATTCCTCACGATAACCTCAAAAATCCGCGTCTGATCCATCCGATTCCGCTCGATCTGAGTGAGAACCTCAGCCATGGTCGGAGGAGGCGGGAGCTCCTCATCATTACCAACTGGCTGACTCTGCCCGCTGCGAGTTCTTCTAGCCATCTTGTTCCACTAAGACAAGTTAGCAACAAACCCGAGACTGAAGGCAAGGGAAACAATTAACATATCTAAGAAATGAACTCCAAAAGCTTAGAAACCAGCACCAAAATCAGCACAAGACCCCAAGTCACAAAATCAACTTCTCGGCACGACTAACCCGTATTAAAAGAACGAGTAATCGATTGAGAAGGTAAAATTTTAGAACACAACTCTAGGTTCAACACAGCTAAAGAGCAAGGTAAAACCACATAATGGAGTGTTAGATACTTAGCCAACTCATATCACTTCTTACCCTTTTATTACCACAAGGTTTAGTTAAGTTATCCTATCATTTTCTACCTTATTTACTAATTAGTAGCTTGTTGTCCATAATTAATGCTTGCTGTCCAGAATTAACACCCAAGCTCCCAAGCCAAAATTTCCTACTGCAACAGCTCCTAATCTTCACCAAAAGACAGCCATACTTTAATTTACAATTCTCAAGGTTTTCCCAAAACCAATTTAACCGATAAGCAACTATCTTTTGATAGGGGAAGAGAGGAAATCAGCTTTTCAAAACTTGATAAGAACAGGGTACGATGAGCAAGCTAAGATAGGTAAGGATTTTTCAAAATATCCTAAGGCGACCAAGCTAGGGGCTTCTACGATCAGTATGGCTCTGATACCAACTTTGTGAGGACCCGGGGTATTTAACTCGTAATACTTAACCTCCAAATGGTTCTAGTATTACCAATCAAATATCCTAAGCCTCGATGGACATGTGTGTGAGACCCCGGTTTATTAAACTTGTAATACTTAACCTTCCACTGGTTCTAGTATCACAAATAGAATAATCCGCGTCTCGATGAACATGTGCCTCCCAGAACAAGCAGCACACATACATCAATTCCAAGCATGCATCATTTCCATACAATGTAATATAACAAGTCTACTAAAAGACATACATAATATCGCTTATTACAACACAACCGACCGCCAAATGACGAAGTATACCAAATAAGTAATAATGAAGCAAAAGTTGCCATAAGATGGCTTAAACCAAAAGACGATCGGTTAGCCACATAACACCACAGGGCAACCGACCGGGCCGCCAAGCTAATCGCCCTTAAATCGCCACAAAGACAACTCACAAAAGTGAGGTCCATCGGACTCACTATCATCCTCTGCACAACACAAGCAATGCAGGTGAGTACAAAAATATACTCGCAAGACTTACGAGTAGCAAGCCTATACATAGCTACATGAAAGCTGTATTCAAAGGAACGTGGTTATATGGTTCTTTGGACGCATAAAGCAAGTTTCATTTGCAATATTGTAATAGATTGAACAGCAGTTTGTAAAATCTGTTTTTAAGCATTTAAATAAGAGCGAGTAAACATAAGTAACAAGTATCCACCTAGAAGTGACTTTCCCAAAAGTCACCACATCATAGCATGAATCCCTGATTCATACCACCCAACAAGTTTTAATTTTAAAAGGTTGTAGTCTAACTCTTGAAAAGCTTATCCAAGCGTGTCCATAACCTAGGACGAGGCTATTCGAATAGTTTTAATCCTGCAGGTGTACCAATGTACCCACACTTGGATCGCCTTTTGCCAAGCTATTAAGCACACTTCCTTTGGTATGCCGGCACGGCTAAGTCCTACGAACCCTTTCCAATAGAATATGCTAATCAAGAGACGCACGTATGGGGGTTAATCCTTAGTGACCTGTCGACGGAATCTGGATCACAAGGACCCATACGTGGAGCAGGACACACCGGCCTCGGCGGGTGCTCCCCTCCCCACAAACGCGTCCATGTTGCACATAATTAAATATGCAACCCACCACGCGAGTCATTAATTAACACAGCCCAAAGTACTCAGCTAAGAGAGGTCCCATATCCCTCTAGTGTGGTTAGCACGCACTGTAATGCTCGGATAACAGATACTCACAAGTAGTTCGGTCCTTAATTGACCCGGGCACCGTTCCAATCACACCCAAAAGATCACACCATCTTACCATTGTGCCCAAGTCTAAATTGTTTTCATTTTCAGTTTTAGTTTTGCAATTTAGACATAGCACAAGGCTGAAATATACAGATTATAACAATTTGTGTGATCAAGGTTATCGACGAGTCGATAACTGCCCATTTCTACCGACAACTAAGCATGGCTAAGCATAATGACACGTAAACTACTAAGTGACAAGGGTCCATCCAATAACCCAAAATCACAATAAGTAAACTAGGCTTGATGGTAGAGGAATAAACATTTCCTACTGATAATGCATCTAGTAGGCCAACTATCGACAATAGTTTAAAACAACATAGCAATGCATACATAGAATTTGCAAACAATATATTGGAATTTGAAAATAGTAGGAACAATATGATCAAATGAATGCTACATCTGCTTGCCTGGCTGAAGTGCAGAGTCTGATGGCTGCTGTGGCTCAATATCAAGATTAATAATATTATCTTCGGAACCTAACGCGAAAAAGGCGATAAGCAAATAAGAACGAAGAACACCAAATAAATTCCAACAGCAAAACACATCCAAAACTAATAAAATTTACACTACAGCTAGGGAATGACCTAAGACAATGACAGGAACAAGAATCATGCAATTAGGACTAAGCATACAAAAGATATGAACAAAATGCTCCTTCTCAGCATACAACAACCTAATTAATAATTAGCACTGTTCATGGCGAAATTTTCTAGAATGATCTAAGGTCTGAAATTTTTATAGTAGGTAGATTATGACATCCTAATAACACCAAAGTTGGATTTACAAAATTTGGAGTAATACACATTTACTTATGATTTTTCTAAGTTGTAAATCTAATGCAAGCCATTTTACAGAAATGTGAACATGCTCAAATCCTATTTTATATGAAAGTATACTAACAGATTTAATTTAACAAAATTGATTTGGCACAATTTGGAGTTATACAGAAAAAGATATGCATTTTTGAATGTTAAATCTATTTCTGGAATATTCAAAATGGCAGAAAACAAGTTATTCCTAGTTACACAATTTTCTGCTACTGCAACATGCTTAATTCCATTTTTATAATAAACTAAAGTGACAACATAATTTATTACCGTTGGAATTATCTAAAAAGCAGTTAAAATTAAATAGTTATGAGTTTCTAAAGTTTTTACATCATTTTCAGTTGTTAAACAAATACTTACCAAATACGAACAACTCGAATAAAAGAAAACGACGTGGACAACTCTCAACCCTTGATCTAAATCCTCGGCTCACGCGCCAAAAACAGCGCCACAGCGCCAACTCGAACGGAGCCCACCGTTGGATCAAGATCCAACGGCGCATACTGTGTATGCATTCGGACGGTCGCGATTGCAAACACAATCTCGGCCGTTGATCGCAAGATCGACGGGTCGAGAATGATCAAGGCAACCGGAGGGTCCGAACGCATACAAAGATCGAACCGCAGATCTAACAATGAACGGTAGCTATTGATCGCAGTTCAAAAGAAATGCTGACATGTGGGACCGCATGTCAGTGACTTCGAGTCACCCACGCGCTGGTTTAACCCACGTGCACAGTGCACTGGGTCCACATGTCAGCGACTGAGAGAGGCGGTTAGGACAGGATTAAAGCTTCTAATGATTACCATTAACTAGGCACTAATGAATACTGGAATTTGATTTTAACCCCTCGGGCCCACAAGTCAGCGACCCAGAGGAGATTTCCGACAGGGATTAAATGCCGACACACTAATTAAGCAATGATTAAACTTAATGATGTCGGAACAGTGCGGGATTGAACCAGAGAGCGATTTAAGGATATTGGGCCCACTTGTCAGTGGCTCAACGACAATGATTAAGACATAATTAATAACTAATGACTAGCAATTAATGTGTCCTAATCAAATGACGAAAACGGGAGCTGCTGCGCCGGCAAAACCCGAGTGACTTGCACGGCTAATCGCCGGCGACACTGGCCGCGGCGGCGCCGAACAAGAGCAAAAATGGATTCGCAATAGCACAACGAATCTAATGGTAGCATTCTCACCGGCGGCGAAGGACTAGAACGCCGGCTAGCCGGAAAACGAAAATGGAACCTTACTGCTAAACACGAAAATCGCGATGAGCTCCACTGCAAGCCTAGGATGCGGGTGCCAGAGCCACTAAGGACTAATAAGAAGCTACCTTAAGGGAGAGGAGCTTCAAAGATGGCCGGAGTTGCTTGATCACGGTGAAAGCTCGCCGGACACGAAGAAGAAAGGTTGAAAACGACACCACAGGCCAAATGGGTGATACCAAAGCATCAATATAGCTTCATAATGATTCACAGAAGCTACATGAGCAAGTAATTGGAAAATGGAGCACTCACCTGAGTTGAGGAAGAAGATGACCAATTTCGGCCGAATTTGAACAAATCCCAAATTGGACAATTCCTGATAATCAAATCCAAAATTAAGTGAGGGCAAATGTTCAAGATGATAAAGAGATAAGGTTAGGGCAAAGAAACATGAAGGAGGACCACTAGAACACCAAGAACACCAATGGAGCTCCACGGGTCAACAATGGCGGTTTGCCATTTTTGAGGTGTTAAGCTCCAATATTGAGAATGAAGCTTGATGGTGGTCTAAAGAAATACCAGGAGGGCTTGAGAGTGTTTATAAAGCCATGAAAGCATTAGGGTTTGCACCACCAATCTTTCGGGCGGCAAAACACAAAACACAAAGCGCGGCCGACAAGGAAAAGGTAAAAGCTGGTGCACTAGGGCATGGCATGGCCGAAAGTGTACCTCCCATACCTTCACTGTTGACTAGGGCGGCCGTAGGAAGCATGAGATGACACTGCCATAACCCTTACTGTGCTCGCACGGCTCAAGGTTGAAGAAGACCAGGGAAAGATGCTCGGGCGATTTTGAGCCCTACGATCTAAATCGGACGGCTACGAAAGCGCCACGCCTCCCAGGTTCAAAACACAACGGGGAGATTGCGAGCCTTAGGATTAGAAATGAACGGCCTCGATTGCTCCACGTCGCAAACTCATTTTGCAACGAAGGAACACGCGAGCGTTGGATCTTAATCCAACGGCTCAGATTTAAGAATGCAACCGGAGGGTCCGAAGGTTTCGGCGCATCTCGACGGTTGGATGGAGATCTAACGGTTGACATTCAAACTTGCAACCGGAAGGTCCGGAGGTTACACGCGCGGCGGCGTGCGATCGATCCAACGGTTGAGATTCAACGCGCGCTTTAAAGAGTGGCTCGGTGCAGTTAGTTGACTGGACCGAATCAATTGGCTCGAGCCCGAGTCTGACTCGAACCCGAGTAACAGTAAAACCAAGTTTGACTTTGAAATAAAAACAGAGACTTTGAATGATTTATTTGAGGTAGCAAATTAACTCCAAAAATTATGACATTTTTACAGGAGCTTGCTAACTCAGATATAAACCTTGTGTAAAATTTTCAGAGGTTTTTATATCGTGAATAAATCTCCAAAAATTCTGCAAGGCTCTGTTTTAATGTTTGACTGAGAGTCAAACAGTTTGATCGCCTCAAAAAATATTCAAACAATTTCTAAAAATTGTGAAATTTTTAGAGGGTCACATACCATTCTGAGACTTAAGAAAAATATTTCAGAGGATGATCGAAAGATTTGACAAGATTGTTTTTGGAATAACAAGATTTGGATCAAATGGACTTGTGACAATGTATTTCCATAATTCCTTGTACAAGAATTGTTTGGCACAACAGAAATACCGATGTAAGAAAAGTTTTAATTTCTACTGATTTTCTTACATTTGAAACACAAGCCCAAAATTGGGATGTTACAAAACCTCCCCCTTACAAGAATCTCGCCAGAGATTACATTTACTCGGAGAAGAAGGATGGGTAATCTGCACGAAGACGATCCTCGCGCTCCCATGTTGCCTCATCTTCAGAATGGTTTGACCACTGAACCTTAAGGAACTTGATAACACGGTTCCTTGTCCTCCGTTCAGATTCTTCGAGAATACGAACAGGATGCTCATGATAGGTCAAATTTTCTTGCACATCGAGATTTTCCAACGGAGTTTCCTCAACTGGTACACGGAGGCACTTCTTCAAGTGTGACACATGAAACACGTCGTGCACACCCTCGAGTGAAGCTGGCAACTCCAATCTGTATGCAACAGCTCCAATCCTCTCGATGATGCGATAAGGCCCAACATAACGAGGAGCTAACTTGCCCTTGACGCCAAAACGCTGATGGCCCTTCAAGGGTGAGACCTTGAGATAAACAAAGTCATTGGGCTCAAAGCTCAACTCCCGACGACGACGATCCGCATAGCTCTTTTGCCTGGACTGGGCCACGCGCAAATGCTCACGAATCAACTGAACTTGGCTCTCGGCCTCATTGATGGAATCTGGCCCGAAGAACTGACGCTCACCAGTTTCTGACCAGTTCAATGGGGTTCTACACCGCCTCCCATACAAAGCCTCAAACGGTGCCATGCCAAGACTAGCTTGGAAACTGTTGTTGTAGGAGAACTCTGCAAACGGCAAGCACTTCTCCCACTTCTTCCCATAGGAAAGAACACAGGCACGGAGCATATCTTCCAACACCTGGTTGACTCTCTCCGTCTGACCATCAGTTTGAGGATGATAAGCTGAACTGAAGGAAAGACGTGTACCCATCGCCTTTTGCAGATTATGCCAAAAGCGAGAGGTAAAAAGAGAACCACGATCTGACACAATCGTTTGTGGCACACCATGCAAACTCACGATCTTGGAGACCTAAGGTTTTGCCAAGTGACCGGTACGAATCTTGGTTCTGACGGGTAGAAAGCGTGCCACATTAGTCGACACGGGGAAGCTTAACAAGTCCAGCTACCATGAAGATTGACAGAATGAGAGATCTTTCTAGACTCTAAGGGTGGTGGTGCAAAATCATCGTTAGTTGGTGGAGCAATTGGTCTGGTCACTCCAGTAACGAACGAGACCTTAGCAAGATAACTAGCTACACGGAGTCATCCCTTCGTAGCTAGTTGATTAGAGGGGCTACGGCCGTTTAGGTTACAGAAATTGGAGGCAAAACTGGTATGTGATGCCCTTGGATGTGTAAGGAAAGAAAAGTGCCACCCTAGCCAAACGATTACTGAGCGGACCTGAACCGATTTACTAAGGTGGGTCGCACAATCGAGGCAGCGAGAAAGCCATGGTCAACTACTTCCAAGTTGAGCGGCTAGGATTCCTTCAAAAAGGGTGGGCTGATGTCCCTGATCTAAAGAGACCAGCACTAAGGTAGTAAGGTGAGATTCGACAAGAAGCGTACCCAATCATGACATCATACGCCTCTGGTGCTTGCTTGGCGTAGAGGGAGTTGACTTGACCACGAGCAGTCTTTGGATCTTGATTTTTCACCGGGCATTTGTTGGCGTAGTGCCCCTTTCTGAGGCAATGAAAGCATGTGACCATAGCCACATCGCGGAGGCCATCTGGTCGACTGGCAGGTGCACGTGATCGAGGCACGGCCTGTGGAGGACAAGGGGTTGTTCCAAACTCTTTAGGACAACCAAGCGCATAGTGACCCTTGTCGTTGCAGAAGAAACAAGTGACATCAGCTATCTGTTGACGCTTGCAACGGTCCTTTAGCTTCCTCTTTCTGGCCCCGGCAACAACGGGACTTTCGACCACAATCTGAAAATTAGGGAAGGTATAGACTGGTAATTCGTCCCGCAGCTCCTCAGACAAATTATCCAGGAACTTCTCTGGTTTGGAGGCATCGGCGATTGCAGTGCTTACAGATGACCGAAGAAGCAGTCGTTGTAGTTCTAACGACTTGGAGATTACCCTGTTCAAATTACACTCTTTGGGATAGTGATCGCTTCCCTCGCAAAGGAAACAAGTGACTTTGGCAGTCGGACAATTCCTGGGCAAGTGGTCTTCATTGCAGTTTGGGCAAGCTGTGATGCACTCGTTGCTGTAGTGCCCTTCCTCACCACAACGCTGGCAGACCTTGACTTTCCCTAGTTTGCAACCTTCGGCGACATGGCTCTCCTCACCACCGCCAAAGCAGAAAGGGGGTAATCGCCGCTCCTCGGGGTAATGGGACCAAAATCCGTCACATCTGCCAGAGTGGAGGCGCTTGCGAGTCTTGTTCGGGCAGTTGGAGTCAGGGAGATCTTCATCCCAGCCAGCTTGCTGACCTAGTCCGCTGCTGGCCTGTCCAGACATCCTGGTACGAAAAGATGGGTTAGCAACGCAACCCGAAGACTAGAAGCTGAAGGACGCGAAAGAAAGGCTAAGGACAAGGGAATCCTGCTGAAAGTTGGGGCGGGGATAGATACTACGATGGATAAGGGCCAAGCCCGAAAACTAAAGGCAAGGAAAAACCATTAACATCTCTACGAAATGAACGCCAATAACTTAAAACCAGCATAAACTCAATGCAAGACTTCAGTTTACAGAATCACTTCCCAGTATGACTCACCCGTATGGAAAGAACGAGCAATCAGTTTAGGAAGAAAATTTTCAGCACGTAACCCTTGGTTTAATGAACCCAAAAAGCAAGGTAAAAATCGCCTAACGAAGGGTTAGACACTTAGCTATCTCATATCACTTCTTACCCCTTTCATCCCCACAAGTTTTAGTGGATTTAACCTCTCATTTTCAGCACTTTTACTACCTAAATGCTAGCTGTCCAAAAATTTATTGCTTGCTGTCCAGATTTCCTCCATTCAGTTCTTGGCCGAAATTTGTAGCTCCCAGCAGCTCCTAATCTTCTCAAAATAGCCAACACTTTCATTTTATAACTCTCATGGTTTACCCAAAACCAATCTACTCGGTTAACAACTATCTTTTGGAAGAAGATGAGAGGAAAACCCAGCTTTCAAATTCAGTTCAGAATAAGGTGAGGTAAGCAAGCTAAGATAGATGAGAAGTAAAATCTGAGAACTTACTTAAGATCTTCAGGAAAGCACTGATATTTGGAAAGTAAGTTTTCAAAATATACTAGGGACGACCAAGCTAGGGGTTTCTACGGTCAGTATGGCTCTGATACCAAGCTCTGTGAGACCCCGGTTTATTAAACTTGTAATACTTAACCTTCCACTGGTTCTAGTATCACAAATATAATAATCCGCGTCTCGATGAACATGTGCCTCCCAGAACAAGCAAAGACACATACATCAATTCCAAGCATGCATCATTTCCATACAATGTAATATAACAAGTCTACTAAAAGACATACATAATATCGTTATTACAACACAAACGACCGCCCAAATGACAAAGTACCAAATAAGTAACAATGAAGCAAAAGTTGCCATAAGATGGCTTAAACCAAAAGACGACCGTTAGCCACATAACACCACAGTGGCAACCGACCGGGCCGCCAAGCTAATCGCCCCTTAAACTGCCACAGCGACAACTCACAAAAGTGAGGTCCATCGGACTCACTATCATCCTCTGCACAACACAAGCAATGCAAGTGAGTACAAAATGTACTCGCAAGACTTACGAGTAGCAAGCCTATACATAGCTACATGAAAGCTGTATTCAAAGGAACGTGGTTATATGGTTCTTTGGACGCATAAAGCAAGTTTCATTTGCAATATTGTAATAGATTGAACAGCAGTTTGTAAAATCTGTTTTTAAGCATTTAAATAACAGCGAGTAAACATAAGTAACAAGTATCCACCTAGAAGTGACTTTCCCAAAAGTCACCACATCATAGCATGAATCCCTGATTCATACCACCCAACAAGTTTTAATTTTAAAAGGTTGTAGTCTAACTTTTGAAAAGCTTATCCAAGCGTGTCCATAACCTAGGACGAGGCTATTCGAATAGTTTTAATCCTGCAGGTGTACCAATGTACCCACACTTGGACCGCCTTTTGCCAAGCTATTAAGCACACTTCCTTTGGTATGCCGGCACGGCTAAGTCCTACGAACCCTTTCCAATGGAATATGCTAATCAAGAGACGCACGTATGGGGGTTAATCCTTAGTGACCTATCGACGGAATCTGGATCACAAGGACCCATACGTGGAGCAGGACACACCGGCCTCGGCGGGTGCTCCCCTCCCCACAAACGCGTCCATGTTGCACATAATTAAATATGCAACCCACCACGCGACTCATTAATTAACACAGCCCAAAGTACTCAGCTAAGAGAGGTCCCATATCCCTCTAGTGTGGTTAGCACGCAGTGTAATGCTCGGATAACAGATACTCACAAGTAGTTCGGTCCTTAATTGACCCGGGCACCGTTCCAATCACACCCAAAAGATCACACCATCTTACCATTGTGCCCAAGTCTAAATTGTTTTCATTTTCAGTTTTAGTTTTGCAATTTAGACATAGCACAAGGCTGAAATATACAGATTATAACAATTTGTGTGATCAAGGTTATCGACGAGTCGATAACTGCCCATTTCTACCGACAACTAAGCATGGCTAAGCATAATGACACGTAAACTACTAAGTGACAAGGGTCCATCCAGCGAACCCAAAATCACAGCAAGTAACCTAGGCTTCAGTAGTAGAGGAATAAACATTTCCTACTGATAATGCATCTAGTAGGCCAACTATCGACAATAGTTTAAAACAACATAGCAATGCATACATAGAATTTGCAAACAATATATTGGAATTTGAAAATAGTAGGAACAATATGATCAAATGAATGCTACATCTGCTTGCCTGGCTGAAGTGCAGAGTCCGATGGTCTTTGTGGCTCAATATCAAGATTAATAATATTATCTTCTAACCTAACGCTAAAAAGGCGATAAGCAAATAAGAACGAAGAACACCAAATAAATTCCAACAAAGAAAAACACATCCAAAACTAATAAAATTTACACTATCATTGACTATGGTGAATGACCTAAGACAATGATCCAAAACTAATAAAATTTACACTACAGCTAGGGAATGACCTAAGACAATGACAAGAATCATGCAATTAGGACTAAGCATACAAAAGATATGAACAAAATGCTCCTTCTCAGCATACAACAACCTAATTAATAATTAGCACTGTTCATGGCGAAATTTTCTAGAATGATCTAAGGTCTGAAATTTTTATAGTAGGTAGATTATGACATCCTAATAACAACAAAGTTGGATTTACTAAATTTGGAGTTATACACATTTACTTATGATTTTTCTAAGTTGTAAATCTAATGCAAGCCATTTTACAGAAATGTGAACATGCTCAAATCCTATTTTATATGAAAGTATACTAACAGACGAATTTAACAAAATTGATTTGGCACAATTTGGAGTTATACAGAAAAAGATATGCATTTTTGAATGTTAAATCTATTTCTGGAATATTCAAAATGGCAGAAAACAAGTTATTCCTAGTTACACAATTTTCTGCTACTGCAACATGCTTAATTCCATTTTTATAATAAACTAAAGTGACAACATAATTTATTACCGTTGGAATTATCTAAAAAGCAGTTAAAATGAAATAGTTATGAGTTTCTAAAGTTTTTACATCATTTTCAGTTGTTAAACAAATACTTACCGAAATACAGAACAACTCGAATAAAAGAAAACGACGTGGACAACTCTCAACCCTTGATCTAAAATCCTACGGCTCACGCGCGCCGAAAACAGCGCACGCGCGCCAACTCGAAACGGAGCCCACCGTTGGATCAAGATCCAACGGCGCATACTCGT
The DNA here is from genome assembly GCA_036346255.1 of Ampelocalamus luodianensis. Classification (NCBI taxonomy): domain Eukaryota; kingdom Viridiplantae; phylum Streptophyta; class Magnoliopsida; order Poales; family Poaceae; genus Ampelocalamus; species Ampelocalamus luodianensis. The sequence goes on along the minus strand of CM070625.1, from coordinate 49,122,984 downwards.
GTATGCATTCGGACGGTGCGGTTGCAAACACAATCTCAGCCGTTGATCGCAAGATCGACGGTCGAGAATGATCAAGGCAACCGGAGGGTCCGAACGCATACAAAGATCAGGGCCGCAGATCTAACAATGAACGGTAGCTATTGATCGCAGTTCAAAAGAAATGCTGACATGTGGGACCGCATGTCAGTGACTTCGAGTCACCCACGCTACCGTTTAACCCATGTGCACACCCACATGTCGCGATCGAGAGGCGGTTAGGACAGATTAAAGCTTCTATGAATACTGGAATTTGATTTTAACCCTCGGGCCACATGTCGATCGAGAGATTTAAGCGGTTAAATGCGACACACTAATTAAGCAATGATTAAACTTAATGATGTCGGAACAGTGTGGGATTGAACCAGAGAGCGATTTAAGGATATTGGGCCCACTGGTCAGTGGCTCAACGACAATGATTAAGACATAATTAATAACTAATGACTAGCAATTAATGTGTCCTAATCAAATGACGAAAACGGGAGCTGCTGCGCCGGCAAAACCCGAGTGACTTGCACGGCTAATCGCCGGCGACACTGGCCGCGGCGGCGCCGAACAAGAGCAAAAATGGATTCGCAATAGCACAATGAATCTAATGGTAGCATTCTCACCGGCGGCGAAGGACTAGAACGCCGGCTAGCCGGAAAACGAAAATGGAACCTTACTGCTAAACACGAAAATCGCGATGAGCTCCACTTCAAGCCTAGGATGCGGGTGCCAGAGCCACTAAGGACTAATAAGAAGCTACCTTAAGGGAGAGGAGCTTCAAAGATGGCCGGAGTTGCTTGATCACGGTGAAAGCTCGCCGGACACGAAGAAGAAAGGTTGAAAACGACACCCTGAGCCAAATGGGTGATACCAAAGCATCAATATAGCTTCATAATGATTCACAGAAGCTACATGAGCAAGTAATTGGAAAATAGAGCACTCACCTGAGCTGAGGAAGAAGATGACCAATTTCGGCCGATTTTGAACAAATCCCAAATTGGACAATTCCTGAGAATCAAATCCAAAATTAAGTGAGGGGAAATGTTCAAGATGATAAAGAGATAAGGTTAGGGCAAAGAAACATGAAGGAGGACCACTCGAACACCAAGAACACCAATGGAGCTCCACGGGTCAACAATGGCGGTTTGCCATTTTTTAGGTGTTAAGCTCCAATATTGAGAATGAAGCTTGATGGTGGTCTAAAGAAATACCAGGAGGGCTTGAGAGTGTTTATAAATCCATGAAAGCATTAGGGTTTGCACCACCAATCTTTCGGGCGGCAAAACACAAAACACAAAGCGCGGCCGACAAGGAAAAGGTAAAAGCTGGTGCACTAGGGCATGGCATGGCCGAAAGTGTACCTCCCATACCTTCACTGTTGACTAGGGCGGCCGTAGGAAGCATGAGATGACACTGCCATAACCCTTACTGTGCTCGCACGGCTCAAGGTTGAAGAAGACCAGGGAAAGATGCTCGGGCGATTTTGAGCCCTACGATCTAAATCGGACGGCTACGAAAGCGCCACGCCTCCCAGGTTCAAAACACAACGGGGAGATTGCGAGCCTTAGGATTAGAAATGAACGGCCTCGATTGCTCCACGCCGCAAACTCATTTTGCAACGAAGAACACGCGAGCGTTGGATCTTAATCCAACGGCTCAGATTTAAGAATGCAACCGGAGGGTCCGAAGGTTTCGGCGCATCTCGACGGTTGGATGGAGATCTAACGGTTGACATTCAAACTTGCAACCGGAAGGTCCGAATGGTTACACGCGCGCGGGCCGTGCGATTCAGATCCAACGGTTGAGATTCAACGCGCGCTTTAAAGAGTGGCTCGGTGCAGTTAGTTGACTGGACCGAATCAATTGGCTCGAGCCCGAGTCTGACTCGAACCCGAGTAACAGTAAAACCAAGTTTGACTTTGAAATAAAAACAGAGACTTTGAATGATTTATTTGAGGTAGCAAATTAACTCCAAAAATTATGACATTTTTACAGGAGCTTGCTAACTCAGATATAAACCTTGTGTAAAATTTTCAGAGGTTTTTATATCGTGAATAAATCTCCAAAAATTCTGCAAGGCTCTGTTTTAATGTTTGACTGAGAGTCAAACAGGTTTGACTGCCTCAAAAAAATATTCAAACAATTTCTAAAAATTGTGAAATTTTTCAGAGGGGTCACATACCATTACAGAGACTTAAGAAAAATATTTCCAGAGGATGATCAAAAGATTTGACAAGATTGTTTTTGGAATAACAAGATTTGGATCAAATGGACTTGTGACAATGTATTTCCATAATTCCTTGTACAAGAATTGTTTGGCACAACAGGAAATACATGATGTAAGAAAAGTTTTAATTTCTACTGATTTTCTTACATTTGAAACACAAGCCCAAAATTGGGATGTTACAATGTGCTTCGTAGAATTGCAGCACACATACATCATTACAAAATCATGCATCATTTCCATACAATTTATAATACCAAGTCTAGCAAACGACATACATAACATAGAGTTATTATAAAAGAGCCGACCGGCCAAATGACATCAAAGTAACATATAACAGTGAAACCAAAAGCGCCATAAGATGGCTTATAAACAAAGACAAACGGTTAGCCATAACCCACAAGGCAACTGACCGGGCCGCCAAGCTAGTCGCACCCACCGTAGCAAAACTCACAAAATTCGATCCCTTGGGGATCCACTTCCTCCTCTACAATAATTGAGCAAGAGTACAAAAATGTAACAAGTCTATACATAGCTACATGTGAGCTGAATCAAAGGAAATGGTTATATGGTTAATTGGACGCATAAAGCAATTTTCATTTGCAATAATGTAATAGATTGAAGGCAATTTGGCAAATCTATTTTTAAGTGTTGAAATAACAGCGAGATAATAATGAGTATCATAAATAACAATCTAGAGGTGACTAACCCAATAGCCACCACAACATAGCACGAATTACCAATTTGTACCACCCAACTTCAAGTTTTAACAAAAATGTTATAGTCTAATTCTCAAGGGGCGTATTCGAGCGTGTCCATAACCTAGGACGAGGATATTCGCATATATTTGACCCTGCAAGGGTGTACCAATGTACCCACACTTCGGACCACCTTTTTGCCATATGATTTAGCACACTTCCAAAGGTATGCCGGCACGGCTAAGTCCTACGAGATATTTCCAATATTGTGTGTTAACTACGAGCCGCTCGTATTGATAGAAACTCATACGCTACATTGTAAAGCCAAAAGTCAACTACCCACTCAGGGTAAAGCTTTCGGACAACTACAATGCTCCCAACATCTTCCCTCCTACAACCTCCTACGACTCGGAGCTAACACACGCCAAAGTACTAAGTCAAGAGAGGTCCCATTTCCCTCTAGTGTTGTTAGCCCACAAAATGCTCAGTACGGTGGTGCAAGTAATTTGGTCCTTGTTGACTCGGGCACCATTCGAGTTACACCCAACCGCACACCATCATACCATTGTGCCCAAGTGTAAAATATTTTATTTTTAGTTTTAGTTTTCTTAATTAAACATAGCACAAGGGCTGAATATAAAGTCATAATAAATTTTTGTGTGATCAAGGTTATCGACTAAGTCGACAACCGCCCAATTCTACCGATAGCTAAGCATGACTAAGCAACATAGACTCGTAAACTACTAAGTGACAAGGGCTCATCCAACAAACCCCAAATCACAGCAAGATAATCCTAGGCTTAGTAGTAGAGGATAAACATTTGCCAACAGATTATGTATCTAATGGGTCAACTAATCGACAATAGTTTAACACAAGATAGCAATGCATACGTAGAATTTGCAAACAATATATTAGACTTTGAAAATAATAGGAGCAATATGATCAAACGATGCTACATCTACTTTCCTTGCTGGTAGTCCTCTTGATGTAGAGGATCGCTCTCAGGTTCAACAATTTCTTTGGAACCTAACGTATGAACGCGAAAATCCAATAAGAACGAAGAACACCGAAAAAGACTCAAAAATCAAAATCATCCAAATTCCATGAAATTTACATAGCAACACGGTTATGATTTTAAATGAATTTAGTAACAAGAATCATTCAATTTGGACTAAGTATGCAAAAGTTATAACATAAACAATTTTTTTAGCTGGAAAATTCAAATTAAATTATTTTCTGTTACTGTTCATAGCACAATTTCCAGAAAGTTTTAGAACCTGAAATTTTTATGGTAGGTTGAACATGCCATTCTGAGAACAGCAAAACTGGATTTACTTCATTTGGAGTTAAACTGAATTACTTATGATTTTTCTAAGTTATAAAACTAGGGTATATCATTTTTCAGAGGCATAAACATGAATAAAACCTATTCTATAGTAAATAATATTAACAGAGGGATTTAACAAATTTTAGGTTGCTCAATTTGGAGTTACAGAGAATTACTTATGCATTTTCCAAATTTTAAATGAATTTCTGGAACAACAAATAATGCTAGAGCAAGTTAATTCAACCTATACAATTTTCTGGTATAGAACAGTGTCTACACACATTTTTAGATTAAAGTTTAGTTAAACAAAAATTTAACACAATTGGAATCATCTGAAATGGAGCTAAAATGAATTAGTTATGAAATTTTGAAGTTTAATACTATTTTCAGTTGACAAATAAAAGCTTACCAAAATTTAATCAAACTTAACTAAATGGAAAAGACATGGACGAACGTGGGCCTTTGATCTAGAATCGCACGGCCCATGTACTCTAGAACACAGCACACGCGCGTGCAACCCAATAGTATTCACCATTGGATTTAGATCCAACGGTCCCCGGAAGATGGGACATTCGGACTTCCTGAATGCCTCACCAAGTCTGGGCTATGGATCTCAAAAGGAACGGCTTAGATCAAGATCACATTCGGAGGTCCGAACGTTCACGAGATCTGAGCCGCAGATCTAGAAATTAACGACAAAAGAGGATCGGAACGCTAAGACTCCGAAAGCGCTAAGTAGGTCTAGACCGTTGGATCTAGATCTAATGGTCCAGAGCTGTAGAGGAGGTCATAAAGTTAAAGATCTATAAGAGGAGGTCTTGAACGGCGTAGATCTCTAAGGGGAGATCCTGGACGGTCAAGATTTACTCGGAGGAGGTCCAGGGCGACAAGATCTAAATGAGGGGAGGTCCTGAACGGCCAAAATCTACCAGAGGAGGTCCTGGAGGTCATGATCTCCACGGGGAGGTCCTCAACAATAAAGTCTAAAAGAGGGGAGGTCTTGAATAGCTCAGATCTCCATGGGGAGGTCCTGAATGGTCAAGATCTACCTGGGGGTACTCCTAGCAGTTCAGATCTGCGGGGAGGGAGGTCCAGAGGTTTTCTTTACAAAAGACCAAGGGGTGGTCTTTTGCAAAGAGGACCCCGAGGGTGGTTTTTCCAAAAATGACCACGGGGAGGTCTTTTTGCGAAGAGGACTCAGAGGGTGGTTTTCACAAAAATGACCACGGGTGGTCTTTTGCGAAAACACAAAGAGTGATCATAACGGTCAAGATTAAATCCGAAGAGGTCCTTAATGGCTAGGATCTCACACCTAAGAGGTCCTGACAACTAAGGTTTAAACAGAGGGAGATCCTACGGTTAAGATCTAACCCAAGGAGGTCCTTAACGGTTGAGATCTAACCTAGGAGGTCCTAAAGATGCCAAACTTACGACAATAGGACAAGTACCGCGCTTTGCCCGCTGGCTCGTCGCTGGCGACTCAGATCAGGACGGCGCAAACCAAAGGTGGCAAAACGTGCGCAATACAATTACGAACATTTTGAGGGTACTCTCGACGGCGGAGCTAGCCTAAAACGCCAACGAGCTGGAGAGAGGTGGAGGAGCAACTACGGCAAACTATGAAAACAGTAAAAGCTCTACAACGGTCTAAAATAATAGGTGCCAGAGCACTAGAGGGCTATTGCGAAAGTACCTGGGCAAAGAGGAGGTCCAAAGGAGGTCGGAGGAGCTCTGGCAGCGGAGACCGGCGCCGGAACTAAGGACGACAACGAGGACCAGAGGTTCTGAGAAAAAGAAGTATAAGGGATGGTAAGGACACCTTCGCAAAAGTCCATGGGCGTTCCAGGAACAAGGAATGGAACGGAAAAGTCCTTACCGGAGTCGAGGACGAAGGAGACCACCTTCGGCCACAATCCGCGCAAACTCAAAATTAGGCTGTTCCTCCGAAGGCAACCCAAAATTAAGTTAAGGGACTTGCTCAATATGATGAGGTGGTCCAGGCGACGCGAAAAGAAAAGCCAGGGAACCACTGGAGCACTTCCAACGAGGAGGAGCTCGAGCGGTCGAAAATGGCAGAAAAGGGAGCTCTCGGTGATTTGCGCATAAACACAGAGAGGAAGCTAGGGTGACAGAGAGGTGTTAAAGGGGAACCCAAGGAGGAGCTCGGAGGTCCTCAAATAGCTCGGGGGTCAACGGTTGTGCCAGGACAAGCTTTAATGGCGAAGACCTAAAGCTCTCCCAAGTGCGAAAAAGAGGGAAAGAGCAGGTAAGGCGCAGGGCTAACACTGACACAGATGAAAATGCGGGCTCAGAGCCGTTGAAGGGGGCCTCGCGATGTGACCAGGCGCTGCACCGCAATGGCCATGGCGCACGCGCGTACGGGCGCGAGGAGGTAGAAGAAGAACAGCAGAGGAGGTCATGGTGGTTAGATCAGGGATGGACGGCTAGGATTGCTCATGTAACAGCCCCAAGTTTATAAACAGTAATAAAATGCTTTATGAACAGTAATGAGATACTGTTCATGGCATTACTGTTCATGTTTACACTTTGGGCAGCATGTTACAAGTTAAAAACCTTCCTTTGTAGTCAAAACCCTAAAGAACCATTCAAAGTCTTAAAGGGATACAAGATAAAACTTGTATTATGACTGGGAAGTATTTTTATTAAAGCCTAGATAAATTATCTTGACTAAAAATATTTTTGTTGCATTTTTAGAAATTATTTGGGCTTAAAGAAAAAAAAATTATTGTCTTTAAATAAATATTTTCGGCCTGAAATAAATATTTATGTATTTTACAAAGTGAAAATGCGGTTTATAAAATTTATCCGGGAAATGTATCATCCCAAAGAGCTTACATAAAAATTTCATGAATTTATGAATTTATTTGCTATTTTTAAAAGCCCAGTCAAACCTTTTACAAGTTTGAATAGGATTGGGTCAACTAAACTGGTCTAAACCTAACCTAGTCTCAGAGCGACTCGCACCTTCGTGGTTGGGTCCAACCGATCTATTTGGTCCGCCCATCACGCCCAACGCAAGGCCGAACTCCACGATTGATACAAGCCGTTGATCTTCAATCGAACGGGCGAAGCTATAACACTCCACAAGCTGTCCACGTATGCATTTTAATCTCTGCCGTTGGATCTTGATCTAACGAGCGAGGTTAGTGTGTGCAATCGGACAACTCCGGATCCATGCTCAATCTCCACCGCTCGTTTCCAATCCAACCGTGACGCCTTTCGCTTTAAACCTAAAGGCGCTTTTATCTCAGCCGTTAGATTCAAATCCTACGGCGTTTCCTTTTCTCGCGTGTTATTAAAGCCCGCACTCCTCTGGACCGTTGGATCTTCATCGTGTGGCCCAGATTAGTGTATGCATTCGGACGACTCCGGATCCCCGCACAATCGTGGCCGTCCATCCTTGATCTAACAGTATTGCTTATTTCAATTTGAAATCAGAGGCGCGCGTTTATGCGGGCCTTAGGATTTCAATCCTACGGCACTCCTTTTTGACTGTGGGCCTCTAAAGCCCAAAATCGGTGGATCGCTGGATTTCAATCGTACGGTCCATATGAGTGTATGCAATCGGACCATCCGGTTCAACTTTCCATCCTGACCGTAGAAATCAAATCCAACGGTGTTGCGCCATCGTATCTAAAGGAGGTGACGTGTATTCTTTTAGCTGAGCGTTGGATTTCAATCCAACGTCCAGATTTGAAAGTGGACCTCAATGATTCCTTTAAAGCTCCGTTTTAATCCCGATCGGTAGATCTAGATCGTGCGGTCCATATTAAATGATACCTATTCAAATCATTTAATCTCTCTATTTATCGTAGCCGCCCATTTCCAATCGGACGGCTGACATTTGTTTGAGCCCTCTGAGATGCGCGCGGCTGAGGATGACAATGGGGCCCACATGTCAGTTGGCTCTTATCTTCTTCCCTCTCTCTCTCAGCGCGCAGATCTCTCTGTAAACAGAGGAGAGGATTTATCCCAAAGTTTTTGCAACTAATTTTTGGGATAATTAGCCCTAAATGGACACCTCATCAACTCTAGATCATTCCCTTTTGCTCTGTAACTCAACATCCATATATAAACCCTAGCTTTTTGAGTCATGACCATTGTTGACCACTGAAGCTCACTTTCTTCCTTCTTTGCGATGGGATTCTTGCTTCTATCCTTTGCTTATCCATCCTTAAGCACTGGTTTTACTTACAATAAAGATTGGTTATCTTTTGTAGGTTAAATCCAGAGTTTATTTCTCTGTCCATCATCATCAGTTTTCAGAGTTCTTGGTATCTTTCCATACTGGTAAGCCAAAACCCTAGTTTCGACATCTTGAGCATCTTAAGAACCTTAGAAGTCATTGTGAATCATTCTTTTAAGCATCGGTAGCTTGATCTTGCTTCAAACCGAAAAGTCATTATTCTAGCTTTTAGTCTTTTGTGTCATTTTCAAGACCTAGGGTTCTTCTGTCAACTTATCATCTTATTTAGGTTTTGACTAAACCCTAACAAGATGACAAGTTGATCTTTCAATTCTTGTCATCATCAATTTTAACTTCTAGTTGAGATCTGTCTCTGTTTCTTTTTGTCGGCTTAACCGACAAAAATGAATTTCTTTTAGTTGATGTGATCTAACTAGTTAGGGTTAGACTAAGACTGGTTTGGGATATTAATTACCCTAAAAGATCATGCTAAGTTTCATTTATGAACTTTTGCATGTTCTATACTTCTTTTCCCGAAAATTGCAATCTGTCCTGTTTTCAGCTCTTTTAAAATATGAAAACTGGAACTTTGCACTAAACTCTAATTTCTGTCTTTTGAAAACAGTAGGTTATAAAATGGGTTATTATCACTATTAGGGTAAATATAACTTAAGCATGCTGTTAATCATGCATTTCTTTATTGATCATACAATTTCGATAATTTATACCATTGTCGTTTTGGTATTTATTGATTTTATTGCTTCTTTTAGAAGTGGTTCCATCAAGCTTTTGATTATACTTCAACAACCCGAGCACGCAATGAAGTCTATTACTATCAAGGCAAGCATCCTCTTTGCACCATATTGAACCCAGATTTTGTACAATAGCTTTTACAAATCCAGTGATATCTGTGCATGCTATTTGTCTGAAAATACAAAATGTGACTTGTAATAGCTAGCTATAACTGACATGGTGGATTACCTTAATTATGATCATACACTCAACTCTAGTGTAGTCTGTATACTATATGGTCTATTTTGATTTGGCTTAGATATGCGGTCTAGAGATTTTAGAGTTTGACAAGCATATCTTGTCAAACATGGGAATCACAATCAACCCTTGTTATTTTAAACTCTTTGTCCAGTTTCTTTAAATCAGTCTTGTATTTGAAATTCAAATTGATCTCGACAAGAGGAAGCTAGTGATGGTGCTTTTGTGCACGAGATTGGGTTTTGTGGTGGACTTGTCCGGGTTGATTAAGGACCGAACTCGACTATTCATTCAAGTCCCCACGCACTTCCACATGCGATGTATGGGCGCTGTTTGGTTAAGTAAAATCTTGAGACTATTGAGTTGGAAACAGAGAGTAAGGACATGTGTATTGACCTTGTATGGCATAGATGCTTAGGTCCGAGGACTGCGTTTTATGCCATGTGAGCTTGTATGTCGATGTCGGATGTTCTTAGGAGGGTGAGGTGTATATGTGCCTCGTCGCATATACGATACCTTAATGGTGCCGATAGCATTCTACTATGGGTAGGGAACGCACCGCTTTAAATTGTTTGGATCGGCATTCTCGACACAACATGTGTGCCCGTGGTTAGTAGGTGGTATAGCCTACACTAATGGGATTAGTTCACACATGGGGGTCCAACTCAATAGTGTTGGCTTGTTGAAAAATACCAAATCTTAGCTTCCCCGGTCGGCATACCAAAGGAAGTGTGTCATCATTCGGAGGCATCCGAAGACAACGGGCTAGCTAAGTCATGTGGGTAAAGATGTACACCCCTGCAGGGTATAAACTGTTCGAATAGTCGTGTCCACGGTCATGGACGATAACTTGAATTGATGTCATCTGTATAGAAGTTTTGATTTTCAAAAATCTGTTTTGGTTTATTTTCAGTTTGCATGAGGGAATCATGCATCGCATCGTTTCCTTTATGTCATTTACTTACTGTTTAAGCAAAGTTTGATTTATTAAATTGCTTTATCAAAATTTAGCCTTTGTAGGTTAAGGTGTATCGCTTTATGCAAATTTGAACCTTTATACCTTCCTGTTGTAACCTTATGCATGTAAAAACTCTACTCCTTTGACTAGGCTCTATCAACCACTTTCTTTACTTAGTTTGTGTAAGACTTGCTGAGTACCTTCCGTACTCAAGGTGCTATCACCTATCGTTGCAGGTGAGGATGGTTACCTTTACGAAGTGCCCGTTAGCGCCGATCAGGGTGACGCTAACGAGTGGCGCCATTTCTTTCTCCACGCAATTGCCTGCGGGTGGATGAGGCCATTGGTGGACATTTTCCGTTTATTTTGCTTCCGCTGTATACTGTTAAAGTGACCAAGTCACTTAATATTGTAGTACTAATAGAATGATGTAACCTTATGTTTAATTATATCAATGTATGACTGGTATGTGCTTGATGCAATGTTGATGAAGGATATATATGCAATGGTCGTTGATCCTGGGAACCATTGTGAATCATATATATCCGAATCTGTTCTTCGGATCATCATTTGTTAAATTTATATCTTTAGCATGGTTTTTAATAAAGGCGTGATTGTTCCTTCATTAACAATTGTGCTCTGAGATGAATTTAATTAGTAACATTTCCAATAACCGGGTCCTCACAAATACTGGTATCGAGCATACGTTGCTGTAGGTTAGAAGTAGTGTGGCCGAAGTTATTAGAGAGTCTTCTGATAAAATTATCTTCAAACAGTAATGTATTTTCGAAAGTTTAAGTATGACATTTTTATTTCTTATCCTCCTTAATGTCACTTCTTGCCCAACTTTCTGTTGGTTTATCTAAAAGTGAATTGTTTCTTATCTTGTCCTTTTGTCTATAGATGAGCGGTTGGTACTTGGTCAAGGAGACTCGAGCTGAAGATGTTGATGGGTTCCCAGCCTTACTTCGGGACATGATGTGGCGCTCCAATTTCACCTATCAGCCGGAGTATGCCATTTATCGACGAGATCGAGGACCAGGGATGGAGGAGTACCGTGCCTTCATCAACGTCATTGCTAGGCATGTAGCTGGCAGTGTTCCCTACTGTGTCCAAGCACTTGCCACCTCTGAGGCTATGGCGGTTCAGGAGGCTGCGAGTAGGATGATGAGCCTTCTTCGTCATGATTTGACGGAATTGTCTCAACCACCCTACGACCACTTCCCGAATCAAGGTCCTACCTCCGAAGTGAGCATGTTCGCTGAGATACAGTTTGGCGAAGACCCTCAGGTGCGACAGTTGGCGAGGATGGTCCGCATCATGGACCAAATCCATCGCTGTCTTGTGAGGGAGCTGTGGGAAACTCGGCATCGCCTTAATGAGGCCCAGGAGTACCTGCTTCTTGGAGTCAACATGAACCGCGTTCCTCGTAACGTGCTTTATGGTGACAACGAGACCTCCCATTCGCCGCACCACCTCTTTATCGACTTCCGGCGGCCGGTGCGTACTGTTTATGGACAAGTGCGCCAAGCCCGGATGACTGCAGGCTTTCCTCGCACTCTGCGGACTGCACCTCCTGGAGGTCATCAGCCATTGTTGGGTTCCCCGAGGCGTCTCATTAGTCCGTTGGATCCTGTTGATACTGGTTCCCCTGGAGCTCATCTTTTGAATGAGTTTCCGGTGAACTTTAACCGGGATCTTTACGCTAGCACCTCGACGATGAATCCTCGTGGTTGAGTGTCTTTCAATCTAGTAGTTGTCCATCAATAAATAAATGTAATAGGCGGTAGTATTTTTATGCAGTATGTAAGTTTGACTTTTGGATTGTAAGATGGTTGTTTCGGCCAACTCCTATATGGGCTGTAATCGAAACTTTTGTCTGTTTATATGAAGTTTCTGCTGTTGGTGTTAACTTGAATGCATAACATGACATGATGCATTATATGTACAATATTTGTTTCTTTCCTGATTGTGACCTTGTTCGCTTTTGCCGAGTTTGTCCTTGTTATATTGTTAACCATGGTTTGGTAACAGGATGACAGGACCTACCACTCGTGCTCAGGCGCAACAAGGGAAGAGTATTTCATCTTCGGTTCCCCATTCTCAGGGAGGGCCAACCGAACCATCCAGTTCCCAGGGCCCGCAAGGTGGTCCTCAAGAAGAGGAGCTTCCTCCACCACCTTCAATGGCCGACGTGCTCATGCAAATTGAGCGCAACCGGATGGACCAGACGCGCATCTTGGAGCAGATTGCGCGCAATACTTCTTCTCCTATTGCACCAATTGTCAGAGCCGGAGGCCACCATGTGCAGGGTAGTCTTGCTGACTTTCAGCGGACTAACCCGTCGGTGTTCTCCAGTTCTCAGGATCCTATGAAGCTGAGGATTGGCTTCGAACCATTGAGAAGAAGCTCTTGATTGCTCAGTGCTCTGAAAGGGAAAAGGTTCTTTTTGCCAGTTATCAGCTCGATGGGCCAGCTAGCATATGGTGAGATAATCTTCTTGCCATTCAGCCTGCTGGACATGTCCCTACTTGGGATGAATTCGTGGAAGCTTTTCACGAAGCTCACATTCCCGAAGGGGTCATGATGATCAAGCAGCAAGAATTTCTCGCTCTCAAGCAAGGGTGAAAATCAGAATCGAATATCGCATGAGTTCAACTTCCCGCCGATATGCTCGATGATGTTTCGACTGACCTTCGTCGTCGAAACCGGTTCTTGAATGGGCTATCTGAAGAACTGCAGATGGCAGTGGCTTTGCATGATTTCAGAAATTTCTCTCATTTGGTCAATAAAACCATTGTGGCCGAGAGTAAGAGCAAGGCGTTGGAGGAGTCACGCAAGCGACAGCAGACTTCTCAGTTTGTTCCTGGTGGCAGCTCACCAAGGCCTCGTATGTGGTTGTCTAGACCACCACGAGCACCAGCTCCATTTTCACCAAGGCCAGCGGTGTTTGCTCCTCGTCCATCTCCTCCCACCAATCGGTCGAGACCAAGTGGAAATCAGCCCGTCCTGTTAACAATGTTAACCTGGGGTTATCTCGCTTTCATTGTGGTCGTCCGGGCATTATGCCAACAAGTGTGTGGCAAGCGGCAAGGATTGCCTCTGTTCGACCCTATCCAACCCCTGCTCGCCAGCCCCTTCGCAGAGCCCCCTATTAAAGCCGATCCACTCGGTCCAGTGGGCATGTGAACCGATCACCTGCTGAAGAGGCGCCGATACACTGAAGTTGTTATGGGTATGCTCCTAGTTAATTTCAGTCCACCATCGCTTTATTTGACTCGGAGCATCTCATTCTTTATTAGCAATCATTTTGTTGTTCAACACCGCTTAGACATGCATACCCTCCAACCACCTTTTATTATTCAATCACCGGTCGGTCTTTAAAACCGATCGATTTGTTAATGGGTCAACATAACAATCCTTGGAGTAAGGTTTTTAGCAAATCTAATTGTGATTGACTCTAAAGGGTTGGATGTCATTTTGGGTATGGATTGGTGTCCAAGAACCAGGGCCAAATCAATTGTTCCCAACGGTCTATTTCTATGACCAATGCGACGGCATTCAAGTTGTTTACCATTCCAAAACAATTGGCTCTCATCTTTGTGCTCACCAAGTTGATACCACTCCTTCTTTGGAGTCGGTACAATTGTCTATGAGTATGTTGATGTCTTTCCGAAGACCTTCCGGTTTACCACGGATCGGAAGTGGAGTTCGTGATTGAACTAGTTCCCGAATCGCTCGATATCCGTGAGTCCTTATCGAATGCCCACAACGAGTTGGTTGAATTGAAGAAGCAACTCGGAGAATTGCTTGACAAAGGTTTCATTCGACCGAGTTCCTCACCTTGGGGATGCCCGGCAATCTTTGTTAAGAAGAAAGACAACACTTTACGGATGTGTGTGGATTACCGTCCGTTAAATGAGGTCACCATCAAAAACAAATATCCTCTACCTCGAATTGATGATCTTTTTGATCAGTTGGTTGGTGCCCGCGTCTTTTCAAAGATTGATTTGCGGTCGGGCTATCATCAAATCAAGGTTAGAGCTGAGGACATTCCTAAGACAGCTTTCTCTACTCGTTATGGTTTATACGAGTATACTTGTTATGTCCTTTGGTCTGACCAATGCTCCAGCTTATTTCATGAATCTTATGAATTCTGTGTTCATGGAATTCTTGGATAAGTTCGTTGTCGTGTTCATTGACGACATCCTTATTTATTCCAAGTCTGATAAGGATCATGAACAACATTTGCGACTTGTCTTTGAAACACTTAGTCGGCATCGACTATATGCTAAGTTCGACAAATGTGCTTTCGCTCGAGAGGTTGCATTTTTGGGGCATGTATTATCCGAAGGAGGTATCATTGTCGATCCAAGCAAGGTACAAGATGTACTAAATTGGAAGCCTCCCAAGAATGTCCCGAGATTCGAGTTTTCTTGGACTTGCGGGTTATTCTTGTAGGTTCATTGAAAATTTCTCCAAGATTGCTAGACCTTTGACTCGGCTCTTGCGAAAGGGAAGAAATTTGAATGGTCGACCAAGTGTGAAGAGAGTTTTCGCTTTTTTGAGAACTCTCTTGACTAAAGCTCAGTTCTTACTCTTCCTGATGTTCTTAAGAGCTTGATATTTATTGCGATGCATCTCGCCATGGACTTGGTTGTGTGCTTATGCAAGAAGGCCGAGTTGTGGCATATGCATCCCGCGATTCTTGCCTCATGAAGTTAATTATCCCACTCATGATTTGGAATTGGTGTCGTGGTCCATGCATTAAAGATTTGGCGACATTACCTCCTTGGTAATCGTTGTGAGATCTACACCGATCATAAAGCTCAAGTACATATTCACTCAATCTGATTTGAATATGAGACAAAGAAGATGGCTTGAACTGATCAAGGACTACGACATGGGTATTCATTATCATCCCGGTAAAGCCAATGTTGTGGCGGATGCTTTAAGCGAAAGTCACAATGCAATCGCATATCTTCTCTACTGAAAAAGACTTGTGTCTTGATTTCCGCGCCTAAGTCTTGAATTGGTAGGAGCGGGTTTCTCGCGCATTACATGTGGAGCCAACATTAGAATCTCAGATTACTGGAGGCCCGCACAACCGATGCCGAGGTAGCCAAATCAAGGGAATATGAAAGCGAGCAAAGCCAGCGAGTTTTACGAAGATGGTCGCGGTATGATTCGATATCGCAATCGTTTGGTAGTACTCACGATCCTCATCTAAGAAGTCTAATTCTTAGAGAGGCTCATAATTCAAGTTTTCTTTGCATCACGGGAGTACCAAGATGTACCAGATTTAAAGAAAATATTTTGGTGGAGCCATATGAAGAGGCAAATTGCTCGATATGTTGTTTGAATGTGATATCGCCAAAGGGTTAAAGTGAACATCTGAAGCCACCGGTACCCTTCACCTTTGCCTATTCCACAATGGAAGTGGGAAGAGATCGGTATGGATTTCATTCATTGGTCTTCCCAAGACTTCCAGGGATCGATGCCATTTAGGTGATCATCGATCGTTTAACTAAAGTGGCTCATTTTATTCCGGTCAGGACCGATTTCAATGGCAAGCAATTAGCAGAGCTTTATATTGCTAGAATTGTTTGTCTTCATGGTGTTCCTAAAGTCATTGTTTCTGACCGTGGTCCTCAGTTTACTTCCCATTTTTGGAATAGCGTTCATCGGGCTATGGGATGAACTCTCTTCGATCGCTTACCATCCTCAAACCAGTGGTCAAACTGAAAGAGTGAACCAAGTAATGGAAGATCTTCTTCGAGCCTATGTGCTATCTTATAGCAAAGACTGGGAGAAATCTTTGCCATATGTGGAATTTTCCTACAATAATAGCTACCAGGCAAGTATTCAAATGTCACCTTTTGAAGCCTTGTATGGGAGAGCTTGTAGGACTCCATTGAATTGGTCCGAGTCTGGTGAAAGATCATTCTATGGTCCAGACTTAGTAAAGGAAGCAGAGAGCAAGTTAAATCCGATTCGAGATTGCTTGAAAACTGCACAGTCTCGTCAGAAGAGCTATGCTGATCATCGCCGTCGTGAGTTGAGCTTTGAGGTGGATGACCATGTCTATCTTAAAGTGTCACCCATGAAGGGTACTCATCGTTTTCAGGTAAAAGGAAAGCTCGCACCTCGTTATATCGGATCCTTCCAATAATTGCCAAGCGGAGTAAATCTTACCAATTGGAACTACAGAATCACTCTCGGCGATGCATGATACTTTTCATGTGTCTCAATTGAAGAAATGCCTTCGTGTTCCTATTGAGGCAATCGCTATGAGCATCTTAATCTCGGCTGATCTTTCTTATCAAGAACAACCAAGTGCGTATCCTCGACACAATGGAGCGCAGACAAGAAATCGTCTTGTCAAGTTCTTGAAAATTCAGTGGGCTAATCATTCCGAGGATGAAGCCACTTGGGAGCGTGAAGATCTGATGCAGATTGAGCACCCCCATCTTTTTGTTGTTTAGGACTTTCCTTTGAATCAAGAAAGGAAAGTTTAAACAAAGCAATGTAAACAAAGATGTAATAATAACACTATGTTGTTATGTAAAGTTCTTCTTTGTTATCTTTAAAGGAAATCAAAACAACAGATGTTGAATTTCCTCATAATTCATTTCCATTTCACTTCTTCCTGATCTTAACTTGTTCCAAATCTCGGGGACGAGATTTTCTTAAGGGGGGTAGGTTTGTAACAGCCCCAAGTTTATAAACAGAATAAAATGCTTTATGAGCAGAATGAGATCTGTTCATGGCATTACTGTTCATGTTTACACTTTGGGCAGCATGTTACAAGTTAAAAACCTTCCTTTGTAGTCAAAACCCTAAAGAACCATTCAAAGTCTTAAAGGGATACAAGATAAAACTTGTATTATGACTGGGAAGTATTTTTATTAAAGCCTAGATAAATTATCTTGACTAAAAATATTTTTGTTGCATTTTTAGAAATTATTTGGGCTTAAAGAAAAAATTTGTTGTCTTTAAATAAATATTTTCGGCCTGAAATAAATATTTATGTATTTTACAAAGTGAAAATGCGGTTTATAAAATTTATCTGAAATGTATCATCCCAAGCTTACTGATAAAAATTTCATGAATTTATGAATTTATTCGCTATTTTTAAAAGCCCAGTCAAACCTTTTACAAGTTTGAATAGGATTGGGTCAACTAAACTGGTCTAAACCTAACCCTAGTACTGTAGCGACTCGCACCTTCGTGGTTGGGTCCAACCCGATCTATTTGGTCCGCCGACCACGCGTTCCAACGCAGCCGAACTCCACGATTGATACAAGCCGTTGATCTTCAATCGAGCGGCGGCTATAACACTCCACGAGCTGTCCACGTATGCATTTTAATCTCTGCGTTGGATCTTGATCTAACGGCGAGGTTAAGTGTGCAATCGGACAACTCGGATCCATGTTCAATCTCCACCGTTCGCTTCAATCCAACCGTGACGCCCTTTTCGTTTTAAACCTAAAGGCGCTTTTATCTCACCGTTAGATTCAAATCTCTGGCGTTTCCTTTTCTCGCGTGTTATTAAAGCCCGCACTCCTGCGGGACCGTTGGATCTTCATCGTGTGGCCCAGATTAGTGTATGCATTCGGACGACTCGGATCCCCGCACAATCGTGGCCGTCCATCCTGATCTAACGGTATTGCTTATTTCAATTTGAAATCGAGAGCGCGCGTTATGCGGCCTTAGGATTTCAATCCTACGGCACTCCTTTTGACCGTGGGCCTCTAAAGCCCAAAATCGGTGGATCGCTCGATTTCAATCGTGCACGGTCCATATGAGTGTATGCAATCGGACCATCCGGTTCAACTTTCCATCCCGATAGAAATCAAATCCAACGGTGTTGCGCCATCGTATCTAAAGGAGGTGACGTGTATTCTTTTAGCTGAGCGTTGGATTTCAATCCAACGTCCAGATTTGAAAGTGGACCTCAATGATTCCTTTAAAGCTCTGTTTTAATCCCGATCGGTAGATCTAGATCGTGCGGTCCATATTAAATGATACCGATTCAAATCATTTAATCTCTCTATTTATCGTAGCCGCCCATTTCCAATCGGACGGCTGACATTTGTTGAGCCCTCCGAGATGCGCGGTGAGGATGACAATGGGGCCCACATGTCGGTTGGCTCTTATCTTTTCCTCTCTCTCTCGTGCAGATCTCTTTGTAAACAGAGGAGGATTTATCCCAAAGTTTTTGCAACTAATTTTGGGATAATTAGCCTAAATGGACACCTCATCAACTCTAGATCATTCCCTTTGCTCAGAACTCAACATCCATATATAAACCCTAGCTTTTTGAGTTGCAATGCATTGTTGACCACTTGAAGCTCACTTTCTTCCTTCTTGCGGTGGGATTCTTGCTTCTATCCTTTGCTTATCCATCCTTAAGCACTGGTTTTACTTACAATAAAGATTGGTTATCTTTTGTAGGTTAAATCCGAGTTTATTTCTCTGTCCATCATCATCGGTTTTGAGTTCTTGGTATCTTTCCATCTTTAAGCCAAAACCCTAGTTTCGACATCTTGAGCATCTTAAGAACCTTAGAAGTGTGTGTGAATCATTCTTTTAAGCATCGTAGCTTGATCTTGCTTCAAACTGAAAAGTCATTATTCTAGCTTTTAGGTCTTTTGTCATTTTCAAGACCTAGGGTTCTTCTGTCAACTTATCATCTTATTTAGGTTTTGACTAAACCCTAACACATGACAAGTTGATCTTTCAATTCTTGTCATCATCAATTTTAACTTCTAGTTGATGTTTCTTTTGATCTAGTTGACTCTAACTAATTAGGGTTAGACTAAGACTGGTTTGGGATATTAATTACCTAAAAGATCATGCTAAGTTTCATTTATGAACTTTTGCATGTTCTATACTTCTTTTTCCGAAAATTGCAATCTGTCCTGTTTTCAGCTCTTTTAAAATATGAAAACTGGAACTTTGCACTAAACTCTAATTCTGTTTTTGAAAATGTAGGTTATAAAATGGGTTATTATCACTATTAGGTAAATATAACTTAAGCATGCTGTTAATCATGCATTTCTTTATTGATCATACAATTTACGATAATTTATACCAGCTTGTCGTTTTGGTATTTATTGGATTTTATTGCTTCTTTTAGAAGTGGTTCCATGAAGCTTTTGATTATACTTCAACAACCCGAGCACAATGTGAAGTCTATTACTATCAAGGCAAGCATCCTCTTTGCACCATATTGAACCCAGATTTTGTACAATAGCTTTTACAAATCCAGTGATATCTGTGCATGCTATTTGTCTGAAAATACAAAATGTGACTTGTAATAGCTAGCTATAACTTTGACATGGTGGATTACCTTAATTATGATCATACACTCAACTCTAGTGTAGTCTTGTATACTATATGGTCTATTTTCGATTTGGCTTAGATATGCGGTCTAGAGATTTTAGAGTTTGACAAGCATATCTTGTCAAACATGGGAATCTAGCGAACCCTTGTTATTTTAAACTCTTTGTCCAGTTTCTTTAAATCAGTCTTGTATTTGAAATTCAAATTGATCTGGACAAGAGGAAGCTAGTGATGGTGCTTTTGTGCACGAGATTGGGTTTGTGGTGGACTTGTCCGGTTGATTAAGGACCGAACTCGACTATTCAGTTCAAGTCTCCCACGTACTTCCACATGCGGTGTGTGGCGCTTGTTTGGTTAAGTAAAATGTTGAGACTATTGAGTTGGAAACAGAGAGTAAGGATATGTGTATTGACCTTGTATGCAATAGATGCTTAGGTGCGAGGACTGCGTTTTATGCCATGTGAGCTTGTATGTCGATGTCGGATGTTCTTAAGAGGTGAGGCGTATATGTGCCTCGTCGCATATCGATACCTTAATGGTGCCGATAGCATTCTACTATGGGTAGGGAACCCAATTCGCTTTAAATTGTTTGGATCGGCATTCTTGACACAACATGTGTGCCCGTGGTTAGTAGGTGGTATAGCCTACACTAATGGGATTAGTTCACACATGGGGTCCAACTCAATAGTGTTGGCTTGTTGAAAAATACCAAATCTTAGCTTCCCGGTCGGCATACCAAAGGAAGTGTGTCATCATTCGGAGGCATCCAAGACAACGGGCTAGCTAAGTCATGTGGGTAAAGATGTACACCTGCAGGGTATAAAGCTGTTCGAATAGCCGTGTCCACGGTCATGGACGATAACTTGAATTGATGTCATCTCAGATAGAAGTTTTGATTTTCAAAAATCTGTTTTGGTTTATTTTCAGTTTGCATGAGGGAATCATGCACTGTACTGTTTCCTTTTATGTCATTTACTTACTGTTTTAAGCAAAGTTTGATTTATTAAATTGCTTTATCAAAATTTAGCCTTTGTAGGTTAAGGTGTATCGCTTTATGCAAATTTGAACCTTTATACCTTCCTGTTGTAACCTTATGCATGTAAAAACTCTACTCCTTTGACTAGGCTCTATCAACCACTTTCTTTACTTAGTTTGTGTAAGACTTGCTGAGTACCTTCCGTACTCAAGGTGCTAACACCTATCGTTGCAGGTGAGGATGGTTACCTTTACGAAGTGCCCGTTAGCGCCGATCAGGGTGACACTAACGAGTGACGCTACTTCTTTCCTCCACGCAATTGCCTGCGGGTGGATGAGGCCATTGGTGGACATTTTCCGTTTATTTTGCTTCCGCTGTATACTGTTAAAGTGACCAAGTCACTTAATATTGTAGTACTAATAGAATGATGTAACCTTATGTTTAATTATATCAATGTATGACTGGTATGTGCTTGATGCAATGTTGATGAAGGATATATATGCAATGGTCGTTGATCCTGGGAACCATTGTGAATCATATATATCCGGGAATCCTGTTTACTGGATCTGTCATTTGTTAAATTTATATCTTTAGCATGGTTTTTAATAAAGGGGCAGTACTGTTCCTTCATTAACAATTGTGCTACAGTATGAATTTAATTAGTAACATTTCCAATAACCGGGGGTCCTCACAGCTCAAGATCTCCAGAGGACCAAAACGGCAGGGGAGGTCGGGGGCGTTGGATCGATATCCAACGGCTCAACCACGCGCGCCCAAAACCGAGCCCGAGTGCGGCTAGGTGACTTAGCTCGATCGAGTCAAGTGGTTGGGCTCGGGTCTGACTCGAGCCCAACAGTGATTTGAATTTAGGGTTTAGAACTGAGACAGAACTTTGAGGAATTGTTTGAGGTAGTAAGTTAATTCTAAAAATTCTAAAATTTTTACAGGAGTTTGCTAACGTTAGGTTTGACCTTACATAAAATTTTCAAAGGTTTTCATGCAGTGCATTTTACTCCAGAAATTTTGCAATGTTCTGAGCTAGGGTTTGACCCAAGGTCAAACTGATTTGACTGACCTCTTAAAATATTTAAACAATTTCAAAAAATTGTGAAATTTTTCAGAGGGGTCACACATTAACCCTAGAGCTTAGGAAAAATATTTCCAAGGGATGATCCCAAGGTTAAGCAAGAAAGTTTTTAAATGGTCAAGATTTAGGTCAAAAGAGGCTTGTGGTTTTGTATTTCCATAATTCCTTTAAAAGAATTTTCAGAACATACATGAAACACAAGATGTAAGAAAAGTTTTAATTTCTACACATTTTCTTACATTTGAAACACATACCAATACTTGGGATGTTACATCCTCCCATCACATCATCATTTTTTACTGATGCAATGCATCCAAAGGACTCTTAATAATTTATCCTCTAATGTCCGTGACTCCTGAAAACTTGGAATCAAGTAGGAAAAAGGTAGAACAAGCTCGGCATGAACAATATGCCTTGTCACGGTTTTCCCCCTTCTGTTACAACTAAAAATAAAATGTAGTTTGGGGCACTCTGGGTTGCTCAGTTTACAGTGCACCTGAAGCATGGACAAAGCCAATGTTTCGTTTGGTTTCTTTTCTTTCTAACTAAATTGAGATGGCAAATCAATGTTTCTAGTTTGTACTATTAAACGTCAGTTTAGCTTTTCTAAATTTTGGGTTCAATTCAGTCTTCCTTGTTTATCTACATGGATTCAGTTCGAGACCTATCTCTACAAGACTACAATCCAAAGGTTCACCGCTTTGAAGTACAGTTGATCTTTCATCCTCCTCACCAGGGTTCTGAATTTCGGCAGTAAATCGGAAATTTCGGTGCTACCGAGGGGCCGTAGGAACACAAACCAGTCCGAAAAAATCGGTTTGGATGAATTTTAGCTCACAAAAAAAAAATCAAATTTGTTTGAATTTTTAAAATTTGAAATCCGAAAAATTAAAATTTTGATATGAAAATTTTGGCCAAAATTTTCCGATTTTCGGCCATATGGCCATACCGGCCACCAGTAAAAAAAATGTTCCGGTAAAAAAAACCCTGCTGCTCACATCTCTTCTTGGTAGTCTACGTTTTGGATCATTGTGACTTTTTGAGATCTTGCGGCAACTTCTGACTCAAAAAATAAACAAGTATAGTATTCTATAGTCCCGATATAGCACGCTTTCGTATCCTCTCCCAGTACCAAACAAATCTGCTCCCAGATCAAAATCAAGAGATGTGCAATAAAATAGCCACCAATCAGATTGTTCCTTGTGTACTCCTCCAGCAATCTCGTCCTACTTCTCATCTCACACAGACAGCACATTTCTTAGGGTGAAAGGACTATCTTGCCACACATACCTTCATACTCACATCTCTCTTTCTCCAGTCCCCACCTGTTATAAATACCATCCACATCTTTTGTCCATTCGGCATCCAACAAGGTCACTCGCATCAACCAGGGAGAATAACGGCTGTGCACAAAAGAGTAAAGAGAGGCAGGTCCCAGGCCATAATACTCGCAGCCAAATCATAGACAGGCACAAGCAGAAGAGCAAGCTCGTAATGGTCAAGGATGCTCCCTTGTTTCCCTGTGCCATCATGGCACTCGTCTTTCTCCTTCGCTCACCGTCCATCGCCGGCGACCCCGGTTTGCTCCAGGACATCTGCGTCGCCGATCTCACTTCAGGCAAGTGGCCACAACTTTATTTCAAGTTCTCCACAAACACAGTGCTTACATCCTCCTTGCTCGCTCGAAACCTTGTGTGCAGCCGTGAAGGTGAATGGGTTCGCATGCAAGACCACTGTGACAGAAGATGACTTCTACTTCAAGGGGCTGGGCACTGCAGGCAACACCAACAACACATACGGCTCTCTCGTCACCGGCGCCAACGTCGAGAAGGTGCCTGGGCTCAACACCCTGAGCGTGTCGATGTCGCGCATCGATTACGCGCCGGGCGGCCTCAACCCGCCGCACACCCACCCGCGCGCCACCGAGATGGTATTCGTCCTGCAGGGCACCCTCGATGTTGGCTTCATAACGACTGCAAACAAGCTCATCGTGAAGACCATCTCGGCTGGTGATGTCTTCGTCTTCCCCCGTGGTCTGGTTCACTACCAGAAGAACAACGGCGGCAGCCCCGCCTCCGTCATCTCGGCCTTCAACAGCCAGCTTCCCGGCACACAGTCCATCGCCATGACACTTTTCGCGGCCACGCCGGAGGTGCCAAACAATGTGCTCACCAAGGCGTTCCAGGTTGGCACCATGGAGGTGGAGAAGATCAAGTCCAGGCTTGCACCCAAAAAGAGTTGAGGAAACAGTGCTAAGATGTTTCTTTCAAGTGACTTGATTCCCTCATTTGTATTTGTATTAATTTGTACTTCTGCGCCTCTGTTCCTATTCTGTCTTCGTTGATCATTCCTCTCTGTGTAATGCTGTTCTGCCGCGGGTACAAAAGCTAGTAGGTCTTCCTTGTAATAAGATGCAGGGTCACATGCAGCTTGTTCGTTCATTCCAAATTCAATCATCTGACTATTATGACGACAGTATCACGATTCTTCTCCGCCTAGCCACCTTTTTGTCAATTCCTTTCTTTGTTTGTGCATTGGATATGATAGCTGCAGAGAACAGAAAAAAGGCCCTTTACATCCATGCAAAGCTGCAAAAGTAGCCAAAAAACCAAAGGGAATGAGTAACCTGGTGAACTCAAGGTACCAGTACAATACCAAATAGTGTGACATTGCACAGTTGCTCCACGTACAAAGGTAAATCGGATGTGCTGTTCATATTGACAGATCGCCAGAATGTTTTCAAAACATCAAGGATTCGCTTAACGTTAAGTACGAAGAACATATATACATATTACACGAGAATAAGAGAGTGGACAGAGGGTGCCATGCTTTAAGGGGAAAGCATGTCGTTGGGGTAGGGACCATGCTAAGGGTATACAGCAGAACGGAAATCAGCTTTCTCTCCTTTTTAACTGTGCCGGACACAAACAACACGATACCGTCACTTCCACATCAAGCAATATTGCCTGACCCTTACCTAGAGAAAGGCAGCTGGAGAGCAATACCACGGAGATAGCTGAAGAGTATTTTATTTAATATGGAGTTTTAATCAAATGGCATGCATATTGGTAATTAATACTAACTGTCATCAAGTGGTGAAACAGAGCACTGCAGGAAAACTGCGAAAACCATGATGCTTACTTTACAACTCTGGAAGCATGTCACGATGCATGTCTGCAACTTTTTTTTTTCTCCTTTGGGCTTCCTGCTCCTCTTTGCATGAGGAATCACTGTATGGAAGAAGGGATAATCCATACTATACCACTCCAAAAGGTTGCCAACCGTTGAGATACCACTCCAAACATTTTTCGATTCACGCAATACCATTTCGATCATTTTCTGCATTTTCCTGATTTTCGTTTTTCTTAGCCACGAGAAGTTACCCGTTGCCCTTGGGTGCACCACACGTTCAGGCTGCACCAGAGTAAGACTTATGTTTTTTTTTTTTTGCTTAGCTAGATTATCCCAGTGGTTGGCAACCTTTGGAGTGGTATAGTATATCCCATAGAAGAATGGTACGTAGAGATAGGAACTAGCATTCTAGCACAGTTTAGAGGTGAACGCTCAAAAAATTGCTGCAAAGCAAAGAAGAATCGAGTAGAGTTAATAGGCGCTATTAATTTCTGTAATTACACTGGTAGCTTCCGTTATCTGCAAATCTTCCCCGTATCGTCAAACTTCTTTCAGCTTTATGCCCCCTAGAAAAATTCTTGCCCTCATTAAACCAATCATTATGATCTCTTTACTTTTGCGGTCCCAGTACGAATGTGTGATCCATTATATCATGCGCGATCATTCAAGGGACCAAATCTATGCCACGTAAGGAAAAGCACTAAAGAAAAATGCTCCGATGGACATTACTTGTTAAGTATCGTATCAAGCTTTTGCTGAATTGACTAATTGAAATCAGCAAAATTGATGGTTATAATTGGATACAGACTTGAATAAAATTGTTTAAATTTATCTTTCATACCATGCTAAATATGTCTTTGTTATGTATGGCTTATATATAACAAGGTAAAAGGAAAGGGTTGTGTCCGGGATCACCTTGTGATCACCCCTTGGAAATATTTTTCCTAAGTTCTAGGGTTAATGTGTGACCCCTCTGAAAACTTTCACAATTTTTAGAAATTGTTTAGATATTTTAAGAGGTCAGTCAAACCAGTTTGACTATAAGTCAAACCAGTTTGACTCTAAGTCAAACCCTAGCTCAGAACCTTGCAAAATTTTTGGAGGAAAATGCACTTCATGAAAACCTCTGAAAATTTTATACAAAATCAATAGCAAAGTTAGCAAGATCCTGTAAAAATTTCAAATTTTTTTGTGTTAGTTTGCTACCTCAAACAATTCATCAAAGTTTTTGTCTCAATTATAAACCCTAACCCAACCACTATTGGACTCGGGCTCGGGTCGAGCCAGACCACCAAGCTGTACCGGCGCGGTCGTTTGGGTGCTTGGGCTTCGGCCTTGGATCTTGATCCAACGCCTCGGACCTCCCTTGCCGCCTTGGACCTCCAGAGGTCTCGTGAGATCCCAACCGTTCTTTTCTAATCCTGCGGTCCCGACCTCCCCGACCTCCTCCTCTGTTCTTCTTCTTCCACACGCCGTGCAAGTGTGCGCCATGGCAGGTGAGGTGTAGGCACTTGTCACCTCGTGGGGCCCCTCAACGGCTCTGAGCCCCTCCTTTTCAACTGTGTCAGTGTTTAGCTCTGACCTCCACCCGCTCCCTCCTCTTTTTCGCGCATTGGCAGAAGCTTTCGGTCCCGTCGCCATTAAACCTCGTCCGGCTCGACCGTTGACCCTTGAGCTACTTGAGGACCTCGAGCTCCTCCTCTGGCTTCCCTTTCACACTTCCCTGTCACCCCCAGCTCTCTTTCTGTGTGTTGCGCACAAACCAATGAGAACGCTGTTTCCGCCATTTTCGACAACGCGAGCTCTTCGCCGCCGACGGTGCTCCAGTGGTCCCTTGCCTGTTCTTTTTCGTGTCACCTGGACCACCTCGTCATCTTGAGCTA
Organism: Ampelocalamus luodianensis; assembly: GCA_036346255.1. Lineage (NCBI taxonomy): Eukaryota > Viridiplantae > Streptophyta > Magnoliopsida > Poales > Poaceae > Ampelocalamus > Ampelocalamus luodianensis. Next base: position 49,096,130 of record CM070625.1, on the reverse strand, counting down.
GTCTCCTAACTTGCATTTGGGTTGCCTTCATAGGAGCAGCCTGGATTTGGGTTTTGGATCCTCGCGGTCGAAGTTCTTAACTTTCGTCCCCGTCTCTGATAAGGGCCTCCTCCCGTCAATTCCTTGCTCCAGGACCTTCTCTGGACCATCGCAAAGCTATCTGGATCATCCTTTTGCCTTCTCTTTGCGCAGAGCCTCTGGTCCTTGTTGTCGTCTTCAACTCCGACGTCGGTCTCTGTTGCCAGATGTAACATCCCAATTTTGGACTTGTGTTTCAAATGTAAGAAAATGAGTAGAAATTAAAACTTTTCTTACATCTTGTATTTCCTATTTGTACTGAACAAGTATTGTACAAGAAGTTATGGAAATACAAAGTCACAAGCCCCTGATCCGAATCATGAGCTTTCAAAAACAATCTTGTCAAACCTCTTGATCATCTCCTGAAAATATTTTTCCTGGGTTCTTGGGTTGGTTTGTGACCCCTCTGAAAAATTTCACAATTTTTAGAAATTGTTTGAATATCTTTGGAGGCCAGTCAAACCTATTCGAAATTTGGTCAAACTGTGGGCCCGCACCTTGTGGAATTTTTGGAGGAAAATGTATAGCACAAAAACCTCTGCAAAATTTACACGAGGTCTTAAACTCAGTTAGCAAGATTCTGTAAAAAATTCATAATTTTTGGAGATAGTTTGCTGCCCCAAATAATTCTCCTAAGGTCAGCTCTTGTTGGGACTCAAATTTTGAACCCTAGGTCTGAGTCTGACTCGGACTCGAGTCAGACCCAGCCAATTGACTCGCTCGAGTCGAGTCACTAGGCCACACCGAGCTCGACCCTGGTCCCCGTGTGTGAGCCGTTGGATTTGAAATCCAACGCTCACAGACCACCCCGACCTCCCTCTTCTGTTCTTCTTCTTCCTCTTTCCGCCGAGCGGCGTGCGCGTCTTGCAGTGAGCGAGCGATGTCGATCGCCGTGGGGCCACCGCAACGCTCGGAGCCCTCGATTGACAAGCGTGCCGACTTTGCTCGACCTTACGCGCTCCTCGCCTCGTTTTCTCGCGCGAGAACCCTTTGTCCCATCGCCATTAAACCTTCGTCCTCGAGCTCGGTCGACCGCTGCTTGGGCACCTCAGAGGTCCTCCTCAAGCTCCTTCACATCCCCGGCACTCCGGCTTCCTCTCGTGGTTAGTTTGGTGCAAAACCACCAAGTGCCTCTCGCCCGCCATTTTCGAGCTTGGGCTCTCCTCGGTGGCGATGTTCGGTGGACCTCTTGCACTATTCTTACCCCTTTGTACACCTTTGGTCGTCGTCAGCGGAGCCCTAACCTTTCTTTTTGGTTGCCTCCCGGAGCAAACTGGATTTGGGTTTTGGGTTTTGCGTGTGGGTGGAGCCGTCTTCTCCAGCTCCGTAAGCATCCCCGCCCCATCGTGTGGTTCTGGACCACCTTGTGGTTCGTCGCGAACCTACCACGACCTCTCCTTTCGCCGTTGGTTGATCGAGATCCGTGCCGTCGTCATCTCCTCCGCCTCCGGTGAATCGCTCCGCCGGCACTCCTCCGACCTCCTCTGGACCACCCACGTGCCTGGTGAGTTCATTTTAGTCCTTTAGAGCTTAGGGTCTAGCTAGGATAGCTCGTAGCGCTCCTTTTCGTGTTTCGGTTTTGCCGAAAGCCGTCCTCCGCCTCGCCGGCTCGCGGCGTTCAAGGCGTCGCCGCCGTCGAGAGCACCTCCGTTAGGTTCGCAATGCTATTAGCCGTTTTGGTGGCTTTGGTTCCCACCGCCGTAGTCTGGTCGTCGGCGACATGCCGCGAGCTCACCGTCGAGCTCAGTGCACAGTTGCGTTTTTGTCGAGTCCTTGGACCTCCTCGGGTTCATCGGGACCGCCCACGATCACCCCGTTTAGATCTGAGCCCTTGGCTCCTTTCCAAAAGCTTAAGCCTCGGGACCTCCCCTCGTTGAATCGAGCCATTAAAGACCACCCTAGTTGGATCATGCACTGTAGAGGGTTTCAGTGAAATTTCTAAGTCCCAAGACCTCCTTGAGCAATCTCGGCCGTTAAAAGACCTCCCGGGATTAGCTCTTGGCCGTTAGATCTGAGTGCGAAAACTATAACCGCCAGGACCTCCCCTAGAGTTGATCCTAACCGTCTAGGACCACCCGGGTTAAATCCTGGCCGCTAGGACCACTCCGGCGCAAAAAGATCTCCTCGTGATCTTTTTGTTAAGACCACCCCTAATAGGCCGAAAGACCTCCTCCGAGGTCCTCTTTGCAAAAGACCTCCTCGTGGTCCTTTGTAAAAACCACCCCTGGACCTCCCCCGAGGTCCTCTTTGCAAAAAGACCTCCCCTTGGTCATTTTGCAAAGACCACCTCAGGACCACCCTCGGGTCGTCCTTGTAAAGCCACCCCGGCCTTTTACACGAAAACCCCGCTCGGACCTCTTAGGCTCAATCGACCGTTCACGACCTCCCGGATCGGATCTGGCGTTAGATCTCTTTTGTCAAATCCTTAGTGCTCGGACCTCCTCGCGTCGATCTGGACCGTTCAAGACCTCCTAGGTCTAATCTGAACCGTCCGATCTCCTCCGATAAAACCCTATCGCTTAGGACCTCCCAGAAGATCTTGGCCATCCAAGACCTCCTCGTGTCAATCCCACCGATCAAGACCTCCCTCGGAGATCTTGACCGTCTAGGACCTCCTCCTTTGGATCCGTAGCGTTAGGACCTCCTCCTCTGGTCTAAACCGTTAGACCTAGATCTAACAGGCTAGACCTCCTTCCTCGATTTAAAGCCTTAGGACCTCCTCGTTCAATCTTGATCGCCGGGACCTCCCTCACTTGATCGTGTCCGTTAAAGACCTCCTCTCGGAGATCTAGACCGTTGAAGACCTCCTCCGTGAGATCTTAGCCATCCAGACCTCCCTCCGTAGGTTTACCCTTAGGACCTCCCCTAGTGCTCGGGACCGCGAGATCTCGATCTGACGGTCACGACCTCTGTTAGGCGCGTAGACCTCCTTGCGTGCGCTGTGCACGCACTGGTCGTGATCGTTGGATCCGATCTCGACGGTCCAGACCTCCCGAGTGCGGGAGGAGGTCTTGTGTGCGCTGTGCTTCGAAGCTCGTAAGCCGTCAGATCTTGATCTAACGGCCCACGACCTCTCCTTTTCATTCAATTCGTTTGGACCTCCCGAGAGCTCAATTGTTCTAAGTCTTTTTATGTTTCAAAGTTCAAAAGTGCTTAACTTTGTCATTTTAACTCCTTTTGAATGATTCCGATTCTTTGTAGCTTTGTTATAGTATGAACTTTAATCGATAATGAAATTAGGCCTGTCATATAACGTAAAATGATTTAACTACACGATCTTGTTTAGTGAAAAATGATGTCTAGAAATTTATGGAAAATTTGTAAAATGTATAACTTATTCTCTGTAATTCCAAACTGAGCAAACTCAACTTGGTAAAATGGGTCTGCAGACATGCTTTAATATGAACTAGGCTTTGTCCTTATTTATGTTCCTGAGAAATGATATATGCTAGCTTTAGAGCTTAGAAAAATCATAACTAATTCATTATAACTCCAAATTGTGCAAACTTAGTTTTGCTGTTGTTAGGATGACATTATCTACCCACCATAAAAATTTCAGATTCCAGATCATTCTAGAAATTTTTGCCATGAACAATAACGAAATTAATTTAATTAGCATTTTTCAGTGAGAGAACTTAGTTTAGCTATAACTTTTGCATGCTAAGTCTAAATGAAGTGATTCTTGTTTCTAAAATTGTCTAAAATCATAATCTAGCCTCTGTATAAATTTTATTGTATTTGGAGAACTTTTGTGTTGAGTTTTGTTTGGAGTTCTTGTTCTTATTTGAGTATCGCCTTTTAGCGTTAGGTTTGAAGGAATTATTGTTCACGTGAGTGAATCCTCTGCAACAAGAAAGTGATCTACCGCCGAGCAAGCAGTTTGATCATGTTAATCCCAATATTTTAAGTATTTATGTTGTTTACAACTTCTATGTATGCATTGCTATCTTGCTTTAACTATTGTCGATAGTTGGCACAGTAGATGCATTTCCATAGACAAATGATTATCCTCTACTACCATGAGCCTAGGTTTTGCTGTGATTTAGAGCTCGTTGGATGAGCTCTTGTCCCTTAGTAGTTTGCGAATTAATTGCTTAGCCATGCTTAGTTTCCGGAGAATGGGCGGTTATCGACTTGTCGATAACCTTGATCACCTAAAACTTATTATCACTTATGATTTCAGCCTCGTGCCTTGTCTACTTATGAAAACTAAAACTGAAAACAAAATGATTTAGACTTGGGCACAATGGTAAGATGGTGTGATTGTGGGGTGTGACTGGAATGGTGCCCGGGTCAACAAGGACCGAACATCTTGTTACACTAAACCAAGCATTTTGTGCGTGCTAACCACACTAGAGGGTATGGGACCTCTCTTGAATTAGTACTTTGGGAGGCATTAATTAATGAGTCGCTGGCTGTAGCTTATAGAGAAAAAGGATCACTAAGGCGTGGCCGGTGGTTCCTTTCTAGGTCCTCCACCCCGACCGGGGGCTTGTAATGTCCGGCTAGTAACTATTGACTCCCGACTTTGCTTGACCCCACCACAACGTGTGGTCCTAGTGGCCTCTTTCGCCGGCTGGTCACTAAGGGTTAACCCCATACGTGCGACTCTTAATTAACGCATCCCATTGGAAACGTCTCGTAGGACTTAGCCGTGCCGGCATACCAAAGGAAGTGTGCTTAATAGCTTGGCAAAAAGGCGGTCTGAAGTGTGGGTACATTGGTACACCCCTGCAGGGTTTAAAACTATTCGAATAGCCTCGTCCTAGGTTATGGACACGCTTGGCAAGGTCTTTCAAGAGTTAGACTACAACATTTTTAATTAAAACTTGATGGGTGGCACGAATCTGGGATTCGTGCTATGTGTGGTGGCTATTGGGTTAGTCACCAATAGGTGGTTACTCTTGTACTTATTGTATCTCGTGTTATTTCAATCAATAAAACTGATTACAAACTTGCTTTTGAAATGTATTACATTCTTGCAAATAAAGTTGGCTTTGTGCTAAATGAGACATACAACCACCACTTAAATAAGCTTGCATGTAGTATAATGATAGGTCTGCTATTCCACACGTCAGTCTTGCGAGTACAAAAACAATTTTTGTACTCAGATGCTATGCTTAATGTTTTTGTTGCGAGAGGAAGAAGTGGATCCCCAAGGGATCGACTTTTGTGAGAATCATTGTGGTTTGGACGACTAGCTTGGCGGCCCTGTCGGTTGCCTTGTGGGTTATGGCTAATCGGTTGGATTTTATTTATAGCCATCTTATGACACTTTTGCTTCCATTTATTAATGTTACTTTGTTGTTGTTGGCGATCGGCCCTCTTGTGTAATAACTCTTTATTATACGTCTTTTGCTAGACTTGTTATATGGTGATGTATGGAATTGGTGCATAATTTTGTAGCAGGTGTGTATCTTGCATTTAGGAAGCATACATATCTCGAGGCTTAGTTTATTTGATTTGTCTTGTTAGGACCAAGTGGGTGGTTAAACAGTACAAGCCGAATGAATCGGGGTCCTCACAAAGTTGGTATCAGAGCCATACTGACCGTAGAAACCCTAAGCTTGGTCGTCTTTAGGATATTTTGGAAAACTTAATTTCGAAGTATCAAATGATTTATGAAAGCTTAAGTAAATTCTCAGATTTTATTCCTTACCTATCTTAGCTTTCTTCTCTCACCTTGCTCTAATTTGAGTTTTAAAAGTTGTTTTCCTCTCCTTCTTTCAAAAGATAGTGGTTTCGTTAAGTTGGGTTTGGGAACCAATGAGTTTGGCAAATTGAAGTGTTGGCTGCCCTTCTACAAGGTTTTGAAGCTTCGGAATGGTTAATTTCGACCGGGGCTTGGATGCAAAATCTGGACAGCAGCGTCAATTTCCGGACAGCAAGCTCAAAGGTTCTAAAGAAGGTAGATAATGAGAGGATAATTCAACTAAAACTTGTGGGAGTAAAAGGGTAAGAAGTGATATTAGTTGGCTAAGTATCTAACACTATTATTAGTAGTTCTACCCTGCCATTTGGTCCTATTGGAATTTGAGTTGCATGCTGAAATTTATCTTCCTAAACCGATCGCTCGTTCCTCCATACGAGTTGGTCGTGCAGGAAGTTGACTTTGTGATTGAAGCCTTATGATTATTTCGTGGTTGTTTTGAGCTTTTGAGTTCATTTCTTAGTGGTTTATTGTTCTTTGTCTTAATCTTTGGGTTTGATCCTTGTCCATCTTAGTATCTATTCCCACCCTAACGTTCAGTGAGCCCCCTAATCTTTGATATTTCTTCCGCATCCTGCAGTTTCTAGTCTTGGGTTCGCTAACCCATCTCTTCGTAATAGGATGTGCAGACGGACAAGCCAAGAACTAGGTCGACAAGTGGTGGGATGAAGGTCTCCACAGCCCAACTTGTCCGGACAAGGGTTGCAAGCGCCTCCCCTCTGCGATTGTGATGGATTTTGGTCCCCTTTGCTTTGTGACCATGGTAAAAGAGCCATGTCGCCGAAGGTTGCAACCACAGGAAGGTCAAGGTCTGCCGTGTGTGGTGAGGAAGGACACTACGGCGGCGAGTGTACCACGACTTGCCCAAATTGTGATGAAGACCACCTACCCGAAACCGTCCGACCGCCAAAGTCACTTGTTTTCTCTGCGAGGAAGCACTCACTCTTCCAAAGAGTGTAGCATGAGTCCGTGATCGCGGTCATTAAAGCTTCAGTGTTGCTTCTTGGTCATCTGCGAGTATCGCAATCGCTAATGCTTCCGACGGAGGAGTTCTTGGATGATTTGTGCGTGGAGCTGCGGGACAAATTACCGATCTATACCTTCCCCAACTTTGATTACGGTCGAGAATCCCATGGTTGTTGGGGCGAAAGAAGAAGCTAAAGCATCAACGGATGGCGGATGCCACTTGTTTCTTCAGTAACAACAAGGGTCACTATGCGCATAGTTGTCCTAAGAAGAGTGCAACAACCCCTCGTCCTCCGCGGTCGTGTTTGATCTCGCGCACTGCGGTCCAGCAGCAAAGGTGGCCCCGCGATCGGCGTTGTCACGTGCTTCTTTTGTCACAAGAAGGGCATTACGCCAACGATTGCCCGTGAAGCATCGGAGCGGAAGGTCGTTCGTGATCAAGTCAACTCCATCTCCGCCAAGAAGTTCGGGGCGCTGGCGTCATGTTGGAGTGCGCTTCTTGTTTACTCTTACCCGATGCGGTATTATTCGATTGAGGCATCTCGTTCCTTTATATCGCTATCTTTGGTCGTGTTGGTGATCTTCATCTTGCTCCATCACGATGCCTAGCACCATCTCGGTTTCATCAAGCCTTGCTAGCCTACCTGTTTTCCCCAAGAAGAAGGCTACCATCCGGGTTGTCATCGGTCTTTTGACTTGAGTGACACCCATACGTCTCTATACATCCTTGGGCATCACCTACTTGGTATTGCCTCGAAATTTGCGTGACCTAAATGTCCATAGCCCTTCTAATCAGCGCCACGGAGGATGACTCGCATAGCTAGTTAGCAGGCTGAGATTCCGTTGTTGGCGGAATTAACCAGACAAATCGCTCCACCAGCCAACAACGATCTTGCGCCATCGCCCTCAAAAATCGAGGAAGATCTCTCAGTCTGTCAATCCTTGCTATATCTGGACTTGATAAGTTCCCCGTGTCAACTAAAGTGGCACATTTTCCACCAGGTCAGAACCGGGAATTGTGCCGATCCCTTGCTTGAGCTCCTTCTCTCGGGGAATCGTGCCATTCATTTCCTTGAAGTTCAGTGGTCGAATTGTTCCAAGGATGAAGCTACTTGGAAACATAAAGACCGCCAGCATACAGACTACCCCTCTTTCTTTCCTGAGCAAGTCAAATCTCGGGACGAGATTTTTTGTAAGGGGGGGAGAGTTGTAACATCCCAATTTTGGACTTGTGTTTCAAATGTAAGAAAATGAGTAGAAATTAAAACTTTTCTTACATCTTGTATTTCCTATTTGTACTGAACAAGTATTGTACAAGAAGTTATGGAAATACAAAGTCACAAGCCCCTGATCCGAATCATGAGCTTTCAAAAACAATCTTGTCAAACCTCTTGATCATCTCCTGAAAATATTTTTCCTGGGTTCTTGGGTTGGTTTGTGACCCCTCTGAAAAATTTCACAATTTTTAGAAATTGTTTGAATATCTTTGGAGGCCAGTCAAACCTATTCGAAATTTGGTCAAGCGTGGGCCCGCACCTTGTGGAATTTTGGAGGAAAATGTATAGCACAAAAACCTCTGCAAAATTTACACGAGGTCTTAAACTCAGTTAGCAAGATTCTGTAAAAATTCATAATTTTTGGAGATAGTTTGCTGCCCAAATAATTCTCCTAAGGTCAGCTCTTGTTGGGACTCAAATTTTGAACCCTAGGTCTGAGTCTGACTCGGACTCGAGTCAGACCCAGCCAATTGACTCGCTCGAGTCGAGTCACTAGGCCACACCGAGCTCGACCCTGGTCCCCGTGTGTGAGCCGTTGGATTTGAAATCCAACGCTCACAGACCACCCCGACCTCCCTCTTCTGTTCTTCTTCTTCCTCTTTCGCCGAGAAGCGGCGTGCGCGTCGCGCAGTGAGCGAGCGATGTCGATCGCCGTGGGGCCACGCAGCGGCTCGGGCCTCGATTGACAAGCGTGTCGACTTTGCTCGACCTTACCGCCTCCTCGCCTCGTTTTCTCGCGGCGAGAACCCTTTGTCCCATCGCCATTAAACCTTCGTCCTCGAGCTCGGTCGGCCACGGCTGCTTGGCACCTCAGAGGTCCTCCTCAAGCTCCTTCACATCCCCGGCACTCCAGCTTCCTCTCGTGGTTAGTTTGGTGCAAAACCACCAAGTGCCTCTCGCCCGCCATTTTCGAGCCGGGCTCTCCTCGGTGGCGAGTGTTCGGTGGACCTCTTGCACTATTCTTACCCCTTTGTACACCTTTGGTCGTCGTCAGCGGAGCCCTAACCTTTCTTTTTGGTTGCCTCCCGGGGCGGTGGATTTGGGTTTTCGGTTTTGCGGCGTGGGTGGAGCCGTCTTCTCCAGCTCCGTAAGCATCCCCGCCCCATCGTGTGGTTCGGACCACCTTGTGGTTCGTGCGAACCTACCTCGACCTCTCCTTTCGCTGTTGGTTGATCAGAGATCCGTGCCGTCGTCATCTCCTCCGCCTCCGGTGAACTGCTCCGCCGCCGGCACTCCTCCGACCTCCTCTGGACCACCCCTGTGCCCTGGTGAGTTCATTTTAGTCCTTTAGAGCTTAGGGTCTAGCTAGGATAGCTCGTGGCGCTCCCTTTTCGTGTTTCGGTTTTTGCCGAAGCCGTCCTCGCTTCGCTCGGCTCGCGGCGTTCAAAACCGTCGCCGCCGTCGAGAGCACCTCAGTTAGGTTCGCAATGCTATTAGCTTCGTTTTGGTGGCTTTGGTTCCCACCGCCGTAGTCTGGTCGTCGGCGACATGCCGCGAGCTCACCGTCGAGCTCTGTGCACAGTTGCGTTTTTGTCGAGTCCTTGGACCTCCTCGGGTTCATCGGGACCGCCCACGATCACCCCAGTTTAGATCTGAGCCCTTGGCTCCTTTCCGAAAAGCTTAAGCCTCAGGACCTCCCCCTCGTTGAATCGAGCCATTAAAGACCACCCCTAGTTGGATGCATGCAGTAGAGGGTTTCAGTGAAATTTCTAAGTCCCAAGACCTCCTTGAGCAATCTCGGCCGTTAAAGACCTCCCGGGATTAGCTCTTAGCCGTTAGATCTGAGTGCGAAAACTATAACCGCCAGACCTCCTAGAGTTGATCCTAACAGTCTAGGACCACCCGGGTTAAATCACGGCGCTAGGACCACTCGGCGCAAAAGATCTCCTCGTGATCTTTTTGTTAAGACCACCCTAATAGGCCGAAAGACCTCCTCAGAGGTCCTCTTTGCAAAAGACCTCCTCGTGGTCCTTTGTAAAACCACCTGGACCTCCCAGGGGTCCTCTTTGCAAAAAGACCTCCCCTTGGTCATTTTGCAAAGACCACCTCAGGACCACCCTCGGGGTCGTCCTTGTAAAAGCCACCCCTGGCCTTTTACACAGAAAACCCCCGCTCAGACCTCTTAGGCTCAATCCTGACCGTTCACGACCTCCCCGGATCAGATCTGAGCGTTAGATCTCTTTTTGTCAAATCCTTAGTGCTCAGACCTCCCTCCGCGTCGATCTGGACCGTTCAAGACCTCCCTAGGTCTAATCTGAACCGTCCAGATCTCCTCCGATTAAAACCCTATCGCTTAGGACCTCCCCGAGAAGATCTTGGCCATCCAAGACCTCCTCGTGTCAATCCCAGCCGATCAAGACCTCCCTCTGGAGATCTTGACCGTCTAGGACCTCCTCCTTTGGATCCGTAGCGTTAGGACCTCCTCCTCTGGTCTAAACCGTTAGACCTAGATCTAACGGGCTAGACCTCCTTCCTCAGATTTAAAGCCTTAGGACCTCCCTCGTTCAATCTTGATCGCCCAGGACCTCCCTCACTTGATCGTGTCCGTTAAAGACCTCCCTCTGGAGATCTAGACCGTTGAAGACCTCCTCCGTGAGATCTTAGCCGTCCAGACCTCCCTCCGTAGGTTTACCCTTAGGACCTCCCCTAGTGCTCGGGACCGCCAGATCTCGATCTGACGGTCACGACCTCTGTTAGGCGCGTAGACCTCCTTGCGTGCGCTGCACGCACTGGTCGTGATCGTTGGATCCGATCTCGACGGTCCAGACCTCCCCAGTGCGGGAGGAGGTCTTGTGTGCGCTGTGCTTCGAAGCTCGTAGCCGTCAGATCTTGATCTAACGGCCCACGACCTCTCCTTTTCCTTCAGTTCGTTTGGACCTCCCGAGAGCTCAATTGTTCTAAGTCTTTTATGTTTCAAAGTTCAAAAGTGCTTAACTTTGTCATTTTAACTCCTTTTGAATGATTCCGATTCTTTGTAGCTTTGTTATAGTATGAACTTTAATCGATAATGAAATTAGGCCTGTCATATAACAGAAAATGATTTAACTACGATCTTGTTTAGTGAAAAATGATGTCTAGAAATTTATGGAAAATTTGTAAAATGTATAACTTATTCTCTGTAATTCCAAACTGAGCAAACTCAACTTGGTAAAATGGGTCTGCAGACATGCTTTAATATGAACTAGGCTTTGTCCTTATTTATGTTCTGAGAAATGATATATGCTAGCTTTAGAGCTTAGAAAATCATAACTAATTCATTATAACTCCAAATTGTGCAAACTTAGTTTTGCTGTTGTTAGGATGACATTATCTACCCACCATAAAAATTTCAGATTCCAGATCATTCTAGAAATTTTCGCCATGAACAGATAACGAAATTAATTTAATTAGCATTTTTCAGTGAGAGAACTTAGTTTAGCTATAACTTTTGCATGCTAAGTCTAAATGAAGTGATTCTTGTTTCTAAAATTGTCTAAAATCATAATCTAGCCTCTGTATAAATTTTATTGTATTTGGAGAACTTTTCTTGTTGAGTTTTGTTTGGAGTTCTTGTTCTTATTTGAGTATCGCCTTTTCGCGTTAGGTTTGAAGGAATTATTGTTCACGTGAGTGAATCCTCTGCAACAAGAAAGTGATCTACCGCTGAGCAAGCAGTTTGATCATGTTAATCCCAATATTTTAAGTATTTATGTTGTTTACAACTTCTATGTATGCATTGCTATCTTGCTTTAACTATTGTCGATAGTTGGCACAGTAGATGCATTTCCATAGACAAATGATTATCCTCTACTACCATGAGCCTAGGTTTTGCTGTGATTTAGAGCTCGTTGGATGAGCTCTTGTCCCTTAGTAGTTTGCGAATTAATTGCTTAGCCATGCTTAGTTTCCGTGAGAATGGGCGGTTATCGACTTGTCGATAACCTTGATCACCTAAAACTTATTATCACTTATGATTTCAGCCTCGTGCCTTGTCTACTTATGAAAACTAAAACTGAAAACAAAATGATTTAGACTTGGGCACAATGGTAAGATGGTGTGATTGTGGGGTGTGGTGGAATGGTGCCGGGTCAACAAGGACCGAACATCTTGTTACACTAAACCAAGCATTTTGTGCGTGCTAACCACACTAGAGGGTATGGGACCTCTCTTGAATTAGTACTTTGGGAGGCATTAATTAATGAGTCGGGTGTAGCTTATAGAGAAAAAGGATCACTAAGGCGTGGCCAGGGTGGTTCCTTTCTAGGTCCTCCACCCGGCCGGGGCTTGTAATGTCCGGCTAGTAACTATTGACTCCGACTTTGCTTGACCCCACCACAGCGTGTGGTCCTAGTGGCCTCTTTCGCGGCTGGTCACTAAGGGTTAACCCCATACGTGCGACTCTTAATTAACGCATCCCATTGGAAACGTCTCGTAGGACTTAGCCGTCTTGCGGCATACCAAAGGAAGTGTGCTTAATAGCTTGGCAAAAGCGATGCGAAGTGTGGGTACATTGGTACACCCCTGAAGGGTTTAAAACTATTCGAATAGCCTCGTCCTAGGTTATGGACACGCTTGGCAAGGTCTTTCAAGAGTTAGACTACAACATTTTTAATTAAAACTTGATGGGTGGCACGAATCGGGATTAGTGCTATGTGTGTGGCTATTGGGTTAGTCACCAATAGGTGGTTACTCTTGTACTTATTGTATCTCGTGTTATTTCAATCAATAATAAACTGATTACAAACTTGCTTTTGAAATGTATTACATTACTGCAAATAAAGTTGGCTTTGTGCTAAATGAGACATACAACCACCACTTAAATAAGCTTGCATGTAGTATAATGATAGGTCTGCTATTCCACACGTCGGTCTTGCAGTACAAAAACAATTTTTGTACTCGGATGCTATGCTTAATGTTTTTGTTGCGAGAGGAAGAAGTGGATCCCCAAGGGATCGACTTTTGTGAGAATCGTGGTTTGGACGACTAGCTTGGCGGCGGTCGGTTGCCTTGTGGGTTATGGCTAACTGGTTGGATTTTATTTATAGCCATCTTATGACACTTTTGCTTCCGCTGTTAATGTTACTTTGTTGTTGTTGGCCAGTCGGCCCTCTTGTGTAATAACTCTTTATTGTACGTCTTTTGCTAGACTTGTTATATGGTGATGTATGGAATTGGTGCATAATTTTGTAACGGGGTGTGTATGCTGCATTTCTGGGAAGCATACATATCTCGAGGCTTGGTTTATTTGATTTGTACTGTTAGGACCAAGTGGGTGGTTAAACAGTACAAGCCGAATGAATCGGGGTCCTCACACCAGAGCTCCTCCGATTTCCTCAGGACCTCCTCTGGGCCTAGGTACTTTCGCGGTAGCCCCTTAGTGCTCGAGCACCTGCTAGATTAGACCGCCGCGGAGCTTTTTTGCATTTTTAGTTTTTGCCGTATTAGCTCCTCCGCCCCTCTCCAGCTCGCCAGCATTCTAGGCCAGCTCCACCATCGACAGTACCCTCAAAGTATGTGCAATAGTATTACGAAAATTTTGCCCCTTTTAGTTCGCGCCGTCGTGGCCAAGGTCACCAGCGGCAAGCCCGCGAGCAAAGCGTGAAGTAATGTACTGTTGTCATAAGTGTGAGACCCCGGTTTATTTAGCTTGTAATACTTATCCTTCCATTGGCTCTAGCATCACAAGCAAAATACACTGTGCCTCGATGGACATGTGCTTCCCAGAATTGTAGCACACATACATCTTTACAAAAGCATGCATCAATTCCATACATCACATAATAACAAGTTTAGCAAAAGACATACATAATATAGAGTTATTACAAAAGAGCCGACCGGCCAAATGACATTAAAGCAACAAGTAACAGCGGAAGCAAAAGTGCCATAAGATGGCTATAAACAAAAGACGACTGGTTAGCCACATAACCCACAAGGCAACCGACCGGGCCGCCATGCTAGTCGCACGATCCGCAGCATAACTCACAGAAGTAGACCCCTTGGGGATCCACTTCTTCCTCTGCACACAACAAGCAATGCAGGTGAGTACAACAATATACTCGCAAGACTTACGAGTAACAAGCCTATACATAGCTACATGATTTGTAACAAAGAGATGGTTATATGGTTGATTGGACGCGTAAAGCAATTTTCATTTGCAATAATGTAATAGATTGAAAGCAATTTATCAAATCTGTTTTTCATCATTGAAATAACAGCGAAGTAACCATAATAAACATAAGTAACAACCTAGAGGTGACTAACCCAATAGCCACCACAACATAGCACGAATCCCTGATTCGTACTACCTATCAAGTTTTAATTAAAAGGTTGTAGTCTAACTCTTACAAAATCTAACCAAGCGTGTCCAAAACCTAGGACGAGGTTATTCGAATAGATTTAACCCTACAAGGGTGTCCTAATGTACCCACACTTCAGACCGCCTTTTTGCCACAAAAAGCACACTTCCGAAGGTATGCCGACACGGCTAAATCCTACGAGATGTTTCTAATATTGTGTATCAACTACAAGCCGCTCGTATGGATAGAAACCCATACGCTTACGTTGTAAAGCCGAAAGTCAACTACCCTATAGGGGTAAAGCCTTCGGACAACTACAATGCTCCCAACACCATCCCTCCTATGACCTCCTACGACTCATAGTTAACACACGCCAAAGTACTAAGTCAAGAGAGGTCCCATCTCCCTCTAGTGTGGTTAGCACGCAAAAATGCTTGGATAGTGTGACACAAGATGTTCGGTCCTTGTTGACTCGGACACCAACCATTCATACCCAAAAGCACACCAACATACCATTGTGCCCAAGTCCAAATCATTTTGTTTTCACTTTTAGTTTTCACAATTAAACATAGCACAAAGGCTAAATCATAAAGTTATAATAAGTTTGTGTGATCAAGGTTATCGACTAAGTCGACAACCGCCCATTTCTACCGGCAGCTAAGCATGACTAAGCACATTACTCGTAAACTACTAAGTGACAAAGGATCATCCAACGAACCCAAAATCACAGCAAGATAATTCTAGGCTCAGTAGTAGAGGATAAACATTTACCTACAGATTATGCATCTAATAGGTCAACTAGTCGACAATAGTTTAAAACAAGATAGTAATGCATATGTAGAATTTGCAAACAACATATTAGAATTTGAAAATAATAGAAGCAATATGATCAAATGATGCTACATCTACTTGCCTTGCTGGATGTGCTCTTGCTGCAGAGGATCAGACTCAGGTTCGATAATTTCTTCAGGACCTAACGCAAAAACGCGAAAAAATCCAATAAGAACGAAGAACACCGAAAGAAACTCAACAGCTAAAGTCATCCAAATCCCATGAAATTTATACAGAAGCAAGGGCATGATTTTAAATGAATTTAGCAACAAGAATCAAGTTATTTGGACTAAATATGAAAAAGTTATAGCCTAAACAATTTTTCTTAGCCTGGAAATTCCAAATTAAATTAATTTTGGTTACTGTTCATGGCACAAATTTTCAGAAAGATCTAGAACCTAAAATTTTTATGGTAGGTAGAACATGGCATTCTAAGCACAGCAAATCTAAGTTTACTTCATTTGGAGCTAAAATGAATTACTTATGATTTTTCTAATTTGTGAAACTAGAACATATCATTTTTCAGTGGCAAAGACATGAATAAAACTTAGTCCATATTAAAGTACACTAACAGAGGTATTTTACAAACTTGAGTTTGTCCAATTTGGAGTTATACAGAAAAAGTTATGTATTTTCCAAATTTTAATGAATTTCTAGACAACATTTCATGTTAAAACAAGTTAATACAGTTTATGCCCTCTTCTGCTACAGAACAGCACCTAAACATATTTTTGGATTAGAGTTTAGGTAAACAGGAATTTATTCCAACATGAATCATCTAAAAAGGGGCTAAAATGAATTAGTTATGAATTTTTAAAGTTTTTATACCATTTTCAGTTGACAAATAAAAGCTTATTGGAAAACAATCAAACTTAATCAAAAGGAAATGACGTAGACGCACATAGGTCGCAGATTTGGAATCCAACGGCCAACGCGCTCTGCAACCCAGCGCACACGCGCGCCCAAGCGAGCCACACAGTGGCCACCGTTGGATCAAGATCAACGGTCCACATCGAAGAGAACATTTGGGGTTCCGAACGATCCAACAAATGTGGGCCACCGATCTAAAGATGAGTGGCTCACAGCGAGAGTTCCGGTCGCAGGTCCGAATGCTCACGCCATCAAAGCCGTAGATCAAGAAATGAACGACGAAAAGAGATCGGAGCACTTGGAACTCTAAACGCGCCGAGGAGGTCTAGACCGTTGGATTAAGATCTGACGGTCTTGAGCTGAGGGGAGGTCCTAAAGCTAAGGATCTAACGGAGGAGGTCTGGGACAGCCAAGATTTCCCAGAGGAGGTCCTGGATGGTCCAGATTTACTCGAAGGAGGTCCTAGGTGATAGGATCTAAAGGAGGGGAGGTCCCGACGGCTAAGTTCTCGCGGGGCAGTCTCAATTGTGAAGATCTACACGAGAGGTCCGCAAAGAAAAGGTCTTAACAGAGGTTGGTATTGACGGCTAAGATCTCCACTAGGAGGTCCAGAATAGTAAGGATCTACCCGGGGTGGTCCTAAAGGTTGAGATTTGCGGAGGGGGAGGTCCTGAGGTTTCTTTGCAAAAGACCAAGGGATGTTCTTTTGCAAAGAGGACCCCAAGGGAGGTCCCGAGGGTGGTTTTTGCAAAAACAACCATGGGGTGGTCTTTTCGCGCGGGGATGATCCTAATGGCTAAGATCAACCCAGGGAAGTCCTAAACGGCTAGGATCAAAACTGGGGGAGGTCCTAGCACTAAGGGTTTCGCAGACAAAGATCCTACGGTGAATATCTATCCTGAGGTAGTCCTTAATGGCTACGATGACACCTAGGAGGCCTTGGGACTTGTCAAAATTTCGGCAACAGTACAGAGCACCACAGTTAGCCCGCTGGCTTGTCGTCGGCGACCCCGGCCACGATAGCGCGAACCGAAGGTACCAAAACATGCACAATACTATTGCGAACCTAAAGTGGGTACTCTCGACGGTGGAGCGGGCCTAAAACGTCGGGGAGCCGGAGAGTGGCGGAGGAGCATCTACAGTAAAAATCGAAAATGGCAAAAACCTACGCACCGATCTAAACTAGCGGGTCCTAGAGCACTACGGGGCTATTACGAACTCACCTGGATGCAGGGGAGGTCCAAAGGAGCTCGGAGAAGACCTGGCGGCGGAGACCAACGCCAGACTTGGAGACGATAACGAGGACCAGGAGCTCTGCACTAGGAAAAGGTACAGGGATGATCTAAGCAGCTATGCGATGGCCCAGAGGAGGTCTAGGAGCAATCAATTGAGTTGAGAAGGCCCTTATCGGAGATGGGGACGAAGGAGCTCTTACGGCCGCGATGATCCCAAAACTCCAAATTAGGCTGTTCCTGAGAATACAACCCAAATCGAGTTAGGGAAAAGACTTGCGACGTCAAGAGGTCCAGAAGGAAGTGCATTAATTTGCAAAAGAACCACTGGAGCTCCGATGGCGACGAAGAGCTCCATGGTCCCAAAAATGGCAGAACAACGGTCTCGGTGGTTTGCACTCAATCACACAGAAAGAAAGCTAGGCGACAGGGAGGTGCAGAAGAGAAGCCAGAGGAGGGGTCGAGGTCCTCTAATAGCTCCGAGGTCAATGATGCGTGAGAACAAGGTGTAATGGCGGAAGTGACCAAAAGCAGGTTTGGGACAGAGCAGAGGCGACGGGAGCAGGTCGTAGTAGCCCTAAACGCTGACAAAGCTGAAAAAGGGATGCTTAGAGCCGTTGAGGGGCCCTATGAGGTGACTTAGCACTACGCCTCTCACCTACCATGGCGCACGGTCGCACGACGCGAGGAGGAAGAAGAACAGAGCAAGGCAGGGTGGTCGTGAGCATTGGATGAGAGATGAACGGTGGGGATCGGCTCGAGATCTCAAGAGGTCCGGAGCGGTAGGGGAGGTCGTGAGCGTTGGATGGAGATCCAACGGCTCACACACGTGAGCTCAATACCGAGCCCGAGTGCACCAAGTGACTTGTTTTGACCGAGCCAAGAGGTCGAGTCTGAGTCTGACTCGAGCCCAACAGTTATTTGAATTTAGGGTTTTATTTACAACTGAGACTTTGTGGAATTGTTTGAGGTAGCAAACTAACTCCAAAATTTATGAAATTTTTACAAGACCTTGACCTTGCATAAAATTCTCAGAGGTCTTCATGTAGTGCATTTTTCTCCAAAAATTCTACAAGTGCTGAGCTAGGGCTTGACTGAAATTCAAACAGGTTTGAGTGCCCTGTAAAAATATTCAAACAATTTCTAAAAATTATGAAATTTTTCAGAGGGGTCACACACTAACCCTAGAACTTAGAAAAAATATTTCCAAGGAATGATCACACAGTTGGACAAGAAAGTTTTTCAAGGACAAGGTTTAGGTCAAAATGACTTGTGGCTTTGTATTTCCATAATTCTTTTACAAGAATTCTTCGAAGCATACAGGAAATACTAGATGTAAGAAAAGTTTTTAATTTCTACACTTTTTCTTACATTTGAAACACAAGCCAATACTTGGGATGTTACAAATCTCCCCCCTACAAGAAGCTCGTTCCGAGATTCCGTTTACTCGGAGAAGAAAGACGGGTAGTCTGCACGAAGACGATCTTCACGCTCCCAAGTTGCCTCGTCCACGGAACCTTAAGGAACTTGATGACATGGTTCCTTGTTCTTCACTCAGATTCTTCAAGAATATGAACAGGATGCTCGCGTAGGTCAAATCTGCTTGCACATCGAGATTTTCCAACGGAGTTTCCTCGGTTGGAACATGGAGGCACTTCTTCAAATGGGACACATAGAACAAATCATGCACCCCTTCGAGTGTAGCTGGCAACTCCAACTTGTAGGCAATAGCGCCTACTTTCTCGATGATGCGATAAGGCCTAACATATCGAGGAGCTAACTTGCCCTTGATGCCGAAACGCTAATGGCCCTTCAAAGGTGAGACTTTGAGATAAACAAAGTCATTGGGCTCAAAACTCAACTCACGGTGACGACGGTCCGCATAGCTCTTCTACCTGGACTAGGCCGTGCGCAAACAATCTCGGATAAGCTGAACTTGATCTTCGGCCTCATTGATCGAATCTGGGCCAAAAAATTGCCTCTCACCAGTCTCTGACCAGTTCAATGGGGTCCTGCACTTTCTCCCATACAAGGCCTCAAAAGGTGCCATACCAAGACTGGCTTGGAAACTGTTGTTGTAGGAGAATTCGGCAAACGACAGGCACTTCTCCAACTTCTTCCCATAGGAAAGAACACAAGCACGGAGCATATCTTCCGAGACTTGGTTGACCCTCTCTATTTGCCCATCAGTTTTAGGATGATACGCTGTGCTGAAAGAAAGTCTAGTTCCCATTACAGCCTGCAAGATCTTCCAAAAAAGGGCAGTGAAGAGCGCACCACGATCAGACACGATCGTCTTCGGCACACCATGCAAGCACACCATGCGAGAAATGTAGAGATCCGCCAACAGACTAACACTGAGGTTGGTACGCACTGGCAGAAAATGTGTGACCTTTATCAACCGATCAATGACAACCCATAAGGCGTCCTTCCCTGAAGAAGTACGGGGTAGACCGGTGATGAAGTCCATACCAAAGGAATCCCACTTCCACTCAGGTACATGCAAAGGCTGAAGAAAGCCTGCTGGACGCTGATGCTCGGCCTTCACACAACAGCACACATTGCACTCGGCAACGAACTTGGCAATCTCGCGCTTCATTCGGGTCCACCAGAATCTATGACGAAGAACTTGGTACATTTTTGTGGCCCCGGGATGAATAAACAAGGGGGAATCATGGGCTTCGCGGAGAATCAAATCCTGCAATTCCATGACCTTTGGGACCACAAGGCGCTGCCCAAACCACACAGCACCATGCTCATCTACTGAGAAACACTTGTCTGTCCAATTCTGGATGTTTTGCTTGATTTGGCTCACACCAACATCTGATTGCTGCGCAGCCTTGATTTGATCCACCAAGGTTGGTTGCACAACCAAGGTAGTGAGGGAACCGTGCTCAACCAAACCCAAATTGAGCCGCTGAAATTCTTCAAGAAGGGCGGGCTGCTGCTCTTGGAGAATCAAAACATTGCAATACACCCTCCGACTAAGTGCATCGGCAACGACATTGGCCTTGCCCGGATGAAACTGGATACCCATATCACAATCCTTGATCAATTCCAACCATCTCCTTTGCCTGAGGTTCAGATCTGGCTAGGTGAACAGATACTTCAAACTCTTGTTGTCCGAATACACTTCACAACGGTTAACGATCAGGTAGTGTCACCAAATCTTGAATGCATGAACCACTGCAGCTAACTCCAAGTCATGGGTAGGATAGTTGAGTTCATGAGGCCTCAACTGTCTCGAGGCATAGGCCACAACCTTGCCCTCTTGCATAAGAACACAACCGCGTCCCTAATGAGAGGCATCGCAAAAGATATCGAAGCTCCTATGGACATCGGGAAGAACAAGAACTGCGGCTGAAGTCAACCGCTTCTTGAGTTCCTGAAAACTCTCATCGCAAGCAGCAGACCACACAAATTTTTTGTCCTTTTTGAGCAACTCAGTCATCGGCTTCGCGATCTTGGAGAAGTTCTCGATAAAGCGACGGTAGTAAACCGCTAAACCAAGAAAACTCCGCACATTGGTGACTGACTTGGGCTGGTCGGAGGAGGGGGAAGCTCCTCATCATGACCAGCCGACTGACTGCCACGTGTTCTTCCAGCCATCCTGTTCCACCAAGATAAGTTAGCAACAACTCCGGGACAGAAGGCAAGGAAAAACAATTATCATCTGTACGAAAGGAACTCCAAAAGCTTAAAAACCAGCGTAAAACCAAGGCAAGATCTCAATTTATAAAATAAATTCCCGGTATGACTAACTCGTATGGAAGAACGAGCAATCAGTTTTAGGAAGGCAATTTTAGCACATAATCCTAGGTTCAACACAACTAAAAAGCATGGTAAAACCACCTAAAGAAGGGTTAAACACTTAGCTAAGTCATATCACATCTTACCCTTTTATTCCCACAAGTTTTAGTTGGATTAACCTCTCATGTTCAGTTCAATACACTATAAATAGCTAGCTGTCCAGAATATCCTACTTGCTGTCCAGATTTTTCCTTCACTCCTCTGGCCGAAATCCTCCATTCTAGAAGCTCCTAACCTTTATCAAAAGACAGCCAACACCTCCATTTAACTCTCATGGTTCTCCCAAAACCAATTTAACCGATAACCACTATCTTTTGAAAGAGGATGAGAGGAAAACAATTTTTCAAACTTAATAAGAATAGGGTAAGATGAGCAAACTAAGGTAGGTAAGCAATAAAATCTGAGAGCTTACTTAAGCTTTCATAAATCATTTGATATTTTGAAAATAAGGTTTCCAAAATATCCTAAAGACGACCAAGCGTGGGGCTTCTACGGTCAGTATGGCTCTTATCCTAACTTTGTGAGACCCCAGTTTATTTAGCTTGTAATACTTAGCCTCCCATTGGCTCTAGCATGACAAATTAAATACACCGTGCCTCGAGATATGTATACTTCCCAGAAAATGCAGTATACACACCCCTTTACAAAATCATGCATCAATTCCATACATCACAATATAGAAGTCTAGCAAAAGACATACAATATATAAAGTTAGTACAAAAGAGCCGACCGACCAAATGACATCAAGTATCAAATAACAGCCGAAGCAAAAGGTGCCATAAGATGGCTTTAACCAAAAGTCGACCGGTTAGCCATAACCCATAAGGTAACTGACCGGGCCGCCAAGCTAGTCGTCCCACACACTACGACAGCACATCCCACAGAAGTGAGGCCCTTGGGGCTCACCTTCCTCCTCTGCACACAACAAGCAATGCAAGCGAGTACAAAAATGTACTCGCAAGACTTACGAGTAACAAGCCTATACATAGCTACATGTGAGCTGAAATCAAAGGAGCCTATACATAGCTACATGTGAGCTGAAATCAAAGGAAATGGTTGTATGGTTAATTGGACGCATAAAGCAATTTTCATTTGCAATAATATAATAGATTGAAGGCAATTTAGCAAAATCTATTTTTAATCATTGAAATAGCAGCGAGTAACAATAAATAACAAATAACCACCTAGAGGTGACTAACCCAATAGCCACCACAACATAGAACGAATCCCCGATTCGTACCACCCATCAAGTTTTAATTAAAATGGTTGTAGTCTAACTCTTGAAAAGCTTACTCAAGCGTGTCCATAACCTAGGACAAGGCTATTCGAATAGTTTGAACTCTGCAGGGGTGTACCAATGTACCCACACGATAGACCGCCTTTCCACCAGCCACAGTTAGCATACTACTTTTGGTATGCAGGCACGGCTAAGTCTAACAAGACATTTTCCAATATTGTGTATCAACTACGAGCCGCTCGTATGGATAAAAATCCATACGCTTACATTGTAAAGCCGAAAAGACAACTACCCCTCGGGGTAAAGCTTTTTGGACAACTACAATGCTCCCAACACATGAACCACCTCATTTTACCACAACACAACACACACACGCCCACCTGCGACTCGTAGCTAACACACGCCAAAGTACTAGGACAAGAGAGGTTCCATATGCCCCTCGTGTGGTTAGCAGGCAATATTTGCCTGGATAACAGGGACTCACAAGATGTTCGGTCCTTAATTGACCTGGGCACCATTCCAGTCACACCCAAAAGCACACCATCTTACCATTGTGCTCAAGTCGAAATCATTTTGTTTTCAGTTTTGGTTTTTGCAATTTAAACATAGCACAAAGCTGAAACATAAAGATCGTAATAAGTTTGTGTGATCAAGGTTATCGACAAGTCGATAACTGCCCATTTCTACTGGTAACTAAGCATAGCTAAGCAACACATTCGAAAACCTTTAAGTGACAAGGGCTCATCCAACGAACCCAAAATCACAGCAAGTATTCCTAGGCTTAGTAGTAGAGGATAAATATTTACCTACAGATTATGCATCTAATAGGTCAACTAATCGACAATAGTTTAAAACAAGATAGCAATGCATACGTAGAAGTTGCAAACAACATATTAGAATTTGAAAATAGTAGGAGCAACATGATCAAATGATGCTACATCTGCTTGCCTTGATGGTGGTCTTGTTGCTGTAGAGGAGAACTCTCAGGTTCAATAAATTCTTCGAAACGTAACGCAAAAACACAAAAAACCAATAAGAACGACGAACACCAAACAAGACTCAATAGTAAAAGTCATCCAAATCTCATGAAATTCACACAACATCAAGGGTATGATTTGTAACAGCCCAAATTTTAAATTCCAGTCTAAAATAAAATTTACTTATTTTGTGGATTTTCTGGAATTTTCAAAAGCTTTTCCTTAATTAATTTAAAGCTAAACAAATTTATTTGCAAAATCTATTACCAGATAATAGCTGGAAATATTTTTCTTAAGTCCTAAATGCTCCAGAGAATTTCTGTGAATTTTCTCAAAACTTTTGGACTTAATTTACTATATTCTAAAGCCTAATTGAATTATCAGCAATTAATTAAATCGGAAATCAAAAGAAACTCCTTAAACAGTCTTTGGGCCGAAACCCACTCGGCCCAGCCCATCCCCGCGCGCGCGCAGCCTAGCCACGCCGCCTTTTCCCCTCTCGCCGACATCAGGGCCCACCTGTCAGCCTCTCCCTTCTCTCCCTCTCTCGCACCCGCACCGACGCATCTCAGCCGTTGGATTAAAATCCAATGGCCAGAACTCCGTGATGCATTCAGAGGGTCCGAACGCCCACTCAACGATGACCGTTAGATCTAGATCGAACGGCTCTCATGGACCTAGTACTGAAACCACTCATCGTACCCCGCGATCTATTGCAACCGTTGGATCAAAATGCAACGGCTACGCCCAATCTTAACTTACCGATTCGTATGTTCTATCTCCGCCGTCCGATCAAAATCGGACGTACCCCCGTCATCTCCCTCCTTTCCTTCTTCCTCCTCACCTCCTTCCTTCTTTACCTCGCGCCCGCCATTGCCGCAAATCCGGAAACCTTCCATACTTGCACGAATCCGGCCGTATCTCCTGATTTGATGCGCGCATTTAAACCCTTGATTCCCTTCGCCCCCGACACGGCCATCACTTTCCCTTCCGGCGCCCTAAATCCCCAAAGTCTCGCCGCCGTGACCGTGCGAACCTTCGTGCTCTCCACGGCAGCTCAGCCACGCCTGCGCCCTATAAATAGGTGAGCCGGGACCGCCTCGACCTCCTCAGCTCGTAGCCACCATCCACTGCTCGCTTTCCACCCTATAGCGCTCCAATTTTAAGTTTCATCGCCGGCAACCGCGGGAGCCTCTTCTCCGTTTCCAACGCCACCGGAGCCCCTCCGTCCCCGCCGACCACACCATCAGCATCACCTCGTCGTTGCGGAGTCATTGCCGCCAACCCCTTCGCCAGAGGACCCTGGGAGCACCTTCTTCACCGACGACCCTGCGCCGCCGCCGCTAGACCTCGCCGCCGACGGTCAAAACTCCCCGCTCCGCCGCTGTTTTGGTAAGCATCAGGTTCGCCTTCACCTGCTCTCTCTTTTGAACACCCGCACTCACCTCGCCGTGGCGTAGAACGCCGGCGAGGCCACCACCGATTCTTCGCCGGTTTGAACCGACGTGGCCTTGCCACGGGCACACCACCGTGGCGCCATGACACCGCCACATGGGCGCCACGTCGCCAGATCTGCCCGCGTGGTAAGCCACCTCAGCCGCGTCGACACCCCCCCTTTGGAGCCGAAAGCGGTGGGCCTGGTCCACATGGACTATGTCTATGACACGTGGGGCCCGCATGTCAGGAATTAATTTAATTCCTTTAATTCCCGAAAATTCATTGCTGGCGTCAGCATTTCGCAATAAATAGAATTTCCTTTAGAAAAATAATTCAGAAAATTCAATTAAATTGCAAATTTAGTTTAAAACTTCTAAAATTCATATCTTTTGCATCTGAACTCCAAATTGGGTGGTTCAAGTTGCAAAATTTGTCTAAAATCATGATCTAGCTATTTAAGCCAAAATATTTCAATTTGGAGTTATTTTGAGCTGAGGTTTTGAATTTATTTGAATTTGGAGTTAATTTATCGTATTTTCGCATATAGACCTCGACGACTCCGGAGAGTTAGATCCTTCCGACGATTTAGAATTTCAAGACTTCAACGAAGGCAAGCTACACTATTGATCATTTTGTCCCCAGTATTTTAAATTATTTAATTCCTGTTTTAAATTACTATTGCATGTATATGTTTATATAAATGTTTGAATGTCCAGTTTTTGTATATAGTTATTCCAACTTCCATGGTATGGCCAATTTGATTATTAATATGAATGCCTTGACACCCTTAGGTAAAATTTGTCATATGCTTAGCTATGCTTAGATCATATTTATAAATTTGGGAAGGTTTAGCCAAATCTTTTACAACTTGATTTCAATTTGATTTTGTGGTATTGTTTTACCACGAAAGCTTGTAAAGAGGTGTTTTCTCTAAAATAAAATAAAATGGGTTCGGACTTGGGCGAGATGGATGTATGATGGGTGCAGGTTCATGCACGGGCCTAATCTGGTTAGGATTAAGGCCCTTGGGTTTATTTAGATGGAAAGTCGCCCAAGTCAGTTAAGGACCAGTCTTTGAGCGTATTTTGCTACGCCTTACTGTACCACCACATGTCCTGTATGGGCAGGGTTTGGCTAAATAATTTGTGACACCTTAGTGTTATTTGTGCCATGTTGTATGTGTGGGCGTCGGTTAGACAGTAGTTCCACCTGGCGCAAGAGGAGGCTTCCGGAGGATGGTTAGTCCAATGGTAGCGAAACCTTAGCGGACACAAATACATTAAGGCATTGCATTGTAACGGCCTCATGATAATTGCTTAGTCACACGCCTTGGCGTGCTTGGTACGACATTAAAGCAAATTATCTCTTGTGGGTAAAGCTGTACAAACTCTGCAGAGTAGAAACTATTCGAATAGCCGCGTCCGCGGTCATGGACATGCTAGCAAAGCCACTCTAAGTTAGACTTGTTTTTGGTTTATAAAATGATTTCCACAGATGATTTTAGGATGAACAATCCTATGGTAAAATTTGGGCGAATAGCCAAGTAATAGGAGGGTATCCTTCACCATTCATTTAATGGAGGTTATCCACTATTCATTATCATTTTAATCACGGATTTTAGTTATAATATTAAAACTGGCCTTAGAAAATTATTAATGGTATTTAATTTGAAAAATGCTGTTTATGGAAAACAACCCTGCCATTATCCTTTGTTTACCTTATGCATGCATAAACTTTCAATATTGGGTGTAACTTGCAAGCACGGAAGTTGTGCTTACTCTTGCTGAATAATCTTTATTCAGGGGAAGACCTCTATCAGGACGGTGAGGATGCGGGCGAATAGGTTACGCCCGCACGATTGCTGTGGCAAGTCGTGTGGTCTACCACTATTTTATTTCCGCTGTGTTATTTCTTTTCTATATGGCCTCAGGCCCTTTTTGTAATAAACTCATAAATCATTATTAATAAAGTGTGTGATATGATTTTGCTATCACTTTTGTTTGACTGTGTACACTAGAAATCCTAGACTAGTGTATAAACACAGAGAATTCGGGATCCTTTGCTCCCGGGTTCGACAAAAGTGGTATCAGAGCCATATCAACTGTAGGTCGTGGCCCCACAATTGTCCTAAGGACTTATTTTCAAAAACTAAAACTATTTTGAGTCTATCCAGAGCTGTGGGCGCCCCGGATTATTGGAAATGTACTTAATTAAATTCATACGGTAGCACAATTATTAATGAAGGAACAGTACTGTCCCTTAATTAAAGATCATGCTAAAGGTATAAATTTAACAAGTAACAATTCCAATAAACAGGATCCCCGGATATATATATATATCTCACAATGGTTCCCAGGATCAACGACCATTGCATATATATATCCTTCAACAACATTGCATCATACACATACAAGTCATACATTTGCATAATTAAACATAAGCTTATATCATTCGGTTTAGTACTACAATATAGAGTGACTTGGTCACTTCAAAAGTTTAACAGTGGAAGCAAAGACAAAATATTAAAGTCCACCAATGGCCTCATCCACCCGCAGGCAATTGCGTGGAGGGAAGAAGTAGCTTTACTCGTTAGCGTCACCCTGATCGGCGCTAACGGGTACCTCATAAAGAAAACCGTCCTCACCTGCAACAATAGGTGATAGCACCTTGAGTACGGAAGGTACTCAGCAGGTCTTACACAAACTAATAAAAATTAAGTGTTTGTTAGAACCTAATCAAAGGAATAGAATTTTTACATGCATAAGGTAACAACAGGAAGGTATAAAGGTTCAAATTTGCATAAAGCAACACATCTTAACTTACAAAGACTAAATTTTGATAAAGCAGCTTAATAAATCAAATTTGGACCAGAACAGTAAGAATAGACATAATGTAAGCGATGCGATTGCATGAATCCCTCATGCACACTAAAACCAAACCAGATTTTGAAAATCAAAACTTCTATACAGTGACATCAATTCAAGTTATCGTCCATGACCGTGGACACGGCTAATCGAATAGTTTATACCTGCGCAGGTGTACGACTTTACCCACATGACTTAGCTAGCCCGTTGCCTTCGGATGCCTCCGAATGATGACATACTTCCTTTGGTATGCCGACCGGGGAAACTAAGATTTGGTATTTTTCAACAAGTTAACACTATTGAGTCGGACCCCCATGTGTGAACTGATCCCGCTTAAACAACAACTGATAGCATCTGCTTAACCGGGGCACACATGTTGCGTCAGTAATGCCGATCCAAACAATTAAATGCGAATTGGGCTCACTACCCATATTAGGATGCAATCGGCACCATTAAGGTGTCGTGTATGCTACGGAGCACATATACGCCCTCACCCTCCTAAGAACATCTGATACTAACATACAAGCTCACATGGCATACAACGCAGTCATCAGACCAAAGCATCTATGCCATACAAGGTCAATACACATATTCTTACTCTCCTGTTTCCAACCCAATAGTCTTAACATTTTACTTAACCAAACAGCGCCATACACGCATGTGGAAGTGCGTGGGGACTTGAATTGAATAATCGAGTTCGGTACTTAATTAACTTGGACAAGTCCGCCACAAAACCCAATCTCGTGCACAAAAGCACCATCACTAGCTTCCTCTTGTCGGATCAATTTAAATATAAAACTCATTTCTGAAATAAGTAAACTGGACAAAGAGTTTCAAATAATGAAGGTCTTTTGTGATTCCCATGTTTGACAAGATATGCTTGTCAAACTCTAAAATCTCTAGATGCATGTCCGAGCCAAAACTGAAAATATATGTTATAATATACGATACTATGCTAAGGTTGAGTGTATGGTGACAATTGAGGTAATCCTTCATGTTAGGTCATAACTAACTACTAACGAGTCACACTTTGTATTTTGAAACATAGCATGCACATTGTCACTGGATTTAGAAAATCTAATGTATAAAATTTGGGATCAATATGGTGCAGAGAGGATGCTTGCCTTGATAATAGTAAACCTCTGTTGCAGGTTCAGGTTGCTCAGAGACAGATTCAAAAACCTCAGATGAACCAGATTCTATAAGAAGCAAATAAATCCAATAAATACCAAAACTGACAATAAGTCCAAAAATTAAAGAAATATGCATGATCAATCTGGAAATGCATGATTGACAATATGCTTAAGCCATAACTACCCATAATAGTGATAATAACCCATAATATAGCTTACTGTTTTCAAATAGCAGAAACTAGGGTTTAGTGCAAAGTTCCAGTTTTCAGATTTTAAAAGAACTGAAAACAGGACCGATTGCAGTTTTCGGAAAAAAGGAAAATAGAACATGCAAAAGTTCATAAATGAAACTTAGCATGATCTTTTAGGGTAATTAATATCCCAAGCTAACCTTAAGCTAGCCCTAATCGATTGGATTTCAAAAGCTAAAGAAAAACCTATTTTGTCGGTTGAGCCGACAGAAGAAAACAGAGATAAATTTCTGTTATCAACCTAAATAGATGATAACAAGGATTAAAAGAATAACTTGTTATGCTACTAGGGTTGGTCTAAACCTAATTAGGATAACAAGTTGACAGGAGAAACCCTAGGTCTTGAAAATGACATGGAAAACCGAAAAGTTATAATATTAACTTTTCAGTTTAGAGCAAGTTAAAGCTATTGATGCTCAAAAGAATGATTCACATCAGCTTCTAAGGTCCTTAAGATGTTCAAGATATCGAAAATTAGAGTTTTAGCTTACCAGTAAAGGAAAGACACCACAGTTTTTGAAAACCGAAGTGGATTGACAGAGAAATAAACTCTGGATTTAACCTATAAAAGATAGCCAATCTTTAGTGCAAGGTAAAACTAGTGCTTAAGGTGGATAAGCAATGGACAAGAGCAAGAAACTCCACTGGACAACAATGGAGGGTGAGCTTCAGTGGTCAACAATGGTAACAGCAAAGAAAAGCTAGGGTTTATATATAGATGTTGAGCTACAGGGCAAGAGGGAAAGATCTAGAGTTGATGAGGTGTCCACTTAGCTAAATATCCAAAATTTGTGGCATAATCTTTGGATAACCACCTCCTCTGCTCTCAGAAATGGCTGCGCGCAGAGATAAGGAAGAAGGGAGGCAAAATATGACATGTGGGTCCCTTTGTCATCCTCAGCCACGCGCGCTTCATAAAGGCTCAAAAGAATACCAGCCGTCCGATTGGAAATGGGCGGCTGTGATAAATAGAGAGATTAAAAGATTTGAATCGGTACCTTAAAATATGGGCCGTGCGATCTCAAATGGACGATTGAGATTTAAACGGGGCCCAAAGGAATCTTGAGATCTACTTTCAAATCTGGACGTTGGATTGGAATCCAACGATCAAATAAAAGGATACACGTCACCCCTTTTAGATGCGATGACACAGCACCGTTAGATTTGATTTCTACGGTCAAGATGAAACAAATGAACCGGATGGTCCGATTGCATACACTCATATGGACCTTACGATTGAAATCCAACGATCCACCGAATTTGGGCTTTAAAGGCCCACGGTCAAAAAGGCGCACCGTAGGATCTAGATCTAAGGGCTCTAGATAGCCGCACTCTTTTAATTTCAAAAGAAAAGAGCGCGCGGTTAGATCAAGAATGGGCGGTGAGATCGTGAGGATCCAAGTCGTCCAATGCATACACCAATCTGGACCACACGATGAAGATCTAACGGCCCAGAGGAGCACGGGCCTTAATAACACGCGGTAAAAAGGAAAAGCCGTAGGATTTGAATCTGACGGCTCAGATAAAAGCGCGCCTTTAAGTTTAAAATGAAAAGGGATGCGCTGTTGGATCGAGAATGAACGGTGGAGATTGAGAAGAGCTCCGGAGTTGTCCGATTGCACACACTGATCTCGATCGTTAGATCAAGATCCAACGGCGGGGATTAAGGTTTACGTGGGCGGCTCGAGGACAATGTGGCCTCGCCTGCTCGATTGGAAATCAACGGCTCATATCGCACATAGGGTTGGGCTCGCGCTCGAGCGTGCAGGCGGACCACTTGCACGGGTTGGACCCAACCACAAGGCTCGAGTCGCTACGGTGCTAGGGTTTGGATTCAAACCGGTTTAGTTGACGAAACTCATTCAAAAGCTTTAAGGTTTGACTGGCTTTTAAAAATAGCAAATAAATTTGTAAAATCATGAAATTTTTGTGGAGGCTACCGGGATGATATATTTCCCAGATAAATTTTAAAATCACACAATCACTTTGTAAAATACATAAATATTTATTTTAGCCCGAAAGTATTCATTTAAAGACAATTATTTTTCTTTAAGCCAATATAATTTCTAAAAATGCAACAAAAAATATTTTCAACCAAGATAATTTATCTAGGCTTTAATAAAAATACTTCCCAGTCATAATACAAGTTTTACCTTGTATTCCTTTAAGACTTTAAATGGTTCTTTTGGATTTTGGCTAAAAAGGAAGGTTTTTAATTTGTAACATACTGCCCAAATTGTAGAAATGAACAGTAATGCTATGAACAACACCTCATTACTGTTCATAAAGCATTTTATCACTGTTTATAAACTTGGGGCTGTTACAAGAGTCATCTCTCAACCCTTCTCTTTAAAACGGTTACTGACTCATCTCTTTCTCAAAAATTGTAGATGGCCGAGGTACTGGACGCTATTTCTCACGGAGTCATTGCTGGACACTGGGCCGAGCTTCTCTGGGAGATGATGCAACATTTGGATTACAAGAAGAGGCCAACATTCTGTAGGGAAACGGGTAGGCTACACTAGCGCAAATTAAAAAATTCTACCCGTAAACCAAGATCACTTCAGTTATAGATCACGGTCTTACCACTAGACGCACAGGTGCGGAAGTTGATGCAGCGCGTCGGGGCAGTGTAGTCGTACCAAGTTGATGCAGTACGTCGGGGCAGAGTAGTCGTACTACTTCCTCGTGCTCGTCACGGCGTCCCACGTACAGCTCCTTTCTTGCGGTTCGTTCCAACGCCACAGATGCAGCGCCTCCAAAGGTATCCACACGTACGGGAGGAAGCGGCGCGCGCGGACTACTAGATCCGCGCGGCGACTAGGGCGTGGGAGGGTGGCGGCGTGGTTTGAGGATGTCACGAAAAACTCAACCCTCAACCAGCGCGCCCCTGCCCTCCTTTTATAGACGTCCTTATAATGGGCTTCTACGAATAGAGGCCCATTAGGACTCAATGCCCAGTCTAATTCGGATCCAATCCGAATTAGGCTTCACCTAAGTGTGTGACCTATGGTTCACATATGTTTAGACATGACGCGAGTACACATACTTGGTCAATAGTTGGTAGCGGCCTCTAGCAAGACTTGCCAACTCCTAAACATACGTAAAGATCATATCGGACGAACCATCACAACGTTATGTACATGCCAATCCCTTTGCCTCACGATATTCGGTCGAGCTCCAAGTGACCACTCTTTCGATCTGTGATCCGGAATCCCTTACTAGGTTAACTCTTAACCTTAAGTAGCATGGCCATGCATTTACGGATCCGATCACTCGAGGGCCCAGAGATATCTCTCTCGGTAGAGAAGGGCAAATCCCATCTCGACGACCATGCCTCGCAACATGCTTCATGACAAACCCAAAGCTACCTTTATAACTACCCGATTCACGGAGTAGCGTTTGATAGCCCCTAAGTAGGTCGATTCACATCTCAAGTACATGCGACAATCTCGGGTCTAAGGACAAGGCGTACACATTGTGTAGAGAGAACCATAAGAATAATTACTATGTCTCATGTTGGGTCGGTCCAACCCCATGTTCTAAACATGTGTCCACATTATTGGTTTGACATCTCCATGTCTATGACCTGTGAAACATGGTCATCAACCGATACATGTGCTAATCCATCATTCACGTGTGTCCTCACATGAACTCCGACTAGGGACAACTTTAGAATAACCATACAAGTAAAGAGTTTCACAAACAAGTCACATACTTGTTAATCAACACAAAGGCAATATTCAAGGAACATTTATTAAATCATGGATACAATGAAATATCATCATCAATATGATTGCCTCTAGGGCATATCTCCAACACATTCCAGGGCTATCGGTACAAGGTGGGAGAACGACGTCTCTGGAGGGTGGAAGTACTGATTTACTTTGATCTGTCGCCGAACACAGTCTTCCACACCTTCCACGCTCCGATCAGACGCGACACCTTCGCCGATGGCATTCAGGATGCAGCGAGAGAGGAAGTCCATCGTCTCCGCCACACCTACGACCGCTACCTCAACGGCACCGGGTTCCACTATTACCCGATGCATCTTTCGACCAGACTCGACAACGTCTTCCGCACCGCCAAGGAAGAAGATTCCCCCGAACTGACGCTCCAGGTGAACTTAACGAAGGCACTGGACTATGCCTACGGGAATACCCTAGAGGACTTGCGTACCGCTCAAGATGGCTTGGAGTACGCAGAAGCAAGGATAAAGGCATTAGAAGCAGAGCTGGCTAGCTACAAGGCAGGCGAGGGTAGCTCCAATGAGATAGACTATACCCCCAGTACACCATAGATATTTTCGATTAGTCCGTACTTTAGTCGCGAGTTATGAGCTATCAATTACCCCTGTGATAGCCATAATCCATTAATAAAATAAATGAATAAAAGAACTATTTTGAAAAGTTGGTTCTTTGTTGTGTGTTTATTGGTTCTTGGGCTATTTTAGAGTTATCCCCCTTAGAATTCCTTTGATGAATCACGGTGTCCCGATCTTCCGATAGGTTCGATTGGTTTCGTCGTGAGGACGTTGACGCTTTGAGGCTTTCGACCAGCAGATCGTCACTTTGCAATTCGCTACACCCGCATCGATCGCGTTATCAACCACGCTCGCACGCGATCGACCTTACCACGAGGGTTATTGTTCCTGCAAGCAATCGAAGCAACTCACAAGAACAAGGAAAATGCAATCCAAATTGTATTGCGAATATGAATGAAGTTCACAATGTGGGGTTCCTCAAACCGATAAATGGTGAAACTGCAAAGTGGCAGAATAATCTAAGAAAAACCCAACCCTAAACTGTGGTGGCTGCTGTATATATATATGGGGGGGAACGTGAGGGGGTTGACCTAGGGTTGTGCGACCATGGGGAGAGGCGTACACAACCTAGGCGTTGACCCCGACACGCTTACAAGGCCCTATTAGGCCCAAAACGGTGTCGCAGCACCTAATGACTGATCGTAGAGCGTGAGACCTAGTCGTAGCGCTGACTGGTCTGGTCGTAGTGCTAGCAAACCTTGTCGAGGAGCTTGAGATGTGGTCGTAGCGCTAGCTGGTCTGGTCGTAGCACTGAAGAACCTAGTCGAGGATCTTGAGACTTGGTCGTGCGCCGCGGGGCCGGTCGTAGGGCTTGTAGACACAGTCGTGACCTTGGGGATCCATTATTCCTAAGTAACAACAGATCACAATTATTAGGTAGTATACCATTCTGCATAGATAAATTATTAGCACCTAGAAACGAGCTCACCTCATAATTTAAGTGACGTGCACGAGCTCTTGTCATAGGACCTTGTAGTTTCGCAACTGGATCTGTAGGATTTTGTGTAGTGTGTGTATCCGACGGAGTGATGTCCTCATCATCCTCCCCCTCTTGAATTGGAGTCGTCCTCGACTCAAACTCATCTGCTTCTCCCACGTATGGCTTCAAATCTGAAATGTTAAATGTGGGGCTAACTCCAAAATCTGCAGATAGCTCCAATTGATAGGCATTGTCATTTATCTTCTGAATTATCTTAAATGGTCCATCAGCTCTAGGCATCAATTTTGATTTTCTTAACTCTGGAAACCTGTCTTTTCTCAAATGCACCCAAACTAAATCACCCTATGCAAATTTTATTTCTTTCCTACCTTTACTTCGAGCAACCCTATACTTTTCAGTCATACGCTCTATATTTTCTTTAGTTGTTTCATGCAACTTAAGAACAAATTCAGCACGCTTCTTAGCATCTAAATTAATGTGTTCAGAGGTAGGCAAAGGTAGTAAATCAATAGGAGCACGGGGGTTAAAACCATACACTACCTGAAACGGACTTACCTTGGTGGTGGAGTGTACCGACCTATTGTAAGCAAACTCAATGTGCGGTAAACACTCTTCCCACATCTTCAAATTCTTCTTTAAGACAGCCCGCAACATGGTGGATAACGTGCGATTGACAACCTCCGTTTGTCCATCAGTTTGGGGATGGCACGTAGTAGAAAATAGCAGCTTTGTCCCCAATTTGTTCCAAAGTGATCTCCAAAAGTGGCTCAAAAATTTTGTGTCGCGATCCGAGACAATAGTATTGGGCACTCCATGTAAGCGAATGATTTCTCGAAAAAATAAATCAGCTATGTTTGTAGCATCATCGCTCTTGTGACAAGGTATAAAATGTGCCATTTTAGAAAATCGATCCACTACTACAAATATACTGTCTCTCCCCCTCTTTGTCCTTGGCAATCCTAAAACAAAATCCATAGAAATATTCTCCCAAGGGGCGCTAGGAATAGGGAGAGGCATATAAAGTCCATGTGGATTGAGACGGGACTTAGCTTTGTTGCATGTAGTGCAGCAAGCCACGTAGTGCTCAACATCGCGCCTCATCTTTGGCCAAAAGAAGTGGGCGGCCAGCACATCTTCTGTCTTCTTTGCTCCAAAATGCGCCATCAAACCTCCTCCATGCGCCTCCTGCAACAACAAAAGACGAACGGGGTTAGCTGGAATGCATAGCTTGTTAGCACGATAGATCAAATCATCAATTATCACATATTTATTCCATGTTCTCCCTCCTTTACAAAGCTCAAGCACTTCTTTAAAGTCCAAATCAGTAGCATATAACTCCTTAATGGCCTCTAAACCAAAAATCTTATGGTCAAGTTGAGATAACATGGTATAACGTCTAGAAAGCGCATCAGCAATCACAATGTCCTTACCTTTCTTATGCTTTATGGCATATGGAAACGACTCAATAAATTCTACCCATTTAGCATGTCGTTTATTTAGGTTAGCTTGGCTTCTAATATGTTTTAGCGATTCATGATCTGAATGTATAACAAATTCTTTGGGCCATAGATAATGTTGCCAAGTTTGTAGCACACGAACTAAAGCATACAGTTCTTTGTCATAGGTAGAATAATTCAGACTAGGCCCATTTAGTTTCTCACTGAAATATGCAACTGGTTTACCTTCTTGAATCAATACACCACCTATCCCAATCCCGCTAGCATCACATTCAATCTCAAAAGTCTTACCAAAATCAGGGAGTTGGAGTAGGGGTGCTTGGGTGAGCTTCTCTTTCAATAAGTGGAATGCCTTCTCTTGCGCAGGTCCCCATTGGAATGGCACTTCTTTCTTTGTCAATTCATTGAATGGTGCAGCAATGGTGCTGAAATCCCGCACAAAACGTCGATAGAATCCAAAGCAAGTCCATGGAAGCTCCGCACTGTGACACGATGAGTGGCGTCGGCCACTTTGGATGGCTGCGATCTTTGCCCCATCCACCTCAATTCCCTGTGGTGTCACAACATAACCAAGAAACGCAACTCGATCGGTGCAAAAGGTGCACTTCTCAAGGTTACCAAACAAACGTGCATCTCTCAAGGCATTAAAAACAACACATATATGATTCAAGTGTAGCTCATGTGACTTGCTATAAATCAAGATATCATCAAAATAAACCACCACAAATTTCCCAATGAAAAGACGTAAAACCTTGTTCATTAATCGCATGAAGGTACTAGGTGCATTAGTTAGACCAAAAGACATCACTAACCATTCATATAGTCTGAACTTAGTTTTAAAAGCAGTTTTCCATTCATCTCCCAGTTTCATTCTAATCTGGTGGTAGCCACTTCGCAAGTCAATCTTTGTGAAAATAATAGCGCCACTCAACTCATCAAGCAGGTCGTCTAGCCTAGGAATAGGATGACGATACCTTATGGTAATATTATTAATGGCTCTACAATCAACACACATACGCCAAGTTCCATCTTTCTTAGGAACCAAAAGAACAGGAACAGCACAAGGACTAAGGCTTTCTCTTACGTACCCACGGTCCAAAAGATCTTGGACTTGTCGCTGAATTTCCTTAGTCTCCTCTGGATTGGTCCTATATGCAGCACGGTTTGGCAAAGTCGCTCCCGGAATCAAATCAATTTGATGCTCTATCCCTCGAATAGGGGGCAACCCCGGGGGTATCTCAGCTGGAAATACATCCACATACTCCTGCAAAAGATTAGCAACAGCAGGGGGCAAAGAGCTAGATATATCTTCAAGTGAAAATAAAGCATCTTTGCATATCAAAGCATAGCATGGCAGCTCATTATCACAAATTTCAGCAAGCTCAGATTTAGTGGCCAGCATGACACACCCTTTCAATTTAATTCCCACGGCCTTGGAACTAGGCGCCACTTTCTCCTTTTTAGGTGGGTAAACATGTTTCGCTACTTGCTGATTTTCAGAATTATGTTCATTGGTGTTTCTTTCATTGCTAGCACGCTCTACTTCATCTTTCACAATTTCAGCAGGTGTCAAAGGTAATAACTTAATATTCTTACCCCTATGTGAGAATGAGTAGGTATTAGCTCTACCATGGTGTAAAACATCATTATCATATATGCAAGGCCTACCGAGCAACAAAGAGTGTGGGCTCCCCGGGTTATTGGAAATGTACTTAATTAAATTCATACAGTAACATGATTATTAATGAAGGAACAGTACTGTCCCTCAATTAAAGATCATGCTAAAGGTATAAATTCAATAAGTAACAATTCCAATAAACAGGATCCCCGGATATATATATATCTCACAATGGTTCCCAGGATAAATGACCATTGCATATATATATCCTTTAACAACATTGCATCATACACATACAAGTCGTACGTTTGCATTATTAAACATAAGTTTACAACATTCGGGTTTAGTACTACAATATAGAGTGACTTGGTCACTACAACATATTCAACAACGGAAGCAAAATAAACTGAAAAAAAAGTCCACCAATGGCCTCATCCACCCGCAGGCAATTGCGTGGAGGAAAGAAGTAGCGTTACTCGTTAGCGTCACCCTGATCGGCGCTAACGGGTACTTCATAAAGAAAGCCGTCCTCACCTGCAACAATAGGTGATAGCACCTTGAGTACGGAAGGTACTCAGCAAGTCTTACACAAACTATTAAAATAAAGTGTTGATTAGAGCCTAACCAAAGGAATAGAATTGTTACATGCATAAGGTTACAACAGGAAGGTATAAAGGTTCAGATTTGCATAAAGCAGGACATCTTAACCTATAATTGCTAAATCTTTGGTAAAGCAATTTAATAAATCAAAGTTTGCTTAGAACAGTAAGTAAATGACATAAAAGTAAATGATGCGATGCATGATTCCCTCATGCAAACCGAAAATAAACCAAACCACATTTTGAAAATCAAAATTTCTATACAGTGACATCAATCCAAGTTATCGTCCATGACCGTGGACACGGCTATTCGAATAGTTTATACCTGCGAGGTGTACATCTTTACCCACATGACTTAGCTAGCCCGTTGCCTTGGATGCCTCCGAATGATGACATACTTCCTTTGGTATGCCGGCCGGGAAACTAAGATTTGGTATTTTCAACAAGCCAACACTATTGAGTTGGAACCCCATGTGTGAACCGATCCCGCTTAAACAATGACGATAGCACACCTTAGCAGGGCACACATGTTGCGTCGATGTGCCGATCCAAACAATTTAATGCGAATTGGGTTCCCTACCCATAGTAGAATGCTATCGGCACCATTAAGGTATCGTATATGCGACGAGGCACATATCGCCTCACCCTTCTAAGAACATCGATCTTGACATACAAGCTCGCATGGCATAAAACGCATCCTCGGACGAGCATCTATACCATACAAGGTCAATACACATATCCTTACTCTCCTGTTTCCAACTCAATAGTCTTAACATTTTACTTAACCAGACAGCGCCCATACACTGCATGTGGAAGTACGTGGGGGACTTGAACTGAATAGTCAGAGTTCGGTCCTTAATTAACCCGGACAAGTCCACCACAAAACCCAATCTCGTGCACAAAAGCACCATCACTAGCTTCCTCTTGTCCAGATCAATTTGAATTTCAAATACAAGACTGATTTAAAGAAACTGGACAAAGAGTTTAAAATAACAATAGTTCGGTTGTGATTCCCATGTTTGACAAGATATGCTTGTCAAACTCTAAAATCTCTAGACTGCATGTCTAAGCTAAAACTAAAAATATAGGTTATGATATACAGTACTATGCTAGGGTTAAGTGTATGGTGACAATTGAGGTAATCCATCATGTTTGGTCATAACTAACTACTAACAGATCACATTTTGTATTTTCAGAAAAATAGCATGCACAGATATCACTGGATTTGTAAAAGCTATTGTACAAAATTTGGGATCAATATGGTGCAAAGAGGATGCTTGCCTTGGTAGTAGTATACTACATTGCGAGTTGGTGTTGCTACGAGGTAGATTCAAAAACTTCAAATGAACTAGATTCTATAGAAAGCAAATAAATCCAATAAATGCCAAATCTGACAGTAAGTCCAAAATGGAAGAAAGATGCATGATTACAGTATGCTTAAGCCATAACTACCCATAATAATGATAATAACCCATTTTATAACCTACTGTTTTCAAAAGACAGAAATTAGGTTTTAGTGCAAAGTTCCAGTTTTCAGATTTTAAAAGAGCTGAAAACAGGACAGGTTGCAATTTTTGGAAAAAGTAATATAGAACATGCAAAAGTTCATAAATGAAACTTAGCATTATCTTTTAGGGTAATTAACATCCCAAACCAACCTTAAGCTAACCCTAATCAGTCAGATTACATCAACTAAGAAGAAATTCATTTTTTTGTCGGTTAAGCCGACAAAAAGAAGCAGAGACAGATCTCAACTAGAAGTCAAAATAGATGATGACAAGAATTGAAAGATCAACTTGTCATGCTGCTAGGGTTTAGTCGAAACCTAAATAAGGTGATAAGTTGACAGGAGAAACCCTAGGTCTTGAAAATGACATAAAAGACTGAAAAGTTAAACTGATCCCTTTTCAGTTTGAAGCAAGTTGAAGCTACTGATGCTCAAAAGAATTATTCACAGCAGCTTCTAAAGTCCTTAAGATGCTCAAGATATCATAACTAGGGTTTTTGGCTTACCAGTATAGGAAAGATACCAATATTCTTAAAACTCGAAGTTGATCGACAGAGAGATAAATTCTGATTTAACCTGCAAAAGATATCAAATCTTTAATGCAAGGTAAAACCAGTGCTTAAGGATGGATAAGCAAAGGATAGGAGCAAAAATCCCACTGGGCAGCAAGGAAGAAAGTGAGCTTCAGTGGTCAACAATGGCTGCAGCTCAAAGAAACTAGGGTTTATATATAGATGTTGAGCTACAGGGCAAGAGAGAAAGATCTAGAGTTGATGAGGTGTCCATTTAGCTAAACATCCAAAAATTAGTGCATAATCTTTGGATAAATCCTCTCCCCTGCTCACAAAAATGGCTGCGCGCAGAGATAAGGAAGAAGAGAGGCAAAATATGACATGTGGGCCGCTTTGTCATTCTCAGCCGCGGGCGCCTCACAAAAGCTCAAAAGAATATCAGCCGTCCGATTGGAAATGGGCGGCTGTGATAAATAGAGAGATTAAATGATTTGAATCGGTACCAATTAATATGGACCGCACGATCTAGATTGGTTGATCGAGATCTAATCGAAATCCCGAAGGGCTGCGGGCCTCCGCTTTCAAAGAGAGACGTTGGATTAAAATCCAACGATCGATTAAAAGGATACACGTCACCCCTTTTAGATGCGATGGCACAGCACCGTTGGATTTGATTTCTACGGTCAGGATGGAAAATTGAACCGGATGGTCCGATTGCATATACTCATATGGACCTTACGATTGAAATCCAACGATCAACCGAATTTGGGCTTTAAAGGCCCACGGTCAAAAAGGAGCGCCGTAGGATTGAAATCCAAAGGCCCATATAAACGCGCGCCTCTGATTTCAAATTGGAATAAGCGACACCGTTAGATCAAGAATGAACGGCTGCGATCGTGAGGGGATCCGGAGTCGTCCGAATGCATACACTAATCTGGACCACACGATGAAGATCCAACGGCCCAGAGGAGTGCGTGCTTTATAACACGCGGTAAAAAGGAAAAGCCGTAGGATTTGAATCTAACGGCTCAGATAAAAGCGCGCCTTTAAGTTCAAAACGAAAAGAGGTGCGCTGTTGGATCGAGAATGAACGGTGGAGATTGAAAAGGGAACCGGAGTTGTCCGATTGCACACACTGATCTCACTCGTTAGATCAAGATCCAACGGCGGAGATTAAGATGCACACATGGACAGCTCGCGGGGTGTTATAGCTTCGCCCGTTCGATTGAAGATCAACGGCTCATATCACGCGTGGAGTTTTGGGCTTGCGCCCGAATGTGACCGAGCCAGACCAATTGCACTGGGTTGGACCCAACCACATGAGACCGAGTCGCTACAGTGCAATGGTTTAGGTTTAGACCGGTTTAGTTGACCAGAACCTTATTCAAATATTCCAAGGTTTGACTGGGCTTTTAAAAATAGCAAATAAATTTATAAATTCACGAAATTTTCTTTGTAAGCTCTTTGGGATAACATATTTCCCAGATAATTTTTATAAACCCCATTTTCACTTTGTAAAATACATAAATATTTATTTCAGGCGAAAATATTTATTTAAAGACAATAAATTTTCTTTAAGCCCAAATAATTTCTAAAAATGCAACAAAATATTTTTAGCCAAGATAATTTATCTAGGCTTTAATAAAAATACTTCCCAGTCATAATACAAGTTTTATCTTGTATTCCTTTAAGACTTTAAATGGTTCTTTAGGGTTTTGGCTAAAAAGGAAGGTTTTTAATTTGTAGCATGCTGCCCAAAGTGTAGAAATGAACAGTAATGCTATGAACAGTACCTCATTACTGTTCATAAAGCATTTTATTACTGTTTATAAACTTGGGGCTGTTACAAACCTACCCCCCTTAAGAAAATCTCGTCCCCGAGATTTGGAACAAGTTTAAGATTAGAAAGGAGTGAAATGGAAATGAATTATGAGGAAATTCAACATCTGTTGTCTTGATTTCCTTCAAGGATAACAAAGAAGAACTTTACATAACAACATAGTGTTATTATTACATCTTTGTTTACATTGCTTTGTTTAAACTTTCCTTTCTTGATTCAAGGAAAGTACTAAACAACAAAAGATGGGGTGCTCAATCGCATCGATCTTGGCGCTCCCAAGTGGCTTCATCTTGAATGATTAGCCCACTGAATTTTCAAGAACTTGATCAAGATTTCTTGTCTGCGTTCCATTGTGTCGAGGATACGACTGGTTGTTCTTGATATGAAAGGTCGAGTTGGAGATCAAGATGCTCATATGCAGTTGCCTCAATAGGAACACGAAGGCATTTCTTCAATTGAGACACATGAAAAGTATCATGCTGCTTGAGAGTGATTCGAGTAGTTCCAATTGGTAAGCTCTGACTCCTCGCTTGGCAATTATTCGGAAGGGTCCGATATAACGAGTGCGAGCTTTCCTTTACTGAAAACGATGAGTACCCTTCATGGGTGACACTTTAAGATAGACATGGTCATCCACCTCAAAGCTCAATTCACGACGGCGATGATCAGCATAGCTCTTCTGACGAGACTGTGCAGTTTTCAAACAATCTCGAATCAGACGAACTTGCTCCTCTGCTTCCTTTACCAAGTCTGGACCAAAGAATGATCTTTCACCAGACTCAGACATATTCAATGGAGTCCTACAAGCTCTCCCATACAAGGCTTCAAAAGGTGACATTTGAATACTTGCTTGGTAGCTATTATTGTAGGAAAATTCCACATATGGCAAAGATTTCTCCCAGTCTTTGCTATAAGATAGCACGTAGGCTCGAAGAAGATCTTCCATTACTTGATTCACTCTTTCAGTTTGACCACTAGTTTGAGGATGATAAGCAGTACTGAAAGAGAGTTCAGTCCCCATAGCCTGATGAAGGCTATTCCAAAAATGGGAAGTGAACTGAGGACCACGGTCAGAAACAATGACCTTAGGAACACCATGAAGACAAACAATTCTAGCAATATAAAGCTCACGCTGGTTGCTTGCCATTGAAATCGGTCGGCCGGAATAAAATGGGCCACTTTAGTTAAGCGGTCGATGATTACCCAAATGGCATCGGACCCTTTGGAAGTCTTGGGAAGACCAGTCACAAAATCCATACCGATCTCTTCCCACTTCCACTGTGGAATAGGCAAAGGCTGAAGGGTACCACTGGCTTGGATGTTCAGCTTTAACTCTTTGACAAATATCACACTCAGCAACATACTGAGCAATTTGCCTTTTCATTTGGCTCCACCAAAATGTTTTCTTCAAATCTTGATACATCTTGGTACTCCCAGGATGTAGAGAAAACTTGGAATTATGAGCCTCTCTAAGAATTAGACTTCTTAGATGGGGATCGTGAGTACTACCAAGCGATTGCGATATCGAATCATACCGCGATCATCTTCAGAAAACTCGTTGGCTTTACCTGCTTTCAGGTTTTCCTTAATTTCGGCTACCTCGGCATCAGTTTTCTGGGCCTCAAGAATCTGGGATTCTAAGGTAGGCTCCACTTGTAATGCAACGAGAAACTGCTCCCACCAATTCAAGACTTAAGCGTAGAAAGTCGGCACACAAGTCTTTTCGGCGTAGAGAAGATATGCGATTGCATTGTGACTTTACTCGCTTAAAGCGTCGCCACAACATTGGCTTTACCAGGATGATAATGAATACCCATGTCGTAGTCCTTGATCGGTTCAAGCCATCTTCTTTGTCTCATATTCAAGTCGATTGAGTGAATATGTACTTGAGCTTTATGATCGGTGTAGATCTCACAACGATTACCTAGAAGGTAATGTCGCCAAATCTTCAATGCATGGACCACGGCACCAATTCTAAATCATGAGTAGGATAATTAACTTCATGAGGGCGCAATCGCCGGGATGCATATGCCACCACTCGGCCTTCTTGCATAAGCACACA
This sequence comes from Ampelocalamus luodianensis, assembly GCA_036346255.1. NCBI lineage: Eukaryota > Viridiplantae > Streptophyta > Magnoliopsida > Poales > Poaceae > Ampelocalamus > Ampelocalamus luodianensis. The sequence continues at coordinate 49,052,323 of CM070625.1, read as the reverse complement.
CCAAGTCCATGGCGAGATGCATCGCAATAAATGTCGAAGCTCTTAAGAACATCCTAAAGAGTAAGAACTGGAGCTTTAGTCAAGAGGGTTCTCGAAGCGAAAACTCTCTTCACATTTAGTGACCATTTAAATTTCTTCTCTTTACTGCAAGAGTGAGTCGAGGTCTAGCAATTTTGGAGAAATTTTCAATGAACCTACGGTAATAACCCGCAAGTCCAAGAAAACTTGGATCTCGGGACACTTTTGGGAGGCTTCAATTTAGTACATCTTGCACTTTGCTTGGATCAACAAAGCAATGCCTCCTTCAGATAACACATGCCCCAAAAATGCAACCTCTCTGAGCCAGAAAGCACACTTGCTGAACTTAGCATATAATCAATGCCGACGAAGTGTTTCCAACACAAGTCGCAAATGTTGTTCATGATCCTTATCAGACTTGGAATAAATAAGGATGTCGTCAATGAACACGACAACAAACTTGTCCAAGAAATCCATGAACACCGAATTCATAAGGTTCATGAAATAGGCTGGCGCATTGGTCAGACCGAAGGACATAACAGTATACTCGTACAAACCGTAACGAGTAGAAAAAGCTGTTTTAGGAATGTCCTCAGCTCTAACCTTGATTTGATGATAACCCGACCTCAAATCAATCTTTGAAAAGACTCGGGCACCAATCAACTGATCAAAAAGATCATCAATTCGAGGCAGATGATATTTGTTTTTGATAGTGACCTCATTTAACGGACGGTAATCCACACACATCCGTAAAGTGTTGTCTTTCTTTTTGACAAAGATTGCCGGGCATCCCCAAGGTGAGGAGCTCGGTCGAATAAATCCTTTGTCAAACAAGTCTCCGAGTTGCTTCTTCATTTCAACCAACTCATTGACAGGCATTCGATACGGACTCCTGGATATCGGAGCAGTTCCAGGAACGAGTTCAATAACAAACTCCACTTCCCGATCTGGTGGTAACCCGGGAAGGTCTTCAGGAAAAACATCAACATACTCACTGACAATTGGTATCAACTCGGTGAGCACAAAGATGAGAGCCAATTGCTTTGGAATGGTAAACAACTTGAATACCATCTGCATTGGTCATGGAAATAGACCGTTGGGAACAATTGATTTGACCCTGGTTCTTGGACAGCCAATCCATACCCAAAATGACGTCCAATCCTTTAGAGTCAATCACAATTAGATTTGATAAAAACTTTACCCCAAGAATTGTTATGTTGACCCCACAGCAGATCTGATCGGTTTTAAAGACCGACCCAGGTGATTGAATAATAAAAGATGGTTGGAGGGTATGCATGTCTAACTGGTGTTGAGCAACAAAATGATTGCTAACAAAAGAATGAGATGCTCCAGAGTCAAATAAAACAGTAGCTGGACTGAAATTAACTAGGAGCATACCCATAACAACTTCAGGTGTATCAGCCGCCTCTTCCGCGGTGATCTGGTTCACATGCCCACGGACTGAAGCCGGATCAGCTTTGATAGGAGGCCTCTGTGAAGGGCTGGCGCACGAGCACCGGATATGGTCGAGCAGAGGCAATCCTTGCGCTTTGCCACACACTTGTTGGCATAATGCCCCTGGCGACCACAATGAAAGCAGATAACCCACAGGTTAACATTGTTAACAGACGGGGCTGATTTCCACTTGGTCTGGCCGATCGATCGTGGGAGGAGATGGACGAGGCAAACACCGCGGCCTTGGTGAAAACGGAGCTGGTGCTCGTGGTGGTCTAGACAACCACATACGAGGCCTTGGTGAGCTGCCACCAGGAATAAACTGAGAAGTCCGCTGTCGCTTGTGTGACTCCTCCAACGCCTTGCTCTTACTCTCGGCCACAATTGCTTTATTGACCAAATGAGAGAAATTTCTGAAGTCATGCAAAGCCACCGCCATCTGCAGTTCTTCAGATAGCCCATTCAAGAACCGGTTTCGACGACGAAGGTCAGTCGAAACGTCATCAGGGGCATATCTGGTAAGGAAGTTGAACTCATGAAGATATTCGGTCACAGACTTTCGCCCTTGCTTGAGAGCGAGAAATTCTTGTTGCTTGATCATCATGACCCCTTCAGGAATATGAGCTTCGTGAAAAGCTTCCACGAACTCACCCCAAGTAGGGACATGTCCAGCAGGCTGAATGGCAAGAAGATTATCCCACCATATGCTAGCTGGCCCATCGAGCTGATAACTGGCAAAAAGAACTTTTTCCCTCTCGGAACATTGAGCAATCAAAAGCTTCTTCTCAATGGTCCGAAGCCAATCCTCAGCTTTCATGGGATCCTGAGAACTGGAGAACACCGGCGGGTTAGTCCGCTGAAAGTCAGCAAGACTACCCTGCACATGGTGGCCTCCTGCTCTGACGGCTGATGCAACAGGAGTAGAAGTATTGCGCGTAATCTGCTCCAAGATGCGCGTCTGGTCCATCCGGTCGCGCTCAATTTGCATGAGCACATCGGCCATCGAAGGTGGTGGAGGAAGCTCCTCTTCCTGGGGACCACCTTGCGGACCTTGAGAGCTGGAGGTTCGGTCGGCCCTCCACGAGAATGAGTCACGGAGTCGACATGCCCCTCCTTGTTGCGCTTGCGCGAGTAGTAGGTCCTGTCATCCTGTTACCACACCATGGTTAACAACACAACAAGGACATACTCGGCAAACACAAACAAGGTTGCAATTAGAAAAGAAACAAATACTGTACATATAATGCATCATGTTATGTTATGCATTCAAGTTAACACCAAACCAGAAACTTCATATACATACAACAAAAATTTCGGTTCCAGTCTTACATTATAGTCGGCCATAATGTCAGATTACAAACCGAAAGTTAAACTTACATACTTTGTACAAAATACTACGCCTATTACATACAATTTATTTAAGGGCAACTACTAAACTAAAGACACTCAACCACGAGGATTCATCGTCGAGGTACTAGCGTAGAGATCGGTTAAAGTTCACGAAACTCATTCAAAAGATGAGCTCCAGGGAACCAGGTATCAACGAGGATCCAACGGGCTAATGAGTCGCCTCGGGAACCCAACGATGGTGATGACCTCCAGAGGTGCGATCCGCAGAGTGCGAGGAAAGCTGCGATCATCCGGCTTGGCGCACTTGTCCATAAACAGTGCGCACCCGCCACTCGGAAGTCGGTAAAGAGGTGGTGCGGCGGCGAATGGAGAGGTCTCGTTGTCACCATAAAGCACGCTGCGAGAACGCGGTTCATGTTGACTCCAAGAAGCGGTACTCTGGGCCTCATTAAGGCGATGCCTAGTTTCCCATAGCTCCCTCACAAGACAATGATGGATTTGGTCCATGATGCGGACCATCCTTGCCAACCGTCGCACTGGGGTCTTCGCCAAACTCGTATCTCAAAGAAACATGTTCACTTCGGAGGTAGGGCCTTGATTCGGGAAGTGGTCATAGGGTGGTTGAGACAATTCCGTCAAATCATGACGAAGAAGGCTCATCATCCTACTTGCCGCTTCCTGAACTGCCATAGCCTCAGAGGTGGCAAGTGCTTGGACACAGTAAGGAACACTGCCGGCTACGTGCCTAGCGATGACATTGATGAAGGCACGGTACTCCTCCATCCCTGGTCCTCGATCTCGTCGATAAATGGCATACTCCGGCTGATAGGTGAAGTTGGAGCGCCACATCATGTCCCGAAGTAAGGCAGGGAACCCATCAACATCTTCAGCTCGAGTCTCCTTAACCAAATACCAACCGCTCATCTATAGGCAAAAAGACAAGATAAGAAGCAATTCACTTTTAAATAAACCAACAGAAAGTTGGGCAAGAAGTGACATTAAGGAGGATAAGGAATAAAAGATGTCATACTTAAGCTTTCAAAATTATACTACTACTTGAAAATAGTTTTATTAGAAGACTCTCTAACAACTTCGGCCATGCTACTTCTAACCTACAGGCAACGTATGCTCTGATACCAACGCTGTGGGCTCCCCGGGTTATTGGAAATGTACTTAATTAAATTCATGCAGTAACATGATTATTAATGAAGGAACAGTACTGTCCCTCAATTAAAGATCATGCTAAAGGTATAAATTCAATAAGTAACAATTCCAATAAACAGGATCCCCGGATATATATATATATATATCTCACAATGGTTCCCAGGATCAATGACCATTGCATATATATATCCTTTAACAACATTGCATCATACACATACAAGTCGTACGTTTGCATTATTAAACATAAGTTTACAACATTCGGGTTTAGTACTACAATATAGAGTGACTTGGTCACTACAACATATTCAACAGCGGAAGCAAAATAAACTGAAAAAAAAGTCCACCAATGGCCTCATCCACCCGCAGGCAATTGCGTGGAGGAAAGAAGTAGCGTTACTCGTTAGCGTCACCCTGATCGGCGCTAACGGGTACTTCATAAAAAAGCCGTCCTCACCTGCAACAATAGGTGATAGCACCTTGAGTACGGAAGGTACTCAACAAGTCTTACACAAACTATTAAAATAAAGTGTTGATTAGAGCCTAACCAAAGGAATAGAATTGTTACATGCATAAGGTTACAACAGGAAGGTATAAAGGTTCAGATTTGCATAAAGCAGGACATCTTAACCTATAATTGCTAAATCTTTGGTAAAGCAATTTAATAAATCAAAGTTTGCTTAGAACAGTAAGTAAATGACATAAAAGTAAACGGTAAAGTGCATGATTCCCTCATGCAAACCGAAAATAAACGGAAACCACATTTTGAAAATCAAAATTTCTATACAGGTGACATCAATTCAAGTTATCGTCCATGACCGTGGACACGGCTATTCGAACAGTTTATACTGCGGGGTGTACATCTTTACCCACATGACTTAGCTAGCGTTGCCTTGGATGCCTCCGAATGATGACATACTTCCTTTGGTATGCCGACCGGGAAACTAAGATTTGGTATTTTCAACAAGCCAACACTATTGAGTTGGACCCCATGTGTGAACTGATCCCGCTTAAACAATGACTGATAGCACCTGCTTAACCGGGGCACACATGTTGCGTCGAATGCCGATCCAAACAATTTAATGCGAATTGGGTTCCCTACCCATAGTAGAATGCTATCGGCACCATTAAGGTATCGTATATGCGACGAGGCACATATACGCCTCACCCTCCTAAGAACATCCGACTTGACATACAAGCTCGCATGGCATAAAACGCAGTCCTCGGACGAGCATCTATGCCATACAAGGTCAATACACATATCCTTACTCTCCTGTTTCCAACTCAATAGTCTTAACATTTTACTTAACCAAACAGCGCCCATACACTGCATGTGGAAGTACGTGGGGACTTGAACCGAGTAGTCGAGTTCGGTCCTTAATTAACCCTGACAAGTCCACCACAAACCCAATCTCGTGCACAAAAGCACCATCACTAGCTTCCTCTTGTCCGAGATCAATTTGAATTTCAAATACAAGACTGATTTAAAGAAACTGGATAAAGAGTTTAAAATAACAATAGTTCGGTTGTGATTCCCATGTTTGACAAGATATGCTTGTCAAACTCTAAAATCTCTAGACTGCATGTCTAAGCTAAAACTAAAAATATAGGTTATGATATACGATACTATGCTAGGTTAAGTGTATGGTGACAATTGAGGTAATCCATCATGTTTGGTCATAACTAACTACTAACAGATCACATTTTGTATTTTGGAAAAATAGCATGCACAGATATCACCGGATTTGTAAAAGCTATTGTACAAAATTTGGGATCAATATGGTGCAAAGAGGATGCTTGCCTTGGTAGTAGTATACTACATTGCGAGTTCTGATCTGATCGAGGTAGATTCAAAACTTCAAATGAACCGATTCTATAGAAAGCAAATAAATCCAATAAATGCCAAATCGATGATGAAGTCCAAAATGGAAGAAAGATGCATGATTACAGTATGCTTAAGCCATAACTACCCATAATAATGATAATAACCCATTTTATAACCTCATTTTTTCAAAAGACAGAAATTAGGTTTTAGTGCAAAGTTCCGCTTTTGATTTTAAAAGAGTGAAAACAGGGCAAAGTTGCAATTTTGGAAAAAGTAATATAGAACATGCAAAAGTTCATAAATGACATAAAAGACTGAAAAGTTAAACTGATCCCTTTTCAGTTTGAAGCAAGTTGAAGCTACTGATGCTCAAAAGAATGATTCACAAGACTTCTAAAGTCCTTAAGATGCTCAAGATATCATAACTAGGGTTTTGGCTTACCAAAGATAGGAAAGATACCAAGATTCCAAAACTCGAAGTTGATCGACAGAGAGATAAATTCTGATTTAACCTGCAAAAGATATCAAATCTTTAATGCAAGGTAAAACCAGTGCTTAAGGATGGATAAGCAAAGGATAGGAGCAAAAATCCCATTTGGCGACAAGGAAGAAAGTGAGCTTGGTGGTCAACAATGGCTGCAAACTCAAAGAAACTAGGGTTTATATATAGATGTTGAGCTACAGGCAAGAGAGAAAGATCTAGAGTTGATGAGGTGTCCATTTAGCTAAACATCCAAAAATTAGTGCATAATCTTTGGATAAATCCTCTCCCCACTCACAAAAATGGTCATGCGCAGAGATAAGGAAGAAGAGAGGCAAAATATGACATGTGGGCCCCTTTGTCATTCTCACATGTAGCTCACAAAAGCTCAAAGAATATCACCGTCCGATTGGAAATGGCGGTGTGATAAATAGAGAGATTAAATGATTTGAATCGGTACCAATTAATATGGACCGCACGATCTAGATTGGTTGATCGAGATCTAATCGAAATCCCGAAGGGTCATGGCTCGCTTTCAAAGAGAGACGTTGGATTAAAATCCAACGATCGATTAAAGGATACACGTCACCCCTTTTAGATGCGATGGCACAAAGACCGTTGGATTTGATTTCTACGGTCAGGATGGAAAATTGAACCGGATGGTCCGATTGCATACACTCATATGGACCTTACGATTGAAATCCAACGATCAACCGAATTTGGGCTTTAAAGGCCCACGGTCAAAAAGGAGCGCCGTAGGATTGAAATCCAAAGGCCCATATAAACGCGCGCCTCTGATTTCAAATTGGAATAAGCGACGCCGTTAGATCAAGAATGAACGGCTGCGATCGTGAGGGGATCCGGAGTCGTCCGAATGCATACACTAATCTGGACCACACGATGAAGATCCAACGGCCCAGAGGAGTGCGGGCTTTATAACACGCGGTAAAAAGGAAAAGCCGTAGGATTTGAATCTAACAGCTCAGATAAAAGCGCGCCTTTAAGTTTAAAACGAAAAGAGGTGCGCTGTTGGATCGAGAATGAACGGTGGAGATTGAAAAGGGATCCGGAGTTGTCCGATTGCACACACTGATCTCGCTCGTTAGATCAAGATCCAACGGCGGAGATTAAGATGCACACGTGGGCGACTTGCGGGTGTTATAGCCGCGCGCTTCGATTGAAGATCAACGGCTCATATCACGCGTGGAGTTTTGGGCTCGCGCCCGAACGTGACCGAGCCAGACCAATTGCACTGGGTTGGACCCAACCACATGATACCGAGTCGCTACAGTGCAATGGTTTAGGTTTAGACCGGTTTAGTTGACCAGAACCTTATTCAAATATTCCAAGGTTTGACTGGGCTTTTAAAAATAGCAAATAAATTTATAAATTCACGAAATTTTTACTGTAAGCTACTGGGATAACATATTTCCCAGATAAATTTTATAAACCCCATTTTCACTTTTTAAAATACATAAATATTTATTTCAGGCCGAAAATATTTATTTAAAGACAATAAATTTTTCTTTAAGCCCAAATAATTTCTAAAAATGCAACAAAAATATTTTTAGCCAAGATAATTTATCTAGGCTTTAATAAAAATACTTCCCAGACATAATACAAGTTTTATCTTGTATTCCTTTAAGACTTTAAATGGTTCTTTAGGGTTTTGGCTAAAAAGGAAGGTTTTTAATTTGTAGCATGCTGCCCAAAGTGTAGAAATGAACAGTAATGCTATGAACAGTACCTCATTACTGTTCATAAAGCATTTTATTACTGTTTATAAACTTGGGGTTGTTACAAAGAGCATGCTTGCATAGGCACTACATCAAAGTCGGTACTATCTTTGTAATTACCAGCTGAAATTTGTACTCTCACAACTTTGTTTACCTTTAACTTACCACACGAATTGAACCATTGGATGTAGTAGGGACGTGGGTGTGGTTGTGTGGTCAAACCAAGCTTCTCGACCATCTCGGAGCTTGCAAGGTTGTTGCAACTCCCTCCATCAATGATGACTCTGCAGGCTCTCTCCTTCACGAGGAATCTGGATTGGAACAAGTTGTGCCGCTGATTTTGCTCCGCTCTCTCCACTTGTGCGCTCAGCACTCGCTGCGCAACAAGGCTCACATGAGTCCCTGTTTCAACGGCAGCTACTTGTTCTTCCACATCATCAGCATCACTGTCTGTCTCATCTCCTCCGCCTGCAATGTTAGCTGCAAGCACATACTCATCCTCAATATCACTAACACTTACATAACCTCCGTCTTCGGTGGCAAGGTAGGCTCGCTGACTTGGGCAGTCCCTCATGACATGGCCCATTCCCTTGCAACGATGGCAAATAATCCCAGTCGTATGACCTGTGGAAGCAACTGAAGAAGAACTCTTGGCTGGAGCCTGCACACTAGTAGATTTCTTTACCTCGGGTGCATGTGTTGGTGTCGGAGGTGTCTTTGAACGCGCCCTACTCGAGGAGGGGGCAGCGGACGCGTGGCGAAGGTTGGACTGTTTTAACGTGCCCTGATGTTGATCGTGGTGTATACGTGCTTCCAAAATGGTTCCTTGGCCTCTGCTGTCGACCCTGCAATTCTTTTTTTGCCAAACAAGCAAGGTGGAACAATCTAGGAACACTATCATATTCTTTGTAGTCAACTATGTCCTGAATTTCACGTATTAGTCCCCCATGAAAACGTGCCATAGCAGCCTCTTCATCCTCAATAATATCACAACGCAACATACTAATTTGTAGCTCCTGATAATATTCTTCTACAGATCTATTGCCTTGGTTTAAACGCTGCAATTTCTTACGCAAGTCCCTTTTAAAAGAGGGTGGAATAAATCTGTTACGCATAGCAACCTTTAAAGCATCCCAGGTAGTAGGCGCTAATCCATCATTGCATACTCTACTCCACCAAATGATGGCAAAATTTTTAAATTCACTTGTAGCTTGCCTAACTCTGTGCACTTCGGGAACTAAGTGAGCATTAAATTTATGTTCTACCGTCATCTCCCAATCTAAATATACTTCAGCATCATAAGCACCCGCAAAAGATGGTATAGTGAACTTGACTTTAGCATATGGATCATCATTATCACGTGCATTATGTTGCGGAAAGTTATTACCTCTCATACCTTGACGGTTGAAGTTCAATCGGTTCCGTTGTCGTGCATCAAGGGCATCGCGGTTGCGCATCTCATTATCGTTGTCGATCTCATGGTCGTGGACTGCACCTTGAGGATCCACACGACCATTGTTCGGCGGTTGATTGGCCATACCATCAATATGTGCATTGAGTGTTGCAATGCTAGCATTGAGCTGTTGTAGTGTAGCATTTGTCTCTGCAAACTTCCTTTCGATGTCGTCATTAATAGCATGACGGTGCTCATCCAACATGTAATACCCTGAATTTGTATCGAACAAGAATCGGGAGAGGTTAAACTTTCAGGAAGGAATTCAATGGTTTTTGGGAGGGACCAACAGGAGATTTCTTAATTTAATTACTAAAGAGGGGGTGATGTTGTTGTAGCACAACTGGGCTTGGGCCGGCCCATGTGGCCTAGGGGGGTGGCCGGCCAAAGTGGGGGGCAGCACTCCCCCACCTCCCCAACCCTAGCCGCAACCCCCTCCTCTCCCACTCCCCACCTCCCCAACCCGGCCGCCACCTCTCCTCCCCTTTCCCCACGCCTCTCTTGCCCTGGTTGCCCATCCTTGCGCTTCAACCTCCCCTCCAAGAACTCCCATTGCTGCCGGCCTAGTGGAGAAGAAGACAACATTGCAGCCGGCCATAGAGGAAGAAAGGAGGGAAGAAAGGAGGAAGAAGAGAAGGGAGAAGAGGAAAAAGGGAGGGATCGCCATCCGGGGTTCGCATTCGCAGCGTCGTCAAGGGTAACATGCTGTTCTTGAAGGATAATTAGTCTTGGGAGAGATTTTGGTTAGTCTTTGTTTAGATGGTAGTCGGCCTGCTGTAATGCAATTTTCGTCCAGTGGCTTGCGGGTAAATTTCGTGTGGTTAGATGATGAATCTGGAGTTTTGGTCTCCTAGAGAGTTGTAGGTTATTGTCTTAGCTTTCAGTGGCCGCCAAGTTCACTCAAATCCGATTAACGGTTAGAGAGTTATGATTTTTCTAAGTCTGCTGTTCCACTGCTCTGTCAGTATTTAGACAGATTGTAGAAAACCAATTAAAAGTGATGGATAAAGTGAAAATCTGAGAACCCCAGTATAACGAAAGTTGTAGATAATCCTTCTAGCTTTCAGGAAAACTAAAGATCATGAAATTCGGACGAACGTAGAGAAAGTTATGATAGTTTCATTGTTGCTGTCCAGAAACCCGACGTGAAAATTGATACTCTGTTGTTTAGATTGGTAGGGCTAGTAAATGGCCGAATCAGAGAACCTCACCAACTAGGTTTAGAAGGCGAATTCAATAACCTTTTCAGATTGTCCAAGATCACTCCATTTGGATTTCTGTACATTTAGTTATGATTTTTCGAAGGGGCTGTTCTCTGGAAAGAAATCTGACAGCCCGCTTTAACGTTGGGAGTTACGTTTAGTGGACGATGTACTCATGTTGTGTTTATGATTTTGTTATTAGACCTTTATGGTAGCCTTAGCTTGTCTCAATTGTTGTCAGGTGTGGGTTTGGCTCCGGGAGCAGTACCTCATTCCCGACATCCACCTTCGCACGGTTGAGGCAAGTGCATTGTTGTTTGAATGGTTGTCTAAATTGTGTGTTATTTGCTGTATGGATGTATTGCAAGATGGTATACTTAATGAATGCTTAAGTATGGTTATTGCTCAAATGATGCTCATGCTTTACTATGATTAAGTGATGTTGTACTTTGGTAATTTGATGATGATTACATGATAAGCATTTGCATAGAGATATCATGTTGAGGCTTGGTCACGTAGTGTCCAAGTATGTTTCCTTTGGAGACCCCCGTCATGAATGTGACGGGCCCGAGATCCCCTCACTCGTGGAGTGTGGGCTTGAGGTCCCCGTTACTTGCGGAGTAACGGGCAATTGGTCCCTGTGCGTGCGCGCACAGGCATGGGTATGCGGCGGCGGTCGATACTCAGCATTACAGGTGTAATGTACACAGAAAGTTAAAGATAAAAGTCCTTGAGCATTGCATTTGCATACACGATGTTCTAATGTTAGTCTCCTTTACATGTGTGTTATTGCCATGGTTTCTTAATGTACTTGCTGAGTCTATGGACTCACTCTTGCTTTATTGTTGTTTAGGTACCCGAGACAGAATGACATGCATGGGGAAAGTAGACGCTAGTCACACACATACCACATGAACTAAATAAGGATGAATGATCTTCAGAGAATGATTGATCTTTGAATATTATGATTTGTTTTATGCTATGGATTAAATGTAATAATGAGGAGTAGTGGAGTTTTATACCTCTCTAGTTATGATGGATTCTTAGCATGTTTCGATTATCCTTTGATGTCTTGGAATGGAAGTTTAATTAATATTTGATTATCTGTGTTGGAACCTTCATGTAAATAACTTTACAAGGGAGGTTACGCCAAAATTTATTAAATTGTCTTCCTTAGAGTTTTTTTAGAGTTTGTTTAGTAGCATTCCGTGTTCATGACGGATCGGGTTATTACAGATTAGTATCGAGCGGTTTGTAGGTCCGTGGAATATGAAAGGTTAAATTTGACACACTATGCAGAGAGGTGGGAATGGGTTAATGCATTGCATTATGCTGCTTTTGAGATTTTGATTTCTTTTGTGTTGATAGCTGCTAGCTAGACTACTCTTGTGGTCCTAGATGATGAAATTGCTTATTGTTTGATTGTTTTGCTGTGATGATTAGATATGGCAAGGGGTGGAGGCCGAGGTCGTGGTCGAGGCCGGCAGGGAGCCGGGCGAGGCCAGGCATCGCCCCCGCCAGAAGTTCGGAATTCCGTAGTGGGAGAAGCTAGCCCTGCGGAGTCAGAGGAAGAGGTTGCTTCATGCAGACAGAGAACCGAGCCCGCCACCGCGCTGTTGTCGCTCTGTGGTGGCCTGCGCATGCACTGCGGCGTATGCCATGGGATTACATCAATGGAACGCTTTGAGGCTGGACACCTTCGACGGTCGAGCACGCTGTCGACGCAGCTAATTGGCTGCGACACATGGAGAGGCACGCCAGAGCTCGGGATGACATCGAAATGAGGCTCGGTTCGTGGCCTTCCAATTGAAGGCGGCGGATATCGGTGGGAAGGAGTTACGATGGCGGGACGGCAGCTCATGGACCGATTACAGGAGTATTTTGTTGAGCACTTCAGAAGAGGTTTTATCCACTTCATATGTGGAGCGAATGGAAGTCTCCTTGCGTAACTTCAAGCGGGGAAGATGACGGTGGATGAGTATGAAGCGAGTTTTAACAACTGGTTCGTTTTGTTCCATTGTGGCCACAAATGATGAGGAAAAGCCAAGAGGTTTCGCGGGGGCTCGAGCAAGAGTTCCGGCGGTATTGGGAGCATTGGAGTTGCGGGATTTCAGCTCCTGGTCGAACAAGCCGGGGGCATGGAACGGAGATGCAGCTTGGTGAGGAGCCGCCGGAGGAGAAAGCGCTGTGGTATCGAGGAGCGGTGGCGGCGAGAAGAGGGGTTTTGGCGGTGGGGTGGGACCTTCCAGAGTCCACTTCCAAGAGGTTCAAAGGTCGCGAAATCATTCAAGACCAAGTTCACGAGCACGCATCTTCTTCCACCTCGCGTGCGTCTGCAGCTGCACCTAGGTTACGTCCGGTCCCAGGGCAGGGCATGAAGTGCTTCAAGTGCGGCAGTGAGCATAGAGCTTCAGAGTGCAGCTGGTTCGGGTCTTGCCGCCATTGTGGTCAGGAGGGCCATAAGGCATTGGTTTGTCGGCGGAATCCCGCTAGTATCATCAAGTGGGAACCTGTGCCAGTGTCAGTGCCAGCGCCAGCAGCTTCTTCTCGAGGGTCGGTTCAGATGTTAGCAGCTACTCCTACTCCTACTTGGGCACCGCCACAGTCTTACTTCCCTACTCCTGGAGGAGCTCCACCGCCAGGGTATTTTTGGCCGCCCCCTCCTGTGGCTCCATTTCCAGTAGTAGCACCTTCAGCACCTCCAGCAGTTCCCGCACCACCGTACCAGGGCGTTGGAGCCCCTACCGCCCCAGCAGCAGTCTCCTACGCTATGCCGACGGCAGAGTCGGTGAGTCGTCCTGATGTGGTGACAGGTACGCTCTTGGTGGATTCAGTAGAGGCACTTGTTCTATTTGATTCTGGGCTACCTTTTCTTTTGTATCACTAGATTTTGTTAGTAAGGCGAGTTTGAGTCTGCAGCCAATAGCTCGATCGATTCTAGTTAATTCTCTGGGAATTCTCTCTAGCTCTGATTTGTCCGGGTTGTGTGATTTCGTTAGATGGAGAAGAGTTTATTGCTAATCGATGGTTATGAGGATGGAGCCGTTTGATGTCATCTTGAGGATTGACTGGTTGCATAATTACCGTCTTTGTCATTTCTGTTTTGGAAGACAATAACCACGCAAGCTCCGTGCAGGCGGAGATAGTATTCCAATGTAGCGCTCCATCTCACTCACTTTTTGTGATGGCTAGTCTTTTCCGGTGGCGTGCGCGAAGAATGGGTTCCTTTTGTCTCTAGTGGAGAAGCCGAGTTCATTTGTTGCGTGAGAAGAAATTTTGGTCGTTCGGGAGTTCTGGATGTTTTCCAGTGAGAACTACCGAGGATGCCACCACCTCGTCTGTAGAGTTCAGAATTGATTTGGTACGTGCGCCCGACTGTCTCTATGACCCCTACCGGTTGGCCCGTCCGTTCGGGAGGAACTAAAGCGATTGGATGATTTAAAAGCAAAAGATCTCATTCGTCCCAGTGTGTCTCCATGGGAGCCCTGTTCTTTTACCAAGAAGAAAGATGGTAGTTGGCGCATGTGTATTGATTATCGTGCTCTTAACCGATTAACCATCAAGAATAAGTATCCTCTGCCTCGTATAGAAGATCTATTTGATCGGTTGAGAGGGCCAAGGTATTCTCAAAGATTGATCTTCAATCGGTTATAATCAAATCCTGTCCGAAAGGAGGATATTGAGAAGACGGCATTCTCTACAAGGTATGGGCATTTTGAATTTAAAGTTATGTCTTTTGGACTAACGAACGCCTATTTGCTTTCATGGAGACTATGAGCAGGATGTTGCACGAATACTGGATGATTTTGTGGTAGTCTTTATAGATGATATCTTGATATATTCAAAGACCAAGTGAACATGAGCGACACACGAGGCTTGTGTTGGAAACACTAAGGAGCATAAGTTTTATGCCAAACTGAAAAGTGCGAGTTTTGGACGTGCAAGTGGGATTTACAGGGCATGTCATCAATGATAAGGGAATCACAGTTGATCCAAGTAAGATTTCTCTGATGGTAGAATGGAAGACGCCAACCAATGTCAAAGAAGTGAGAAGCTTTCTCGGCATGGCGGGATACTATCGGCGTTTTGTGCGGGATTTCTCCATTATTGCTAAACCCTTATCCGGACTCACACGTAAGGATGTGAAGTTCGGTGGGATGATGATTGTGAGCGTAGTTTCCAAATCCTTAAGGAAAAGTGGTGACCGCCTGTCCTTACACTTCCCGAGCACGGAGGCGATTTACGATGTACTACGATCGCGTCTCGGATTGGGTTGGGTTGTGTCCTTATGCGGGAAGGGAAGGTGATAGCTTATGCGTCAAGGCGGTGAAGAAGCATGAGCAATTACCCAACTCATGATTTAGAGTTGGCAACCATGAGTGTTTGCCACAAACTTTGGAGGCATTATCGTATGGTGAGGGTTGTGATGTTTTTACAGATCACAAGAGTCTTAAGTATATTTTCACTCGAAAGATCTGAATTTAAGCGTGCAGTGGTCGGAGCTAATTAAGGATTATGATCTATCTATTCAATACCATCTGGAAAGGCAAATGTGGTGGTGATGCTCTTAGTCGCAAGGCGACGCCGCTACGATGGATTATCTCATTGCTGACTTTGACCGTATGGGAATATCATTTTGCTATCACGGGGACCGCACGTGTTGAAACACGGTGATCTTGGAGTCGGCCATTCGGGCGGGTGCGAGAGCTGCAACAGAAGATCAATTATTGCAAAGGGTTCGAAAGCGGTTGGATTTGGGCAAGGACGGAGATTTCAGTTTGGATGGGTGTGGTGCGTTGCGGTTTAAGGGCCGCCTTTGCGTACCACAGAAAGCGAAGGTCAAGGATGATATTCTGAAAGAGGCACATCGTACCCCGTACACTGTTCATCCGGGTGAAACGAAGATGTATCGTGATCTAAAGCAGAATTTCTGGTGGAAAAGGATGAAGGTGGACATAGCTAATTATGTGGCCTCATGTGGTGTTTGTCAACAGGTGAAGGCGGAACACAAACGTCCTGCAGGGTTGTTGCAACCTTTAGAGATTCCGCAATGGCCGTGGGACGATATTTCTATGGATTTTGTAGTTGCGTTACCCCGGTCACCAAGGGGTAAGGATGCAGTGTGGGTGGTAGTGGATCGTCTCAGTAAGTCTGCACACTTTATACCAATTCGCACTACTAACTCAAAGAAGTGATTTAGCTCCCATCTATGTGCGGAGATTGTGAGATTACATGGGGTGCCAAAGACCATCATTTCCGATAGAGATGCCAAGTTTGTCTCCAAGTTTTGGGAAAGTTTCTGAGTGCCTTGGGCACACAACTCCGTTGAGTACAGCATTCCATCCACGCATGGATGGGCGGGCGAGCGTACCATCCGGACCACGGAGGACATGTTGCGGACTTGTGTTTTGTCTTGGAAGGGTAGCTGGGAGGATCAATTGCCTTTAGCGAATTTGCTTATAACAACAGCTATCATTCAAGCATAAAAGCCGCTCCGTTCGAGGTTTTGTATGGGCGTAAGTGCAGTCACCACTTTCTTTGGGAAGCCGTGGGTGAGAAGGCGATTTGGGTCGGATTGGGTACAAAAGATCAGAGCGAGTAGCTCGGTGAGACAGAACACATTAGCGACTCAAAGCGAGCAGAAAAGTTATGCGACGTGAGAAGAAGAGATTTGGAATTTGAAGTGGGGATCAGTGCTCTTGAAAGTGTCCCCACTAAAGGTGTGGTGAGGTTCGGTGCAGAGGAAGCTTAGCCCAAGGTACATAGGACCATTCACGATCTTGGCTCGAATCGGAAGGCGGCTTATCTTTTAGAACTACGAGTCTATGCGTGGAGTGCACAACGTTTTCATGTGTCCATGTTGAGAAAATACTTGAGGACCGGAACATCTTATTGCATTAGAACCCTAACAATTGAGCGGGACTGTCCTTTGAGTCCAAACCAGTCTGCAGTGGAAAGATCAGAGAAAGAATTGAGGAACAAAACCCGGACTGAGAGGGAGGCCACTTGGGAACTGGAGTCTCAGTGCGCGAGCTTTATCCGGACTTATTCTCTTAAGGTACATACCCTTCGTTGTTAAGTTATTAGTCTCGGTTACCCTTTTGAGGTTTGGCGTTTAGATTCGGGTCGAATCACGCTAAGGGGAAGACCTGTAATACCACAATTTGTATCGAACAAGAATCGGAGAGGTTAAACTTTCGGAAGGAATTCAATGGTTTTGGGAGGGACCAACAGAGATTTCTTAATTTAATTACTAAAGAGGGGGGTGATCGCTGTTGTAGCACAACCTGGGCTTGGGCCGGCCCATGTGGCCTAGGGGGGTGGCCGGCCAAAGTGGGGGGCAGCACTCCCCACCTCCCCAACCCTAGCCGCAACCCCCTTCCCTCTCCCACTCCCCCACCTCCCCAACCCGGCCGCCACCTCTCCTCCCCCTTTCCCCCCACGCCTCTCTTGCCCCGGGTTGCCCATCCGTGCGCCCCCAACCTCCCCTCCAAGAACTCCCATTCTTTGCGGCCTAGTGGAGAAGAAGACAACATTGCACCGGCCATAGAGGAAGAAAGGAGGGAAGAAAGGAGGAAGAAGAGAAGGGAGAAGAGGAAAAAGGGAGGGATCGCCATCCGGGGTTCGCATTCGGCAGCGTCGTCAAGGGTAACATGCTGTTCTTGAAGGATAATTAGTCTTGGGAGAGATTTTGGTTAGTCTTTGTTTAGATGGTAGTCGGCCTGCTGTAATGCAATTTTCGTCCAGTGGCTTGCGGGGTAAATTTCGTGTGGTTAGAAGATGAATCTGGAGTTTTGGTCTCCTAGAGAGTTGTAGGTTATTGTCTTAGCTTTCAGTGGCCGCCAAGTTCACTCAAATCCGATTAACGGTTAGAGAGTTATGATTTTTCTAAGTCTGCTGTTCCACTGCTCTGTCAGTATTTAGACAGATTGTAGAAAACCAATTAAAAGTGATGGATAAAGTGAAAATCTGAGAACCCCAGTATAACGAAAGTTGTAGATAATCCTTCTAGCTTTCAGGAAAACTAAAGATCATGAAATTCGGACGAACGTAGAAAGTTATGATAGTTTCATTGTTGCTGTCCAGAAACCCGACGTGAAAATTGATACTCTGTTGTTTAGATTGGTAGGGCTAGTAAATGGCCGAATCAGAGAACCTCACCAACTAGGTTTAGAAGGGAATTCAATAACCTTTTCAGATTGTCCAAGATCACTCCATTTGGATTTCTGTACATTTAGTTATGATTTTTCGAAGGGGGCTGTTCTCTGGAAAAGAAATCTGACAGCCCGCTTTAACGTTGGGAGTTACGTTTAGTGGACGATGTACTCATGTTGTGTTTATGATTTTGTTATTAGACCTTTATGGTAGCCTTAGCTTGTCTCAATTGTTGTCCAGGTGTGGGTTTGGCTCCGGGAGCAGTACCTCATTCCCGACATCCACCTTACGCACGGTTGAGGCAAGTGCATTGTTGTTTGAATGGTTGTCTAAATTGTGTGTTATTTGCTGTATGGATGTATTGCAAGATGGTATACTTAATGAATGCTTAAGTATGGTTATTGCTCAAATGATGCTCATGCTTTACTATGATTAAGTGATGTTGTACTTTGGTAATTTGATGATGATTACATGATAAGCATTTGCATAGAGATATCATGTTGAGGCTTGGTCACGTAGTGTCCAAGTATGTTTCCTTTGGAGACCCCCGTCATGAATGTGACGGGCCGAGATCCTCACTCGTGGAGTGTGGGCTTGAGGTCCCCGTTACTTGCGTAACGGGCAATTGGTCCTCATGTGCGTGCGCGCAAGAGCATGGGTATGCGGCGGCGGTGCGATACTGCATGACAGTGTAATGTACACGAAAGTTAAAGATAAAAGTCCTTGAGCATTGCATTTGCATACGATGTTCTAATGTTAGTCTCCTTTACATGTGTGTTATTGCCATGGTTTCTTAATGTACTTGCTGAGTCTATGGACTCACTCTTGCTTTATTGTTGTTTAGGTACCGAGACAGAATGACATGCATGGGGAAAGTAGATCGCTAGTCACACACATACCACATGAACTAAATAAGGATGAATGATCTTGAGAGAATGATTGATCTTTGAATATTATGATTTGTTTTATGCTATGGATTAAATGTAATAATGAGGAGTAGTGGAGTTTTATACCTCTCTAGTTATGATGGATTCTTAGCATGTTTCTGATTATCCTTTGATGTCTTGGAATGGAAGTTTAATTAATATTTGATTATCCTGTGTTGGAACCTTCATGTAAATAACTTTACAAGGGAGGTTCTGCCAAAATTTATTAGAATTGTCTTCCTTAGAGTTTTTTTTAGAGTTTGTTTAGTAGCATTCCAGGTTCATGACGGACTGGGGTGTTACACAACACCCTTGTAAGCTCTTCCCTCACAACACAATCTTGCGCATTCAACTCCTCACCTGCCATTGTTAGTAGGAGACAAAAGACAACACAATGTATTATCCCTACCAACTACTAGGTGGTGGAAGGTGGAATCACACACTCTCAAGCGTCTTACCAAGCTCTTATGAATTTCTTACCAAATTGCAGCAGGTGGTCTGATCGGAGAGGGTGGGATGTATGACTCCAGCGGAGGCGAATGCGAGGATCCAAATCTGAGGGCCAAAAGTACGTGGAGCTCGGACAGGCAATGTTTAGTAGCAAGGAGCAGCAATAATGAAATCAGATTAGCAATGTTAAATCGAAGTCCACAGTACTCGTCACAGTTGCTGGTCCAAACGCACTCCTAGCACTAGCTCAAGCAAGCCGAAAGATAGGGTAGATACAAGCTCAAAAGAACAAAGTTGCAAAGCAACCGTTATCTCTGTGGGTGGTCGTGGAGCTCTGGTGGGTTGTGGTAGACCAACTGAGGGTGGTCGTGGGCCAACTGAGGTGGTCTCTTTTTCTTTTCTCTTTTTTTTATTCTTTCTTCTTCTTCTTTTTTTTTAACTGACGAAACCCAACCTAGGATTCCTCTTTTTTTTTTTTTGCGCAAGTGACCTTGACTCACAACTCTTCAAAACCCTTTTTCAGGCCTAAGGATAGATATAGGTCACAAACATTTTCCGGAGAGCAGGGGTATAAAGGTAATAAAAAGATACTCTCTGTCTCTCTCTCTGAACTTTGGCTATCTCTGTTTCGGCTATGGGATTTCTTCTCGGTCCTTGTTGGGTCGGACACGATATGATGAGTGTGTAGGTGTCCGAGAGCAACCAGAAATAGATAGACTTGTCGGGGGCGAATACTCGAGCAGGTGGTCGAACCCGAGAAGGTGATCAAACTCGAGTAGGTGGTCGAATCCGACGAGGTGGTCGAACTCGATGTAGGTGGTCGAATCCGACTGGGTGGTCGAATTCGAGTAGGTGGTCGGATGGGAATGTTGGCTCGAGTAAGTGGTCGGATGGGGGTGGTGTCAGGAGTAAGTGGTCGGATGGGGGGGTGACTCAATTCTCGGCTATAGCAGACAAACCCTAATTGCAACAGATGCAACAAAGGACAAGCCGAGATACACGATGACCAAAACAGCAAAGACTCGACGCTAGAAACTAGATCACGACGACTAGACCAGCAACAAAGACACCGACGATGGACTCGAACTCAACAACGCGAATACTGAAAACAAAATTGCGAAAGGCACAACGTGGTTTGGACAGCGGAAATACTAAGATCTAAAACTTTTGTAGCGCAATTTTACGGACTATAGGTGATGGAAAACAACTAACAAAAGGGGATAAACGAGATTACCTAACGGGCAACCTTCGCTCTGATACCAAATGATGAATCACGGTGTCCCGATCTTCCGATAGGTTCGATTGGTTTCGTCGTGAGGACGTTGACGCTTTGAGGCTTTCGACCAGCAGATCGTCACCTTGCAATTCGCTACACCCGCACGATCGCCGTTATCAACCACGCTTCGCGCGATCGACCTTACCACGAGGGTTATTGTTCCTGCAAGCAATCGAAGCAACTCACAAGAACAAGGAAAATGCAATCTGAATTGTATTGCGAATATGAATGAAGTTCACAATGTGGGGTTCCTCAAACCGATAAACGGTGAAACTGCAAAGTGGCAGAATAATCTAAGAAAAACCCAACCCTAAACTGTGGCGGCTGCTGTATATATATAGGGGGGGAACGTGAGGGGGTTGACCTAGGGTTGTGCGACCATGGGGAGAGGCGTACACAACCTAGGCGTTGACCCCAACACGCTTACAAGGCCCTATTAGGCCCAAAACGGTGTCACAACACCTAATGTCTGATCGTAGAGCGTGAGACCTAGTCGTAGCGCTGACTGGTCTGGTCGTAGTGCTAGCGAACCTTGTCGAGGAGCTTGAGATGTGATCGTAGCGCTGGCTGGTCTGGTCGTAGCACTGAAGAACCTAGTCGAGGATCTTGAGACTTGGTCGTAGCGCTGGCAGGACTGGTCGTAGGGCTTGTAGACCTGGTCGTAGACCTTGGGGATCCATTATTCCTAAGTAACAATAGATCACAATTATTAGGTAGTATACCATTCTGCATAGATAAATTATTAGCACCTAGAAACGAGCTCACCTCATAATTTAAGTGACGTGCACGAGCTCTTGTCATAGGACCTTGTAGTTTCGCAACTGGATCTGTAGGATTTTGTGTAGTGTGTGTATCCGACGGAGTGATGTCCTCATCATCCTTGCTATCTTCTCTAAATCCTTGGAGGATCCCGCAGATGGTGAACACCCGCAGGAATGGCAGCAGCAGTGCCAACGGACAAGGAAACGATCAGGCGGATCACCAGGATAATCACGTTCTGTAGCCGCCACCACCGCTGGCAGAAGGTCCCGACTAGCGCCAGATGATGGCGAATCGGACACATCTGATTGACCTCCTTGCCCAGTCACTACAGAATGTTCAGAATGCCCAAGCCGCTACCGCAGCAGCAACAGTTCCGACTCCACCCCCGCACCATCAGAGGCTGACCATGTCCGAATTCATGAGGATGCGTCCACCAACCTTCTCCAGCAGTACCGAACCGATGGACGCCGATGACTGGCTTCGGGCCATCGGAAAGAAACTGGGCATCATTCAGTGCTCCGATCGCGAGACGGTCTTGTTTGCCTCTCACCAACTCAATGGTCCCGCATCAGAATGGTGGGACAACTACTGCATCGCCCATAATGATGCCCAATCCATTTCATGGGCTGACTTTGTGCAAGCCTTCCGTCATGCACACATCCCGGTGGGGATGATGACTTTAAAGAAGAAGGAATTCCATGCGCTTCGCCAGGGCAACCGCACGGTGAATGAGTATCTTCACCGCTTCAATCAACTTGCCCGCTATGCCCCAGCTGATGTAGCCAGAGATGAGGACAGACAGGAAAGGTTCCTGGAAGGATTAAATGATGATATCTCTGTCCAACTTATTTCTTAGAATTTCACCGACTTCCAGCAGTTGGTGGATAAAGCAATCAGGCAGGAGGCCAAACACACAGAAATAGAGAACCGCAAGCGGAGGATGGCCGCTCAAAGATTCAACGCAGGAGGTTTGCCCAAACCTCGCATCTCCACACCGCAGCCGCAGCAACGTGGAAAGTTTCAATCTTCCACGTCTCGTACTCCAGCACCGCCACAACGCTCCAACCCCTCCAACTTCCGTGGCACTTCATCGGGAGGGCAGTTTCAGCCGAAGCACTCTACCTCCTCAACTTCTGGAGTTACGTGCTTCCACTGCAACGAGACAGGGCATTATGCCAATAAATGCCCGAAGAAGCAGCAAGGTATGACACCAGCAAGGCCAACATCCGGAGTTTCAGCTACCGGCGGCATCACAAGGCCAGCAGGCCAGTTCACCAAGGGGCGGGTGAACCATGTTACTGCAGAGGAAGCTCAGGCAGCGCCAGATGTTGTTCTCGGTATGTTCCTCGCAAATTCAATACCAGCATCTGTCCTATTTGATTCTGGAGCTTCACACTCTTTTGTGTCAAATAAATTTGTGGGAAAATATGGGTTACCTATATCCTCCTTAGCTACTCCCATGATAATTCATTCCCTGGGCTCGGAAATGAGAACCAATTCTCTATGCCCGAATCTTACTCTTGAGATATCCGGTGTATCCTTCCTAGCAGATCTGATAGTTTTACACTCCCAAGGTCTGGATGTAATACTTGGAATGGACTGGATAGCCAAAAACTGCGGTCAAATAGACTGTGCCAATAGGTCTATCACCCTCACCAATGACCAAGGTATATCGGTTGAATTCAAACCCAAGACCCGCACCGGAGAGAGTTCCATCCTCACCAGCTTGAAGGAAGTGAAACTGGAAGATATACCTGTAGCACGGGAGTATCCCGATGTCTTTCTGGAGGATCTACCCGGCATGCCACCGGATAGGGACATCATGTTCCTAATTGATCTAGTCCCCGGGACAGCTCCGATCTCGATGCGGCCCTACAGGATGCCAGCCAATGAGTTAGCAGAATTGAAGAAGCAAATCGAAGAGCTGCAAAGAAAATGGTACATTCGACCTAGTTCCTCACCATGGGGAGCCCCAGTACTATTTGTCAAGAAGAAAGACAATAGTATGAGAATGTGCGTTGATTACAGATCACTCAACGAGGTGACAATCAAAAACAAATATCTGTTGCCCAGAATCGTTGATCTATTTGACCAGTTGAAGGGAGCAAGTGTCTTTTCGAAGATTGATCTGAGATCTGGTTATCACCAATTGAAGATCAGACCTGAAGATATCCCGAAGACCGCCTTCACCACCAGATATGGACTGTACGAGTTTACAGTAATGTCCTTCGGACTAACCAACGCCCCTGCTTACTTCATGAATATGATGAACAAGGTGTTCATGGAATTCCTGGATAAATTCGTGGTCGTCTTTATTGACGATATTCTTATCTGCTCGAAGGATGAAGAGGAGCATGAGAAGCACCTCAGGATGATCCTAGACAAGCTCAGGGAGCACCAACTTTATGCCAAATTCAGCAAGAGTGAATTTTGGCTAAGTCAAGTTGCGTTCCTTGGACATATTGTATCTGCGGGAGGAATTGCAGTAGATCCTGCCAAGGTTGAGGCAGTAATGGAATGGAAACAACCCAGATCAGTCACCGAGGTGAGAAGTTTCCTTGGACTAGCAGGCTATTACCGCCGGTTCATCGAAGGTTTCTCGAAACTTGCAAAACCCATGACTCAACTTCTGAAGAAAGAAAAGAAGTTTGAATGGTCAAGCGCCTGTGAAGAAAGCTTCCAAGAGCTGAAAAAGAGGCTAGTCTCAGGCTCTCAGCACCGGTGTTGATTCTGTGACGCATCTCGTCAAGGCCTCGGATGTGTACTAATGCAGGAAGGTAAGGTCGTAGCTTATGCATCCCGGCAGTTGAGGCCACACGAAGGGAATTATCCGACTCATGACCTGGAGTTAGCACCAATTGTGCACGCTCTGAAAATCTGGCGGCATTATCTCATTAGTAACCGCTTTGAGATTTTCACAGACCATAAAAGCCTGAAATATATATTCACACAGTCCGAACTCAATCTCTGATGGAGGAGATGGTTGGAGTTGATAAAGGATTACGACCTCGGAATCCATTATCATCCAGGCAAAGCCAATGTGGTGGCAGATGCCTTGAGCAGGAAGGCATATTGCAATACCATTATGGTACAATAAAATCAACCAGAGCTGTATGAGGAACTGAAGCACCTGAATATGGAGATTGTCAACCAAGATTTCATAAACGCTTTGGAAGTTCAACCGACTCTTCAGGACCAGATCAAAACAAAACAATTAGAAGATGAAGACATTCAGGAAATCAAGAAGAATATGAGAAGAGGCAAAGCTCCAGGTTTCTCCGAGGATGAGCAAGGGACAGTGTGGTTTGGAGATCGCATCTGTGTACCCAACCAGCAGGAGATAAAGGAGTGGATTCTGAAAGAAGCTCATGAGTCGCCATACTCCATTCATCCTGGTAGCACCAAAATGTATCAGGACTTAAAAGAAAAATATTGGGGGGTCAGCATGAAGCGTGAAATTGCTGATTTCGTCGCTCGTTGTGATGTCTGTCAAAGAGTCAAGGTAGAGCACCAAAGACCCACTGGTTTGTTGCAGCCATTATGTAACACCCCAGCCCAACATGAGCCTGGAATGCTACTAAAGAAACCGTAATAATTCTAATCAAAGCAAACCTAATAAATTTCGGC
This sequence comes from Ampelocalamus luodianensis, assembly GCA_036346255.1. Classification (NCBI taxonomy): domain Eukaryota; kingdom Viridiplantae; phylum Streptophyta; class Magnoliopsida; order Poales; family Poaceae; genus Ampelocalamus; species Ampelocalamus luodianensis. Next base: position 49,027,446 of record CM070625.1, on the reverse strand, counting down.
AGAACCTCCCTTGTAAAGTTAATTACACGGAGGTTCCAACATTCAAATGAATCATAAATTAACCAAACTACTATCCAGAGACATCAAAAGATAATCAAAGATATGCTAAGTATCTAGCAATCCAGTGAAGTATAAAGTTCCACTACTCATCATTATTACACTTAAACCACTTCAAGAGACAGGATTTAATAAACTTTTGAGCATCTCGCCCAATTACTAAAACAATTACGATCTAAAGATCATTCAACTTTATTTAGTTCACGTGGCATGTGTGTGACTAGCAGTCTACTTCCCCCCATGCATGTCGTTCTTGGCTCGGGTACCTAAAATGACAATAAAAGCAAGAGTGAGTCCACAGACTCAGCAAGTACAGAAATAGAAGCTATAACATCAGCATCAATATGTAGAAGATCAACAACAAAACATTTCACATGCAAATGCAATGCTCAAGGATCCTTTCTCTTTATCTTTACGTGTGCATTACTACGATGTCACGAGTATGCACCGTCGCCGCATACCCATGCTGTCTTGGCGCGCACGCAGGGGACAATTGCCCATTACTCCGCAAGTAATGGGGACCTCAAGCCCACACTCCACGAGTGTGGGGATCTCGAGCCCGTCGCATTCATGACGGGAATCTCAAAGGAAACATGCTTGGTCATCTGCGTGACCAAGCCTCAACATGTTCTCAATATGCATATGCTCATCTCTTATTCATCATCAATCTTACCAAAAGACAACAACATTGTACAAAGAATAAAGCATAAGCATAATTTGAGCAATCATCATATTTAACATTCACTAGGCCAAAAGCATGCGATATTAGGTACTGTAATCACACCAACAATACCACACAAGCACAATTAAGTAACAACCAATGCACTTGCCTCAACGTGCGGGAGCGAAGGGCGCGAAGAGGCGCTGCCCACGGAATCACGCTCCTACCGAACATAAAGATAACTCAGACTAAGTCCAACATACTGGACCCAAAGAAAAAATAACAACACAATTGAACTCGCTTAACTCCCAAGCGTTTCCAAACTTCCAATTTCTAGCGATCGTTTTGGCGTCCACTGCGGGCACTTAACTTCTAAAAATCATATCTTTCTACTCAGGAGTCCAAATAAGTTGTTCTTGGACTCTCTTGAAAGCTAACTTAAATACCTAAATAAACATAGTTGGGGAGCCCTTACAATTCGGCCTTATACTGCCTCTACCAAGCCAAACTACAGAACCACAATTATCACGTCGGGTTCTCTGGACAGTGCACTAAAACTACCATAACTTTTGCTACCAAAGTCCAAATCAAGCGTTCTTTATCTCTCTGAAAAGGTATTGAAATTACCCACATTTTTCGTTATACTGAGATCCCCTGATTCTCCATTTAAATAGCAGGTTTATCCAGATTTCTACAGGCTGTCCAAAACTGACAGATTAACAGAGCAGCGATACTAAAAAATTCATAACTTCCTGACCGTTAATCGGATTTGGATGATCTTGGCGGCCACTGAAAGCTAATAACATTATCTAAATAACTATAGGAGATCAAAATCCCTAATTCTACTTCTAAACACCCTAAACGGACCGCGTAATATTCTAGACAGAATTGAACGTTGAACAGAATTAATCTGATCCAATCGATCTAATCGCAGTCGCATCCAATGACTTTCAAACAACACATGAAACCCATCGTTACCCTTGATGAAGTGCAGGACGACGACGAACGGCCTCGAAGAAGGTGATCCTCCTTCTCCTCTCTTCCTTCTCTTCTCCCTTTCCTTCTCACTTCTTTGGTCGGCAACAGCGAATGATGGAGGCAAGGGCTGCCATGGGAGGAGGCACCATGGTGGTGCTACAGTGTGGCGGCGTGCAATCGTAGCACGCACGCTTCTGATAGAAAAATTAGGGTTTTCCCCTTCTTTTAATAGTGGCTAGCCCCTCATGGGCCTCTTGGGCTAAGGCCTGAGGCCCAAGTTATCCCAATTATGCTAAAAACCCCCTCTCTAACTGCTAATTAAACTATTCTCTACTTGATCCCACTCTTAATTCGAATATTCTCTTCTGAATTAATTTGGAGTATTACATTCTACCCCCCTTAAACTGAATTCGACCCCGAATTCAAACCACGTTTACGCGAAAGAGATGATCACAGCTAAAACTTATTAACATTGCCACGAACCTGCTGTGAATAACTCCGGATATTGCTCACGCATGCGAGACTCAAATTCCCAGGTAGCCTCTCTCTCGGTCTACTGCGACAAAAAAAATACCTTGACGTACTGACGCGTTACGCCTTACTACTTGTCCCAACCTTTCAAGAGTCACTCGACGGACCTGTCTCGAAGGCACGGTCTTACTTGTGGGTCAAGCCGCTTCTAAGGAAGCTTTACCTCCAGTTTCTCCAATACGCCTCGACAATAGGTCATACAAAACATTCCGTGCTACACGACAGGACTCCAAATCGTCCTAGTGATACGCTATCTCCCAAATCTCCGCAACTTCCAGAAACAACCAATGTACCTTGGGCCAATATTCCCTTTGGCACCAAACCACAAAACCTGTGCATAACACATAGAACTCTTGTTCCTTGTATCATTCGATCTCTTCACTTTGACAATGAGCACCTCCTTTAACCCGGGAGGCACAACAGAACTTGTTTTAAAACAAACTATTTTAAAAAACAGAACCCAGCTGAAAATAAAAGGGTATCACCGCAACATGCATTACCAAGACCTTACTAAAAGAGTTAAATCCAAAAACCAAAAGATTCGTCATGAAACTCTTCCACTTTCCAAGTAGGCAGTTTGCCAAAGATTACCACAAAAGCCAAAGGCAAAATCACATGTATGCCCAATACAACCATTTCCTTTCTTTGTCTTAACCGAAAAGAACCACGCATACCGAAAAGAAACAACTCCATTTATAATTTGGCGTCTGGCTTAGGGACAAGCTCAAATAAAAACTAAGAGAATAATTCATCATTCGAGAATACAACCTTTTTCTCAAACTTTCTTTAAGAATTTAACTTTCTCTTAAACCATGAGATTCCAAATCATCGCATAACACACTAAATTGTTTCTCTTAATTTGACCATCTCAAAGCTATGCTCAAACTATGCATAAGATCCACACCTATGTCGAGATACTCTTTCAATTCATAATAACATACTTTGATCAACTTCTCTACTAAAGGAATTACTTTGACAAATAATTCCAAACACACCTCAATATATCTTTTCTCCACAATCACGTCACCTTCATCTTTTATGGATAATCAATGTGAAACTCACCACATTCACACTCATCTACTTTACCCAAAGTATTCTATCAAAGATCAACACACTATTTAAAATTAAACTGCTCATCCTCCTCTACACATAGTATTGGGTCTCCAAGGTCCTGACATAACATGCAAAGCCCCAAATGTAACCTCCGACTCTTACCTTGAATTTCTAATATAATTGATAGGAAGTCCTCAAATTCGTTTACTAAAATTTCACATGACTCAACAATAACCTCGGTTATTAATATCAACATTCCTCACTAAACAAATACCACCTAAAGCGATTCATTTCACCAACCTTAGACCTTCTCTAACCCATATCAATCAAATTCAGCTACACGGCCACCATATACTCATTCACCATATTTTAACTAATTGATCAAGATTCAAACGTACTCAATCACTAACATCAATAAAAAAATATTCTTGACCACGCTATCTTTAGAGATAATCTAACTCCCATACGGTTAATCACTGAGGCCAAGTCATACTTGACAATATCTCAACAATCCCTGCTATCCTATTAATTAACACGACTAATAGATTTCTCTACACTGCTACTCTCATTAACTTCACCATCAAAACTCTTCTACACAATATTACTAAGTATCCAATTGCGACACTATAATAATTTGTCAAGAGTCCATACTTTCGTTAACTCCAACATTCCAACATAGACAAAGGTTATTGGATCATAACTCGTCATAGGTTCCACTAGTTGTAACACTAATCAATTTTATTTCATCGCCAAAACATTCCAACGAATCCTCTCCAGGTGTTAAAGGTCAAAACCAATCCACTGTCTACTGCTCTTCAAATAGCTTGGTTTCCAAAATTTCACCACTATCATATACTTGTTCACCACCAACCAGTCGCCAAATTACACTTTAGAAGACTCAGCAACACAAGTTGGTTAATTCCTTTCTCAAAAAGGAAGAGACAAACTAATACAAGTTTCAACACACAAGAAAACATTGCCCCTCCGAGTGAGCACGAGACCAACAGAAACAGTCAAAAGAAAAGACCTCTAAAAACAAAATTACAAGTCTGCTGATGAGGGCACATGTCCCACAAGAAGGAACTTTCAACCTCCAAGAATCAAAATAAAATACTACTATGGAAAACCCAAGAAACTCTTAAGCTGTAACAACAGGAAGGTTGCAAATTATCAAACTTAACTCCAACCTTCAATACTTATGGTACATATTTTCCATTAACAAAGAAAGCAATTTTCTTTGATTACAACATTACTTGCCAACACAAACCAGAAATGCCCTTTAAAACCAAATCATATTAACCACTTAGGAACCAATCAGAACTTTTTCAAACGTCACATTGCTCAATTAATTCCATCTACTACCTAAATCATGAACTCTCAAAAGTCCACGAATACAAACTCCAAACATTTCATTTGACTGATATTACGAAAGACAATTAACTTACTTTCTCTCTAAAAGAATCATCACCACTACGACGAGTCAGAATCTGTTGTGGACAATCTTACTAACATCAAGAATAATATACCCTTAACAAGACTCGTTATCGTTAACTCTTCCTTTTATTAAGCCTCCAAAGGCTTACCAAACTGTTAGATGACTCTTTATCATCTCATCCTCAATTGAGGGTATACCAAATTCTTACAACCTCACTACAAAAACCATTGTATTTTAGAGGGTACCGACTACACAATTTAAAAAGTTATTCCACGACCCTTCCATCAAAGACATACTATTATCCGATAATTCTACCATCATATAAACATTGTTCATCCATTAAATCCCATCAGTTTATCTCTTAGTGATGCTCAACACCAACCTTTAATAGACAATAATTGCACCTAGCAATTACATATAATCGCTAAGTATCCACCAAAGATTACTCCAAGATTAATATTCACTCAGACAATAATCTAACTCCTTTTGAACTTAACCATCCCAAACAGTTAGATTAATCCATTGAGATTCGCTAATCCAATTTACCAAAGAAGTTTACCAAATGTATCACTCTTAATGATCAACTCAATTCATCAATGTTCCACACTTTTATTAACTTTATTGATTACAAATTGGTATAGCCATACTCTTAATCACGGCTCATCAAGAACTACTACAAGACACTTTCAAATTTATCAACTTTCCTTTCAAGGATCTTAGTTATGATCGATCATGCACACACTGCAGACCTAACGTGATAACCCATATCATATCTATTAATTTCTTTGATTATAACTTCTCACTTAACCAAGACAAAACATCGCTAAAGGGTTTAACATCTTTTCCCATAAAAAGCCATTAATCTTCAACACTCAAAATACCCAAGAGAGATACATTGGGTCAAAGCCTTCTGTACTAAAGGACTTGCAAAGGAAACATTCATTATCCAAAACTTCAAGCGAATAAATAGGTTAAGTTTTCCAATAAGAAAGACAAAGCTCCAATACAAAGGTCAATCTTGACAATTAGCAAAGTTCACCAATCGCGAGAATAACTCAACGGTTGGGAAAACAATAATTGATTTACGGGACAAATTAAGCCAATGGAAACACACCAATATTTTTCAAAGCAATCCATCAATCACAATGAACTAAGAACCCAAGAGAAACTCATCAATCACAACCGGATAAGAGTTGACCAAATTCAATTTCAAGGAAGAGAACAACTCTTCTAAATATAAATACTTGCTATCAACGCCTGTATCACGCTCTCCGGTGTGGACACTTCGCTAATCCTATACCACAAATGGTGGTGTAACCTGGTATAGCCCAGGACCACAACCACTACCTCCACCTCTCAACATGGGTTATCCCCACACATATAACCTTACCATTATAATATAGATATATCAAATCGTCTCATAACAGGAATCATCAATACAACTCAATAGAAGCGTAAATGCAATGCAAAAAAACCCAATCCCAACTACTGTGCGTTGTGTGTCAAGTTTAATGATTCAAAACCACGGACCTCTGACCGCTCTCGATACCAATCAGAACACCCCACCCAACATGAGCACGGAATGCTACTAAAGAAACCCTAATAATTCTAATCAAAGCAAACCTAATAAATTTGTGAGAACCCCTTGTAAAGTTAATTACACTGAGGTTCCAACATTCAAATGAATCATAAATTAACCAAACTACTATCCAGAGACATCAAAAGATAATCAAAGATATGCTAAGTATCCAGCAATCCAATGAAGTATAAAGTTCCACTACTCATCATTATTACACTTAAACCACTTCAAGAGACGAGATTTAATAAACTTTTGAGCATCTCGCCCAATTACTAAAACAATTACGATCGAAGATCATTCAACTTTATTTAGTTCACGTGGCATGTGTGTGACTAGCGTCTACTTCCCCCATACATGTCGTTCTTGGCTCGGTACCTAAAATGACAATAAAGCAAGAGTGAGTCCACAGACTCAGCAAGTACGAAATAGAAGCTATAACATCAGCATCAATATGTAGAAGATCAACAACAAAACATTTCACATGCAAATGCAATGCTCAAGGATCCTTTCTCTTTATCTTTCGTGTGCATTACTACGATGTCACGAGTATGCGGCCGTCGCCGCATACCCATGCTGTCTTGCGCACGCACGAGGACCAATTGCCCATTACTCGCAAGTAATGGGGACCTCAACCCACACTCCACGCAGTGTGGGGATCTCGGCCCGTCGCATTCATGACGGGAATCTCAAAGGGAAACATGCTTGGTCACTGCGTGACCAAGCCTCAACATGTTCTCAATATGCATATGCTCATCTCTTATTCATCATCAATCTTACCAAAAGACAACAACATTGTACAGCAATAAAGCATAAGCATAATTTGAGCAATCATGATATTTAACATTCACTAAGCCAAAAGCTTGTACGATATTAGGTACTGTAATCACACCAACAATACCACACAAGCACAATTAAGTAACAACCAATGCACTTGCCTCAACCGTGCGGGAACGAAGGACGCGAAGAGGGTGCTGCCCCTGGAATCACGCTCCTACCTGAACATAAAGATAACTCAGACTAAGTCCAACATACTGGACCCAAAGCAAAAATAACAACACAATTGAACTCGCTTAACTCCCAAGCGTTTCCAAACTTCCAATTTCTAGCGATCGTTTTGGCGTCCACTGCGGGCAGTTAACTTCTAAAAATCATATCTTTCTGCTCAGGAGTCCAAATAAGTTGTTCTTGGACTCTCTTGAAAGCTAACTTAAATACCTAAATAAACGTAGTTGGGGAGCCCTTACAATTCGGCTTTATACTGCCTCTACCAAGCCAAACTACAGAACCACAATTATCACGTCGGGTTCTCTGGACAGTGCACTAAAACCACCATAACTTTTGCTACCAAAGTCCAAATCAAGCGTTCTTTATCTCTCTGAAAAGGTATTGAAATTACCCACATTTTTCGTTATACTGAGATCCCCTGATTCTCCATTTAAATAGCAGGTTTATCCAGATTTCTACAGGCTGTCCAAAACTGACAGATTAACAGAGCAGCGATACTAAAAAATTCATAACTTCCTGACCGTTAATCGGATTTGGATGATCTTGGAGGCCACTGAAAGCTAATAACATTATCTAAATAACTCTAGGAGATCAAAATCCCTAATTCTGCTTCTAAACACCCTAAACGGACCGCGCAATATTCTGGACAGAATTGAACGTTGAACAGAATTAATCTGATCCAATCGATCTAATCGCAGTCGCATCCAATGACTTTCAAACATCACATGAAACCCATCGTTACCCTTGATGAAGTGCAGGACGACGACGAACGGCCTCGAAGAAGGTGATCCTCCTTCTCCTCTCTTCCTTCTCTTCTCCCTTTCCTTCTCACTTCTTTGGTCGGCAACAGCAGCGAATGATGGAGGCAAGGGCTGCCATGGGGAGGAGGCACCATGGTGGTGCTACAGTGGCGGCGTGCACTGTAGCACGCACGCTACAGTAGAAAAAATTAGGGTTTTCCCCTTCTTTTAATAGTGGCTAGCCCCTCATGGGCCTCTTGGGCTAAGGCCTGAGGCCCAAGTTATCCCAATTATGCTAAAAACCCCCGCTCTAACTGCTAATTAAACTATTATCTATTTGATCCCACTCTTAATTCGAATATTCTCTTCTGAATTAATTTGGAGTATTACACATTACCAATTCCCGAGTGGAAGTGGGAAGAAGTTGGTATGGACTTCATCACTGGACTCCCTAGGACCCAATCGGGATATAACTCCATCTGGGTACTAATTGACTGATTAACCAAAGTGGCCACTATATTCCTGTCAAGATGTAACATCCCAAGGTTATGTTACCAAAAATAAAATAAAATAAAATAATTATTTTATTGGATTTTCTGAAAATTTGGAAAGAGTTCTATTGCTTTAATTGAATCTTTGAAATTTTGAAAGTCAAAATTAAAACTTATCTGAAGTTCTTGAAGTTTTATTGGACTTGAATTGAAAAATAAAAATTTACTTAATTTTTGGAATTTTCTGAGTTTTAAAAGCTTTTTCTAAAAATTTTAAAGTCAAAACAAATTTATTTGCAAAATTAAAAGCCAACATATAGTTGGAAATAATTTTATTAAGTCCAAAATAGGTATGGGAATTTCTGTGAATTTTTCCATAATTCTTGGAATTATTTTGGTATTTTCTAAAGCTATTTTGAATTTCTGGAATTTAATCAATTGAGAAATCATTTTAAAAACGCTAAAAATCCTTTGGGCCTAAACCTCCCGGCCTTTTCCCTTTTTCCCCGGCCGCTTGGCCCACTCGGCCCGCAGCCCGCTCCTCCGCCCTCTCTCTCCCCTATCTTTCTTCCACCGTCCGATGTGAATCGGACGGCTATCCAACGCCCACGCCTTCCCACTCTCCCGACCGTCGGATGGAAACCCGACGGCCTTCGTATCTTCTTCCCCACCCCTTCTTCTTCCTGGCGCAAACCGCACGCCCCGCCATTTTTGGCCACGCCCGCGAGCTCCACAACTGCCGCCCCAACCTCCGCCCTCCTCGCGTGACGTGCGCACGAACCCGGCGCCCCAACCGCCTTCTTCCCCCATGTTCTTCCCCTCTCTCCACGCTCGAGTCTCCCGCGCACCCAACCGCCGCTGCCGCCTCGGCCGTGCACGATCTCGCCGTCCCCACCTCCCCATGGCCTATAAAAGGGAGCCTCGTGTGCGGCCCTTCCTCCACATCTCCCCCCCCCGCCTCACTCATTCCTCCCCCTCCGCGTTAGTCTCGCCGGATTTGGAGTTTTACCGCCGTCGGCCGCCGCCTCTTCCGCCGCCTCTAGCGCCGCCGCCATCGCCACCGCATCCTCGCCGCCGCCACCCTCGGCATCGCCACGACCTCGCGCACCCGGTGCGCTCGTCGCCTTCGCCGTAGACCCACCACATCGCCGCCGCCATCTTGCTCGCCGTCGGCCGACGCCTCGCGCCCATCCGCCGCATTGGTAAGAATCGCACTCCCCACACTCCCCTCTCACTCTCACCGCCCTCACCGGAGCCTGCCGGAGCTCCCATCGCCGGCGACCGTTGGTCCCAGTGCCGGCACCGTTCTGTGCTCACGTGGCGCCGCCACCTCACCTCCACATGGCCGCCACCTCAGCTCTTTTGCCCATGTGGCAGCGACGTGGTCGCCTTGTCACCTGCCCGCGTGGCACACCTAGGTGACTAGGTCCAACCCGAGCCAAAACACTTATAAACCTAGTCCATGGTGCACCCTTCAATGACAGTGGGTCCCACGGCCAAATTCTTTTTCTTTTATTTCTTTTCAGCCGAAAATTCCATGCTGATGTCATCATGCGCAATAATCTGATTTTCCTTTAGAAGAATAAATCGAGAAAATCTGAAAAATCAGAATTTAGGTTTTTAAATAGCTTTAAACTTCTAAAATTCATATCTTTTGAATCCCAACTCCAAATTGGGTGTTTCAAATTGCAAAATTTGTATAAAATCATTATCTAGCTAACTAAACCAAAATTATTCAATTTTGAGTTCATTTGACCAATAATTCCCTTAAACCCTAATTCATTATTTCATGTAAATTCAAACTTCAAAAGCTTATATCTTTTGCATCTAAACTCCGATTGAGCCCATTCAAATTTTTAAATTTATCTAAATTCAAGATCTAGCTATCTAAACTAAAGTTATTCAATTTGGAGTTAATTTGAATCTTATTTGAATTTGGATTGAATTTGGCTTATTTTCGCGTATAGAGTTCGACGACTTCGAAAAGTCAGATTTCGATGCCGTTGAAGAGCACATAAGAGGATTGATTTTGACTGTATGATCATCGTGATTGTACACATAGACTACCTGGAGAAATTGCTTGTGAGTACTAGGTGACCTGTTAAGAAAAACAACATCACCTCAGTATCAGTTGATCTGTTCACCTCAAGCGAGGTAAGTTACATTCTTGATCATACTTGCACCTATTATTTAAAATTATTTAAATTCTGTTTCAAATTATTACTGCATGCTTAATTATATTCAAGTATTTAAATACCTGTTTTTGAATTTATAGTTATGCCTAAAATCCTTCGTATGGCCAATTTTGATATCGAATCAAACATATTGTCACACTAGATAAAAACCTAGTTGATACAATAGTATGGACTAGAATCATTCGGAGAATATTGTGCTTAGCCATGCTTATAGATCATATATGTTTCATTTGGGGAATTTCAGCCAAAAGTCAAATGTTGTTTCAATTGTACCCTTGGCATAGGTGTGCCGTGGGAGTTTTACAAATGCTTGAAAAATAAAATAAAATGATGGTTTGGACTTGGGAGAAATGGTTGTCTGGTGGGTGCAGGTTTATGCACGGGCTCAACCGGGTAGGTTGAGGCCCAGGGTTCTGTTGGTTGTCGCCTAGGTCAGTTAAGGACCGGTCTTCGAGCCGCATCTTGCTAAGCCACATCGTACTACCACATGTCTTGTATGGGCAGGACCTGGCTGATTAATTTGCAAAGTTCCATCATGGTCGTTCCTGTGATGCGGTGGGTGGTCTTTCATGACCTTTGTTAGTCCCACTTGGCGCAAGAGGGGGCCTGAACCCTGCGGACGGGTAGTCCAAAGGGAGTGAAACCTTAGCGAGGGAGGACTATGGTGGGATAGCGTATTGTAAAGGCCTTGACACGGGCTCTAGACTGCTTACCTAAGGTAGTGAGCGGTGGTATCGACGGATGCCAAACAACTAGAGAATTCATATCTTGTGGGTAAAGTTGTACAACCTTTGCAGAGTGTAAAACTATTCGAATAGCCGTGTCCACGGTCATGGACATGCTGGCAAAAGCCACTCAGAGTTAGACTTTGATTTCAAAACGTTTTATAAAACAGTTTGACATGGATGGGTGTCCATGAGAAAAGTTATGGGTTGAAGCCCCGGGTTGGTGCCCGTGTATATGTTGGTGTTAGGTTGGTGCCTACACTATCTTTATCAAATCAAAATCAATTTTGGAATTTATAAAACTTGAGCTTTTTGAACTTAGTATGGTATTTAATGTCAAATGCTGTTTTGCACAAATAACACTATAAGCCTTCCTTTGTTACATCCATTTATGCTTGTCATTTTGTTATTTGACGGGTGTAACTTGCGAGCACGGAAGTGTGCTCATACTTGCTTAATGCAAACAAATTTCAAAGGAGAAGAACTTCACTTCAGGTGTGGATCATGACGACTAGGCCGCTACCCCAGTCGATTGCCTGTGGCAGATTGCTGGACCCTACTACTTCTTCATCGTCTTCCGCTGTGTTTATTTAATGTTGCCCTGTAAGGCTATCTTGTAATCAACTCTGTTGTCATTTAATAAATTTTAGCGTTTATGGTTGTGTTATCACACTTGTTTACTGTGTGAGCTAGCCACTGATCATGGGACTAGTTCAGTTATGCACAGAAGATCTGGGGTGTTAATCCCGGGTCGTTACACAAGACCACCTACCAGAGCAGTAAGCTAGCGGAATTGTACATGGCCAGAATCGTCTGCCTGCATGGAGTACCCAAAAAGATTGTGTCTGACCGAGGTTCTCAATTCACCTCTCGATTCTAGAAAAGCCTGCATGAAGCCTTGGGGACCAGACTCAATTTTAGCATGGCGTATCATCCCCAGACTGATGGTCAAACAGAACGCACCAACCAAGTCCTTGAAGATATGCTTCGAGCCCGTGCCTTAGATTTCGAAAAAGGATGGGGTAAGGATCTGCCATACGCGGAGTTGTCATACAATAATAGCTACCAAGCCAATTTGCAGATGGCCCCCTTTGAAGCTTTGTATGGTAGGAAATGCCGAACCCCGCTCCTTTGGGATCAGGTAGGAGAGCGTCAGCTCCTTGGACCTGAGTTGATCAAAGAAGCTGAAAGTAAAGTGAAAACCATACAGGAGTGTCTGAAAGTAGCCCAATCCCGACAAAAGAGTTATGCCGATAACCGTCAGAGGGAATTAAACTTTGAGGTAGGAGATGTTGTCTATCTCCGAGTTACCCAACTTAGAGGTGTGAGGAGATTCCAGACAAAAGGTAAACTCACACCCAGGTATGTCGGGCCATACAAGATCTTGGCAAAATGTGGAGAAGTAGCTTATCAGCTAGAGCTGCCAGAAGCCCTGTCAGCAGTACATAATGTCTTCCACGTGTCACAATTAAAGAAATGCCTGCGAGCGCCAGAAGACCATACCTTCCTAGAGAGCTTTGACCTTCAAGAAGATCTCACCTGCGTGGAGCGACCAATTAAAATTCTGGATGTCGTAGAACGTGTTACCAGAAGCAGAATCATCAGATCATACAAGGTGTAGTGGAGTCATCATCCAGAAAGTGAAGCCACATGGGAGAATGAAGAGGAACTCAACGCCAACTACCCTGATCTTTTTGCTAACCAAATTTGAATCTCGGGGTCGAGATTCCCTTTAAGGGGGGTAGGTTTGTAACCTAGCGCAAGAGGGGGCTTCCGGAGGATGGTTAGTCCAATGGTAGCGAAACCTTAGCGGGCACAAATACATTAAGGCATTGCATTGTAACGGCCTCATGATAATTGCTTAGTCACACGCCTTCGAAAGCGTGCTTTGGCCGACATTAAAAGCAAATTATCTCGTGTGGGTAAAACTGTACAAACTCTGCAGAGTAGAAACTATTTGAATAGCCGCGTCCGGGGTCATGGACATGCTAGCAAAGCCACTCTAAGTTAGACTTGTTTTTGGTTTATAAAATGATTTCCACAGATGATTTTAGGATGGATAATCCTATGGTAAAATTTGGGCGAATAGCCAAGTAATAGGAGGGTATCCTTCACCATTCATTTAATGGAGGTTATCCACTATTTATTGTCATTTTAATCACAGATTTTAGTTATAATATTAAAACTGGCCTTAGAAAATTATTAATGGTATTTAATCTGAAAAATGCTGTTTATGCAAAACAACCCTGCCATTATTCTTCGTTTACCTTATGCATGTATAAACTTTCAATATTGGGTGTAACTTGCAAGCACGGAAGGTGTGCTTACTCTTGCTGAATAATCTTTATTCAGAGGAAGACCTCTATCAGGACGGTGAGAATTTGGACGAATAGGCTACACCCCCAGACGATTGCTTGTGGCAAGTCGCGTGGTCTACCACTATTTTATTTCCACTGTGTTATTTCTTTTTTATATGGCCTCAGGCCCTTTTTGTAATAAAGTCAGAAATCATTATTAATAAAGTGTGTGATATGATTTTGCTATCACTTTTGTTTGACTGTGTACACTAGAAATCCTGGACTAGTGTATAAACACAGAGAATTCGGTATCCTTCGCTCCTGGGTTCGACATGATTTTAGACAAATTTAGGGACAAGAATTACTCAATTTGGACTAAGCATGCAAAAGTTATAACTAAAACAAATTCTCTCAGCTTGGAAAAATCAAACTAAATTAATTAATGGTACTGTTCATGGCAAAAATTTCAAAATTGATCTAAGACCTGAAATTTTTATGGTAGGTAGATACTGACATTCTAAGCACAGCAAAACTGAGTTTACTCAAATTGGATTTAAAATGAATTACTTATGATTTTCCTAAGTTGTAAAACTAGCATATATCATTTTTCAGGAATATAAACATGAGCAAAACCTATTTCATATTAAAGTATGCTAACAGAGGAATTTTACAAGCTTGAGTTTGCCTAGTTTGGAGTTATACAGAAAAAGTTATGCATTAAACAAGCTTCAATTCAATTACTGAAATATTCAAATAATGGCTAAAAACAAGTTAATAATGTCTACAAGACTTTTTGGCTTAGAACAATGTCTAAATGTATTTTTAGATTAAACTTCAGATAAATAGGAAATTAACACAGTTGAAATCATTTAAAAACGAATTAAAATAAATTAGTTATGAGTTTTCAAAGTTTAAAGCAATTTTGAGTTGACAAATAAAGGCTTACCAGAATTAAACAAATCCAACTCAAAAAGAAATGACGTGGGCGAATGTGGGCCTTTGATTCGGGATCCAACGACCCATGCGCGCTGGAGATAGCGCACGCGCGCGGTCCAAAGAGGGGTTCACCGTTGGATTTAGATCCAACGGTCAAAATGAACGGGGCGTGCGGGTGACCCGAACGGCCCAATCGACCTTGACCGCAGATCTAGAGATGGAGGGTCCAGATCAACGTGTGGTTCGGGCGACCCGAACGGCACATCAATCTCGGCCGCTGATCGTGAGATGGACAGCCCGTAGCGGTTTGGGAGCTCGGGTGGTCCGAACGTTTCCCAGATCTGGGCCGTTGATCTCAAGATCGACGGTCCATGATCAATAAGGTGCTGCGCACTCACGCACGTGAGCTTTAAGTACACCGAGAGGGTTTTAATGGTGCGGGCCCACATGACAGCGGCACATTAGGCCAATCTAGGACATATTAATTACTAACCAATGATTAGTAATTAATGACCCCAGATTTTGTCCTAAAGTCCACGCTACAGCGGTTTTAAGCCTACGGGCCCACTGTCAGTGACACAAAGAGCTACTAAGGACAGCCATTAAACACTAAACTTAATGATTAACAATGATTGGCATTAATGATGTCCGAAGGGTATCACGCAGAGAGGGGTTTAAGTGGGCGAGGCCCACCTGACAGTGGCACAAAAGCTTTTTAGGACAGCAATTAATTGTTAATAATGATTAGCAATTAATGAACCTAATTTTTGTCCTAAAGACCACACGCGAAGGTTTAAACTACCCAGGGGTGTTTTAACAGGCACGGGCCCCATATGTAAGCGACACTAAGACCCGATTAATACAGCCATTAAATGTTAACCCAATGATTAGCAATGATTAACATTTAATAAGCAAATCTTTGTCCTAATCGACAAATCCCAGTGACGACTTCGTCCGGCAAAACCCGAACGCAAACAAGAGCTCGTCGTCGGCGGCTCCGGCCACAGCGATGGCAACTAAATATCAAAATGGGCTCGCAATAACATTGCGGCCTAGAACGCTGGCGAGCCGGAAAAAGGAACGGTGACTATAATGGCCGAACATGAAAATGGCTCAAAAAGCTCCGCATTGCCCAAAGAAGCAGGTGCCACAACATCTAAGGACTAATAAGAAGCTACCTTAGCCCAGAATAGCTTCAAAGGTGGCCGGAGAAGCTCTGACAGCGGAAAAACTCGCCGAAGATGAAGTGAAAATAGGTGCCTGAGCAAAAATGAACACCCCTGGTGGTCAAAATAGCTGCATTAAGGACCACAGAAGGTCCATCAGCAATTAATTGGCAAAAGAACCACTTACCGGAGCTGGAGAAGAAAGGTGGCGATTTCGGCCTAATTTGAACAAACCCCAAATTTGACAATTCCTGAGAATGTCAACCCAAATTAAGTTAGGGGAAATGCTCAAGGTTCTAAGGAGATTGAAAGGGTACAATAATAGTTGAAGATGAACCACTGGAGCACCAAAGTCCACAATGGAGCTTCACGGCCAACAATGGTGATTTGGGATTTTTAGTGGTTTAGAGCTTCAAAAACAGAGAAGGAGCTAGGGGTGGTGTAAAGGAACACCAGGAGGGGTTTTGGGGGCTTTATATGGAGGAAGGATTAGGGTTTGAGCTAGGACCTAGCTCAATGGTGAGCTCGGTTCATGGTGCTGCCATGGACCACAGAAATGATGGGGGCAAGTGAGGAGCACGACTCCGGCCGAAAGCACTGGCGCGCATTCAATGCCCAGCAGAGAGACGTTGACGAGGACGAGCTCAAAATGACAAGGCACAGCTGCTCTCCGCCATGGCTCGCACGCGCGTATAGGCACGCGAGGAAGAAGAAGAACAGAGGAAAAACGCCGTGACCGTTGGATTTAAAATGGACGGTCAAGATTTAATGGCGACGATCGGGGGTCTCAACGTTACGCTCAATCTGGAGCGTCCGATTTGGATCGAACGGCTGAGAGACGTGCGCCTTATTTTAAAGCGAACCGGTACCCTAGTTGGTTCGGCTCGACCAAGTGGCTCGAGCCCGAGTCCGGCTCGAACCCAATTAGTTTTGACTTAGGGTTTTGAATAAGAGCTGAGAACTTTGAAGGATTTTTAAAGGTAGCAAACTAACTCCAAAACTTCTGAAATTTTTACAGGAGCTTGCTAACTTCGACATTGACCTTGTATAAAATTTTCAGAGGTTTTTATGTAGTACAATTTCCTCCAAAAATTCTGCAAGTTACTGAGCTGAGGTTTGACTAACAGTCAAACAGGTTTGAATGCCTCCTAAAAATATTGAAGCAATTTCTAAAATTGTGAAATTTTTCAGAGGGGTCACATACCATCCCTAGGACTTAGGAAAAATATTTCCACGAGATGATCACAAGATTTGACAAGAAGGTTTTTGAATGGTCAAGATTTGGATCAAATGACTTGTGACTTTGTATTTCCATAAATCCCTTACAATAATTTTTCAGATCATACAGGAAATACAAGATGTAAGAAAAGTTTTTAAGTTCTATACATTTTCTTACATTTGAAACACAAGCCAAAACTTGGGATGTTACAGCAAAAGTCCACCCCTTGGTCTTTTGTAAAGAAAACCTCAGGAACTCCCTCCCCCGCAGATCTTAACCTTTAAGACCACCCCGGTTAGATCTTGATCGTTGAAGACCTCCCCATGGAGATATGAGCCGTTCAAGATCTCCCCTCTTTTAGATGTCATCATTAAGGACCTCCCCATGGAGATCCTGACCGTTCAGGACCTCCTATTATAAGATCTTTAACTTTATGACCTTCCCTCAGCTCTGGACCGTTAGATCTAGATCCAACGGTCTAGACCTCCTCAGCGCTTTCGAAGTCCTAGCGTTTTGATCTCTTTTCGCCGTTCATTTCTAGATCTGCGGCCCTGATGGCGTGAACGTTCGGGTCTCCGAACAGAACTCTCGCTGTGAGCTGCCCATCTTTAGATCAGCGACCCACGTTCGTTGGAACGATCGGACCCCGAGCACCTCCCTCGCTGTGAATCGTTCGATTTAATCCAACGGTGGGTTGGGTATGGCACTGTGCGCGGTGCATTCAGCCCTCACATTTGGGTCGTTCGATTCACAATCAAAGGTCCACGTTGTTCCACGTCTTTTCCATTTAGTTATAATTGATTTAATTCTGGTAAGATTTTATTTGTCAACTGAAAATGGTTTTAAACTTCAAAACTTCATAACTAATTCATTTTAGCTCCATTTTAGATGATTCCAATTTGGTTAAATTTCTGTTTAACTAAACTTTAATCTAAAAATATCCTAAGGACGACTATGCTTAGGTTACTACGGTCAGGATGGCTCTGATACCAACTTTGTAAGGACCCCAATTTATTTGGCTTGTAATGCTTAACCAACCACCTGGCCCTAGCATCACAAATCAAATAAACCGAGCCTCGAGATATGTATACTTCCCAGAATGCAGTATACACACCTCGCCACAAAATTATGCATCAACTCCATTCCAAACATAGAGTCCAAACATTACGCTACTAAGCAGAAGGTAAACAGCAGTAGATTATTACAGACCAGGGCCGACCGGCCAAAAGATACACAAATAACAGAAGAACGACAGCGGAAGCAAAAGTGCCATAAGATGGCTATAAACAAAGCCAATCAGCGTGCCTTCACCCACAAGGCATCTGACCGGACCGCCAAGCCTAGTCGTCAAGCGCGGCGGCGATAACTCACGTAAGTGAGGCCCTCGGGCTCACCTTCT
The DNA here is from genome assembly GCA_036346255.1 of Ampelocalamus luodianensis. Classification (NCBI taxonomy): domain Eukaryota; kingdom Viridiplantae; phylum Streptophyta; class Magnoliopsida; order Poales; family Poaceae; genus Ampelocalamus; species Ampelocalamus luodianensis. Next base: position 49,008,979 of record CM070625.1, on the reverse strand, counting down.
TCCTCTGCAACAAAACATTAAGCAAAGCGGTGAGTACAAAAATTGTTTTTGTACTCGCAAGACCGACGTGTGAACTAGCGGACTGTTCATAAGCTACATGCAGCTTATTTGGTGGAGGCCATATGTTTCATTTGCACAAAGCCAAATTTATTTGCAATAATGTAATACAGTTTGAAGGCAAGTTTGCAATTCATTTTTAATTGAAATAACAGTAAAGATAATAATAACAAAAGAGTAAAGATAAACAACCTAGAAGTGACTATCCCAATAGTCACCACAACAATAGCACGAATCCCAGATTCGTGCCACCCATCAAGTTTTAATTTAAATGTTCTAGTCTAGTTCTTGGGGGGCGTATCCGAGCGTGTCCATAACCTAGGACGAGGCTATTCGAATAGTTTTAACCCTGCAGGGGTGTACCAATGTACCCACACTTCAGACCGCCTTTAAGTCAAAACACACTTCCGAAGGTATGCTGACACGGCTAAGTCCTACGAGACGCTTTCCAATATTGTGTATTAACTACGAGCCGCTCGTATGGATAGAAATCCATACGCTTACATGGTAAAGCCGAAAAGACAACTACCTTTGCGGGGTAAAGCTTTTCGGACAACTACCATGCTCCCAACACCATCCCTCCTGCGACCCGGAGTCAATACACGCCAAAGTACTAGGTTAAGAGAGGTCCCATATACTCTAGTGTGGTTATGTGAGGACCCCAATTTATTTGGCTTGTAATGCTTAACCAGCCACCTGATCCTAGCATCACAAATCAAATAAATTGATCCTCGAGATGTGTATACTTCCCAGAAAGCAGTATACACACCCCGTTACAAAATTAGACACCAACTCCATTCCAAACATAGAGTCCAAACACCACACTACCAAACGGAAGATAAACAAATAGTAGAGTTATTACAGACAAGGGCCGACAGGCCAAGATACAAAAATAAACAGAACGATAAATGAAGCAAAAGTGCCATAAGATGGCTATAAACAAAGCCAATCGCGCCTCCAACCCACAAGGCATCGGACCGGACCGCCAAGTCTAGTCGTCCACGAATCGGCAACACAGCTCACAGAAGTGAGGCCCTTGGGGCTCACCTTCTTCCTCTGCAACAAAAATATTAAGCAAAGCACCTGAGTACAAAGATTGTCTTTGTACCCGCAAGACTGACGTGTGAACTAGCAGACCTGTTCATAAGCTACATGCAGGATTATTTGGTGGAGGCCATATGTTTTATTTGCATAAAGCCAACTTTATTTGCAATAATGTAATACAGTTTAAAGGCAAGTTTGCAATTCATTTTTACTGTTGAAATAACTGCGAAATAAGGATAGATACAAGTAACCACCTAGAAGTGACTATCCCAATAGTCACCACAACATAGCACGAATCCCCAGATTCGTACCACCCATCAAGTTTTAATTTAAATGTTGTAGTCTAGTTCTTGGGGCGTATCCGGCGTGTCCATAACCTAGGGCGAGGCTATTCGAATAGTTTTAACCTGCAGGTGTACCAATGTACCCACACTTGCATCGCCTTTAAGCCAAGCACACTTCGAAGGTATGCCAGCCAGACTAAGTCCTACGAGACTTTTTCCAATATTGTGTATTAACTACGAGCCGCTCGTATGGATAGAAATCCATACGCTTACATGGTAAAGCCGAAAAGGCAACTACCCACTCAGGATAAAGCTTTTCGGACAACTACCATGCTCCCACCTCCATCCCTCCTGCGACCTCCTGCGACCCGGAGCCAATACACGCCAAAGTACTAGGTCAAGAGAGGTCCCATATACTCTAGTGTGGTTAGCACGCAAAATGCTCAGTACGGTGGCGCAAGTAACTCGGTCCTTAACTGACTCGGGCACCTTTCCAATCACACCCAACAGATCACACCAGTCTTACCATTGTGCCCAAGTCTAAATCATTTTTGTTTTCATTTTTAATTTTGCAATTAAACATAGCAAAAATGCTGAAACATAAAGTTATAGTAAATTTTGTGTGATCAAGGTTACCGACTAAGTCGATAACCGCCCATTTCTACCGATACTAAGCATGTCTAAGCAATTTGAACTCGTATTCTACTAAGTGACGAGAGTTCATCCAGCGAACTCTAATCACAGCAAATAACCTAGGCTCAGGTAGTAGAGGACAGATATTTACCTACAGATTATGCATCTAAAGGTTTAACTAACCAATTTAACACAAAATAAGCGATGCATACATACAGTTGAAACAAAATATTAGACTTTAAAATACCGGATAAAATGATCAAACCGCTTGCACGGCATTTGCTCAATATGTTGCGAGGATCGTTCTGGGGTTGCCGCAAATATCGAATCCTAACGATTGAACAAAACAATGAATAAGAACGAATAACACCGCAAAAATCAAAGATCACATACCAACACCAATTTATACACAAAGGCTAGACTATCACAAAAGAATGACAAATAAGCACTCAGAGACCCACTCACTTATTTGTTAGGTTAACCACAAAATCAAACCTCTTACTGATTTAAACTTTGGACAGACTTTGATGGTGATTGTGTGCACATCTATTATTTAATCATCAAGTTAATATATCAAAAACAGCTAGTTTCTCTAACTCAACCATTATTAGCTGATATTACAGAACCTACAAAAAGCTATTGACAACACTAACCAGCCAAGTATCCAACTATGAGATGCTAAACAAAAATCTTCTACCTAAGATAGGATGCTAAGGATGCTCGCTTATTCGACCCTAAGCATCACACCAAGATTTTGCAAGGCTAACAAGTTTCAGCATGCGGCTACTACACCAAATCTTATAGCACTGACAACTCAAAAGTACAGAGACAATAAAATGAACAGCTAACTATCCCTTATGATCAAACATGACAACAAGGGCTTTGAAACTTAAAGATACTAACTAACTGATTTCATGCTAACCACCACAACAAAAGGGAGCCAACTAGCACTAAACAAGAATCCAAAGCATAAGCATGAAACTAGAATTTAGCCACTGACAACAGAACCGACAACAGGTGACAAATTCAGAGAACACACTAAAACACTTTCAAACTTCCAATCCCAACTTTTAATCAAGCAAGAGAGTGAACTGAAGAACATTCCTAATCATGATTAGAGACTAAAGAACTGGTTTTGAAGGAGTGGGCCCCACCGCCGATGCATGCAGAGGAACACAATCAAGAACAGAGAGTCTCGCGCTCGGACTGGATTCGTCGCCGGTGAAGGAGTGGCGGCGCGGTCGCGACGATGGCCAAAATGGGTTGCTCGAGGACCACTGAAGCTGAAGGTGGTCACGCGGCAGCTGGAGATGCACAGAGGTGGCGCGGCGACGGAGCACGGCGGCCGGCAGTGGGGGTGACAAGGTGCGGCTGCACCAGAGAGGTAGACAACAAGAATTAGCGCGCGCATGGGCATCAGTGAGTTACCAGGAACTCACCGGAATGACGCGAGCTCAAGAGGTCGCCGGAGATGGCGGCGACGAGCCCACGGCGGCGCAAGGTGGTCAACGACGACCGGAGCCTGAGGCGACCGAGAGGACAAGTGAATGACCGGAGAAGGAAAGTGGAGTCCAGGTGATGCTCACCAAGCAAGGAATCGAGTTGGAGCTCACCAGAGAGGATGCGGTGGTGGAAGGGGCGGTTTCGGCCGGACTTGGAGAAGAAAGTCCACGCGCAGCTCCACAGACAATGAAACCCGAAATTCCTTGAGGGGTTTACTTCCCAGGGATGTGGAACACGCCGTGACGCAGATCGGCGATGGCGAGCCCACCGGAGCGGTGGCGCTTCGGAAGTGGCGCGGCGACGCTACGGCTCGAGCTCGGTGGAGAAGAAAGCGATGGGGACGAAACGGCAGGAAAGCCTTCGGAGGGTTTTGTAGGAGCAGGCGGAGGCAGCGAGGTGAGACGGTGGGCGGTGAAAAGACCGGTGAGGCGAGGTGGCAGCATGCATGCAGCGCGGCCGCGAGAGCGCTTGGCGAGGCGGCGCGGCTGAGCCGGCGAGTGGCGTGGCGGGATGACTCGGCAGGATGGCCCACAAGTCAGCGAAAGAAACGGAGCGGCGCGAGCCAGAGTTGGGTGCGGCGCAAACCAGTGGTTCGACTCGACCATTTTTGCGCCGACCGATGGATCTGAGATGGACGGTCGAGATTGATGTATGCATTCGGACAGGTCGGTTGCATGCGCGCACGTGGATCGTTCGATCTGCATCGGACGGCTGACAGCCATCGGGCGCGCGCGGTGCAACTAGGTGGTGCGACCGAGCCAAGTGGTGCGAGTCGGACTCGAGCCTGAGTTGGGTTCGGGCCCGAGGAACAGTGTTTTTAGATTTTGATTTAAAAGACAGAGAAGGTTGGGGAATTTTTAGAGGTAGCTCCTGAGCTCCAAAAATTTCAAAATTTTTATGGTAGCTACTAGGGACAGAGGAAAACCTTGTGAAATTTTTCCAGGAGTTTTCATGCACTAGATTTTTCCCACTAAAATTCACAAGCTGCTGAACAGAAGTTTGACCAGATTTCAAACTAGGTTGACTTGGCCATTTGAAATAGCAAATAAAATCTAAAAATTGTGAAATAATTCAGAGAGGTAGCTAGGATGGTCAAGATGATAGGAAAAATAATTTTAGAGGATGATCACCAGTTTGAAAGCTAAGAATTTGCTGACAACAATTTCCATTCACAAGAATTCAATTCTAGAAAATGGAAATTGCTAGGGAAAATTTGGAAAACTTCCAAATGATTTGATGAGACAACAAAAGTTTTTATTCCTCCTCAAAATTTTACATTGGAAATACAAACCCTAAGTTAGGGCTGTTACAGGTTAGCACGCAAAATGCTCAATACGGTGGCGCAAGTAACTCGGTCCTTAACTGACTCGGGCACCATTCCAGTCACACCCACAGATCACACCAATCATATTGTTGTGCCCAAGTCTAAATCATTTTTGTTTTCATTATTTTAGTTTTGTAATTAACATATCCCAAGCTGAAACATAAGAACAATAATAATTTCATGTGATCGAGACCATCGACTAAGTCGATGATCGCCCAAATCTACCGGAAGCTAAGCATGGCTAAGCAACTGAACTCGTAATCTACTAAGTGATAAGAGTTCATCCAATGAACTCTAATCACAGCAAATAACCTAGGCTCAGGTAGTAGAGATCAATATTTCACCTACAGGATATGCAGCTACGGATTTAACTAATCAATTTAACACAAATTAAGCGATGCATACATACAGTTGAAACAAAATACTAGACTTTAAAATACTAGGATTAATCATGATCAAACTGCTTGCCTGGCTGCTGTCGCTCAGGATGCTCAACCTGTTGCAGAGGATCACTCTCGATAACACCAGACCCATCGCAATCTATCGATCGAGCAAAAGCAACAAATAAGAACCAATAACACCGACAAAACTCAAAATTTCAAAAACAACCACAAATCTAAAACACAGAAGCTAGACCATTACAAAAGGAACAACAAATTAGCTGCTATGAAGAAGAATTAAATTAGACATGTTTTCATGTGATAGATCTACCCAAACTCACTTACTTACCAAACTAACCACAAAGCCAAAAACAATCCTCTGATATGTTCTAATCTTTTGGCAGACTTTGATGGTGATTGTGTGCACATCTATTAACTAAGCATCAAATTACCACATCTTAATTAACTAGCTATTCTATGCACCTTCAAAGATAAGATCAGTTAGACCTACAAGAAGCTATTAAAACACTAACTAGTTAATTAGCCAACTATTAAGATGCTAACAATTTTCTAACAAGTACAGAGACAAAACAACTAGTTCCAATAACAGCTTCTTTTGATCATTCAAGCCAACAAGAGCTTTGAAATCTAGAGTCACTAACTAACATAATTTCTTGCTAAACACTACTTCTTAAGGGATTTAACAAGTCTAACAAGACCAAATTAGCATAAGCATGAGACCAATTTCAGTTTACTGACAACAGAGAAAAACAACACAAAGAAAAGCTACAGGGAACTTGTGACTAATTTTCTTCCAAACCTCAATTCCATCTTGGCTAAAGCATGAAAGTGAACTAATAGATACTCATAAGATTGATTAGCAGCTAATGAATTTGCTTAAAGGGAGTGGGCCCCACTGTCATAGAGGGCAAAAGAAGGAACAGAGAGACAGACAGAGGATGGCTCGGGCGGCTCTGGACCTGGATTCCTCGCCAGCGAAGGAGAGGTGGCGCGGTAGAGGTGACAGCCAAAATGGGTCGCTGGTGGACTGCTGAAGCTGAAGGTGGTCTCGAGGCAGCCGGAGATGCATTGTGGCGGCGTGGCGACGAAGCGCGGCGGCCGGCCGTGGAGGTGACAAGGGGCGACTGCGACAGAGAAGAAGAGGGTGTAAACTAGCGCGCTCATGAGCATCAGTGAGACTCCAGGTACTCACCGGGGTGGTCGCCGATGACGGAGAGGCACCGGAGTGGCCCGGCGACGAGAGCCTGCGGCGACGCGAGGTGGTCACCGAGGAGGGGTCCCTGTGGAGCACGAGAGAGCGAGTCAGTGGTTGGGGAAGGAAGATGGAGTCCAGGTGATGCTCACTGGGAGAAGAATCGAGTTGGAACTCGCCGGAAAAGACGTGGCGGCGGTAGAGGCGGATTCAGCCGGAGATGGAGAAGAAAGCCCGCGCGCAGCTCCTCGGTGAAGAAAACTCCGAATTGATGGAGGGGTTGAGCTCCACGTGGTGCAAGGCACGCCGTGACGCGGTCGGCGATGGTCGTAGATCACCGGAGTAGCCGGAACGCTCGGAGGCGGCGCGGCGACGCTCTCGGCTCCAGGAGCTCAGTGGAGAAGAAAGGCAGCGGAGGAGAAAGAAACCGGGGTAGGTGGAGCCCTCGACGGCTTAAGAAGAGGAGGGCGGAGGCAGCGAGGTGGAGGCAGTAGGGCGGCGAGGTGACCGGCGTGACGACGTGGCGGCACGCATGCACCGGGGCGGTGAAGAGCGGCGCGCGAGAGAGAGCGAGCACGAGCTAGCTGGCGCGGGCGCGCGCGCCGCGTGGAGAGAGGGTGCTGCCAGTGGGACCGGGCTGTCAGCGAGAGAGAGAGAGAGAGCGACTCGGGTGAGCTGGCGCGGTCGGACCAGAAACGAAAAGGGTCCGGTCGGACTTGAGTCGGGCTCGGGTTCGAGCCCGACCAACAGTGCTTACAGATTTTGAACTAAAAAGGCAGAGAAAGTTTGGGGAATTTTAGAGATAGCTTCAGAGCTCCAAAAATTCCAAAATTTTTATGGTAGATACTTCGGACAGAGAACAATCTTGCATAAATTTTCCAGAAATTTTTATGCAGAGAATTGTTCTCAAGAAAATTCACAAGCTGCTGTGCTAGGGTTTGACCAGAATTTAAACTAGTTTGACTTGCTCTTTTGAAATAGCAAATAAAATCTAAAAATTGTGAAATTTTTCAGAGAGGTAACTAGGATGGTCAAGATGATAGGAAAATTTTTCCCAGAGGATGATCACAAGTTTAAGGTTTAGAATTTTGTTGACAACAACTTCCATTCACAAGAATTTAATTCTAGAAAATGAAAATTGCTAAGGGAAAATTTAGAAAACTTCCAAATGATTTCATGAGGCATCAAAAGTTTTTTTTTATTTCTCCTCATAATTTTACATTTGAAACACAAACCCTAACTTAGGGCTGTTACAAATCTCCCCTTACAGGAATCTCGCCCCGAGATTCTGATCACTGGAAAAAGAAGGACGGGTAGTCTGCACGGAGACGATCCTCCCGCTCCCAAGTGGCTTCGTTCTCGGAGTGATTCGACCACTGAATTTTAAGGAACTTGATCACACGGTTCCTCGTTCTGCGTTCAGCTTCTTCGAGGATACGAACGGGCGCCACGATAGGGCGATCTTCACGCACATCGATATTTTCCAATGGCATTTCCTCAACCGGAACACGGAGGCACTTCTTCAATTGCGATACATGGAAATCATCATGCACTCCTTCGAGTGTAGCTGGCAATTCTAACTTGTATGCAACAGCCCCCACCTTCTTGATGACGCGATACGGCCCGACATATCGAGGAGCCAGTTTGCCCTTGACACCGAAACGACGATGACCCTTCAGAGGTGGGACTTTGAGATACACAAAGTCATTGGGCTGGAAACTCAGCTCACGACGACGCCGATCTGCATAGCTCTTTTACCTGGACTGAGCTACGCGCAAGTGCTCACGAATCAACTGCACTTGACTTTCAGCCTCATTAATTGAATCTAGGCCAAAGAACTGTCTCTCCCCAGTTTTTGACCAGTTCAATGGGGTTCTGCATCGCCTCCCATACAAGGCCTCAAACGGTGCCATACCGAGACTAGTCTGGAAGCTGTTGTTGTAGGAGAACTCGGCAAGCGGTAGACACTTCTCCCAATTCTTCCCATAGGAAAGAACACAAGCACGGAGCATATCTTCAAGCACCTGGTTGACGCGTTCTGTCTGACCATCAGTCTGAGGATGATAGGCTGTGCTGAAGGTAAGACGAGTTCCCATGGCTTCCTGCAGACTATGCCAAAACCGAGAGGTAAACAGAGAACCACGATCTGACACAATCGTTCGTGGCACGCCGTGCAAGCTCACAATGCGGGATATGTAAAGATCCGCTAGCTGATTCACATCAATATTCGATCGTACTGGAAGGAAGTGGGCCACCTTCGTCAATCGATCAATGATAACCCATAAGGCATCTTTCCCCGAAGGAGTACGGGGTAGCCCAGTGATGAAATCCATGCCAACAGAATCCCACTTCCACTCTGGTATTGGTAAGGGCTGAAGAAGACCTGCTGGACGCTGATGCTCGGCCTTGACACTGTAGGGAAATGGGTAGGCTACACTAGCGCAAATTAAAAAAATTCTACCCGTAAACCAAGATCACTGCAGTTATAGATCACGGTCTTACCACTAGACGCGCAGGTGCGGAAGTTGATGCAGCGCGTCGGGGCGATGTAGTCGCACCAAGTTGATGCGATGACGTCGGGCGAGTAGTCGTACTACTTCCTCGTCCTCGCCGTGGCGTCCCACGCATGACTCCTTTCTTGCGGTTCGTCCCAACGCCACGATGCAGCGCCTTCAAAGGTATCCACACGTGCGGGAGAGCGACGCCGCCGGACTACTAGATCCGCGGCGACTAGGGCGTGGGAGGGTGGCGGCGTGGTTTGGGGATGTCACGAAAAACTCAACCTCAACCAGCCGCTGCTGCCCTCCTTTATAGACGTCCTTATAATGGGCTTCTACGAATAGAGGCCCATTAGGACTCAATGCTCGCCTAATTCGGATCCAATCCGAATTAGGCTTCAGCCCCTTAAGTGTGTGACCCTATGGTTCACATATGTTTAGACATGGCGCGAGTACACATACTTGGTCAATAGTTGGTAGCGGCCTCTAGCAAGACGTGCCAACTCCTAAACATACGTAAAGATCATATCGGACGAACCATCACAACGTTATGTACATGCCAATCCCTTTGCCTCACGATATTCGGTCGAGCTCCAAGTCGACCACTCTTTCTCGATCCTGTGATCCGAATCCCTTACTAGGTTAACTCTTAACCTTAAGTAGCATGGCCATGCATTTCGGATCCGATCACTCGAGGGCCCAGAGATATCTCTCGGTAGAGAGGGCAAATCCCATCTCGACCGACCATGCCTCGCAAAGATGCTTCATGACAAACCCGAAAGCTACCTTTATAACTACCCGATTCACGAGTAGCGTTTGATAGCCCCTAAGTAGGTCGATTCACATCTCAAGTACATGCGACAATCTCAGGTCCAAGGACAAGGCGTACACATTGTGTAGAGAGAACCATAAGAATAATTACTATGTCTCATGTTGGGTCGGTCCAATCCCATGTTCTAAACATGTGCCCACATTATTGGTTTGACATCTCCATGTCTATGACCTGTGAAACATGGTCATCAACCGATACATGTGCTAATCCATCATTCACGTGTGTCCTCACATGAACTCCGACTAGGGACAACTTTAGAATAACCATACAAGTAAAGAGTTTCACAAACAAGTCACATACTTGTTAATCAACAAAAAGGCAATATTCAAGGAACATTTATTAAATCATGGATACAATGAAATATCATCATCAATATGATTGCCTCTAGGGCATATCTCCAACAGACACGACAACATACGTCGCATCTGGCAACGAACCTGGCAATCTCGCGCTTCATGCGAGTCCACCAGAATCTCTGTCGCAGATCTTGATACATTTTGGTGGCCCTGGGATGAATAGACAAGGGCGAATCATGGGCCTCAAGGAGAATCAAATCCCGCAATTCCAGAACCTTTGGAACCACGAGACGCTGCCCAAACCACACAACACCATGCTCATCTTCTGTGAAGCACTTGGCTGATCCATTCTTGATGTTCTGCTTGATTTTACCCACACCAACATCTGATTGCTGTGCTGACTTGACTTGATCCACCAAGGTTGGTTGCACAACCAAGGCAGCAAGGGAACCATGCTCAACCAAACCCAAGTTGAGACGCTGAAATTCTGCAAGAAGTGCAGGTTGCTGCTCTTGGACCATCAAAGTATTGCAGTACACCTTTCGGCTAAGTGCATCAGCAACCACATTGGCCTTGCCAGGATGATACTGAATACCCATGTCATAATCTTTGATCAATTCCAACCATCTCCTCTGCTGGAGGTTCAGATCTGGTGGGGTGAACAGTATTTCAAGCTCTTGTGATCGGAATACACCTCACAGCGGTTACCGATCAAATAATGCCGCCAAATCTTGAGTGCATGAACCACAGCAGCAAGCTCTAAATCATGGGTGGGATAATTGAGCTCGTGAGGTCTCAACTTCCTAGATGCATAGGCAACTGTCTTGCCTTCTTGCATAAGAACACACCCGAGTCCCTGACGAGAGGCATCGCAATAGATATTGAAGCTCTTGTGGACATCGGGAAGAGTAAGGACTGGGGCTGAAGTCAATCGCTGTTTGAGCTCCTGAAAGCTCTCATCACAAGTAGAGGACCACACGAACCTCTTGTCCTTCTTGAGCAATTCAGCCATCGGCTTTGCGATCTTGGAGAAGTTCTCGATAAAGCGGCGGTAGTAGCCCGATAAACCGAGAAAACTCCGCACATCGATGGATCGACTTGGCCGACCCCAAGATAGAACATCGCTGACCTTGCTGGGATCCACAGCTACGCCTCCAGCTGAAAGAACATGGCCCAAGAATGCCACTTCCTTCAACCAGAACTCGCATTTGCTGAACTTCGCATATAGCTGGTGCTCCCGCAACTTGCCCAAAACAATCTTCAAATGCTCAGCATGCTCTTCTTCAGTCTTGGAATAGATAAGAATATCATCAATAAACACCACCACGAACTTATCCAAATATTCCATGAATACCGAGTTCATGAGGTTCATGAAATAAGCTGGAGCATTGGTTAAGCCGAAAGACATGACGGTATACTCGTAAAGACCATAACGAGTAGTGAAAGCCGTCTTCGGAATATCCTCAGCCCTGATCCGGACTTGATGATATCCCAATCTCAGATCAATCTTGGAGAACACCTGAGCTCCAGACAACTGGTCAAAAGATCATCAATGCGGGCGGAGGATATTTGTTCTTCATCACACCTCATTGAGCGGACGGTAATCAACACACATACGCAAAGTCTTGTCCTTCTTCTTCACAAAGATCACCGAACAACCCCAAGGAGATGAGCTGGGACGGATGAAACCCTTTGCTTGGAGCTCACCAAGCTGCTTCTTCAATTCTTCTAGCTCATTGGGAGGCATCCGATACGGCGCCTTCGAGATAGGGGCGGTACCGGGTAGCAACTCAATGACAAACTCCAGATCTCGAACCGGAGGCATCCCAGGTAAATCATCAGGAAAAACATCCTCAAAATCACAAACGGTGGGAACCTCCTGAATCTTCAAAGCTGGCTTTGCTACAAGTGCACAAAGGTGTGACCCTTGCAGCTGCGGGGAAAAGCCAACCTGTTCGCCGGAAAGGTTGGTGAGGAAAACCATCTTCTTGGCACAATCGATCTGTCCCATGTGTTGGGACAACCAATTCATGCCAAGAATTACATCCAGGCTCGCTGAGTTGAGCAGGATGAGATTTGCCAAGAATCCCACTGCTTTGACTTCGATAGGAACATCCCGACATTCTAAATCAGCTCTCATTTCCGACCCCGGAGAGCGAATGAGCAAAGAAACTCCCAAAGGAACACAGTGAAGACCGCTAGCAGCAGCAAATGATCTTGAAATAAAAGAATACGATGCTCCAGAATCAAATAATACTGCAGCAGGACAATAATTGACAAGAAGTGTACCCATCACAACGTCTCGCGCCTCCTGAGCCTCCTCAGCTGAAAGATGGTTGACTCGACCGCTGCTCGCACCCTGGGCCTTCTGGATGATGTTATGGTCAGGTGGGTGACCACTCCCCTGCCCGCGTCCTCCATTAGGACGAGGGGCTGCTCCAATCTTCTGAGGGCAGGCATTAGCATAGTGGCCCTTGTTATGGCAGTGAAAGCAAGTGACCTCGGCCACCGGATTGCGGAGGCCACTCTGCTGCTGGATCGCAGGCGCACGTGGCTGAAACACGGCCTGCGGTGGACGAGTAGCTGGTGCAGCTGGCCTCGGTGCTGGTGGAGCAAAAGAACGGGCCCCTGGTGCTGGCCCAGCCCGAGGACGAGTGAGGCTGGCGTGAGTAGACTGATGGGCCTCCCATTTGCGCTTGCGGGACTCACCCAGCGCCTTAGCCTTATGCTCTACAACAATGGCCTTATCAACCAAGGCCTGAAAGTCGGGGAAGTCCACAATAGACAGCTTGTCCTGCAGCTCCTCGGACAAGCCATCCATAAATTTCTCCTGCTTGGCCTCATCAGAGGCCACCTCCCCTGGAGCATAACGAGGCAAATGATTAAACTTGTAGAGGTACTCCGTCACAGATTTGCGCCCCTGTTTGAGCGCGAGAAATTCTTTCTTCTTCAGCTTCATCAGGCCATCAGGGATGTGGGCCCGACGAAAAGCTGATCTGAACTCCTCCCAGGTGACTACATGGCCCGTGGGCTGCATGGTGAGGTAGTTCTCCCACCATGAGAGTGCTGCGCCCTCAAGCTGGTGGGATGCGAAGAGTGCCATATCCTGCGCCTGGCACTGAGCTATGTTGAGCTTTCGCTCAACAATGCGCAGCCAATCATCCGCATCGAGAGGGTCCTCAGAGCGGGAGAAAGTCGGCGGCTGCGTGCGGAGGAACTCGCCGATCCCGCGAGTCTGGTGCCCACCACCACCGGATCCGGAGGCACCGGAAGGAGCGGAGGTATTCCTAGCAATAACCTCCAAAATGCGCGTTTGGTCCATGCGGTTTCGCTCGATCTGAGCGAGAACCTCAGCCATGGTCGGAGGAGGGGGAAGCTCCTCATCCCTACCAGCTGGCTGACTACCACGCGTTCTCCCGGCCATCCTGTTTCACTAGGACAAGTTAGCAACAAGCCTAAGAGCAAGAAAGCCAATATTCACTGAAAACAGTCCAAAAACAAACACAAAGCAAGTATAAGAGTTGAGCTACAAGATCAATCTCCCGAAGCGACCAACCCGTATTGGCAGAACGAGTAATCCCTAAGGAAGGTAATGCCTCAAAGTTAAAACACTGATTTAATACAGTCAACAAAATTAGACAGATAACTAACTCATTCTACACCTTATCCTATTATCCCCGCAATTTTTAGTTGGATTAATCTTCATGGTTCTCCCAAAACTAAATCCACTGGATGCGCAACTATCTTTTTGAAAGGAACGAGAGAAACCAAGTTTTAAAACTCAAATTGGGGTAAGATGAGAGTAGAAGGCTAAGATAGGTAAGGAGTAAAATCTGAGAGTCTGCCTAGGTTTTTCATAAACCTTTTTATAATTTGCAAATAAGTTTTTCAAAAAATATCCTAAGGACGACTATGCTTGGGTTACTACGGTCAGGATGGCTCTGATACCAACTTTGTGAGGACCCCAATTTATTTGGCTTGTAATGCTTAACCAACCACCTGGCCCTAGCATCACAAATCAAATAAACCGAGCCTCGAGATATGTATACTTCCCAGAATGCATTATACACACCTCGCCACAAAATTATGCATCAACTCCATTCCAAACATAGAGTCGAAACATTACGCTACTAAGCAGAAGGTAAACAGTGAGATTATTACGTACTGGGCGACCGCCAAAAGATACACAAATAACGTAAGAACGACAATGAAGCAAAAGTGCCATAAGATGGCTATAAACAAAGCCAATCGCGTGCCTTCACCCACAAGGCATCCGACCGACCGCCAAGCCTAGTCGTCAAACACGGCGGCGGCACAACTCACGTAAGTGAGGCCTCGGGCTCACCTTCTTCCTCTCGCAACAAAACATTAAGCAAGCAACAGTACAAAAATTGTTTTTGTACTGCAAGACTGACGTGTGAACTAGCGCACTGCTCATAAGCTACATGCAAAGCTTATTTGGTGGAGGCCATATGTTTCATTTGCACAAAGCCAAAATTATTTGCAATAATGTAATACAGTTTGAAGGCAAGTTTGCAATTCATTTTTAATTGAAATAACAGTAAAGATAATAATAACAAAAGAGTAAAGATAAACAACCTAGAAGTGACTATTCCAATAGTCACCACAACAATAGCACGAATCCCAGATTCGTGCCACCCATCAAGTTTTAATTTAAATGTTGTAGTCTAGTTCTTGGGGGGCGTATTCGAGCGTGTCCATAACCTAGGACGAGGCTTGTGAGACCCCAGTTTATTAAACTTGTAATACTTAACCTTCCACTGGTTCTAGTATCACAAATAGAATAATCCGCGTCTCGATGAACATGTGCCTCCCGAACAAGCAAAGACACATACATCATATCCAAGCATGCATCAATTCCATACAATGATTATAACAAGTCTACCAAAAGACATACATAATATAAGTTATTACAACACACCGACCGCCAAATGACATAAGTACCGGATAAGTAACAAATGAAGCAAAAGTTGCCATAAGATGGCTTAAACCAAAAGACGACCGGTTAGCCACATAACACCACAGGGCAACCGACCGCCGCTAAGCTAATCGCCTCAGAACCGCCACAAAGACAACTCACAAAAGTGAGGTCCATCGGACTCACTATCATCCTCTGCACAACACAAGCAATGCAGGTGAGTACAAAAATGTACTCGCAAGACTTACGAGTAGCAAGCCTATACATAGCTACATGAAATCTGTATTCAAGGGAATGAGGTTTTATGGTTCTTTGGACACATAAAGCAAGTTTCATTTGCAATATTGTAATAAGTTGAACAACAGTTTGTAAAATCTGTTTTTAAGCATTTAAATAACAGCGAGTAAGCATAAGTAACAAGTATCCACCTAGAAGTGACTTTCCCATAAGTCACCACATCATAGCATGAATCCCTGATTCATACCACCCAACAAGTTTTAATTTTAAAAATGGTTGTAGTCTAACTCTTGAAAAGCTTATCCAAGCGTGTCCATAACCTAGGGCGAGGCTATTCGAATAGTTTTAATCCTGCAGGTGTACCAATGTACCCACACTTGGACCGCCTTTTCGCCAAGCTATTAAGCACACTTCCTTTGGTATGCCTAAGCACGCTAAGTCCTACGAACCCTTTCCAATGGAATATGCTAATCAAGAGACGCACGTATGGGGTTAATCCTTAGTGATCTGCGATGAAATATGGATCACAAGGACCCATACGTGGAGCAAGATACACCGGCCTCGGCGGGTGTTCTCCTCCCTACAAACGTGTCCATGTTGCATATAATCAAATATGCAACCCACCACGCGACTCATTAATTAACACAGCCCAAAGTACTCAGCTAAGAGAGGTCCCATATCCCTCTAGTGTGGTTAGCACGCACAGAATGCTCGGATAATAGATACTCACAAGTAGTTCGGTCCTTAATTGACCCGGGCACCATTCCAATCACACCCAAAAGATCACACCATCTTACCATTGTGCCCAAGTCTAAATTGTTTTCATTTTCAGTTTTAGTTTTGCAATTTAGACAAAGCACAAGGCTGAAATGTACACATAGTAATAGTTTGTGTGATCAAAGTTATCGACGAGTCGATAACCGCCCATTTCTACCGATAACTAAGCATGGCTAAGCATAATGACACGCCATCTACTAAGTGACAAGGGTCCATCCAATAACCCAAAATCACAAACAAGTAACCTAGGCTTCGTGGTAGAGGAATAAACATTTCCTACTGATAATGCATCTAGTAGGCCAACTACCGACAATAGTTTAAAACAACATAGCAATGCATACATAGAATTTGCAAACAATATATTAGACTTTGAAAATAGTAGGAACAATATGATCAAATGAATGCTACATCTGCTTGTTCGTCAAGTGCAGAGTCCGATGGTCTTTGTGGCTCAATATCAAGATTAATAATATTATCTTCGGAACCTAACGCGAAAAGGCGATAAGCAAATAAGAACGAAGAACACCAAATGAAACTCCAACAGCAAAACACATCCAAAACTAATAAAATTCACACTACAGCTAGGGAATGGTCTAAGACAATGATAGGAACAAGAATCATGCAATTAGGACTAAGCATGCAAAAGATATGAGCAAAATGCTCCTTCTCAGCATATAACAACCTAATTAATAATTAACACTGTTCATGGCGAAATTTTCCAGAAGGATCTAAGGTCTGAAATTTTTATAGCAGGTAGATCATGACATCCTAATAACAGCAAAGTTGGATTTACTAATTTTGGAGTTATACACATTTACTTATGATTTTTCTAAGTTGTAAATCTAGTACAAATCATTTTACAGAATTATGAACATGCTCAAATCCTATTTTATATGAAAGTATACTAACAGACAAATTTAACAAAATTGGTTTTACACAATTTGGATTTATACAGAAAAAGATATGCATTTTTCAAGGTTAAAACTATTTCTGGAATATTCAAAATGACAGAAATCGAGTTATTCCTAGTTACACAATTTTCTGCTACTACAACATGCTTAAATCCATTTTTATAATAAACTAAAGTGATAACAAAATTTATTACAATTGGAATTATCTAAAAAGCAGTTAAACTGAATTAGTTATGAGTTTCTAAAGTTTTTACATCATTTTCAGTTGTTAAACAAATACTTACCGAAATACAGAACAACCCAATAAAAAGAAAACGACGTGGACAATTCCCAACCCTTGATCTAAAATCCTACGGCTCACGCGCGCCGAAAACAGCGCACGCGCGCCGAATCAAAACGGAGCCCACCGTTGGATCACGATCCAACGGCGCACACGAGTGTATGCATTCGGACGGTGCGGTTGCATACACGATCTCAGCCGTTGATCGAAAGATCGACGGTCGAGAACGATCAAGGCATCCGGAGGGTCCGAACGCACACAAAGATCAGGGCCGCAGATCTAAGAATGAACGGTAGATATTTAACGCAGCTCAAAGGGAGATGTCGACATGTGGGACCGCATGTCGCCATTTCGAGTCACCCGCTACCGGTTTAACCCACGCGCACGCTGCATCGGCCCACTTGTCGGCCGAGAGTGGCGGTTAGGGCAGATTAATGCTTCTAATGATTATCATTAACTAGGCACTAATGACTCTCGAGATTTGATTTTAACCTCGGGCCCACAAGTCACGACCGCAGGAGATTTCCGAGCGTGGATTAAATGCCGACACATTAATTAACCAATGATTAACATTAATGATGTCGGAACAGTGCGGGATTGAACCAGAGAGTGATTTAAGGATATTGGGCCCACTGGTCAGTGGCTCAACAATAATGATTAAGACATAATTAATAACTAATGATTAGCAATTAATGTGTCCTAATTAAGTGACGGAAATGGGAGCTCTGTGCCGGTAAAACCCGAGTGACTTGCACGGCTAATCGCCGGCGACACTGGCCGCAACGGCGCCGAACAAGAGCCAAAATGGATTCGCAATAGCACAACGAATCTAATGGTGGCATTCTCACCGGCGGTGAGGGACTAGAACGCCGGCTAGCCGGAAAAACGAAAATGGGAGCTTACTGCTAAACACGAAAATCGCGATGAGCTCCACTGCAAGCCTAGGATGTGGTGCCAAAGCTTCTAAGGACTAATAAGAAGCTACCTTAGGGACTAGAAGCTTCAAAGATGGCCGGAGATGCTTGATCACGGTGAAAGCTCGCCGGACCCGAAGAAGAAAGATTGAAAACGACACCCTGAGCCAAATGAGTGATACCAAAGCATCAATATAGCTTCATAATGATTCACAGAAGCTACATGAGCAAGTAATTGGAAAATGGAGCACTCACCTGAGCTGAGGAAGAAGATGACCACTTTGGCGAATTTGAACAAACCCCAAATTGGACAATTCCTGAGAATCAAATCCAAAATTAAGTGAGGGGAAATGTTCAAGGAAGTAAATAGATAAGGTTAGGGCAAAGAAACGTGAAGGAGGACCACTGGAACGCCAAGAACACCAATGGAGCTCCACGGGTCAACAATGGCGGTTTGCCATTTTTGAGGTGTTAAGCTCCAATTTTGAGAATGAAGCTTGATGGTGGTCTAAAGAAATACCAGGAAGCATTGAGAGTGTTTATAAAGCCATGAAAGCATTAGGGTTTGCACCACACTTCTTTCGGGCGGCAAAACACAAAGCACAATGCGCGGCCGACAAGGAAAAGATAATAGCTGGTGCAATAGGGCATGGCATGGCCGAATGTGTCTCCCACGACCCATAATGTCGACTAGGGCAGCCGTAGGGAGCATGAAATGACATCTCCATGCCTTGCACTGTTTTCGCACGGCGGGAGGTTGAAGATGACCAGCGCAAAAAAGCTCGGGCGATTCACAACCGTTGGATGAGACACGGACGGCTGAGATAGAGCCACGCCTCCCAGGTTTAAAACACAACGGGGAGACAGCGAGCCCTAGGATTAGAAACGAACGACTCAGATAGCCCCACGTCGCAAACTCATTTTACAATGAAGGGACACGCGAGCGTTGGATCTTAATCCAACGGCTCAGATTTAAGAATGCAACCGGAGGGTCCGAAGGTTGCGGCGCACCTCGACGGTTGGATGGAGATCTAACGGTTGAAATTCACGTAAGCAACCGGAAGGTCCGAAGGGTTACACGCGCGCGGGCCGTGCGATTTAGATCCAACGGTTGAGATCCAACGCGCGTTTTAAAGAGTGGCTCGATGCAGTTAGTTGACTGGACCGAATCATTTGGCTCGAGCCCGAGTCTGACTCGAACCCAAGTAATAGTAAAACCACGTTTGACTTTGAAATAAGAACAGAGACTTTGAATGATTTATTTGACGTAGCAAATTAACTCCAAAAATTATGAAATTTTTACAGGAGCTTGCTAACTCAGATATTAACCTTGTGTAAAATTTTCAGAGGTTTTTATACTGCGAATAAATCTCCAAAAATTCTGCAAGGCTCTGTTTTAATGTTTGACTGAGAGTCAAACAGGTTTGACTGCCTCTAAAAATATTCAAACAATTTCTAAAAAAATTGTGAAATTTTTCAGAGGGGTCACATACCATCACAGAGACTTAGGAAAAATATTTCCAGAGGATGATCATAAGATTTGACAAGATTGTTTTTGCAATGCCAAGATTTGGATCAACTAGACTTGTGACAATGTATTTCCATAATTCCTTGTACAAGAATTGATTGGCACAAAAGGAAATACATGATGTAAGAAAAAGTTTTAATTTCTACTGATTTTCTTACATTTGAAACACAAGCCTAAAGTTGGGATGTTACAAGGCTATTCGAATAGTTTTAACCCTGCAGGGGTGTACCAATGTACCCACACTTCAGACCGCCTTTAAGTCAAAACACACTTCCGAAGGTATGCTGACACGGCTAAGTCCTACGAGACGCTTTCCAATATTGTGTAGTAACTACGAGCCGCTCGTATGGATAGAAATCCATACGCTTACATGGTAAAGCCGAAAAGACAACTACCTTTGCGGGGTAAGCTTTTCGGACAACTACCATGCTCCCAACACCATCCCTCCTGCGACCTCCTGCGACCCGGAGTCAATACACGCCAAAGTACTAGGTCAAGAGAGGTCCCATATACTCTAGTGTGGTTAGCACGCAAAATGCTCAGTACGGTGGCGCAAGTAACTCGGTCCTTAACTGACTCGGGCACCATTCCAGTCACACCCACAGATCACACCAATCATACCGTTGTGCCCAAGTCTAAATCATTTTTGTTTTCATTATTTTAGTTTTGTAATTAACATATCCCAAGCTGAAACATAAGAACAATAATAATTTCATGTGATCAAGACCATCGACTAAGTCGATGATCGCCCAAATCTACCGGAAGCTAAGCATGGCTAAGCAACTGAACTCGTAATCTACTAAGTGATAAGAGTTCATCCAACGAACTCTAATCACAGGAAATAACCTAGGCTCAGTTAGTAGAGATCAATATTTCACCTACAGGATATGCAGCTACGGATTTAACTAATCAATTTAACACAAATTAAGCGATGCATACATACAGTTGAAACAAAATACTAGACTTTAAAATACTAGGATTAATCATGATCAAACTGCTTGCCTGGCTGCTGTTGCTCAGGATGCTCAACTCAAGTGAGAGGATCACTCGATAACACTGCACTGCCGCAATCTATCGATCGAGCAAAAGCAACAAATAAGAACCAATAACACCGACAAAACTCAAAATTTCAAAAACAACCACAAATCTAAAACACAGAAGCTAGACCATTACAAAAGGAACAACAAATTAGCTGCTACGAAGAAGAATTAAATTAGACATGTTTTCATGTGATAGATCTACCCAAACTCACTTACTTACCAAGCTAACCACAAAGCCAAAAACAATCCTCTCATATGTTCTAATCTTTTGGCAGACTTTGATGGTGATTGTGTGCACATCTATTAACTAAGCATCAAATTACCACATCTTAATTAACTATCTATTCTATGCACCTTCAAAGATAAGATCAGTTAGACCTACAAGAAACTAGTAAAACACTAACTAGTTAATTAGCCAACTATTAGATGCTAACAATTTTCTAACTAAGGTTGGGCTTTAATAAAATTCAGCTACTAACACACCTAAGCATCACACCCACATAAAGAAAGGTTAACAATTTCAGCATGCTACTACTACAAGGCCTTACTATACTTGCAAAAGCCAGAATCACACGTACAGAGACAAAACAACTAGTTCCAATAACAGCTTCTTTTGATCATTCATGCCAACAAGAGCTTTGAAATCTAGAGTCACTAACTAACATAATTTCTTGCTAAACACTACTTCTTAAGGGATTTAACAAGTCTAACAAGACCAAATTAGCATAAGCATGAGACCAATTTCAGTTTACTGACAACAGAGAAAAACAACACAAAGAAAAGCTACAGGGAACTTGTGACTAATTTTCTTCCAAACCTCAATTCCATCTTGGCTAAAGCATGAAAGTGAACTAATAGATACTCATAAGATTGATTAGCAGCTAATGAATTTGCTTAAAGGGAGTGGGCCCCACTGTCATAGAGGGCAAAAGAAGGAACAGAGAGACAGACAGAGGATGGCTCGGGCGGCTCTGGACCTGGATTCGTCGCCGGCGAAGGAGGGGTGGCGCGGTAGAGGTGACAGCCAAAATGGGTTGCTGGTGGACTGCTGAAGCTGAAGGTGGTCTCGAGGCAGCCGGAGATGCATTGTGGCGGCGTGGCGACGGAGCGCGGCGGCCGGCCGTGGAGGTGACAAGGGGCGATTACGACAGAGAAGAAGAGGGTGTAAACTAGCGCGCGCATGAGCATCAGTGAGACTCCAGGAACTCACCAGGGTGGTCGCCGATGACGGAGAGGCACCGGAGTGGCCCGGCGACGAGAGCCTGCGGCGGCGCGAGGTGGTCACCGAGGAGGGGTCCCTATGGAGCACGAGAGAGCGAGTGAGTGGTTGGGGAAGGAAGATGGAGTCCAGGCGATGCTCACCGGGAGAAGAATCGAGCTGGAACTCACCGGAAAAGACGTGGCGGCGGTAGAGGCGGATTCGGCTGGAGATGGAGAAGAAAGCCCGCGCGCAGCTCCTCGGTGAAGAAAACTCCGAATTGATGGAGGGGTTGAGCTCCACGTGGTGCAAGGCACGCCGTGACGCGGTCGGCGACGGTCGTAGATTACCGGAGTAGCCGAACGCCGAGGCGGCGCGCGACGCCTCGCCCGTGGAGCTCAATGGAGAAGAAAGGCAGCGGAGGAGAAAGAAACCGGGGTAGGTGGAGCCCTCGACGGCTTAAGAAGAGGAGGGCGGAGGCAGTGAGGTGGAGGCGGTAGGGCGGCAAGGTGACCGGCGTGACGACGTGGCGGCACGCATGCGCCGGGGCGGTGAAGAGCGGCGCACGAGAGAGAGCGAGCGCGAGCTAGCTGGCGCGGGCGCGCGCGCCGCGTGGAGAGAGGGTGCTGCCAGTGGGACCGGGCTTTCAGCGAGAGAGAGAGAGCGACTTCGAAGCGGTGGCGCGGTCGACCGTAAACGGTGCGGGTCCGGTCGGATTTGAGTCGGGCTCGGGTTCGAGCCCGACCAACAGTGCTTACAGATTTTGAACTAAAATGGCCGAGAAAGTTTGGGGAATTTTAGAGATAGCTTCAGAGCTCCAAAAATTCCAAAATTTTTATGGTAGATACATCGGACAGAGAAAAACCTTGCACAAATTTTCCAGAAATTTTTATGACAGAATTGTTCTCAAGAAAATTCACAAGCTGTTGTGCTAGGTTTGACCAGAATTTAAACTAGTTTGACTTCCTCTTTTGAAATAGCAAATAAAATCTAAAAATTGTGAAATTTTTCAGAGAGGTAACTAGGATGGTCAAGATGATAGAAAAAAATTTCCCAGAGGATGATCACAAGTTTAAGGTTTAGAATTTTGTTGACAACAACTTCCATTCACAAGAATTTAATTCTAGAAAATGGAAATTGCTAAGGGAAAATTTAGAAAACTTCCAAATGATTTCATGAGGCATCAAAAGTTTTTTTTTTTATTTCTCCTCATAATTTTACATTTGAAACACAAACCCTAGCTTAGGGCTGTTACATCCTTGCCTCTAAAAAATGATATGCCCTAGCTTCACAACTTAGAAAAATTATAAGTAATTCAATTTAACTCCAAAAGAAGTAAATCCAATTTTACAGTTTTTAGAATGCCATGTTCTATCTACCATAAAAATTTCAGATTCTAAAACTTTCTGGAAAATTATGCCATGAACAGTAACCGAAATCAATTTAAATTGATTTTTTGAGTTGAAAAAAATTGTTTAGGTTATAACTTTTGCATACTTAGTCCAAATTGAATGATTCTCTTGCTAAATTCATTTAAAATCATGACCATGCTGCTGTGTAAATTTCATGGAATTTGGATTACTTTGATTTTTGGGTCTTTTTCGATGTTCTTCGTTCTTATTGGATTTTCGCGTTCTTGTGTTAGGTTCCGAAGAATTTATTAAGCCTGAGAGTGACCCTCTGTAGTAAGAGCACCACCAGCAAGGCAAGCAGATGTAGCATCATTTGATCATATTACTCCTATTATTTTCAAAGTCTAATATGTTGCTTGCAAATTCTACGAATGCATTGCTATTTTCTTGTTAAACTAATGTCGATTAGTTGACCCATTAGATGCATAATCTGTAGGCAAATATTTATCCTCTACTACTGAGCCTAGGATTATTTTGCTGTGATTTAGGATTCGTTGGATGAGCCCTTGTCGCTTAGTAGTTTACGAGTAATGTTGCTTAGTCATGCTTAGCTACCGGTACAGTAGGGTGGTTGTCGACTTAGTCGATAACCTTGATCACACAAAAACTTATTATGGCTTTATGATCAGCACCTTGTGCTATGTTTAATTATGAAAACTAAAACTAAAATAAAATGATTTAGACTTGGGCACAATGGTAGGATGGTGTGCTCTTGGGTGTGAATGGTTGGTGCCCGAGTCAACAAGGACCGAATTAGTTGCGCCATTGATCCAAGCACTTTTGCGTGCTAACCACACTAGAGGGATATGGGACCTCTCTTGACTTAGTACTTTGGCGTGTGTTGGCTCTGAGTCGCAGGAGGATGTGTGTGTGGGTTGTGTTGTGGTAAAATGAGGTAGTGTTTATGTGTTGGGTGGACGGGAGTGGAATCCTTTCTAGTTTCTTCACACCGAGGGGCATTGTAGTTGTCCAGGTTGCTTTACCCTCTATGAGTAGTTGACTCCTGGCTTTACAATGACTCTGACGCAACGTATGGGTTTCTAGCAATACAGGCGGCTCGTGGTTGATACACAATATTGGAAAACGTCTCGTAGGACTTAGCCGTGCCGGCATACCTTCGGAAGTGTGCTTAATCTTGTGGCAAAAAGGCAGTCTGGAGTGTGGGTACAATGGTACACCCCCTGCAGGGTTAAATCTATTCGAATAGCCTCGTCCTAGGTTATGAACACGCTTGGTTATTTCCCACAAGAATTAGACTACAACCTTTTCACTAAAACTTGATGGGTGGTACGAAGGAAATTCGTGCTATTTTGTGGTGGCTATTGGGTTATTCACCTCTGGGTTGTTATTTATGTCATGTATGGTTAGCTCGCTGTTATTTCAATGATTAAAAACAGATTTGACAATGTGCCTTCAATCTATTACATTATTGCAAACGAAAATTACTTTATGCGTCCAATTAACCATATAACCATCTCCTTTGTTACAGCTTTCATGTAGCTATGTATAGGCTTGTTACTCGTAAGTCTTGCGAGTATATTTTTGTACTCAACTGCATTGTTTTGTTATTGCAGAGGAGGAAGTGGATCCCCAAGGGATCGACTTCTGTGAGTTTTGCTGCGGATCATGCGACTAGCTTGGCGGCCCGGTCGGTTGCCTTGTGGGTTATGGTTAACTGGTTGACTGTTGTTTATAGCCATCTTATGGCGCTTTTGCTTCTGCTGTTATATGTCACACTTATGTCATTTGGCCGGTCGGCTCTTTTGTAATAACTCTTTATATATTGTATGTCTTTTGCTAGACTTAGCGTTGTATGATGTATGGAAATGATGCATGATTTTGTAAAGATATATGTGTGCTGCAATTCTGGGAAGCACATGTCCATCGAGGCTTAGGATATTTAATTGGTAATACTAGAACCATTTGGAGGTTAAGTACTGCGAGTTAAATACCCCGGGTCCTCACATCATGTGAATAAAACTTGATTGTTTTTTTTTGTGGGTCCTTTTTTAAGATGAACAGTAGGAAAGCATCCCACTATATATATATATATATAATTATGAAAAAAAGATGTTACAAAGAATATTTACAGGAAAAAAAGAAAAATTAAGCAATACTATTAAATCACTCTTCTATAGCAGGAAAGTATTTGTTCTTAGAACAACTAAGGAAAACTATTTTTCTAAGGTACTTTTGCAACTTTCAAATGTTGGATCTACTCCTTGAAAGAATTTTTGATATCTTGTAATCCAAATGCATCATCACCAGGCCGCCAACCTCCACACGCTCCGCCCAAGCTGACCGCTCTAGTGGGCGGCCCAACTCTGACCATGTCTTTCCTCGGCACCTCGAAGAACCACCCAGAAGAGGACTACTGCGTCATCAACAACTCCATCCAACTCGATAGGGATCACGCAGACTGGGAGGCCACCACCCTTGTAGCCTAGATCTTGGACGGGTGTGCTTCTGTGTCGGGACCCGAAAATACATCTCAGGAACCCTCTGTGTATTCTGAACTAGTCCCAGATCAGTAGCTAGCTCACACAGGAAAACAGTGAGAAATACCATCCATTTATTTAATTTAACTAAAAAGATCTCAAAGTAACAATTAATAATAATAACTGGACCTTATGGTCAACCTTTACTTAACTTGCCACACAGGGCTAAAGAAACAAATGAACTCTTGCAGCGGAACGAAACTCTTCAAATGGCCAATCAACATGCCCACAGGCAATCGAGTGGAGAAACGCATCCTAATCCGCAAAACCTTCATGGTCCTCCTGGGCGAAGAACTCTTGAGCAGCTTGATATCCTTCTGTGGAGATTAAGCAACACAGGGCACAAAGCCATGAGTACTTTGAATGTACTCAGCGAGCCGTGGGGAAATGTATGCAAATAATATTCATGCAGGGCTTGAACAAAGATTAGATGTATGGCTCTTTTGCATAAAGCAGCATTTACAATAAATACAATAAATAGATTGAAATGCGTAATTGAAAACAATAATAAGTAATTAAACACTTTCTTTGAAACAACGAGTGAACTTCCCATTCACTTCCCAACTAAACCAAGGATAAGTGAATTCCCCCTTCACCAATCGACACAAACCACCAAGTGAATGACCTATTCACCCAACGAACATTATATTCATCAAGTGAACTTCCCATCCATAATCTGACACATTTTTGAAGAAACTCTATCTCCCGTGTGAAATCCCCGAGCACGTCCATAACCGCGGACACGGCTATTCGAATAGTTTTACACTCTGCAGAGATTGTACAGCTTGACCCACAAGAGATAGATCAACTTATAATGTCCGTTTAACACACTTCCGAGGTGTGCGACTAAGTGATCATCACAAGGCTTTTACAAAGCTCCTTCTTAACCCAGTTCTGCCCGCTAAGGTTTCAACACTGAATATCTTTCCGACCAGACAGGGCCCCCCTCTTGCACCACCATGAGAATACGTTTTCCACGACTCACACTTCACATGACAGAACCGAAATTAAGACATTGCTAATTAATTAGCCAGGTCCCGCCCATACAAGACATGTGGTTGTACGGTTAAGGCCCAGTTCAATGGCGCACAAGATTAAGTCCTTGACAAGTTACTCAGGCGAGACTACCACAAACCCACAACATGTTCAATCCACATCCCCACTATCCACCAACCACTCGCCCGAGCGAAAACCATTTTATTTAACCAACACCCATGACTAACCCCGTCATGGTACACAAATTTTAACAAGAGTGGCTCACCACCACGATTCCATAAATCATTAAGTCAAAATTGATTATTAAGACACAGGTGATGACAAACCCATCGTAACTAAGCAAGACTAAGCATATGTACGATACCCATGTTGGCAATATAAATATGTCCAACTAAAATTACCCATGCTAAGGTGACAAAGGACTCATGGCATTCAAATATTCAATGGAGGCATAATGACAATAGGTAATATCTAATCCCAAAGCAATTTATATAAACATAGCATGCAATTGTATAAAACAATATACTTTTGAAATCATAGGTTTAATATGATCAAAGGAACACGACTTGCCTTGGAATAAATCCAGTGATTGACCTTGATCTTGGTATGCTACTCCTTGCTCGAAGCTTCCCGAAGTATCGACGTCTATTCGCAAAACAAGCAAATAACACAAATAAATAAATAACAGAGAGAAAACAAACTCCAAAAATTAAATAAAAATCTCAGATAAATAGATCTCGAATTTAGATAAATTTAGGAATTTGAATGGACTCAATCGGAGTTCGGATGCAAAAGATATGAGCTCTAGAAGATTGAAATCTCATAAAATACTGAAAATCAGAATTTATAGATTTACTGAATTATTTTTCCGAAGGAAAAGATAATTATGACGTCAGCTGACGTCAGCGGAGGACGTTCGGACGGGATGAAAATCATCTGACAGGTGGGACCCACTCGTCATAGAGATGGCTCACCGTAGACTGGGTTCACAAGACCTTGGCTCGGGTGGGATTTGAGTGTGCCACATGGCCGTGACACGCGGATAACACATGGGCTTGAGTGCAGAGGTGGCACATGAGATGGCTGCCACGTCGGCATGGGAGAAAACACCCGAGACGATGATTGGAGCTCTGGAGCTTTTTGGGCGGCGGTGAGACTTGCGGCGGCGACGGCAAACCACAGCGAAGTAGGAGCAACGGAGGCCAAAAACGGAAACCCCACGATGCAAGGATGCGCTGGGCGATGATGGCTTGGCCAGGGTGGCGGTAGGTTGTCGACGGCGGTGACCTTGGCGGCAAGATACTCCACGGCTCACGATGAAATTGAAGAAGGAGTGGCGCCCGAAGAAAATTAAGAGGAGCACGGGTACGGCGGTGTCACAAGGATCACAGGGGAAGGTTCGGGAGGTCCGGCGGTGAACCATGCCGGCGGCAATGCGAGGTTGACCGGAGAAGGCCAAAGTGGCTGGCGGCGGCACTTCAGCGGCAAGGGAACCAAGAGGAGGTAGGGGATAGGACGATATCAACCAAGAGCACGTGAGGACGCATTTGAAAGGGCTAGGAGCTCACCGGAGATGTAGATCAGAAAAGATGGCCGGCGGCCGGTTGTCGGACGAAAACGAAAACGACGAAGTGATGACTCTCGGCCGAAGATGGTGGAGGCACGACGAAGCCCACGTCAATGCGAATCCAAAGGAGGTGGAGTCACGGCCGGAGGTTGTCTGACGGCGATGAATTCTGGCGGCGAAGGCTTCGGTGACCAGCTCGGTTCTTCGGCGGATTGCGGCCCAATGAGGAGGAACCTGGGGAGGAGATGTTAGGGTTTTGGAAGAGGATGATGGCACCAGGGATATGACGCGAGGGGGAGGCCTTAAATAGGGACCGGAGAAGGGGATGTCCACCAGGAGCACGATGCCTATGTGCGTGTCGGACATGGACTCTAGAGTCCAAGGGAAGAAGATGAGTGACGTGGCCGGCAGCAGGACCACAAGGCAGCGACACGAAGAAAAAGCAAAGGGGAGGAGTTCGGCTGGGTTGGCTGAGCCGCGATAAGGAAAACGAAAGGAAAGGTCGGCTCGGTTTGGGCTGACTCGGCCGCAAGCAAGGAGGCGGGCTGGGCCAGGGAAGAAGGAGATGGGCCG
The DNA here is from genome assembly GCA_036346255.1 of Ampelocalamus luodianensis. Classification (NCBI taxonomy): domain Eukaryota; kingdom Viridiplantae; phylum Streptophyta; class Magnoliopsida; order Poales; family Poaceae; genus Ampelocalamus; species Ampelocalamus luodianensis. Next base: position 48,980,045 of record CM070625.1, on the reverse strand, counting down.
GGATTTGGAGATTAGGCCCGAAAGGAAATCCGAGATTTTTAATTAGTTTTTCTTTTTAGAAAATAGCAGAAAATCCAAACGGCAAATAGAAAATAGCAAATGCACTCGGAAAAATTCTAGAAAATTCTAGAAAATACATCCAAGCACATAGAACCCAAATAAAATAATTTTGATAATAGTTGATGTTGGCATTAATCATATTAAATTGTTTTTGAACTCTGAAAATTCATATTAAGCTTTTAACTTTAGCAGAAAAACCCAAATGGTTATTTTTCTTTTAAAACTTCAAAACAGACCAAGTTTTTGGGATGTTACATTCTGCAGTAAGGCTGCTTCCGGCGACGCTTCGACATTTGCCACTCTGACATGGTTGTGAGCCAACACCATCCAGAAGAGTACCTCATCAAGTTCGAGCACAAGTCGCACTGAGGCAGAGTCTAGGGCTCCCGCTAATTCCAGAACGACGACATGAAGATACATGTTCGTCCTTGGCGCTCTGTTAGCCATGCTTTCGGGGCGGCCATGTTCTTCCTGGTGTGCCTCTGCCTTGAAGCGGTCCCGGTGCACGCCTAGCGGCCGGACATAGCTGAGCACATCATCGGCCGGAAATGCTCCTTGCAATCCCTTGAAGACGCAACGGCGAGCAGGGATGACACCAGGATGCTAAACCTATGGACATGGACGGCCAATCCAAGCACCATCTCCAAGGTCTGACCGATCCCCCACTGTCAAGGTAAGTTCCAGCCTCACGGAGCAGTGGAAGCACGACCTTACCTTTCGGCTCAATGTCCATTTTGGATTACATTGAGGACTACACTTCAGCATCGCTGGATGACTTCGCCACAAGTTTGGACATGGTTCCTTTACAACCGATCACGTCCAGGTTTCCTTGGAACCTCGAGGCTGTTGATGGCACACCGGAATTCAAAGGGTACCTTACCCACATGCCCCACCCTCAGCAAGCGGGCCACAACCAGGAGGAGGATGGCGGTAACAAGATGGGAGGAGACCGTGGTAGTGACCACGGTCGCCACAAACCTTGACGCCGCTCGAGCCACAACGAACACCAGTCACACCTAAACCAGAGGCGCAAGCATGAGGGGGACGACAACAATGACAGGCGCCACCACCGTGGCAGCCGCTATGGGCACAGGCGAACCAACATGATGGCCATCAAGCTGCGGTTGGACCCTGGCCACAATTGAAACATCTCAAAATTTTAGAATTTCAAAATTCGATTTGAGTTGAGGTTAGAATTTTTTTCTTTCCTAATTTGGCAACCCTAACCCAAATTTCGCTTTCCCTTTTTGGTCATCCCGTTTTCTCCCTTTGAAAATGGCTCCAGCCCAAAACCACCGCCTCCCCGTCGCCCTTGCCGCACGTCGCCATGGAGGCCAGAACCTCACCTAGTGGGGAACCTTCTCGGCCGCCACCTCCTCCCTTTCCCCACCACCCACGCCCACCATTCCGCTGGAGCAGCTTCGGTGCCACCCTTCCCCATCGTCACCACCCACGGGTCCCTAGCCAAACCACCCCAAGCAAAACCCAGCCGCAAAAACCCTAGAGGTAAGAAGACCTACCTCGGTGGAGCTTCCCCGCGTTACGCCTTTCGCCACCGTCGCCACCGCCGCGGAAGCGCTGCTGGCCTCTTCACCCCGTCCCCTCTGTGCGAGAGAGCCGAAGATGCGCTCTGGCCTTCGGCCGAGTGTCGCTAAGGCCTTATAAGGCCAGGCCGCGTGGGCCGGTTGGGCCTTCGGGCCTCTGAGCCAACTGGGCTCAGCCCAGTACTATAGCCCACTACTGTTCTTAGCTTGTCACTATTCCTTCCAAATTTAGCCCATACACTGTTCATTCATATTATCATTTTGATTCTAAAAACAGTAAATGGATTACTGTTCTTAATCCTTGTTAGTATCTAATTACTGTTATTATCTATTTCAGGTATGAACAATAAAATTGGTACTATTCACCGAAACCCTAGATCAACATCCCATAATCTTTTTAACCGCCTTGAGCCCAGAAAACCCATTCTTAAGCCTATTTAGCTATATCAGCCTCCCATCAAATCTTTTATCCTTTTTATTGGTTTTGTTATCTCTATTATATTTTTGTTGTACTTGGATTCATGTTCAGGCTTATTCCTTGTCAAGCCAAGTATTTATTTGGTTTTTGTGTCTTGCGTTAGGTACCGAATTTGACGAACCAACTCAGGACTACGTCAATCAGGACCCAGAAGCAGCAGGACCTTTTGAGGAATTCGAGCCAGGAGGCAAGTTGCATACCTTGAACATATTGATCCTACATTTCTTATAAATTATGCTATTACTTTCATTAGTATATTTTAGCCAATTATTTCAAGATTGAAATAATACTTTGGAATGCCCTATTAAATAGATAAAACCCTCCACCCCACATACCAACTCACCCATTCTTGTAAGCCATATTCACCTTGATAAGCTTAGTCCACATGAAATAATAGCAAATATTCCACTTGGTCATATAAAACTCTTCTGAAATACTAATAAGGAAAGTTGGTTGTACGCAAATAGGATTTTGGTGGAAAGTTGAGGGTTGAGGTCAGCTGGTTGGGCAACCCAATATACTTGTTAAAATTGGATACCGGTGAGATCTAGAGGTGGACGGCCACGAGTTGGTAAATAGTCCATTGCCTCATAGGATGTCAAGTAAGGACAAGAACCTTGTGCCAAGTAATAGACACAGATCTTGCTCAACCATAGGTGTGGTTTAAACCAACTTGGCATAGTACACTGCTCTCCCAATTGAATATCTATAGGTTGTCAACTGCTCTAGTATGTTAGAGCAGCCGCAGAATGGGGTGAGTCAGAAGTGGACCCTTTTAGGGCACTTGTTGAACTGCACAACGATATGGGCCCATTAGCCTCAGAGTGCGGATTCCACCATTGGCCGGTGGTCTCCCGAGCTGTATGGATTAAGACCTACCGGGTAGAGGCTAGAAAGGTTGAGCAGTTGAAAAGATAGTGTTATCTCAGCTTAGTCACACGCTAATGGTTGCGTGTATATAGCTTGACAGTACAAGCTTGAGATATCTTTTGGGTAAAGTTGGGCAACTCTACAGAGTGTATATATAATGGTATTCGAATACACCGTGCTTCCGGGTAATGAAGCTGTGTTTATGGGTGACTCCAGTATACAAGGCATAAGTAGGAATTTACAATTTTTAATTGGATAATTGTAAAGGTTGTAAACCCCTTACATATATTACTATTTTGTTGTTTTCAAGTATTATACTTCTTTTAAATTCAACTTCTACATTCCACAAATACCTGTTGGTAAACTGTACTACTTCTTTGATAATCCTGGCATATAGTTAAATAGAACTTTCTATGCAACTTGCTGAGTATGGTAGTAGTACTCATTCTTACTAAACATCAATAGAGGGATTTTGGGGAAAAAATAGGTGGTCCTTGCGATCTGGAGGAACCACTAGACGTGGACGACTATTGGTATTAGGGTCTCTTCTGCGCCCAAGCTTGCGTGTGGTTACTGTTCACTTTTGTGTTGTAATATATTATGTTTAGGCTTGGATGCCCACTTCCGCTTTAAAATTGGCTATTATGCCTTATCTGCTGTAATAAAAGTTTGGTTCTTGTTGTTATCGTAAGCTTGCTTGTGAAGCCACAACTTTGTGGTTCCAATTTCAGGACTGTTACAAAGTGGTATTAGAGCCAGCTTGACCGTAAGTTGAGACCTTAGCTTAGTTATAGGATTGAAGACCTTGAAAATACTAATTTTAAGAAAACTACAAAAGGATCTTCAAAAGCAAAAATGTAAATATTAATTGCTATTCTTTTTCTTTCTCTTGCTACCTCATCTTAACTATAGATTTTGCAAATCTATTGTTTTCCTCAGAAAATTTATCTCCTCTTAACTAATATTCAACTGTACGTCTGTCAGAAAGATGCCAAACTCCTATGTCGAACTAGCAGAGTTGAGAGGATGGGCTGCAAGACTGTGGAGGATGATGCAATATATGGGGGGCAACACTTGGGCAACTGCCCATTTTCTACATAGAAGAGCATAGAATCATTGGTAGGAGATACCAATGGAAGGCATGGGTGACTTTGATCCCACTAGTTTAGAGGCCGGATGTTCAATGTCGGTTTGTGGGCTATCAACACAGGGAGAGTGATGCAATTCAGGATGCAACAAGACTGGCAGTTCTTCACCTCCGTCAGCAATATGATGAAGAGTTTGAAAACTCTGAATTTCGGCTCATCCCACAAGAAGGAAACAATGGATTTAGTGTCCGCGTTCCCATGCCAAATGATAATGAAGACTCAAGACTCCATGAGGCCGCCATGTGAGACCCCGGTTTATTAAACTTGTAATGCTTGACCTTCCATTGGTTCTAGTATCACAAATAGAATAACCCGCGTCTCGATGAATATGTGCTTCCCAGAACATGCAGCACACATACATCATTCCAAAGCATGCATCAATTCCAGTCTACTCGGTTAACAACTATCTTTTGAAAGAAGATGAGAGGAAAATCAGCTTCTTAAATCCAATTCCGAATAAGATGAGATAAGCAAGCTAAGATAGATAAGAAGTAAAATCTGAGAACTTACATAAGATTTCCATGAAACATTTGATATTTAGAAAGTAATTTTTGCAAAATATACTAGGGACGACCAAGCTAGGGGTTTCTACGGTCAGTATGGCTCTGATACCAAACTCTGTGAGACCCCGGTTTATTAAACTTGTAATACTTGACCTTCCGCTGGTTCTAGTATCACAAATAGAATAACCCGCGTCTCGATGAATATGTGCTTCCCAGAACATGCAGCACACATACATCATTCCAAAGCATGCATCAATTCCATACAACAAAATATATCAAGTCTACCAAAAGACATACATAATATAGGTTATTACAACACAGCCGACCGGCCAAATGACATAAGTATCAAATAACAGCGGAAGCAAAAGTTGCCATAAGATGGCTTAAACCAAAAGACGACTCGTTAGCCACATAACTCCACAGTGGCAACCGATCGGGCCGCCAAGCTAATCGCCCCAAACACTGCCACAGCACAACTCACAGAAATGAGGTCCATCGGACTCATTCCCTTCCTTTGCACACAACAAGCAATGCGGTGAGTACAAAAATGTACTCGCAAGACTTACGAGTAACAAGCCTATACATAGCTACATGAAAGCTGTATCAAAGGAATTTGGTTATATGGTTCTTTGGACGCATAAAGCAAGTTTCATTTGCAATAATGTAATAGATTGAAGGCAATTGACAAATCAGTTTTAAGCATTGAAATAACAACGAGTAACAATATTTAAAGGTAACCACCTGGAAGTGACTCACCCATTAGGCACCACAAATAGCATGAATCCCTGATTCATACCACCCATCAAGTTTTAATTTTTAAAAGGTTGTAGTCTAACTCTTGAAAAGCTTATCCAAGCGTGTCCATAACCTAGGACGAGGCTATTCGAATAGTTTGTAATCCCTGCAGGGGTGTACCAATGTACCCACACTTCAGACCGCCTTTTTGCCAAGCACGGCTAAGTCCTACGAACCCTTTCCAATGGAATATGCTAATCAAGAGACGCACGTATGGGGGTTAATCTTTAGTGATCTGCCGACGAAATATGGATCACAAGGACCTATACGTGGAGCAAGATACACCGGCCTCGGCGGGTGCTCCCCTCCCCCACAAACATGTCCATGTTGCATATAATTAAATATGCAACCCACCACGCGACTCATTAATTAACACAGCCCAAAGTACTCAGCTAAGAGAGGTCCCATATCCCTCTAGTGTGGTTAGCACGCACAGAATGCTCGGATAACAGATACTCACAAGTAGTTCGGTCCTTAATTGATTCGGGCACCATTCCATTCACACCCAAAAGATCACACCATCTTACCATTGTGCCCAAGTCTAAATTGTTTTCATTTTCAGTTTTGCAATTTAGACATAGCACAAGGTCAAAATATACAGATTATAACAGTTTGTGTGATCAAGGTTATCGACAAGTCGATAACCGCCCATTTCTACCGATAGCTAAGCATGGCTAAGCATAATGACACGTAACTACTAAGTGACAAGGGTTCATCCAGCGAACCCAAAATCATAGCAAGTAACCTAGGCTTCAGTAGTAGAGGAATAAACATTTCCTACTGATAATGCAACTACTGGGCCAACTATCGACAATAGTTTAAAACAACATAGCAATGCATACATAGAATTTGCAAACAACATATTAGAATTTAAAATTAGTAGGAACAATATGATCAAATGAATGCTACATCTGCTTGCCTTGCTGGAGTGCAGGATCTGATGGCTGTGGCTCAGAATCAATAATAATATTGTCTTCGGAACCTAACGCGAAAAGGCGATAAACCAATAAGAGCGAAGAACACCAAACAAACTCCAACAGCAAAAGACATCCAAATCTGATGAAATTTATACAGCAGCTAGAGAATGATTTTAGATAATTTTAGGAACAAGAATCATGCAATTTGGACTTAACATGCAAAAGATATGGACAAAACACTCTTTCTCAGCCTAAAATCAGCCTAATTAATTAATAGCACTGTTCATGGCAAAATTTTCTAAAATGACCTAAGGTCTGAAATTTTTATAGCAAGAAGATTATGACATCCTAATAACAGCAAAGTTGAATTTACTAAATTTGGAGTTGTACACATTTACTTATGATTTTTCTAAGCTGTAAATCTAATGCAAGCTACTTTACAAAGTTATGAGCATGCTCAAATTTTATTCCATATAAAAGTATACTAACAGAGGAAATTAACAAAATTGATTTTGCACAAATTGGATTTATACAGAAAAAAGATATGCATTTTTCAAGTTTAAAACTGTTTCTGGAATGATCAGAATGACAGAAATCAAGTTATTCCTAGTTACACAATTTTCTGCTACTAAAATACCCTTAGTTGCATTTTTATATTAAACTTTAGTGATAACAGAATTTATTCCAGTTGGAAACATCTAAAAAGGGTTTAAAATGGATTTGTTATGAATTTCTAAAGTTTTTATACCATTTTCAGTTGTTAAATAATTACTTACCGAGATATAGACAAACCTAATCAACAGAATATGACGTGGACACTTAGCATCCCTTGATCTAAAATCCTACGGCTCACGCACGCTGGGAATAGCGCACACGCGCAAAACCTAAAAGAAGCCCACCGTTGGATCAAGATCCAACGGCGCACGCGAGGAAATGCATCCGGACGGTGCGGTTGCTTGGGCCAATCACAGCCGCAGATCTGCAGATGGACGGTCCAGAGCGCACCAACAGTCGGATGGTCCGAATGCACACGGGATCTCAGCCATTGATCTCAAGATCGACGGTCAAGAACGATAGAGGCAACCGGAGGGTCCGAATGCATACAAGATCTGGGCCGCAGATCTGAAAACAGACGGTGGCGATTGACCGAAGTTCAAAAGAGGCGCTGACACGTGGGACCCGTTGTCAGTGACTTAGTGTCACGCCCGCGGTGTTTTTAACCCACGTGCACAGTGCACTGGGCCCACTTGCCAGCGACTAGAAGTGACGGCTAAGACAGATTTAATGCTACTAAAGGTTGGTATTAATAAACCTAAATGAGACACTAATGACCCTGGATTTAAACTCTAAACCTATGGGCCCACAAGTCAGCGACCCAAAAAGGTTAAATTCCGACAGCGATAACCTCCGACACCTTAATTAACCAATGATTAATCATTAATGATGCCCGACACGCACGAGGTTATGCCAGTGGATGATTTAAGGATGTTGGGCCCACTGTCAGTGGCTCAACGACGTAGCTTAGGACACAATTAATGGACCAATGATTAGCAATCACAGAGCAATTAACATGCCTTAACCAAATGACGAAAACGAGAGCTTCTCGCCGGCAAACACCCGAGTGACTTCACCGACTCGTCGCCGGCGACACTGGCCGCGGCAACGCCAACTAAGAACTAAAATGGAATCGCAATAGCACTACGAACCTAAGGGTGGCATTCTCGCCGGCGATGAGAGATCAGAACGCCGGCTAGCCGGAAAAACGAAAATGGAGCTCTACTGCTAAACACGAAACTAGCAAAAAGCTCCGCTGCAGTCCAAAGAAGCGGGTGCCAGAGACTCTAGGGACTAATAAGAAGCTACCTCGATGAAGAGAAGCTTCAAAGATGGCCGGAGAAGCTGGTCCACGGTGGAGGCTCGCCGGACTTGGGGAAGAAAGATTGAAAATAGCACCCTGAGCCGAATGAGTGATTCCAAAGCATCAATATAGCTTCATTATGGTCCACAGAAGCTACATGAGCAAGTAATTTGAAAATGGAGCACTCACCTGAGCTGAGGAAGAAGATGACTAACTTCAGCCGAATTTGAACAAACCCCAAATTGGACAATTTCTGAGAATCAAATCCAACATAAAGTGAGGGGAAATGCTCAAGATAGAAAGGAGATAAAGATAGGGTAAAGAAACGTGAAGGAGAACCACTGGAACACCAAGAACACCAATGGAGCTCTTCGGGTCAACAATGGCGACTTGCCATTTTTGAGGTGTTAAGCTCCAATACTGTGAATGGAGCTTGATGGTGGTCTAAAGAAACACCAGGAAGTGTTTTGGGTGCTTATAAAGCCTTGGAAGCATTAGGGTTTAGCAAAAGTGCTTTTCGGGAGACAAGTGCACAAAGCACCAGACACAGCCGAAAGCAAAAAGGTGAAGCTGACAATATAGGGTATGGCTCGGCCGAACACCTCTCCCACAACCCATAATGTCGACTAGGGCAGCCGTAGGGAGCATGAAATGACATCTCCATGCCTTACACTGTTTTCGCACGGCGGGAGGTTGAAGATGACCAGCGAAAAAGGCTCGGGCGATTCAGAGCCCTACGATTTTAAACGGGCGGCAGATATCGCGCCACACTACTGAGTTTAAAACCCAACGGAGGGAAAAGCGAGCGTTGGATCTTAGTCCAACGGCTCGGATTCAAACCAACAACCGGAGGGTCCGAAGGTTTCGGTGCATCTGGGCGGTTAGATGGGGATCCAACGGTTGACATTCAAAAACGCAACCGGAAGGTCCGAATGTTCACAAGAACAAGGACCGCGCGATGAGGATCTAATGGTTAAGATTGGGCGCGCGATTTAAAAGAGGGCTCGGTGCAGTAAGTTGGCTGGACCAAGACGCATGGCTTGAGCCCGAGTCTGACTCGAACCCAACGCACAGTGGATTTAGGTTTTGACTTTTAAATTGGAACAGAGACTTTGGAGGATTTATTCGAGGTAGCAAATCAACTCCGAAAATTATGAAATTTTTACTGGAGCTTACTAACTCATATGTCAACCATGTGTAAAATTTTTAGAGGTTTTTATACTGTGAATAACCTACAAAAATTCTACAAGGCTCTGATTTCAGGTTTGACTGAAAGTCAAACAAGTTTGACTGCCCCCTAAAAGCATTCAAACAATTTCTAAAAATTGTGAAATTTTTCAGAGGGGCCACATACCATCATAGAAACTTAGGAAAAATATTTCCCAAGGATGATGACAATATTTGACAAGATTGTTTTTGGAATCTCCAAGTGTGGACCAAATAGACTTGTGACATTGTATTTCCATAATCCCTTGTACCAGAATTGTTTGGTACAACAGGAAATACATGATCTAAGAAAAAGTTTTAATTCTTAGCCATTTTCTTACATTTGAAACACAAGTCCAATAATGGGATGTTACAAAACCTCCCCCCCTTACAAGAATCTCGTCCCGAGATTCTGTTTACTCGGAGAAGAAAGATGGGTAATCTGCACGAAGACGATCTTCGCGCTCCCAAGTTGCCTCATCTTCGGAATGGTTCGACCATTGAACCTTAAGGAACTTGATGACACGATTCCTAGTCCTTCGTTCAGATTCTTCGAGAATACGAACAGGATGCTCATGATAGGTCAAATTCTCCTGCACATCGAGATTTTCCAATGGAGTTTCCTCAATTGGAACACGGAGGCATTTCTTCAGGTGTGACACATGGAACACATCATGCACACCCTTGAGTGAAGCTGGCAACTCCAACCTATATGCCACAGCTCCAATCTTCTCGATGACACGATAAGGCCCAGCATATCGAGGAGCTAACTTGCCCTTAACGCCAAAACGCTGATGGCCCTTCAAGGGTGAGACCTTGAGATAAACAAAGTCATTGGGCTCAAAGCTCAACTCTCGACGACGACGATCCGCATAGCTCTTTTGCCTGGACTGGGCCACGCGCAAATACTCACGAATCAGCTAAACCTGGCTTTCGGCCTCATTGATGGAATCTGGCCCGAAGAACTGACGCTCACCAGTTTTTGACCAGTTCAATGGGGTTCTACATCTCCTCCCATACAAAGCCTCAAATGGTGCCATGCCAAGACTAGCTTGGAAACTATTGTTGTAGGAGAACTCTGCAAACGGCAAGCACTTCTCCCACTTCTTCCCATAGGAAAGAACACAAGCACGGAGCATATCTTCCAACACTTGGTTAACTCTCTCCGTCTGACCATCAGTTTGAGGATGATAAGCTGAACTGAAAGAAAGACGTGTACCCATCGCCTTTTGCAGACTATGCCAAAAGCGAGAGGTGAAAAAAGAACCACGATCTGACACAATCGTTCGTGGCACACCATGCAAGCATACAATGCGAGACACATACAGATCCGCCAGCTGGCTAACACCGAGATTGGTACGCACTGGCAGAAAATGTGCTACCTTTGTCAGTCGATCGATGACAACCTAGATAGCATCCTTCCCAGAAGAAGTACAGGGCAGACCGGTGATAAAATCCATACCAACGGAATCCCACTTCCACTCGCATGCGGCAAAGGTCAAGAAGGCTGCTGGGCCGATGTTCGACCTTGACGTGGCGGACACGTCGCACTCACCAACGAACCTGGCAATCTCGCGCATCATGCGAGTCCACCAGAATCTCTGTCGAAGGTCTTGGTACATCTTGGTAGCCCCGGGATGAATGGACAAAGGGGAGTCATGGGCCTCGCGGAGAATCAAATCCTGCAATTCCATGACCTTCGGAACCACAAGGCGCTGTCCAAACCACACAACACCATGCTCATCCTCAGAGAAGCACTTGGCTGACCCATTCTTGATGTTCTGCTTGATTTGGATCACACCAACATCTGTCTGCTGGGCAGCCTTGATTCGATTCACCAAGGTTGGTTGCACAACCAAGGTAGCAAGAGAACCATGCTCAATCAAACCCAAATTAAGCCGCTGGAATTCTTCAAGAAGGGTAGGTTGTTGCTCTCGAAGTAACAAGGTATTGCAATACACCTTGCGACTAAGTGCATCGACAACAACATTGGCCTTGCCCGGGTGATACTGAATACCCATATCATAATCTTTGATCAATTCCAACCATCTTCTTTGCCTGAGGTTTAGATCTGGCTGGGTGAACAAATACTTCAAGCTCTTGTGATCATAATACACCTCACAACGGTTACCAATGAGGTAATGCCGCCAAATCTTAAGTGCATGAACCACTGCAGCTAACTCCAAGTCATGGGTAGGATAGTTGAGTTCATGAGGCCTCAACTGCCTTGACGCATAGGCCACTACCTTGCCCTCTTGCATAAGAACACAACCGAGTCCCTGACGAGAGGCATCACAATAGATGTCAAAGCTCTTGTGAATATCAGGGAGAACAAGCACTTGAGCTGAAGTCAACCGCCTCTTGAGTTCTTGAAAACTCAAATCACAAGCAGAAGACCACACGAATTTCTTTTCTTTCTTGAGCAATTCGGTCATGGGCTTTGCAATCTTGGAGAAGTTCTCGATAAAGCGGCGGTAGTAGCCCGCAAAACCAAGGAAACTCCTCACATCGGTGACTGACTTGGGCTGCCCCCAAGATAGAACATCACTGACTTTGCTAGGATCCACAGCTACACCACCTGCTGAAAGAACATGGCCCAAGAATGCCACTTCCTTCAACCAAAATTCACACTTGCTGAATTTGGCATACAGCTGGTGCTCACGAAGCTTGCCTAAAACAATCTGCAGGTGCTCAGCATGCTCCTCTTCACTCTTGGAGTAGATAAGAATGTCATCAATGAAAACCACAACAAACTTATCCAAATACTCCATGAACACCGAGTTCATAAGATTCATGAACAAAGCTGGAGCATTGGTCAAGCCAAAAGACATGACGGTGTACTCGTAAAGGCCATAACGAGTAGTGAACGCCGTCTTGGGAATATCTTCAGCCCTGATCCGGACTTGGTGATAGCCCAACCTCAAGTCAATCTTGGAGAACACGCAAGCTCCAGACAACTGGTCAAAGAGATCATCAATACGAGGCAAAGGATACTTGTTTTTCACCGTCACCTCATTAAGCGGACGGTAATCAACACACATACGCAGGGTCTTGTCCTTCTTCTTCACAAAAATAATTGGACAACCCCAAGGAGATGAGCTAGGACGGATGAAGCCCTTTGCTTGAAGCTCACCTAACTGCTTCTTCAGCTCCTCCAACTCATTAGGAGGCATTCGGTACGGCGCCTTAGAAATTGGAGCGGTACCGGGCAGCAACTCGATAACAAACTCCGAATCTCGAACTGGAGGCATACCAGGCAAATCTTCAGGGAAAACATCCACAAAGTCACAGACTGTGGGCACATCCTGAATCTCCAAGACTGGCTTAGCTTCAAGGGCACAAAGATGTGGCCCCTGCAGTTGCGGTGAAATCCCAACTTGCTCGCCTGAGGGACTAGTGAGGTAGACCATCTTCCTGGCACAATCAATTTGCCCCAAGTGTTGGGACAACCAATCCATGCCAAGAATCACATCCAGACGCGCCGAGTCAAGTAAGATGAGATTCGCCAAGAATTCCACTCCTTCAATATAAATGGGAACGCCCCGGCATTCTTGATCAGCTCTCATTTCCGAACCCGGAGAGCGAATAAGCAAAGGAATCCCCAAAGGAACAAAGTGAAGGTCACAATCAGCAGCAAATGATCTCGAAATAAAAGAATGTGATGCTCCAGAGTCAAATAATACTGCAACAGGACGATAACTGACAAGAAACGTACCCAACACAACGTCGGGCGCCTCCTGAGCCTCCTCAGCCGAGATGTGGTTGACTCGACCACTCCCGACACCCTGAGTCTTCTGGATCACCTTCTGGTCAGGTGTGTGACCATTCCCGTGTCCTCCATTAGGACAAGGGGCCGCTCCAGTCCTCTGAGGGCAACTGCTAGCATAGTGGCCCTTCTTGTTGCAGGCGAAGCAGGTGACGTCAGCAGTTGGGTTGCGGAGCGCTACCTGCTGCTGGGTCGCAGGTGCACGTGGCTAAAACACGGCCTGCAGGGGACGAGCAACTGGCGCTAATGGCCTCAACGGTGGTGAAGCCAAATCATGAGCCCCTGGTGCGGGTCCAACACGGGGACGAATGGGGCCAGCCTGTGCAGACCGATGAGCCTCCCACTTACGCTTGCAGGACTCACCCAGCGCCTTCGCCTTGTGCTCGGCGACGATGGCCTTGTCAACCAAGGCCTGGAAGTCAGCAAAGTCCTGAATAGATAGCTTGTCCTGCAACTCCTCGGACAAGCCATCCATGAACTTCTCCTGTTTGGCCTCATCGGAGGCCACCTCACCCGGAGCATAACGAGCCAAGTGATTAAACTCGTAAAGATACTCCGATACAGACTTGCGCCCCTGCTTAAGCGCAAGAAACTTCTTCTTCTTGAGCTTCATCAGGCCATCGGGAATGTGGGCCCGACAAAAAGCAGATCGGAACTCATCCCACGAGACAACGTGGCCTGCGGGCTGCATGGCGAGAAAATTCTCCTACCAAGAGAGTGCTGCACCCTCCAGCTGATGGGATGCAAAGAGTGCCCGCTCCTACTCCTAGCACTGAGCGATGTTGAGCTTTCGCTCAACCAGACGCAGCCAATCATCCGCGTCCAAAGGATCCTCAGACCGGGAGAAAGTAGGCGGCTGCATATGGAGAAACTCCGCAAGCCCACCACGAGACGGGTGGCCACCACCTCCAGATCCCAAAGCGCCAGATGGAGTGGAGGTGTTCCTCACGATGACCTCCAGAATCCGAGTCTGGTCCATGCGATTCCGCTCGATCTGAGCCAGAACCTCAGCCATGGTCGGAGGAGGGGGAAGCTCCTCATCGGAACCAGCCGGCTGACTGTTGCGGGTGGTTCTTGCCATCCTGTTCCACAAAAATAGGTTAAACACAACTCCGAAACAGGAGACAAAGAAAACAACTAATCACTCTACAAAACAAACTCTAATAGCTCAAGTATCAACATAAACTGCAGCAAGATCACAGAGATAAAACCCATCCTCCTATTATGACTAACTCGTATGGAAGAACGAGTAATCAATTTTTAGGAAGGTAATTTCAGAACATTAACTTTTGTTCGAAAACAGCTAGGAAACAGGGTGAGAAATTAACTAAGGAAAGGTTAGACACTTAGCTAGCTCTTATCACTTCTTACCCTTTCATTCCCACAAATTTTAGTTGAATAAACCTCTCATTTCAGCACCTTTTACTAATCAAATGCTAGCTGTCCAGAAATTTCTGCTTGCTGTCCAGATTTTCTCCATCAAGCTTCTGGCCGAAATTTGTAGCTTCAGGAACTTCTAATCTTCACAAGACAGCCAACACTTAAATTTTAAAGCCCTCATTATTTCCCCAAAACCAGTCTACTCGGTTAACAACTATCTTTTGAAAGAAGATGAGAGGAAAATCAGCTTCTTAAATCCAATTCCGAATAAGATGAGATAAGCAAGCTAAGATAGATAAGAAGTAAAATATGAGAACTTACATAAGATTTCCATGAAACATTTGATATTTAGAAAGTAATTTTTGCAAAATATACTAGGGACGACCAAGCTAGGGGTTTCTACGGTCAGTATGGCTCTGATACCAAACTCTGTGAGACCCCGGTTTATTAAACTTGTAATACTTGACCTTCCGCTGGTTCTAGTATCACAAATAGAATAACCCGCGTCTCGATGAATATGTGCTTCCCAGAACATGCAGCACACATACATCATTCCAAAGCATGCATCAATTCCATACAACAAAATATATCAAGTCTACCAAAAGACATACATAATATAGGTTATTACAACACAGCCGACCGGCCAAATGACATAAGTATCAAATAACAGCGGAAGCAAAAGTTGCCATAAGATGGCTTAAACCAAAAGACGACTGGTTAGCCACATAACTCCACAGGGCAACCGACCGGGCCGCCAAGCTAATCGCCCCAAACACTGCCACAGCACAACTCACAGAAATGAGGTCCATCGGACTCATTCCCTTCCTTTGCACACAACAAGCAATGCAGGTGAGTACAAAAATGTACTCGCAAGACTTACGAGTAACAAGCCTATACATAGCTACATGAAAGCTGTATCAAAGGAATTTGGTTATATGGTTCTTTGGACGCATAAAGCAAGTTTCATTTGCAATAATGTAATAGATTGAAGGCAATTGACAAATCAGTTTTAAGCATTGAAATAACAACGAGTAACAATATTTAAAGGTAACCACCTGGAAGTGACTCACCCATTAGCCACCACAAATAGCATGAATCCCTGATTCATACCACCCATCAAGTTTTAATTTTTAAAAGGTTGTAGTCTATCTCTTGAAAAGCTTATCCAAGCGTGTCCATAACCTAGGACGAGGCTATTCGAATAGTTTCTAATCCCTGCAGGGGTGTACCAATGTACCCACACTTCAGACCACCTTTTTGCCAAGCTATTAAGCACACTTCCTTTGGTATGCCGGCACGGCTAAGTCCTACGAACCCTTTCCAATGGAATATGCTAATCAAGAGACACACGTATGGGGGTTAATCCTTAGTGATCTGCCGACGAAATATGGATCACAAGGACCCATACGTGGAGCAAGATACACCGGCCTCGGCGGGTGCTCCCCTCCCCACAAACGTGTCCATGTTGCATATAATTAAATATGCAACCCACCACGCGACTCATTAATTAACACAGCCCAAAGTACTCAGCTAAGAGAGGTCCCATATCCCTCTAGTGTGGTTAGCACACACAGAATGCTCGGATAACAGATACTCACAAGTAGTTCGGTCCTTAATTGATCCGGGCACCATTCCATTCACACCCAAAAGATCACACCATCTTACCATTGTGCCCAAGTCTAAATTGTTTTCATTTTCAGTTTTAGTTTTGCAATTTAGACATAGCACAAGGCCGAAATATACATATTATAACAGTTTGTGTGATCAAGTTTATTGACAAGTCGATAACCGCCCATTTCTACCGATAGCTAAGCATGGCTAAGCATAATGACACGTAACTACTAAGTGACAAGGGTTCATCCAGCGAACCCAAAATCACAGCAAGTAACCTAGGCTTCAGTAGTAGAGGAATAAACATTTCCTACTGATAATGCAACTACTGGGCCAACTATCGACAATAGTTTAAAACAACATAGCAATGCATACATAGAATTTGCAAACAACATATTAGAATTTGAAATTAGTAGGAATAATATGATCAAATGAATGCTACATATGCTTGCCTTGCTGGAGTGCAGGATCTGATGGCTGTGGCTCAGAATCAATAATAATATTGTGTTCGGAACCTAACGCGAAAAGGCGATAAACCAATAAGAGCGAAGAACACCAAACAAACTCCAACAGCAAAAGACATCCAAATCTGATGAAATTTATACAGCAGCTAGAGAATGATTTTAGATAATTTTAGGAACAAGAATCATGCAATTTGGACTTAACATGCAAAAGATATGGACAAAACACTCTTTCTCAGCCTAAAATCAGCCTAATTAATTAATAGCACTGTTCATGGCGAAATTTTCTAGAATGACCTAAGGTCTGAAATTTTTATAGCAAGAAGATTATGACATCCTAATGACAGCAAAGTTGAATTTACTAAATTTGGAGTTGTACACATTTACTTATGATTTTTCTAAGTTGTAAATCTAATGCAAGCTACTTTACAAAGTTATGAACATGCTCAAATTTTATTCCATATAAAAGTATACTAACAGAGGAAATTAACAAAATTGATTTTGCACAAATTGGATTTATACAGAAAAAAGATATGCATTTTTCAAGTTTAAAACTGTTTCTGGAATGATCAGAATGACAGAAATCAAGTTATTCCTAGTTACACAATTTTCTGCTACTAAAATACCCTTAGTTGCATTTTTATGTTAAACTTTAGTGATAACAGAATTTATTCCAGTTGGAAACATCTAAAAAGGGTTTAAAATGGATTTGTTATGAATTTCTAAAGTTTTTATACCATTTTCAGTTGTTAAATAATTACTTACCGAGATATAGACAAACCTAATCAACAGAATATGACGTGGACACTTAGCAACCCTTGATCTAAAATCCTACGGCTCACGCACGCTGGGAATAGCGCACGCGCGCAAAACCTAAAAGAAGCCCACCGTTGGATCAAGATCCAACGGCGCACGCGAGGAAATGCATCCGGCGGTGCGGTTGCTTGGGCCAATCACGGCGCAGATTCTGCAGATGGACGGTCCAGAGCGCACTGCACAATCGGATGGTCCAATGCACACGGATCTCAGCCATTGATCTCAAGATCGACGGTCAAGAACGATAGAGGCAACCGGAGGGTCCGAATGCATACAAGATCTGGGCCGCAGATCTGAAAACGGACGGTGGCGATTGACCGAAGTTCAAAAGAGGCGCCGACACGTGGGACCCGCTGTCAGTGACTTAGGGTCACGCCCGCGGTGTTTTTAACCCACGTGCACAGTGCACGGGGCCCACTTGCCAGCGACTAGAAGCGACGGCTAAGACAAATTTAATGCTACTAAAGGTTGGTATTGATAAACCTAAATGAGACACTAATGACCCTGGATTTAAACTCTAAACCTATGGGCCCACAAGTCAGCGACCCAAAAAGGTTAAATTCCGACAGCTGTAACATCCCATCTTTGGGCTTGTGTTTCAAATGTAAGAAAATCAGCAGAAATTAAAACTTTTTCTTACATCATGTATTTCCTGTTGTGCCAAACAATTCTTGTACAAGGGATTATGGAAATACAATGTCACAAGTCTATTTGATCCAAACTTTGATATTCCAAAAACAATCTTGTCAAATATTGTGATCATCTTGGGAAAATATTTTTCCTAAGTTTCTGTAATGGTATGTGACCCCTCTGAAAAATTTCACAATTTTTAGAAATTGTTTGAATATTTTTAGAGGCAGTCAAACGTTAAAACAGAGCCTTGCAGAAATTTTTGAGATTTATTCACAGCATAAAAACCTCTGAAAATTTTACACAAGGTTAATATCTGAGTTAGCAAGCTCCTATGAAAATTTCATAATTTTTGGAGTTATTTTGCTACCTCAAATAAATCCTCCAAAGTCTCTGTTTGAATTTCGAAGTCAAATCTAGTCTCACTGTGCTTTGGTTTCGAGTCAGACTCGGGCTCGAGCCAATTGACTTGGTCCAGTCAACTAGCTGCACCGAGCCTCTATTTAAAAACGCGCGCCCATTCTCAGCCTTTGGATCTAAATCGCACGGCCCGCGCGCGTGTAAACATTCGGACCTTCCGGTTGCATGCGCGAATGTCGGCCGCCGATCCCCATCTAACCGCCGGATCTGCGCGAACCTTCCCTCCGGTTGTTGGTTTGAATCGAGCCGTTGGGTTAAGATCCAACGCTCACCTGTTCCTCTGTTGTAAACCGCGTTTGCGACGTGGGGCAATCTGAGCCGTTCATTTCTAATCCTAGGGCTTGCGATCTCCTTCGTTGTATTTTAAACCTGTAAGGCGTGGCGCTATCTTAGCCATCCGATTTAAATCGTGGGGCTCTGGAACGCCCGAGCCTTTCTCGCTGGTCATCTTCAACCTCTAGCCATGTGAGCACAGTGTAGGGCATGGCAGTGTCTTTTCATGCTTCCTAGGCCCACACTAGTCAACAGTGAGGGGCGTGGGAGAGGTATTCGGCCGAGCCATACCCTATTGCACGTCTACTAGCTTTTTCCTTGTCGGCCGCACCTTGTGCTCTGTGCTTTGCCGCCCGAAAAGTTTGTGGTGCAAACCCTAATGCCTCCAAGGCCTTATAAGCACCCAAATCACTTCCTTGTATTTCTTTAGACCACCATCAAGCTCCATTCTCAGTATTGGAGCTTAACACCTCAAAAATGGCAAGTCGCCATTATTGACCCGAAGAGTTCCATTGGTGTTCCAGTGGTTCTCCTTCATGTTTCTTTGCCCTATCCTCATCTATTTACTATCTTGAACATTTCCCCTCACTTAATTTTGGATTTGATTCTCAGGAATTGTCCAATTTGGAGTTTTTTCAAATTCGGCCGAAATTGGTCATCTTCTTCCTCAGCTCAGGTGAGTGCTCCATTTTCTAATTACTTGCTCATGTAGCTTCTGTGGACCTTAATGAAGCTATATTGATGCTTTGGTATCACTCATTTGGCTCAGGGTGTCATTTTCAATCCTTCTTCTCCAAGTCCGGCGAGCTTCCTCCGTGATCAAGCTTCTCCGGCCATCTCTGAAGCTTCTCTTCATCAAGGTAGCTTCTTATTATTAGTCCTTAGAGGCTCTGGCACCCGCTTCCTTGGACTGCAGCTGAGCTTTTCGCTATTTTCGCACTTAGCAGTAAAAGCTCCCATTTTCATTTTCCGGCCAGCCGGCGTTCTAGTCCCTCACCGCCGGCGAGAATGCCACCACTAGGTTCGTAGTGCTATTGCGATTCCATTTTAGTGCTTGGTTGGCGCCGCCGCGGCCAGTGTCGCCGGCGACGAGCCGTTGAAGTCGCTCGGTATTTTGCCGGCACAGAACTCCCGTTTTGTCTTTTGATTAGGACATATTAATTGCACAGTGATTGTTAATCATTAGTTAATTAATGGTGTCTTAATCTATGTCGTTGGGCCACTGACCAGTGGGCCCAACATTCTTAAATCACCCGCTGGCGCGATTCCGCGTTGTTCCGTCGTCATTAAGATTAATCTTTGGTTAATTGAATGTGTCGGCATTTAATCGCTGTCGGAAATCACCTTTGGGTCACTGTCTTGTGGGCCCGAGGGATTATAATCCAAATCCAGGGGTCATTAGTGTCTTTTTAATGATAATCATTAGAAGCATTAATTTGGTCTTAACCACCACTTTCAGTCACTCACAAGTGGGCCCAGTGCACTGTGCACGTGGATTAAACGTTCGCGTGGGTGACTCAAGGTCACTGACATGCGTGCCCCACGTGTCAGCATCTCTTTTTGAACTTCAATCTTTTGTCACCGTCGATCCCTTGATCAACGGCCCAGATCGTGAGTGCATTCGGACCCTCCGGATGCCTTGATCATTCTCGACCGTCGATCTTGCGATCAACGGCTGGGATCGTGTATGCAATCGGACCTTCCGACCGTTGGTGCGCTCTGGACCGTCCATATGCAGATCTGCGGCTGGGATTGGCCCAAGCAACCGCACCGTCCGGATGCATACACTTGTGTGCGCCGTTGGATCGTGATCCAACGGTGGGCTCCGATTAGGTTTCGCGCGCGTGCGCTGTCTTCGGCGCGCGTGAGCCGTAGGATTTTAGATCAAGGGTGGTTGAGTGTCCACGTCTTATTCTATTATTTGAGTTTGTCTGTATTTCGGTAAGTAGTTATTTAACAACTGAAAATGATATAAAAACTTTAGAAACTCGTGAACTAATTCATTTTAATCGCTTTTAGATAATTCCAATCTGTAATAAATTGTGTTATCACTTAAGTTTATTATAAAAATGGATTTAAGCACATTTCAGTAGCAGAAAATTGTGTAACTAGAAATAACTTGATTTCTGTCACTTTGAATATTCCAGAAATGGATTTAACCTTGAAAAATGCATATCTTTTTCTGTATAAATCCAATTTGTGCAAAATCAATTTTGTTAAATTCATCTGTTAGTATACTTTCATATGGAATAGGATTTGAGCATGTTCATAATTCTGTAAAATGACTTGCATTAGATTTACAACTTAGAAAAATCATAAGTAAATGTGTATAACTCCAAATTTAGTAAATCCAACTTTGCTGTTATTAGGATGTCATAATCTACCTACTATAAAAATTTCAGACCTTAGATCATTCTGGGAAATTTCGTCATGAACAGTGCTAATTATTAATTAGGTTGATGTAAGGCTGAGAAAGGGCATTTTGTCCATATCTTTTGCATGTTAAGTCCAAATGGCATAATTCTTGTTCCTGTCATTGTCTTAGATCATTCCCTAGCTGTTGTGTAAATTTTATTAGGTTTGGATGTGTTTTGCTGTTGGAGTTTATTTGGTGTTCTTCGTTCTTATTTGCTTATCACCTTTTCGCGTTAGGTTCCGAAGATAATTTTATTGCTGATATTGAGCCACAGCAGCCATCAGATCCTGCACTCCAGCAAGGCAAGCAGATGTAGCATTCATTTGATCATATTGTTCCTACTATTTTCAAGATCTAATATATTGTTTGCAAATTCTATGTATGCATTGCTATGTTGTTTTAAACTATTGTCGATAGTTGGCCCAAAAGAGTTGCATAATCGTGAGGAAATGTTTATTCCTCTACTACTGAAGCCTAGGTTACTTGCTGTGATTTTGGGTTCGCTGGATGAACCTTTATCACTTAGTAGTTTACGTGTCATTATGCTTAGCCATGCTTAGTTATCGGTAGAAATGGGCGGTTATCGACTTGTCGATAACCTTGATCACACAAACTATTATGATATGTATATTTCAGCCTTGTGCTTTGTCTAAATTGCAAAACTAAAACTGAAAATGAAAACAATTTAGACTTGGGCACAATGGTAAGATGGTGTGATCTTTTTGGGTGTGAATGAAATGGTGCCCGAGTCAATTAAGGACCGAGCTACTTGTTACACCAAACCAAGCATTTGTGCGTGCTAACCACACTAGAGGGATATGAGACCTCTCTTAGCTGAGTACTTTGGGCTGTGTTAATTAATGAGTCGCGTGGTGGGTTGCATATTTGATTATATGCAACATGGACACGTTGTAGGAGAGGAACACCGCCGAGGCGGTGTATCTTGCTCCACGTATGGGTCCTTGTGATCCATATTTCGTCGGCAGATCACTAAGGATTAACCCCATACGTGCGTCTCTTGATTAGCATATTCCATTGGAAAGGGTTCAGTAGGACTTAGCCGTCTTGGCATACCAAAGGAAGTGTGCTTAATAGCTTGGCAAAAAGGCGATCGAAGTGTGGGTACATTGGTACACCTGCAGGATTAAAACTATTCGAATAGCCTCGCCCTAGGTTATGGACACGCTTGGGAAGTCTTTCAAGAGTTAGACTACAACCTTTTATAATTAAAACTTGATGGTGGTACGAATCGTGGATTCGTGCTATGTTGTGGTGGCTTTAGGAAAGTCACTTCTAGGTGGATACTTGTTACTTATGTTTACTCATTGTTATTTAAATGCTTAAAAACAGATTTTACAAACTCATTGCTCAATCTATTACAATATTGTAAATGAAACTTGCTTTGTGCGTCCAAAGAACCATATAACCACATTCCTTTGAATACACTTTTCATGTAGCTATGTATAGACTTGTTACTCGTAAGTCTTGCGAGTACATTTTTGTACTCACCGCATTGCTTGTGTTGTGCAGAGGATGATAGTGAGTCCGATGGACCTCACTTTTGTGAGTTGTGCCGTGGCGCTTTAAGGCGCGATTAGCTTAGCGGCCTGACGGTTGCCCTGTGGTGTTATGTGGCTAACCGGTCATCTTTCGGTTTAAGCCATCTTATGGCAACTTTTGCCTCATTTATTACTTATTTGCTTCTTATGTCATTTGGCCTACGGCATACTGTTGTAATAACTTATATTATGTATGTCTTTTGGTAGACTTGTTATACTCTGTATGGAAATGATGCATGCTTTGACTTGATGTATGTGTGTTTGCTTGTTCTGGGAGGCACTGCTCATCGAGACGCGATTATTCTATTTGTGATACTAGAACCAGTGGAAGGTTAAGTATTACAAGTTTAATAAACCGGGGTCTCACAGAGTTTGGTATCAGAGCCATACTGACCGTAGAAACCCCTAGCTTGGTCGTCCCTAGGATATTTTGAAAGACTTACTTTCCAAATAACAAGTGCTTTTCTGAAAATCTTAAGTAAGTTCTCAGATTTTACTCCTTATCTATCTTAGCTTGCTTATCTCACCTTGTTCTGAAATTAATTTGAAAGCTGAGTTTTCCTCTCATCTTCCTTCAAAAGATAGTTGTTAACCGATTAGATTGGTTTTGGGTAAACCATGAGAGTTGTAACATGAAAGTGTTGGCTGTCTTGAGAAGATTAGGAGCTACTGGAAGCTACAAATTTCGGCCAGAGGCTTGAAAAGAAAATCTGGACAGCAAGCAAGAGATTTCTGGACAGCTAGCGTTTGAGTAGAAAAAGGTGCTGAAATGAGAGGTTAAGTCAACAAAAATTTGTGGGAATGAAAGGGTAAGAAGTGATATGAGATAGCTAAGTGTCTAACCCTTCTTTAGTAAATTTCTCACCTTGTTTCTTAGTTGTTTTCGAACAGAAGTTAATATCCTGAAATTGCCTTCCTGAAAAATTGATTACTCGTCCTTCCATACGAGTTAGTCATAATAGGAAGATGGTTGTTATCTTTGTGATCTTGCTGCAGTTTTATGTTGTTACTTGAGCTTTTAAAGATTGTTTTGTTTAGTGGTTAGTTGTTTTCTTTGTCTCCTGTTCCGGAGTTGTGTTTAACCTATTTTTGTGGAACAGATGGCAAGAACCACTCAACAATCGGCCACCACCGTTCCGATGAGGAGCTTCCTCCTCCGACCATGGTGAGGTTCTCGCTCGACGAGCGGAATCGCATGGACCAGACCCGGATCTTGGAAGTCATTGCGAGGAACACCTCCACTCCTGCTGGTGCTTCGGGATCTGGAGGTGGTGGCCACCAGTCTCGTGGTGGGCTTGCGGAGTTTCTCCGTACGCAGCCACCTACTTTCTCTCGGTCTGAGGACCCTTTGGACGCGGATGATTGGCTGCGTCTGGTTGAGCGAAAGCTCAATATCGCTTAGTGCCAGGAGCAGGAGCGGGCACTCTTTGCATCCCATCAGCTTGAAGGTGCAGCACTCTCTTATTGGGAGAACTTTCTCGCCATGCAGCCCGCAGGCCACGTTGTCTCGTGGGATGAGTTTCGATCTGCTTTCCGTCGGGCCCACATTCCCGATGGCCTGATGAAGCTCAAGAAGAAGGAGTTTCTTGCGCTTAAGCAGGGGCGTAAGTCTGTCTCGGAGTATCTTTACGAGTTTAATCACTTGGCTCGTTATGCTCCGGGAGAGGTGGCCTCTGATGAGGCTAAACAGGAGAAGTTCATGGATGGCTTGTCCGAGGAGATGCAGGACAAGCTATCTATAGTGGACTTTGCTGACTTCCAGGCCTTGGTTGACAAGGCCATCGTCGCCGAGCACAAGGCGAAGGCGCTGGGTGAGTCCCGCAAGCGCAAGTGGGAGGCCCATCGGTCTGCACAGGCCGGCCTCACTCGTCCCCGTGTTGGGCCCGCACCAGGGGCCTGTGCTTTGGCTTCACCACCGTCGAGCCGTCGGCGCCAGTCGCTCGTCCCCCGCAGGCCGTGTTTCAGCCACGTGCAGTTGCAACCCAAGCAGAAAGTTGCGCCCGCAACCCACCGCCGATGTTACCGCCGCCGCAACAAGAAGGGCCACTATGCTAGCGCTGCCCTCGGAGGATCGGAGCAGCCCCTCGTCCTAATGGAGGACGCGGGAATGGTCACACACCTGACCAGAAGGTGATCTAGAAGACTCAGGGTGTCGAGAGTGGTCGAGTCAACCACATCGCGGCTGAGGAGGCTCAGGAGGCACCCGACGTTGTGTTGGGTAATGCCTTGTTAGTTATCGTCCCGCCGCAGTATTGTTTGACTCGAGCATCGCATTCCTTTATTTCGAGATCTTTTGCTGCTGATTGTGACCTTCACTTTGTTCCTTTGGGGATTCCTTTGCTTATTCGCTCTCCGGGAGCGGAAATGAGAGCTGATCAAGAATACCGGGGTGTTCCCATTAATATTGAAGGAGTGGAATTCTTGGCGAATCTCATCTTACTTGATTCAGCGCGCCTGGATGTGATTCTTGGCATGGATTGGTTGTCCCAACACTTGGGGAAAATAGATTGTGCCAGGAAGATGGTTTTCCTCACTAGTCCCTCAGGCGAGCAAGTTGGGATTTCACCGCAGCTGCAGGGGCCACAGCTTTGTGCCCTTGAAGCTAGGCCAGCCATGGAGATTCAGGATGTGCCCACAGTCTGTGACTTTGTGGATGTCTTCCCTGAAGATTTTCCTGGTATGCCTCCAGTTCGAAACTTGGAGTTTGTTATTGAGTTGCTGCCCGGTACCGCTCCAATTTCAAAGGAGTCGTACCGAATGCCTCCTAATGAGTTGGAGGAGCTGAAGAAGTAGTTGGGTGAGCTTCAAGCAAAAGGTTTCATCCGTCCTAGCTCATCTCCTTGGGGTTGTCCGGTTATTTTTGTAAAGAAGAAGGATAAGACCCTGCGTATGTGTGTTGATTACCGTCCGCTTAATGAAGTGACGGTGAAAAACAAGTATCCTTTGCCTCGTATTGATCATCTCTTTGACCAGTTGACTGGAGCTTGTGTGTTCTCCAAGATTGACTTGAGATTGGGGTATCATCAGGTCCGGATCAGGGCTGAGGATATTCCAAAGACGGCTTTCACTACTCGTTATGGCCTTTACGAGTATACCGTCATGTCTTTCGGCTTGACCAATGCTCCAGCTTTGTTCATGAATCTTATGAACTCGGTGTTCATGGAGTATTTGGATAAGTTTGTTGTGGTTTTCATTGATGACATTCTTATCTACTCCAAGAGTGAGGAGGAGCATGCTGAGCACCTGCAGATTGTTTTGGGCAAGCTACGTGAGCATCAGCTGTATGCCAAGTTCAGCAAGTGCGAGTTCTGGTTGAAGGAAGTGGCATTCTTGGGGCATGTTCTTTCAGCAGGTGGTGTCGCAGTAGATCCTAGCAAGGTCAGCGATGTCCTATCTTGGGGGCAGCCCAAGTCAATCACCGATGTGAGGAGTTTCCTTGGTTTAGCGGGCTACTACCGCCGCTTTATCGAGAATTTCTCCAAAATTGCAAAGCCCCTGACCGAATTGCTCAAGAAAGAAAAGAAATTCGTGTGGTCTTCTGCTTGTGAATTGAGTTTTCAAGAACTCAAAAGGCGATTGACTTCAGCCCCAGTGCTTGTTCTCCCTGATGTGCATAAGAGCTTTGATATTTATTGTGATGCCTCTCGGCAGGGACTCGGTTGTGTTCTTATGCAAGAAGGCAAGGTAGTGGCCTATGCATCGAGGCAGTTGAGGCCTCATGAACTCAACTATCCTACCCATGATTTGGAGTTAGCGGCAGTGGTTCATGCACTCAAGATTTGGCGGCATTACCTTATTGGTAACCGTTGTGAGGTGTATTCTGATCACAAGAGTTTGAAATATTTGTTCACCCAGCCAGATCTGAACCTCAGGCAGAGGAGATGGCTGGAATTGATCAAGGACTATGATATGGGCATTCAGTACCATCCGGGCAAGGCTAATGTTGTTGCTGATGCACTCAGTCGCAAGGTGTATTGCAATACCTTGTTACTTCAAGAGCAACAACCTACCCTTCTTGAAGAATTTAGCGGCTTAATTTGGGATTGATTGAGCATGGTTCTCTTGCTACCTTGGTTGTGCAACCAACTTTGGTGGATCAAATCAAGGCTGCCCAGCAGACAGATGTTGGTGTGATCCAAATCAAACAGAACATCAAGAATGGGACAGCTAAGTGCTTTTCTGAGGATGAGCACGGTGTTGTGTGGTTTGGACAGCGCCTTGTGGTTCCAAAGGTCATGTAATTATGAGATTTGATTCTCCGCGAAGCCCATGACTCTCCTTTGTCTATCCATCCTGGAGCTACCAAGATGTATCAAGATCTTCGACAGAGATTCTGGTGGACTCGCATGAAGCGAGATTGCCGTGTTCGTTCTTTGAGTGCGGCGTGTCTTTGTCGTGTCAAGGCTGAACATCAGCGTCCAGCAGGCCTTCTTTAGCCTTTGCCAGTACCTGAGTGGAAGTGGGATTCTGTTGGTATGGATTTTATCACTGGGTTGCCCCGCTCACCGAAAGGGAACGATGCCATTTGGGTCGTGATTGATAGGCTGACTAAAGTGGCACATTTCCTTCCTGTCAAGACCCAACTCCGTGTGAAGCCCTTGGCCGAGCTTTATGTCTCGAGGATTGTGAGTTTGCATGGTGTGCCACGAACGATTATGTCAGATCGTGGTTCTCTTTTCACCTCTCGCTTTTGGCATAGTCTGCAAGAGGCGATGGGTACACGTCTTTCTTTCAGTTCAG
Source organism: Ampelocalamus luodianensis (assembly GCA_036346255.1). Classification (NCBI taxonomy): domain Eukaryota; kingdom Viridiplantae; phylum Streptophyta; class Magnoliopsida; order Poales; family Poaceae; genus Ampelocalamus; species Ampelocalamus luodianensis. The sequence continues at coordinate 48,952,594 of CM070625.1, read as the reverse complement.
CTTATCATCCTCAAACTAATGGTCAGACGGAGAGAGTCAACCAAGTGTTGGAAGATATGCTCCGTGCCTATGTTCTTTCCTATGGGAAAAAGTGGGAGAAGTGCTTGCCGTTTGCAGAGTTCTCCTACAACAACAGTTTCCAAGCTAGTCTTGGCATGACACCGTTTGAGGCTTTGTATGGGAGGAGATGTAGAACCCCTTTGAACTGGTCAGAAACTGGTGAGCGTCAGTTCTTCGGGCCAGATTCCATCAATAAGGCCGAAAGCCAAGTCCAGCTGATTCGTGAGCATCTGCGCGTGGCCCAGTCCAGGCAAAAGAGCTATGCGGATCGTCGTCGTCGAGAGTTGAGCTTCGAGCCCAATGACTTTGTGTATCTCAAGGTCTCACCCTTGAAGGGCCATCAGCGTTTTGGCATCAAGGGCAAGTTAGCTCCTCGATATGTTGGGCCTTATCGCATCATCGAGAGGATTGGGCTGTTGCATCTGATTGGAGTTGCGACTTCACTTGAGGGTGTGCACGACGTGTTTCATGTGTCACACTTGAAGAAGTGCCTCCGTGTTCGATTGAGGAAACCCCGTTGGAAAATCTCGATGTGCGTGAAAATTTGACCTATCATGAGCATCCTGCTCAGATTCTCGAAGAATCGAACGAAGGACAAGGAACCGTGTCATCAAGTTCCTTAAGGTTCGGTGGTCAAACCATTCGAAGATGAGGCAACTTGGGAGCGCGAAGATCGTCTTCGTGCAGATTACCCATCCTTCTTCTCCGAGTAAACGGAATCTCGGGGCGAGATTCTTGTAAGGGGGCGAGGTTTTGTAACATCCCATCTTTGGGCTTGTGTTTCAAATGTAAGAAAATCAGTAGAAATTAAAACTTTTTCTTACATCATGTATTTCCTATTGTGCCAAAAAATTCTTGTACAAGGGATTATGGAAATACAATGTCACAAGTCTATTTGATCCAAACTTTGATATTCCAAAAACAATCTTAGCAAATATTGTGATCATCTTGGGAAAATATTTTTCCTAAGTTTCTGTAATGGTATGTGACCCCTCTGAAAAATTTCACAATTTTTAGAAATTGTTTGAATATTTTTAGAGGCAGTCAAACCTGTTTGACTCTCAGTCAAACATTAAAACAGAGCCTTGCAGAAATTTTGGAGATTTATTCACAGCATAAAAACCTCTGAAAATTTTACACAAGGTTAATATCTGAGTTAGCAAGCTCCTGTGAAAATTTCATAATTTTTGGAGTTATTTTGCTACCTCAAATAAATCCTGCAAAGTCTCTGTTTGAATTTCGAAGTCAAACCTAGTCTCACTGTGCTTTGGTTTCGAGTCAGACTCGGGCTCGAGCCAATTGACTTGGTCCAGTCAACTAGCTGCACCGAGCCTCTCTTTAAAAACGCGCGCCCATTCTCAGCCTTTGGATCTAAATCGCACGGCCCGCGCGCGTGTAAACATTCGGACCTTCCGGTTGCATGCGCGAATGTCGACCGTCAGATCCTCATCTAACCGCCCAGATGCGCCGAAACCTTCGGACCCTCCGGTTGTTGGTTTGAATCAGAGCCGTTGGGTTAAGATCCAACGCTCGCCTGTTCCTCTGTTGTAAACCGCGTTTGCGACGTGGGGCAATCTGAGCCGTTCATTTCTAATCCTAGGGCTTGCGATCTCCTTCGTTGTATTTTAAACCTGGGAGGCGTGGCGCTATCTTAGCCATCCGATTTAAATCGTGGGGCTCTGGAACGCCCGAGCCTTTCTCGCTGGTCATCTTCAACCTCTAGCCGTGCGAGCACAGTGTAGGGCATGGCAGTGTCTTTTCATGCTTCCTACGGCCACACTAGTCAACAGTGAGGGGCGTGGGAGAGGTATTCGGCCGAGCCATACCCTATTGCACGTCTACTAGCTTTTTCCTTGTCGGCCGCACCTTGTGCTCTGTGCTTTGCCGCCCGAAAAGTTTGTGGTGCAAACCCTAATGCCTCCAAGGCCTTATAACCACCCAAATCACTTCCTGGTATTTCTTTAGACCACCATCAAGCTCCATTCTCAGTATTGGAGCTTAACACCTAAAAAATGGCAAGTCGCCATTATTGACCCGAAGAGTTCCATTGGTGTTCTTGGTGTTCCAGTGGTTCTCCTTCATGTTTCTTTGCCCTATCCTCATCTATTTACTATCTTGAACATTTCCCCTCACTTAATTTTGGATTTGATTCTCAGGAATTGTCCAATTTGGGGTTTGTTCAAATTCGGCCGAAATTGGTCATCTTCTTCCTCAGCTCAGGTGAGTGCTCCATTTTCTAATTACTTGCTCATGTAGCTTCTGTGGACCTTAATGAAGCTATATTGATGCTTTGGTATCACTCATTTGGCTCAGGGTGTCATTTTCAATCCTTCTTCTCCAAGTCCGGTGTGCTTCCTCCGTGATCAAGCTTCTCCGGCCATCTCTGAAGCTTCTCTTCATCAAGGTAGCTTCTTATTAGTCCTTAGAGGCTCTGGCACCCACTTCCTTGATTTGCAATGAGCTTTCGCTATTTTCGCACTTAGCAGTAAAAGCTCCCATTTTCATTTTCCGGCTAGCCGGCGTTCTAGTCCCTCACCGCCGGCGAGAATGCCACCACAAGGTTCGTAGTGCTATTGCGATTCCATTTTAGTGCTTGGTTGGCGCCGCCGCGGCCAGTGTCGCCGGCGACGAGCCGTTGAAGTCGCTCGGTATTTTGCCAGCACAGAACTCCCGTTTTTGTCTTTTGATTAGGACATACTAATTGCACACTGATTGTTAATCATTAGTTAATTAATGGTGTCTTAATCTATGTCGTTGGGCCACTGACCAGTGGGCCCAACATTCTTAAATCACCCGCTGGTGCGATTCCGCGTTGTTCCGGCGTCATTAAGATTAATCTTTGGTTAATTGAATGTGTCGGCATTTAATCGCTGTCGGAAATCACCTTTGGGTCACTGTCTTGTGGGCCCGAGGGATTATAATCCAAATCCAGGGGTCATTAGTGTCTTTTTAATGATAATCATTAGAAGCATTAATTTGGTCTTAACCACCACTTTCGGCGACAAGTGGGCGGTCAATCTTGTGCACGTGGATTAAACGTTCGCGTGGGTGACTCAAGGTCACTGACATGCGTGCCCGACGTGTCAGCATCTCTTTTTGAACTTCAACCTTTTGTCACCGTCGATCCCTTGATCAACGACCGAGATCATGAGTGCATTCGGACCCTCGGATGCCTTGATCATTCTCGGCCGTCGATCTTGCGATCAACGGTACGGGATCGTGTATGCAATCGGACCTTCCGACCGTTGGTGCGCTCTGGACCGTCCATCTGCAGATCTACGGCTGGGATTGGCCCAAGCAACCGCACCGTCCGGATGCATACACTTGTGTGCGCCGTTGGATCGTGATCAACGGTGGCTCGATGGGTTTCGCGCGCGCGCCGCCTTTCTTGCGCGTGAGCCGTAGGATTTTAGATCAAGGGTGGTTGAGTGTCCACGTCTTATTCTATTATTTGAGTTTGTCTGTATTTCGGTAAGTAGTTATTTAACAACTGAAAATGATATAAAAACTTTAGAAACTCGTAACTAATTCATTTTAACTGCTTTTTAGATAATTCCAACTGTAATAAATTGTGTTATCACTTAAGTTTATTATAAAAATGGATTTAAGCACATTTCAGTAGCAGAAAATTGTGTAACTAGAAATAACTTGATTTCTGTCACTTTGAATATTCCAGAAATGGATTTAACCTTGAAAAATGCATATCTTTTTCTGTATAAATCCAATTTGTGCAAAATCAATTTTGTTAAATTCATCTGTTAGTATACTTTCATATGGAATAGGATTTGAGCATGTTCATAATTCTGTAAAATGACTTGCATTAGATTTACAACTTAGAAAAATCATAAGTAAATGTGTATAACTCCAAATTTAGTAAATCCAACTTTGCTGTTATTAGGATGTCATAATCTACCTACTATAAAAATTTCAGACCTTAGATCATTCTGGGAAATTTTGTCATGAACAGTGCTAATTATTAATTAGGTTGATGTAAGGCTGAGAAAGGGCATTTTGTCCATATCTTTTGCATGTTAAGTCCAAATGGCATAATTCTTGTTCCTGTCATTGTCTTAGATCATTCCCTAGCTGTTGTGTAAATTTTATTAGGTTTGGATGTGTTTTGCTGTTGGAGTTTATTTGGTGTTCTTCATTCTTATTTGCTTATCACCTTTTCGCGTTAGGTTCCGAAGATAATTTTATTGCTGATATTGAGCCACAGCAGCCATCAGATCCTGCACTCCAGCAAGGCAAGCAGATGTAGCATTCATTTGATCATATTGTTCCTACTATTTTCAAAATCTAATATATTGTTTGCAAATTCTATGTATGCATTGCTATGTTGTTTTAAACTATTGTCGATAGTTGGCCCAGTAGTTGCATAATCAGTAGGAAATGTTTATTCCTCTACTACTGAAGCCTAGGTTACTTGCTGTGATTTTGGGTTCGCTGGATGAACCTTTCTCACTTAGTAGTTTACGTGTCATTATGCTTAGCCATGCTTAGTTATCGGTAGAAATGGGCGGTTATCGACTTGTCGATAACCTTGATCACACAAACTGTTATGATATGTATATTTCAGCCTTGTGCTTTGTCTAAATTGCAAAACTAAAACTGAAAATGAAAACAATTTAGACTTGGGCACAATGGTAAGATGGTGTGATCTTTTGGGTGTGAATGAAATGGTGCCCGGTCAATTAAGGACCGAGCTACTTGTTACACCGAACCAAGCATTTGTGCGTGCTAACCACACTAGAGGATATGGGACCTCTCTTGGTGAGTACTTTGGGCTATGTTAATTAATGAGTCGCGTGGTGGGTTGCATATTTGATTATATGCAACATGGACACGTTTGTAGGAGAGGAACACCAGCAGAGGCGGTGTATCTTGCTCCACGTATGGGTCCTTGTGATCCATATTTCGTCGGCAGATCACTAAGGATTAACCCCCATACGTGCGTCTCTTGATTAGCATATTCCATTGGAAAGGGTTCGTAGGACTTAGCCGTGCCGGCATACCAAAGGAAGTGTGCTTAATAGCTTGGCAAAAAGGCGGTCTGAAGTGTGGGTACATTGGTACACCCCTGCAGGGATTAAAACTATTCGAATAGCCTCGTCCTAGGTTATGGACACGCTTGGGGAAGTCTTTCAAGAGTTAGACTACAACCTTTTATAATTAAAACTTGATGGTGAGTACGAATCGAGATTAGTGCTATGTTGTGGTGGCTTTAGGAAAGTCACTTCTAGGTGGATACTTGTTACTTATGTTTACTCGCTGTAATTTAAATGCTTAAAAAAAGATTTTACAAACTGCTGTTCAATCTATTACAATATTGCAAATGAAACTTGCTTTGTGCGTCCAAAGAACCATATAACCACATTCCTTTGAATACAGCTTTCATGTAGCTATGTATAGGCTTGTTACTCGTAAGTCTTGCGAGTACATTTTTGTACTCACCGCATTGCTTGTGTTGTGCGATGATGATAGTGAGTCCGATGGACCTCACTTTTATGAGTTGTCTTTGTGGCGCTTTAAGGGCGATTAGCTTGGCGGCGGTCGGTTGCCCTGTGGTGTTATGTGGCTAACCGGTCGTCTTTCGGTTTAAGCCATCTTATGGCAACTTTGCTTCATTGTTACTTATTTGCTTCTTATGTCATTTGGCCGGTCGGCTGTGTTGTAATAACTTATATTATGTATGTCTTTTGGTAGACTTGTTATATTCTGTTGTATGGAAATGATGCATGCTTTGTGTGGGCTCCCCGGGTTATTGGAAATGTACTTAATTAAATTCATACAGTAACATGATTATTAATGAAGGAACAGTACTGCCCCTCAATTAAAGATCATGCTAAAGGTATAAATTCAACAAGTAACAAATGCAATAAACAGGATCCCCGGATATATATATATCTCACAATGGTTCCCAGGATCAATGTGTGAGGACCCCAATTTATTTGGCTTGTAATGCTTAACCAACCACCTAGTCCTAGCATCACAAATCAAATAAATTGACCCTCGAGATATGTATACTTCCCAGAAAGCAGTATACACACCTCGTTACAAAATTAGACATCAACTCCATTCCAAACATAGAGTCCAAACACCACACTACTAAACGGAAGATAAACAAATAGTAGAGTCATTACAGACACAGGCCGAACGGCCCAAAAGATACACAAATAACAAGAACGACAGCGGAAGCAAAAGTGCCATAAGATGGCTATAAACAAAGCCAATCAGTGTGCCTACAACCCACAAGGCATCTGACCGGACCGCCAAGTCTAGTCGTCCACGAATCGGCAACACAGCTCACAGAAGTGAGGCCCTAGGGGCTCACCTTCTTCCTCTGCAACAAAAACATTAAGCAAAGCACCTGAGTACAAAGATTGTCTTTGTACCCGCAAGACTGACGTGTGAACTAACAAACCTGTTCATATGCTACATGCAGGCTTATTTAGTGGAGGCCATATGTTTCATTTGCATAAAGCCGATTTTCATTTGCAATAAGGTAATACAGTTTTAAAGGCAAGTTTGCAATTCATTTTTAAGATTGAAATAGCAGTAAAGATAATAATAACAAAAACGAAAGATACACAACCTAGAAGTGACTATCCCAATAGTCACCACAACAATAGCACGAATCCCAGATTCGTACCACCCATCAAGTTTTAATTTAAATGTTGTAGTCTAGTTCTTGGGGCGATCCAGAGTGTCCATAACCTAGGGCGAGGCTATTCGAATAGTTTTAACCTGCAGGTGTACCAATGTACCACACTTGCATCGCCTTTAAGCCAAAACACACTTCGAAGGTATCTTGTACGGCTAAGTCCTACGAGACTTTTTCCAATATTTTGTATTAACTACGAGCCGCTCGTATGGATAGAAACCCATACGCTTACATGGTAAAGCCGAAAAGACAACTACCCACTCGGGATAAAGCTTTTGGACAACTACCATGCTCCCACCTCCATCCCTCCTGCGACCTCCTGCGACCGGAGCCAATACACGCCAAAGTACTAGGTCAAGAGAGGTCCCATATACTCTAGTGTGGTTAGCACGCAAAATGCTCGATGCGGTGGCGCAAGTAACTCGGTCCTTAAGCGGCTCGGGCACCTTTCGATCACACCCAACAGATCACACCAACATACCGTTGTGCCCAAGTCTAAATCATTTTTGTTTTCATTTTTAGTTTTGCAGATAAACATAGCAAAAGCTGAAACGTAAAGTTATAGTAGATTTTGTGTGATCAAGGCTACCGACTAAAGTCGATAACCGCCTAGTTCTACCGATAGCTAAGCATGTCTAAGCAAGTTGACCCGGACCTACTAAGTGACAAGAGATCATCCAGCGACCTCTAATCACAGCAAATAACCTAGGCTCAGGTAGTAGAGATCAATATTTTGTCTACAGGATATGCAGCTACGGCTTTAACTAATCAATTTAACACAAATTAAGCGATGCATACATACAGTTCAAACAAAATATTAGACTTTAAAATACTGGGATAAACATGATCAAACTGCTTGCCTGGCTGCTGTTGCTCAATATGTTGCGGAGGATCGCTCTCGGGGTTACCGCAAATGTCGAAACCTAACGATTGAACAAAACAGCGAATAAGAACGAATAACACCGACAAAACTTAAACATACAACAATAACAAAACACACTAAACTTTTCACAGCAGCCTAAGCATGAAATAACAAAATTTCAGAAACAGAGAACAAATTCATTTTAAGTTATTAAGAATTTTCTATGAATTTCCTAAGCTAAAAACACATCAAAACACTAGTTAATTACTTAACAAATTTTCATGAACAGAAACAGTGTATAAAACCTATCCTAATAATTAGTACATTAAAAATGATAAATTACAAAATTGGTTTCACTTTGGATTTGGACAAATATTGAAAGAGACATACATTTTCTAATTTAGAAGATACATAAGACATCATTTTATTAATTAACAGATTTTTGCTACAGAGACATGGATGAAACTAATTTTAGTAAATAATACATTTGAAATGAAAATTAACAGACTGGTTTCATGCAATTTGGATAAAAATTGAATTAGTTATGCATTTTCTAAGTTTAATTGAATTAACGATTACAACGAAAAAGCATTTGAAAATACTAAAGCATTTAAATCTTTTCTACCGCAACCAACCAGCCCAGACAACGACAATGGCCCAATAAAGGTCTTGACGAGCAATTGCCGCCGAAGGTGGCGTCGGCGTATTCGAGAATCGTCTTGCTTACAAAGTGCAAACCTAACATACTCTCACGAGAAATACGCTACCGCGGAGAAAACGCATTACGAGCTACACAACCCTAGCGACGGCATGGACCCACATGGCGCGACTCGAGGAAATATAGCGGTTGGATTAGAGTTTACTAAACACGATTAACGAGAGGACCCACATGGCGATGGCGAACTAAACATGGATCGGTGCTAAGCGAATGACACCGGCGACTTCGCCGGCGCGCCGACGGGGCGGCGGCGCGACGCGCGGTGAATCTCGCGAACGGCGGGTTTCAAAGTGGCGAGTGATACTTTCGGGTTCACGAGACCTTGCGAACCCGATGACGGCGTCTTCGACCCACGGAGATGCCGCGATGGTAGCGGCGAACTGAGGCGGAGGAGGCCGCGCCTTCGCGAGAAGACGCCACGGCGATGAAGCCGAGAAGGTGCGCACGGCTTTGCCTTGACTCCGGAAAGATAAGCCCACGACCACGGCGACAATGGAGCTCGCGGCGGCCGAAATTGCTGCGGCGAATCACCGTCTTGCGCTGGAAGAAACGCCCGCACGCCCACCATGATGTACCAAGGCGAAAAGGAGCTCACGGTTAGACTCGAAAGGGATTGCGATCACGGGGACCAAGCGCCGAGGCGAGGGACTCACCAGAGCGCAAATGAGCTCGTGGAGCCGAGACCACCGGAGGCGGAGACGACGAACTAGCTCCCGGCGATACACTGGATGCCACGAGCTCGGGATGGGCAAAATGGATGCGGTGAGGAAAGTGGATCACGACGGAGGGGTCGTTGTTGCTCGAACGGCAGTGAGGTGGTGGTGCCGCCCTCGGTTTCTTCTCCGACCGAAGCTAAGAAATGGGCAGAGAAGGCGTAAGAATGGCTGCGAGGAGGAATGGACGACCCTAGGAGGTAGATGGACTCGAGCGATCCTCGAGGCAGACACGCGTCCCCGGCGTGGCAGCGACGAGCTGCGTGGCACGCATGCGCGATCGCCAGCGAGCTCCGGTAGGCAGCGGAGTCGGCGAGGAAGAACCTGACAAGGAGGGCCCACACGTCAGCGACGGTGGCAAAGCGGCTCGAGTCGGGGTCTGGCGCGGAGCTCAGTTGGTTAGACTCGATCAATATCACTCCGACCGTTGGATCTGAAATGGACGGCTGAGATTGGTGTATGCATTCGGACAGGTCGGTTGCGCGCAACGCGTGGATCGTTCGATTTGCATCGGACGGTCCGCGATCGATTGGACTCGCGCGGTGCAGCTAGGCGGTGCGACCGAGTCAAGTGGTGCGGTTTGGTTTGAGTCGGGCTCGGGTTCGAGCCCGACAAGCGATGATTTCGATTTTGAGTTTAAAAGGCGAGAGAGTTTTAGGGAATTTTAGAGATAGCTCCTGAGCTCCAAAATTCCAGAAATTTTTATGGTAGCTACTTGAGACAGAGAGCAACATTTCATAAATTTTCCAGAACTTTTTATGCACTGAGAAGTTCTGCAGAAAATTCACAAGCATGCTGACCTAGGGTTTGACCAGATTTCCAACTAGTTTGACTTGGCCATTTGAAATAGCAAATAAAATCTAAAAATTGTGAAATAATTCAGGGAGGTAGATAAGATGATCAAGATGCTAGGAAAAAAATTTGCAGATGATGATCACAAGTTTGAAGGCTAAGAATGTGCTGACAACAATCTCCATTCACAAGAATTTTAATTCTAGAAAATGGAAATTGCTAGGGAAAAATGTAGAAACTTTCAAATGATTTGATGAGACAACAAAAGTTTTTATTTCTCCTCAAAATTTTACATTTGAAATACAAACCCTAAGTTAGGGCTGTTACAAATCTCCCCCCCTTACAGGAATCTCGCCCCGAGATTCTGATCACTAGGAGAAGAATGATGGGTAATCTGCTCGGAGACGATCTTCCCGCTCCCAAGTGGCTTCATCCTCGGAGTGGTTTGACCACTGAACCTTGAGGAACTTAATCACACGGTTCCTCGTTCTGCGTTCAACTTCATCGAGGATACGAACGGGACGCTCACGATAAGACAGATCTTCTTGCACATCGATATTTTCCAATGGCGTTTCCTCAACCGGAACACGGAGGCACTTCTTCAATTGCGATACATGGAAAACATCATGCACCCCCTCAAGTGTAGCTGGCAAGTCCAACTTGTATGCAACAGCTCCCACTCTCTTGATGATGCGATATGGCCCGACATATCGAGGAGCCAGTTTGCCCTTGACACGGCGACGATGTCCTTCGTGAGGCGAGACTTTGAGATACACAAAGTCATTGGGCTGAAACTCAACTCACGGCGACGCCGACCGCATAGCTCTTACGCTCGGGTGAGCTATGCGCGAAGTGCTCACGAATCAATCGCACTTGACTTTCGCCTCATTGATCGAATCCGGGCCAAAGAACCGTCTTTCACGATTTACGACCAGTTCAACGGTGTTCTGCGCGCGTCCATACAAAGCCTCAAGCGGTGCCATACCAAGACTAGCTGGAAGTCGTTGTTGTAGGAGAACTTCGGCAAGTGGTAGGCACTTCTCCCAATTCTTTCCATAGGAAAGAACACAAGCACGAGCATATCTTCAAGAACTTGGTTGACGCGCTCCGTCGACCATCGATCACCGAGGATGATAGGTGAGCTGAACGAAAGCGGGTCCCCATGGCTTCCTGCGGACTATGCCAAAACCGAGAGGTGAGCAGAGAACCACGATCGACACAATTGTTCGTGGCACACCATGCGAGACTCACAATGCGGGATATGTAAAGATCCGCTAATCGATTCACATCAATCTTGATCGCCTTTGGAAGGAAATGGGCCACCTTCGTCAATCGATCAATGATAACCCATAATGCATCCTTCCCGCGAGAGTGCAGGCGGACGGTGTTAAAATCCATGCCTCTAATCCCACTTCCATTACGGTATAGGCAAGGGTGAAGAAGACTACTTGGGCGCCGATGCTCGGCCTTCACGCGACAACATCGTCGCATCGGCAACGAACACGCAATCTCGCGCTTCATGCGAGTCCACCGAATCTCGGCGCAGATCTTGGTACATTTTAGTGGCCCCGGATGGATGGACAAAGGCGAATCATGGGCCTCTGGAGAATCAAATCCCGCAACTCGGGACCTTTGGGACCACAAGCCGCCCAAACCATACAACACCGTGCTCATCTTACGTGAAACACTTGGCTGATCCATCCTTGATATTACGCTTGATTTTACCCACACCATCATCTGATTGCTGTGCTGCCTTGATTTGATCCACCAAGGTTGGTTGCACAACCAAGGAAGCAAGGGAACCATGCTCAACCAAACCCAAGTTGAGACGCTGAAATTCTGCAAGAAGTGCCGGTTGCTGCTCTTGGATCATCAGAGTATTGCAATACACCTTTCGGCTAAGTGCATCAGCAACCACATTGGCTTTGCCCGGATGATACTGAATACCCATGTCATAATCTTTGATCAATTCCAGCCATCTCCTCTGCCTGAGGTTCAGATCTGGCTGAGTGAACAAGTATTTCAAACTCTTGTGGTCGGAATACACCTCACGGCCGATTCCGATCGATAATGCCGCCAAATCTTGAGTGCATGAACCACAGCAGAAAGCTCTAAATCATGGGTGGGATAGTTGAGCTCATGAGGTCTCAATCGCTGGATGCATAGGCAACCGCCTTGCCTTCTGCATAAGAACACATCAAGTCCCGACGAGAGGCATCGCAATAAATATCGAAGCTCTTGTGGATATCGGAAGAGTAAGAACTGGAGCTGAAGTCAAGCGCCGTTTGAGCTCGAAAGCTCTCATCACAAGCGAGGACCACACAAACTTCTTGTCCTTCTTGAGCAATTCGGTCATCGGCCAGCGATCTTGGAGAAATTCTCGATAAAGCGCGGTAGTAGCCCGCTAAGCCGAAAACTCCGCACGTCGATGGCCCGACTTGGGCGACCTACGATAGAACATCGCGACCTTGCCGGGATCCACAAATATGCCTCCACCTGAAAGAACATGGCCCAAGAATGCCACTTCCTTCAACGAACTCACATTTCTTGAACTTTGCATATAGCTGATGTTCCATAATTTGCCCAAAACAATCTTGGATGCTCGGCATGCTCGCTTGATCTTGGGTAGATAAGAATATCATCAATAAAGACCACCACAAATTTATCCAAATACTCCATGAATCTGAATTCATAAGGTTCATGAACAAAGCTGAGCATTGGTTAAACCGAAAGACATGACGGTGTACTCGTGCATGACCATAACGAGTAGTGAAAGCCGTCTTGAATATCCTCGATCGATCCTCGACTGATGATACCCCATTCTCAAATCAATCTTTGAGAACACACAGGCTCCAGATCAAGCGATCAAGCAGATCATCAATGCGGGCGAGAGGATACTTGTTCTTCACCGTCACCTCATTGAGAGGGCGGTAATCAACACACATGCGCAAAGTCTTGTCCTTCTTCTTCACAAAGATCACCGGGCAACCCCAAGGAGATGAACTGGGGCGGATGAAACCCTTTGCTTGGAGCTCACCAAGCTGCTTCTTCAATTCTTCTAGCTCATTGGGAGGCATCCGATCGGCGCCTTTGAAATTGGGGCGGTACTGCAAAGAACTCAATGGCAAACTCGGATCTCGAACCGAGGCATCCGGGCAAATCATCAGGAAAAACATCCTCAAAATCACAAACAGTAGGAACCTCCTGAATCTTCAAAGCTGGCTTGGCGTCAAGTGCACAAAGGTGCGACCCTTGCAGCTGCGGGGAAAAACCGACTGCTACTCAAGGGTGGTGAGATAGACAATCTTCACGCACAATCGATTTGCCCCAAGTGTTGGGACAACCAATCCATGCCAAGAATCACATCCGACTCATTGGCCCGAGCGAGAATAAGGTTTGCCAAAACCCCACTCCTTGGACTATGATAGGAACATCACGACATCAGAGATCGGCTCTCATTTCCGACCGGAGAGCGGATGAGCAAAGGAACTCCCAAAGGAACACAGTGAAGACCACTAGCAGCAGCAAATGATCTTGAAATAAAAGAATGCGATGCTCGAATCAAATAATCTGCAGCAGGGCGAGAATTAACAAGAAGTGTACCAATCACGACATCCGCGCCTCCCGAGCCTCCTCGGTGAAAGGTGGTTGACTCGACCACGCTCGCACTCAGGTCTTCGGATAATCTTACGTCGGTGGGTGACCACTCCACGCGCGTCCTCCATTAGGGCGAGGGCCGCCGCAACACTCGAGGCGAGCATTGGCGTAGTGGCCCTTGTTGTGGCGGCGAAAACAAGTAACCTCGGCCGCGGATTGCGGAGACCGCTCTGCTTCTGGGATCGCGGCGCACGTGGTCAAACACACGCTCTGCGGTGGACGAGGAGCTGGTGCGGATGGCCTCGGCGCGGTGGAGCAAAAGAACGGGCCATCGGTGCCGCCCACCGAGGACGAACGAGGTGGCGTGAGTAGACGATGTGCCTCCCATTTGCGCTATGGACTCGCCAACGCCTTTGCCTTATGCTCGGCAACAATGGCCTTATCTACCAAGGCACGAAAGTCGAGAAGTCCACAATAGATAGCTTGTCCTGCAGCTCCTCGGACAAGCCATCCATAAACTTCTCTGCTTAGCCTCATCTCGAGGCCACCTCCTGAGCATAACGAGCGGATGATTGAACTCGTACAAGTACTCGTCACGATTTGCGCCCTTGCTTGGCGCGAGGAATTCTTTCTTTTCACTTCATCGGGCCATCCGGGATGTGGGCCCGACGAAAGGTCGACTGAACTCCTCCCACGCGACCACATGGCCCGCGGCTGCATGGCGAGATAGTTCTCCCACCATGAGAGTGCCGCGCCCTCGGCCGGTGGTGGGACGCGAAGAGTGCCTTATCCTGCGCTCGGCATCGAGCTATGTTGAGCTTCCGCTCAACCATGCGCGACCAATCATCCGCATCGAGAGGTCCTCGAGGCGGGAGAAAGTCGGTGGCTGCGTGCGGAGGAACTCTGCAAGTCCCCGCGAGTGCGGTGGCCGCCACCACCAGCAGGAGTGGAGGTATTCCTAGCAATAACCTCCAAGATGCGCGTCTGTCCATGCGGTTTCGCTCGACCGGCGACCACCTCGACCATGGTCGGAGGAGGGGAAGCTCCTCATCATGACCAACCTGACCGCCACGCGTTCTCCCGCCATCTGTTTTACTAAGACAAGTTAGCAACAAATTTAAGAGCAAGAAAGCCCAAAATTCATGAAAGCAAATTAAAACAAACACAAGGCGGGATAAAGTTCGACCAAAAAAATCGGACACATAACTACTCCCTTTACATCTTACCCTATTATCCCCACAAGTTTTAGTTGGATTAAACTTCATGGTTCTCCCCAAACTAATTCCACCGGTAGTAACTATCTTTTGAAAGGTGAAGCGAGAAACCAAGTTTCAAAACTTAAATTAGAGTAAGATGAGAGTAGAAAGCTAAGATAGGTAAGGAATAAAATCTGAGAACCTGCCTAAGTTTTCATAAATCCTTTTGATACTTTGAAAATAAGCCTTTCAAAAATATCCTAAGGACGACTATGCTTGGGTTACTACGGTCGAAATGGCTCGATACCAACTTTAGAGGACCCCAATTTATTTGGCTTGTAATGCTTAACCAACCACCTGGTCCTAGCATCACAAATCAAATAAATTGACCCTCGAGATATGTATACTTCCCAGAAAGCAGTATACACACCTCGTTACAAAATTAGACATCAACTCCATTCCAAACATAGAGTCCAAACACCACACTACTAAACGGAAGATAAACAAATAGTAGAGTTATTACAGACACAGGCCGACCGGCCCAAAAGATACACAAATAACAAGAACGACAGCGGAAGCAAAAGTGCCATAAGATGGCTATAAACAAAGCCAATCAGTGTGCCTCCAACCTACAAGGCATCTGACCGGACCGCAAAGTCTAGTCGTCCACGAATCGGCAACACAGCTCACAGAAGTGAGGCCCTAGGGGCTCACCTTCTTCCTCTGCAACAAAAACATTAAGCAAAGCACCCGGAGTACAAAGATTGTCTTTGAACCCGAAGACTGACGTGGGAACTAATGACTGCTTCATATGCTACATGCAGGCTTATTTAGTGGAGGCCATATGTTTCATTTGCATAAAGCCGATTTTCATTTGCAATAAGGTAATACAGTTTTAAAGGCAAGTTTGCAATTCATTTTTAAGATTGAAATAGCAGTAAAGATAATAATAACAAAAACGAAAGATACACAACCTAGAAGTGACTATCCCAATAGTCACCACAACAATAGCACGAATCCCAGATTCGTACCACCCATCAAGTTTTAATTTAAATGTTGTAGTCTAGTTCTTGGGGGGCGTATCCGAGCGTGTCCATAACCTAGGACGAGGCTATTCGAATAGTTTTAACCCTGCAGGGGTGTACCAATGTACCCACACTTGGACGCTTTAAGCCAAAACACACTTAGAAGGTATCTTTGCACGGCTAAGTCCTCTGAGACTTTTTCCAATATTGTGTATTAACTACGAGCCGCTCGTATGGATAGAAACCCATACGCTTACATGGTAAAGCCGAAAGACAACTACCCACTCGGGATAAAGCTTTTGGACAACTACCATGCTCCCACCTCCATCCCTCCTGCGACCTCCTGCGACCGGAGCCAATACACGCCAAAGTACTAGGTCAAGAGAGGTCCCATATACTCTAGTGTGGTTAGCACGCAAAATGCTCGATGCGGTGGCGCAAGTAACTCGGTCCTTAATCGACTCGGGCACCTTTCGGTCACACCCAACAGATCACACCAACATACCGTTGTGCCCAAGTCTAAATCATTTTTGTTTTCATTTTTAGTTTTGCAGATAAACATAGCAAAAGCTGAAACGTAAAGTTATAGTAGATTTTGTGTGATCAAGGCTACCGACTAAAGTCGATAACCGCCCAGATTCTACCGATAGCTAAGCATGTCTAAGCAAGTTGACCGGACCTACTAAGTGACAAGAGATCATCCGACCTCTAATCACAAAGAAATAACCTAGGCTCGGTAGCAGAGATCAATATTTTGTCTACAGGATATGCAGCTACGGCTTTAACTAATCAATTTAACACAAATTAAGCGATGCATACATACAGTTGAAACAAAATATTAGACTTTAAAATACTGGGATAAACATGATCAAACTGCTTGCCTGGCTGCTGTTGCTCAATATGTTGCGGAGGATCGCTCTCGGGGTTACCGCAAATGTCGAAACCTAACGATTGAACAAAACAGCGAATAAGAACGAATAACACCGACAAAACTTAAACATACAACAATAACAAAACACACTAAACTTTTCACAGCAGCCTAAGCATGAAATAACAAAATTTCAGAAACAGAGAACAAATTCATTTTAAGTTATTAAGAATTTTCTATGAATTTCCTAAGCTAAAAACACATCAAAACACTAGTTAATTACTTAACAAATTTTCATGAACAGAAACAGTGTATAAAACCTATCCTAATAATTAGTACATTAAAAATGATAAATTACAAAATTGGTTTCACTGGATTTGGACAAATATTGAAAGAGACATACATTTTCTAATTTAGAAGATACATAAGACATCATTTTATTAATTAACAGATTTTTGCTACAGAGACATGGATGAAACTAATTTTAGTAAATAATACATTTGAAATGAAAATTAACAGCACTGGTTTCATGCAATTTGGATAAAAATTGAATTAGTTATGCATTTTCTAAGTTTAATTGAATTAACAGTGCAACAGAAAAGCATTTCAGAAATACTAAAGCATTTAAATCTTTTCTACCGCAACCAACCAGCCCAGACAGCGATACAATGGCCCGAAAAGGTCTTGACGAGCAGATCGCCGCGCGAAGGTGGCGTCGAAGGCGATTCGAGAATCGTCTTGACTTACCAAAGTGCAAACCTAACATACTCTCACAGAGAAATACGCTTACCGACAGAGAAAACGCATTACCAGAGCTACACAACCCTAACTGACAGCATGGACCCACATGGCAGCGACTCAGAGGGAAATATAACGGTTGGATTAGAGTTTACTAAACACGATTAACCCGAGAGGGACCCACATGGCAGTGACTGAACTAAACATGGATCAGTGCTAACTGAATGACACCGGCGGCTCGCCGGCGCGCACGGGGACGGCGGCGCAGCCGCGCAGTGGATCTCGCGAACCAGCGGGTTTCAAAGTGAGCGAGTGATACCTTCGGGTTCACAGAGACCTTGCGAACCCGATGACGGCGGTGCTGACCCACGGAGATGCCGGCGATGAGCTGGCGGCGAACGGAGGTGGAGAAGAAACTGCGGCCTTCGCGGAGAAGACGCCACAGGCGATGAGAAGCTTCGAGAAGGTGCGCACCAGCTTCGCCTTGACTCCAGGAAAGATAAGCCCACGACCACGACGACAATGGAGCTCCGCGGCGGCCGAAATTGCTGCGGCGAATCACCGTCTTGCTGGAAGAAACGCCCGCACGCCCACCATGATGTACCAAGGCCAGAAAGGAGCTCACGGTTAGACTCAGAAAGGGATTGCAATCACGGGGGACCAAGCGCCGAGGCGAGGGACTCACCAGAGCGCAAATGAGCTCGCGGAGCCCAGACCACCGGAGGCGGAGATGACGAACTAGCTCCCGGCGATACACTGGATGCCACGAGCTCGGGATGGGCAAAATGGACGTGGTGAGGAAAGTGGATCACGACGGAGGGGTCGTTGTTGCTCGAACGGCAGTGAGGTGGTGGTGCCGCCCTCGGTTTCTTCTCCGACCGAAGCTAAGAAATGGGCGGAGAAGGCGTAAGAATGGCTGCGAGGAGGAATGGACGACCCTAGGAGGTAGATGGACTCCAGGTGATCCCCTGGAGGCAGACACGCGTCCCCGGCGTGGCTGTAACATCCCCATTTTCAACTTGTGTTTTAAATGTAAGAAAATGGGTAGAAATTAAAACTTTTTCTTACATCATGTATTTCCTGTGTGTACTAAACAATTATTGTACAAGAGTATGGAAATACAAAGTCACAAGTCTGTTGATCCAAATCTTGATCCTCCAAAAACAATCTTGTCCAGTCTTGTGATCCTTCTCGGGAAATATTTTCCTAAGTTCTTGGGATGGTTGGTGACCCCTCTGAAAAATTTCACAATTTTTAGAAATTGTTCGAATATTTTTAAGGGTCAGTCAAACTTGTTTGACTTGTAGTCAAACCCTAGCTCAAAGCATTGTATAATTTACGGAGAAAAGTGCTCAAGATAAAACCTCTGAAAATTTTATACGAGATCCATCTCAAGGTTAGCAAGCCCTTTGTCAAAATTTCATAAAATTTGGAGCTAGTTCTATCTCTTAAGACCCTTCAAAATCTCAATTCAAATTAAAACTCTAAACTTGGTCAAGTCGACTTGGACTCGGACCTCAGTCTTGGTCACACCGAGCAGCTTAGCCGTGTCGGGCTCGGTCGGGTTGGGCGCAGTGGTGCAGGCCATTGGACTTTCAAATCCGGCGCTCAAAGACCTCCTCGGGTCTTTGTAAGGACCTCCCACCCGCACGACCTCCTCGGGTTCTTTTACAAAGACAACCCTCGAGGCCTCCCAGGACCTCCTTTGCACCTTTGCAAAGACCACCAGGCGACCTCCTCGACCCTCCACGACCACCCCTAGCGCTTGGGTGATCTTGGCCGTCCATCTTGAGATCTGTGGCTCGGACCTCCCTAAGTGTTAGGACCTCTAATACTTAGCCCAAAATCGGGCCCTTGGATTTCAATCCAACGACTCACGACCTCCTCGGTGGAGCTGTGTGATTTAGCCGTTGAGTTCATTTGACCAGCCTTCCTATTTCTCTCAGCGTCGGGTGGGCTGGGCATTATCAATTTTGTGCGTGGCGGTAGGGAGCAGTGCCTTGTCAACTCTAGGGTCGACAAGCGGCTATGTGCTGCCAACATTAAATGTCCGGCACCTTTTGCTCAAAAGTCACCACGACACTGCTCCCATCATGTCGTTGATGCCTAGCTCAGTGCACCGAGTGGGTGTGACCTTGTTTTCATTTTGGCACTCGGCTATATATGGATCCGGGCTTCTCCCTTAAGTTTCTTTGGATCCATTCTTGCACCCCTAGTTTCTTCCTCTGCTCTTGAGCTCAAGTCACCCGAAAGCCTCTGTCACCATTGCTCGACCTTGGAGCTCTCCGGCGACCCTTGAGCTCCGGTGGTTCATTATTGCAATTTTGGCTAATCCTTTTGTTCTCTTGGTCACCTCGAGCCTCTCGACTTGCTTTGTTTGACCTTCACGAGGTTGATAAAGTAGGGCGTGTGGTTCGTGGCGGGGCGTCGTCTTCTTCACCTCGGCGACCTCCACCTTCACCGAGCTCTTGCGGCCACCTCTAGCTCCCCTCCATTCCTGGTCGATATTTGATGTCGAAATCCCTATTCTTTTAGACCTCTTCGGTTTCGGTTTCGTAGTGTCGGTCCCCGGCGGTTATCTCGGTTAGCCGCCGGTTGGTGGTCTTGTTGGTGTAGTTTTGGCACCCTTAGGTCCTCCGTCCTATTTGGAGCTCATTCGTGCCTTTGGTTTCCGCCGACGAGGTCCACATCGCCGCAAGCAAGCCGTGCTGCCTTCGGGTTTTGTCGGTTCAAAACCTCCGTTTTAAATCATATTCTTAGGACCACTTTAATGCTCAAATCATTGCTCATCATTGGTGCATTAATTGTGTCCTAATTTGTCCGTGGAGTCAGCGGCGTGTGGGCCATCGGTTTAGAATTAAAGTTTGGAAATCATTAAGTGTCCCTTTTAGTTTCATTTATTGTCAATCATCTCGAGCATTTAATTTGTCTTAACCGCCTTTTGTCGTTGTCAGGAGGTCCTCGCCATTAAAACCACTCCGAGACCTCCCCGCAGAAATCACGGCGTTAAAGACCTCAGTGAGTTAAATCCCGGCCGCTAGGATCACCCTCCTCCTTGGGGTCCTTTTGCAAAAGACCTCCTTGAGGTCCTCTGTGCGAAAAGGTCACCCGTCGTTTTGTCAAAACCGCCCTCTCGGACCTCCTTGGGGTCCTCTTTGCAAAAGTCCTTCCTTAGTCGTTTTGAAAAACCACCTGAGCCACCCCACCAAGGTCCTCTTGTGCAAAAGACCACCCACGGTCATTTGTAAAGAGAACCTTCAAAACTACGTTTAGGTCCTCTTTGCAAAAAGACCACCTCGGCCCTTTGTGAAGAAGTCGTAGGACCTCCTCGCTCGGATCTGGACCGTTCATGACCTCCCCACGGAGATCTGAACCGTCGGACCTCTCTGTTGAACACACATCGCGTAGGACCTCCCGCGAAGATCATGGCCATCCATGACCTCCTCGGTGAAATCCTAGCCGTCCGACCTCCCTCGCTTCATCTTAGCCGTTCGGGACCTCCCACGGAGATCGTGACCGTCTAGGACCTCCACTGCCCGACTACGGACCGTTAGATTTAGATCTAACGGGCTGAACCTCCTCGGTAGATCTCAACCGTCCGGGACCTCCTATGGGAGATCCGAGCCGTTAAGATCTCGTCGATCAATCGTTGACCTTTAGACCTCCCTAGTGCTGGGACGCGGATCTTGATCGGCGGTCACGACCTCTGATAGCGCGAGAGGACCTCCTTTGCGTCTTGTTGTGCGTGCGCCGGTCGTAACCATTGGATTCAAGATCTACGGCTTAGACCTCCTCGCTAGATCTTGCCGTCTAGGACCTCCTCGTTAGATTCGACCATCAAGTCTAGATCTAACGGCTAAGACCTCCCTTGGCACGATGAGGTCTTTGCGCCCGTGTGCTCGTGCGGGTTTTAGCATTCGAGATCGTGAGCGTGCGATCTTTGATCAACGGCCCACGACCTCCCGATTTTATGGGTTTTCTAGATTTAGTCCAAAAGCTTTTATTTGCACATATTAATGGTTTTAAACTTCAAAATTGCGTAACTTTTCTCTGTAGCTCAAATTTAACAAACTAAAGTTCGATAAATGCATCTGTTAAAGTACTTTAGCTTAGTATAGGTTTTGCGGTAATTTTAATACTGAAATTAATCATGTCTTAGATTTAAAACTTAGAAAAATCATAACTAAATCATTTTAACTCCAAATGACCTGAAATTTTATATGGGTTACCACTATACCAGTGGGTAGCTACCATAAAACTTTCAGCTTCAAAATCTTTCTAGAAAATATTTTTGCTACTGATGCTAATTATGGCCGAAATTAGGTTTTTAGAGAATATCTTTTGCACCACAAATCCAAATTAAGTTTTCCAGTTTCTATGTCTAGGTATGTTCGTATTTTACCTTGTGTATAAATTTCGTCACATTTGGATAATTTTTGCTTGCTCTTTTGTTTAAGTGTTGCTCGTCTTATTGGTTGTTTTCGCTCTTAGCTTAGGATTCGATATTTGCGGTAATCCCGAGAACGACCCTCCGCAACAAGTTGAGCAACGACAAGCGAGCAAGCAGTTTGATCATTTCCCATTGATCCCATTACTTTCAAAGTCTAATATTTTGTTTAACTTCTATGTATGCATTGCTACTTTGTTGTTAAATTGATTAGTTAGACCTCTAGTTGCATAATCAGTAGGTAAATGGTTATCCTCTACTACCCGAGCCTAGGTTATTTCTTTGTGGTTAGAGTTCGATGGATGAACTCTTATCACTTAGTAGATTACGAATGAATATTGCTTAGCCATGCCTAGTTATCGGTAGTATTGGGCGATCATCGACTTAGTCGGTGATCTTGATCACACAACTACTTATACTACTCCATTATGTCCAACCCTTGTGTCTTATTGATTTACAAATCAAAACCGAAAACAAAACTATATCTTGACTTGGGCACAATGGTATGTTGATGTGATCTGTTGGGTGTGTGGAATGGTGCCTAAGTCCCCAAGGACCGAGTTACTTGTGTCACTAAGCCAGCGCTTATTGCGTGCTAACCACACGAGGGGATATGGAACCTCTCTTGACTCGAGCTTTGAGGACCCGGTTTATTAAACTTGTACTGTTTAACCATCCACTTGGTCCTAACAAGACAAATCAAATAAACCAAGCCTCGAGATATGTATACTTCAAAAATGCATATACACACCAGCTACAAAATCATGCATCAATTCCATTCATACACATAGAGCGAAGCAAAAGCAACAAGCGAAAGACATAGATAATATAAAGAGAGTTATTACAAAGAGAGGCCGACTGCCAAAATTCATAAAGATAAGTAAATACACAATGAAGCAAAATGGCCATATGGTGGCGATAAACAAAAGCCAATCGGTGTGCCTTTACCCACAAGGCAACCAACCGGACCGCCAAGCTAATCGTCCCAAATAGGCGCCAAACACGACTCACAAAAGTGAGGCCCTTGGGGCTCACCTTCTTCCTCTGCGACAATTAATATTAAGCAAAGCGGATGAGTACAAAACTTGTTTTTGTACTCGCAAGACTGACGATGTGAGATAACGAACTATAATTAACTACATGCAAGCTTTATTTAAGTGGATGAGGCTCGGACTTATTTTCAGCATAAAGCAAGTTTTCATTTACAATAAGGTAATAGATTCAAAGCAAGTTTGCAATTAACTTTTATCGTTCAAATAAAGAGAGACAATAATAACATAGATGAGAACAACACCAACCTAGAAGTGACTAACCCATAGTCACCACAACCATAGCATGAAGTACCCTTCATACCACCCATGTCAAGTTTAAATTTTTAAAAGGTTGTAGTCTAGTTCTTGCACGACCTTACCAAGCATGTCCATAACCTAGGGCGAGGCTATTCGAATAGTTTTAACCTGCGGGGTGTACCAATGTACCCACACGATAGACCGCCTTTCCACCACCACGGTTAGCACACTTCCTTTGGTATGCGGGCATGGCTAAGTCTAACAAGGCGCTTTCCAATGGGCGATGCTAATTAAGAGCCGCAACCCACGGAGAAAGACACATTAGACAGCCTAACCGGCTCGCTAATGCTCCCCTCCAAAACACACACACACAGAACACACCCACCGACCAGCTCATAATTAACACCTCCCAAAGTCTTGAGTCAAGAGAGGTTCCATATCCCCCTCGTGTGGTTAGCACGCAATAAGCGCTTGGCTTAGTGACACAAGTAACTCGGTCCTTGGGGACTTAGGCACCATTCCACACACCCAACAGATCACATCAACATACCATTGTGCCCAAGTCAAGATATAGTTTTGTTTTCGCTTTTGATTTGTAAATCAATAAGACACAAGGGTTGGACATAATGGAGTAGTATAAGTAGTTGTGTGATCAAGATCACCGACTAAGTCGATGATCGCCCAATACTACCGATAACTAGGCATGGCTAAGCAATATTCATTCGTAATCTACTAAGTGATAAGAGTTCATCCATCGAGCTCTAACCACAGCAAATAACCTAGGCTCAGGTAGTAGAGGATAACCATTTACCTACAGATTATGCAACTAGAGGTCTAACTAATCAATTTAACAACAAAGTAGCAATGCATACATAGAAGTTAAACAAAATATTAGACTTTGAAAGTAATGGGATCAATGGGAAATGATCAAACGCTTGCCTGCTTGCTGTTGCTCAACTTGTTGCGGAGGGTCGTTCTCGGGATTACCGCAAATATCGAATCCTAAGCGGAAGAGCGAAAACAACCAATAAGACGAGCAACACTTAAACAAAAGAGCAAGCAAAAATTATCCAAATGTGACGAAATTTATACACAAGGTAAAATACGAACATACCTAGACATAGAAACTGGAAAAACTTAATTTGGATTTGTGGTGCAAAAGATATTCTCTAAAAACCTAATTTCGGCCATA
Source organism: Ampelocalamus luodianensis (assembly GCA_036346255.1). Taxonomy (NCBI): domain Eukaryota; kingdom Viridiplantae; phylum Streptophyta; class Magnoliopsida; order Poales; family Poaceae; genus Ampelocalamus; species Ampelocalamus luodianensis. The sequence continues at coordinate 48,928,433 of CM070625.1, read as the reverse complement.
ATTAGCACTGTAGCAAAAATATTTTCTAGAAAGATTTTGAAGCTGAAATTTTTATGGTAGCTACCCACTGGTATAGTGGTAACCCATATAAAATTTCAGGTCATTTGGAGTTAAAATGATTTAGTTATGATTTTTCTAAGTTTTAAATCTAAGACATGATTAATTTCAGTATTAAAATTACTACAAAACCTATACTAAGCTAAAGTACTTTAACAGATGCATTTATCGAACTTTAGTTTGTTAAATTTGGAGCTCTGAGAGAAAAAGTTACGCAATTTTGAAGTTTAAAACCATTAATATGTGCAAATAAAAGCTTTTCGGACTAAATCTGAAAACCCATAAAGCGGGAGGTCGTGGGCGTTGATCAAAGATCGCACGGCTCACGATCTCGATGCTAAAACCATACGAGCACAGGCGCAAAGACCTCATCGCGCCAAGGGAGGTCTTAGCCGTTAGATCTAGACTTGATGGTGCGAATCTAACGAGGAGGTCCTAGGCGGCAAGATCTAGCGAGGAGGTCTAAGCGTAGATCTTGAATCCAATGGCTACGACCGGTGCACGACAACGCGCGCAAAGGAGGTCCTCGCGCTTAACGGAGTCGTGGCCGTCGATCAAGATCTGCGGTCCCGAGCACTAGGGAGGTCTAAAGGTCAACGATTGATCGACGAGATCTTAACGGCTCGGATCTCCCATAGGAGGTCTGGGCGGTTGAGATCTACAGGAGGTCTAGCCCGTTAGATCTAAATCTAACCGCCCGTAGTCGGCGAGGAGGTCCTAGGCGGTCCACGATCTCCGGTGGGAGGTCCCGAGCGGCTAAGATGAAGCGAGGAGGCCGGGACGGCTAGGATTTCACCGAGGAGGTCATGGATGGCCATGATCTTCGCGGGAGGTCCTACGCGACAGTGTTCAACAGAGAGAGGTGCGGGCGGTTCGGATCTCCGTGGGAGGTCATGAACGGTCCAGATCCGAGCGAGGAGGTCCTCGACTTCTTCACAAAGGGCCGAGGTGGTCTTTTTGCAAAGAGGACCCTAAGCGTAGTTTTGAAGGTTCTCTTTACAAATGACCAGGTGGTCTTTTGCACAAGAGGACCTTGGTGGGGTGGCTCGGGGTGGTTTTTCAAAACGACTAAGGAAGGACTTTTGCAAAGAGGACCCCAAGGAGGTCCGAGAGGCGGTTTGACAAAAGCGACCGGGTGACCTTTTCGCACGAGGACCTCAAGGAGGTCTTTGCAAAAGGACCCCAAGGAGGAGGGTGATCCTAGCGGTGGGATTTAACCTACGGAGGTCTTTAACGCCGAGGATTTGTGGGAGGTCCCGGAGTGGTTTTAATGGCGCAGACCTCCTGACAACGACAAAAGGCGGTTAAGACAAATTAAATGCTCCAGATGATTGACAATAAATGAAACTAAAAGGACACTTAATGATTTCCAAACTTTAATTCTAAACCCATGGCCCACACGTCGGTGACTCCACGGCACAAATTAGGACACAATTAATGCACCAATGATGAGCAATGATTTGAGCATTAAAGTGGTCCTAAGAATATGAACAACGGGAAGTTTTGAGCCGACAAAACCCGAAGCGTGCAGCACAGCTTGCCGCCGCGATGTGGACCTCGTCGGCGGAAACCAAAGGCACGAATGAGCTCCAAATAGGACGGAGGACCTAAGGGTGCCAAAACTACACCAACAAGACCACCAACCGGCGCTAACCGAGATAACCGCGGGGACCAATTCTGGCGAAATCGAAAACCGAAGAGGTCTAAAGAATAGGGATTTCGATCTTGAAATATCGACCGGGAATGGAGGAGCTAGAGGTGGCGCAAGAGCTCCGGTGAAGGTGGAGGTCGCGGAGGTGAAGAAGACGACGCTCCGCCACGAACCACACGCTCCTACTTTATCAACCTCTCGTGAAGGTCAAACAAAGCAAGTCGAGAGGCTCGAGGTGACCAAGAGAACAAAAGGATTAGCCAAAATTGCAATAATGAACCACTGGAGCTCAAGGGTCGCCGAGAGCTCCAAGGTCGAGCAATGGTGACAGAGGCTTTGGGTGACTTGAGCTCAAGAGCGAGAGGAAGAAACTAGGGGTGCAGAATGGATCCAAAGAAACTTAAGGAGAAGCCCGGATCCATATATAGCCGAGCGCCAAAAATGAAAACAAGGTCACACCCACTGGGTGCACTGAGCTAGGGCATCAACGACATGATGGGAGCAGTGTCGGGGTGACTTTTGAGCAAAAGTCTGCCGGACATTTAATGTTGGCAGCACATAGCCGCTTGTCGACCCTAGAGTTGACAAGGCATGCTCCCTACCGCCACGCACAAAAATTGATAATGCCCAGCCCACCCGACGGTGAGAGAAATAGGGAAGATCGGTCAAATGAACTCAACGGCTAAATCGGAGAGCTCCACCGGGGAGGTCGTGAGTCGTTGGATTGAAATCAAGGGCCCATTTTGGGCTAAGTATTAGAGGTCCTAACACTTAGGGAGGTCCGAGCCACAGATCTCAAGATGGACGGCTCAAGATCACCCAAGCGCTAGGGGTGGTCGTGGAGGGTCGAGGAGGTCGCCAGGTGGTCTTTGCAAAGGTGCAAAGGAGGTCTGGGGAGGCCCTCGAGGTTGTCTTTGTAAAAGAACCCGAGGAGGTCGTGCGGGTGGGAGGTCCTTTACAAAGACCCGAGGAGGTCTTTGGCGTCGGTTGAAAGTCCAATGGCCCGCACCACTGCGCCCAACCCGACCGAGCCCGACACGGCTAAGCGGCTCGGTGTGACCAAGACTGAGGTCCGAGTCCAAGTCGACTCGGACCAAAGTTTAGAGTTTTAATTTGAATTGAGATTTTGAAGGGGTCTTAAGAGATAGAACTAGCTCCAAATTTTATGAAATTTTGACAAAGGCTTGCTAACCTTGAGATGGATCTTGTATAAAATTTTCAGAGGTTTTTATGCTGAGCACTTTTCTCCGAGAAATTATACAATGCTTTGAGCTAGGGTTTGACTACAAGTCAAACAAGTTTGATCGACCCTTAAAAATATTCGAACAATTTCTAAAAATTGTGAAATTTTTCAGAGGGTCACCAACCATCCCAAGAACTTAGGAAAATATTTCCGAGAAGGATCACAAGATGGACAAGATTGTTTTTGGAGGATCAAGATTTGGATCAACAGACTTGTGACTTTGTATTTCCATACTCTTGTACAATAATTGTTTAGTACACACAGGAAATACATGATGTAAGAAAAAGTTTTAATTTCTACCCATTTTCTTACATTTAAAACACAAGTTGAAAATGGGGATGTTACAAACCTCCCCCCCTTACAAAAATCTCGTCCCGAGATTTGGTTCACTCGGAAAAGAAAGAGGGGTAGTGCACGACGGAGGCGATCTTCTGTTCCCATGTAGCTTCATCCTCGGAATGGTTTGACCACCGAACTTTGAGGAACTTGATGGTCTTATTCCTTGTTCTTCGTTCGACTTCCTCGAGTAGGCGAACAGGACGCTCGCGGTAGGTCAAATCTTCTTGGACATCAAGAGTTTCCAACGAGCTTCCTCTGTTGGAACACGGAGGCACTTCTTTAGCCGGGACACATGGAACACATCATGTACTCCCGCAAGTGCAAAGCAGCAACTCCAACTTGTAGGCAACGGCTCCTTCTTCTCGATAATACGGTAGGGGCGACATATCGAGGAGCTAACTTTCCTTGACACCAAAACGCTGGTGACCTTTGGAGGAGAAACCTTGAGATAAACGAAGTCATTGGGCTCAAAGCTTAACTCACGACGACGACGATCCGCATAGCTCTTACGCTGGATTGAGCTGCGCGCAGCGATCACGAATGAGTGGACTTGACTCGGCCTCATTAATCGAGCCCGGCCAAAGAAAGGTCTTTCACCGGTCTCGGACCAGTTCAACGGGGTTCTACACTTTCTCCCGTATAAGGCCTCGAATGGTGCCATGCCGAGGCCGGCTTGAAACTGTTGTTATAAGAAAACTTCGGCGAATGGCAAGCACTTCTCCCAATGCTTCCCATAGGAAAGGACACAAGCTCAAAGACATGTCCTCCAAAACTTGGTTGACCCTCTCGGTCGACCATCTGTTTGGGGTGAAATCTTTGAAATAAAGAAAGGCGAGTTCCCATAGCCTCTTGCGAGCTATGCCAAAATCGCAAGTGAGCAAAGAACCACGATCGACACAATTGTCTTTGGTACACCATGCAAACTCACGATGCGGGCTATGTAGAGATCCGCGAAGACCTCCTCGAAGGTCGGTCTTGACAGAAGAAAATGAGCCACCTTAGTCAATCGATCGATGGCGACCGGATAGCATCATTCTTCTTTGGGGACCGGGGTAGACCGGTGATAAAGTCCATCCCGACCAATCCCACTTCCACTCGGAATTGGTAAGGGTGAAGCGATCGGCGGACGATGTTCGGCCTTGACACGGCGACACACGTCGCACTCGGCAGACGAACCTTGCGATCTCCCTCTTCATTCGGGTCCACCAAAATCTCGTCGGAGATCATGATACATCTTCGTGGCCCCGATGAATGGACAGCGGGGAATCATGGGCTTGCGGAGGATCAACTCCGCAACTCCATGTCCTTTGGAATTACGAGCGTTGCGAACCTCACGACACCAAGCTCATCTACGGAGAAGCACTTGGCTATTCCATTTTGACATTTTCCTTGATGCGGTTCACTCCAACATCCATTCTGCGAGCGGACTTGATCCGATCCACCAAGGTTGGTCAGTACAACCAAGGCGGTGAGGAACCATGCTCAACCAAACCCAAGTTGAGGCAGCTGAAACTCCTCTAGAAGAGGGGTGATGCTCTGAAGCAACAATGCATTGCAATGCGCTGCGACTAAGCGCATCCGCATAGCGACATTGGCCTTGCCGGATGGTAGTGAATACCCATGTCATAGTCCTGATCAGCTCCAACCATCTCCTTTGCACGAGGTTCGGATCTGGTTGGGTGAACAAATACTTTAAGCTTTTGTGATCCGAATACACTTCACAACGATTACCGATTAGGTAATGTCGCCAAATCTTAAGTGCATGAATCACGCCGCCAACTCCAAGTCATGGGTAGGATAGTTAAGTTCATGAGGTCTCAATTGCCTTGATGCATAGGCCACTACCTTGCCTTCTTGCATAAGGACACAACCGAGGCCTCGGCGAGAAGCGTCACAAAAGATATCGAAGCTGCGGCGACATCGGGAGAACAAGAACGGAGCGGTGGTCAATCGCTTCTTAAGCGCTTGGAAACTTTCCTGCAATCAGCGGACCACGAGAACTTCTTGTCCTTCTTGAGCAACTCCGTCATCGGCCGCTATCTTGAGAAGTTCTCGATAAGCGGCGATAATATCCCGCTAAACCAAGAAAACTCCGAACTCGGTGACCAAGTAGGTGACTCGTGAAAGCACATTGCTGATCTTGCTAGGATCCACGCCTCGCCTCTGCGCCGAAAGAATATGGCCTAAGAAGGCTACTTCCTTCAACGAGCGCGCACTTGCTGAACCGCGCCACAACTTGTGCTCGCGGCTTGCCCAACACAAGCTTCAAATGCTCGGTGTGTTCCTCATCGCTCTTGGAGTAGATAAGAATATCATCGATGAAGACCACAACGAACCTATCCAAATACTCCATGAACACCGAATTCATGAGGTTCATGAACAAAGGTGGGCATTGGTTGCCGAAAGACATGACGGTATACTCGTACAAGCCATAACGAGTAGAAAAAGCCGTCTTTGGAATATCCTCGGTCGAATCCGAACACGGTGATATCCCACTCTCGAGATCAATCTTGAGAAAACTCGAGCTCAGTTAATTGATCGAAGAGATCGTCGATCTGGGCAAGGGTACTTGTTCTTTACCGTTACTTCATTAAGTGGGCGGTAATCAACGCACATGCGCAGCGTCTTGTCCTTTTTCGGACAAAGATTGCTGAGCATCCCCAAGGAGATGAGCTAGGCGGATGAAACCCTTCTCTTGAAGCTCACCCAGTGCTTCTTCAACTCCACCAACTCAATTGGGTCCATCCGGTGAGGCCTCTTTGAAATCGGGCGATGCAGGGAACCAACTCAATGACAAACTCGAGGTCTCGAATCGTGGCATTCTGGAAGGTCGTCGGGAAGACATCAACAAAGTCCTGCACCATCGGGACTTCACTAATATCTAGAGCGGCCGCCGGCGCGAAGAGATGCGGACCTGCGACCTTCGCGGCGAACTGCTCGCCGAAGGATCGTGAGGTAGATGAGCCTCTAGCGCAATCAATTTGTCCCATGTCTTTGAGACAACCAATCCATGCCTAGGATTACATCTAAGCTCGCCGATCGAAGGAGGATAAGGTTTGCCAAGAATCCTACCCCTTCTATCTCAACAGGGACATCCCTACACTCAGACTCAGCTCTCAACTCCGAACCGGGAGAGCGAATGAGCAGCGGGACCAACAATGGAGTAAAAAGAAGACCTCCCACAGCAGCAAAAGACTCAGAAACAAAAGAATGAGATGCGCCTGAATCAAACAAAACTGTAGCAGGGAAAGAGTTAACCGAAAGGGTACCCAACACGACGTCGGGTGCCTCCTGTGCCTCCTCGCGGAGATGAGGTTGACGCGGCCACTACCCACGCCTTGGGTAGCGGGGACAACCTTCTGATCCTGGGAAGAACCACCTCCCTGCCCGCGTCCTCCATTAGGACGAGGGGCCGCTCCAGTCCTGTTAGGGCAACTATTGGCATAATGCCCCTTCTGGTTGCACGAAAAGCAAGTGACCCCGGCAGCCGGATTGCGGGGGCCACCCTGCTGGTTCGCAGGCGCACGTGGCGAGGCACGGCTGCGGAGGCGAGGAATCGTCTTTGGCGGCCTCGGTGGTAGGAAGCCACGAGCGGGCCTGGAGTAGGCCCGACACGAGGGCGAGAGAGGCGGCTGTGCGGACATTGGGCCTCCCACTTGCGCTGCGGGACTCGCCAGCGCTTGGCCTTGTGCTCGGCAACAATGGCCTTGTCTACCAAGGCACGGAAATCAGCAAAGTCCACAATGGAGGCTTTGTCTTGCGGCTCCTCGGACAAACCCTCCATGAACTTCTCCCGCTTGGCCTCATCGGTGGCCACCTCGGATGGAGCATAACGAGCCAAGTGGTTGAACTCGTGCATGCATACTCCATCACGACTTACGCCCTTGCTTGGCGCAAGAAACTCCTTCTTCTTGAGCTTCATCAAGCGGCGAGGATGTGAGCTCGGCGAACGCCGTCCGGAACTCATCCCAAGAGGCAGTGTGGCGGCGGCTGCATGGCCAAAGTTCTCCCACCGGAGAGTGCTGCCCCGAAGGCGATGGGAGGCAAAGAGTGCCTGTCTGGTCGAGCACCGAGCAACGTCGAGCTTACGCTCAACTTTGACGCGACCGGTCATCTGCGTCCAATGGGTCCTTAGACACGAGAGCGTGGGGCCGAGTGCGAAGAAACTCGGCAAGGCCCCACGGATGATGTCCGCCCCCCGGATCCTGAGGCACCGGAAAGGGCGGAGGTGTTGCGCGCAATAACATCCAGCAGGACCCTCCTGTCCTCTGAGCGGTTGCGCTCGATCTGGAGAAGGACCTCAGCCATGGTCGGAGGAGGCGGAAGCTCCTCATCCAAACCAGGCTGCTGACCACGGCCGCTACGAGTACCTCCAGCCATCCTACTTTAAGAAATTTAGGTTAGAAACCAAGGCACTAACATTAGAAGTTGATGAAAGCGAAAAGCTAACGATTAGGGGAATGAGACATCACCCTAACCGAAAGCCAAAAACAGCAAGTAACAACTTTAAATGTTTCCAAAGAAGCTCCAAAACAGCAAGGAAACTCCAAACCAAGCTCAACTTCTCAATGCCATTAACCCGTATTGAATGAACGAGTAATAGTGTGAGAAGATAAAAATTTCAGCTCACTACAACCAGCCTAACACTACTCAAGAACAAGGTTAAGGCGATAAAAATAACGTTAGATACTTAGCTAACTAGTATCACATCTTACCCTTTTATTCCCACAAGTTTTTACTTGGTTAATCTCTTATTTTCTACCCAGTTAGAACCTTTGAGCCTGCTGTCAGGAAATTGAATGATCGCTGTCCGATTTCGCATCCAAGCCTCCTAATTGAAATCTTCAACTCCGGAGCTTCAAAACCTTGTAGAGGCGGCTAACATTTCAATTTGCCAAGCTCATTGGTCCCAAAACCCAATTAATCGATAATGACTATCTTTTGAGAGAAGGAAAGGGAAAACACTTTTAAAACTCAAATTAGAGCAAGACGAGAAGAAAGCTAAGATAGGTAAGGAATAAAATCGAGAACTTACTTAGCTTTCACAAATCATTTGACCCTTTGAAAATAAGGTTTTCAAAATATCCTAAGACGACCAAGCTTGGGTTACTACGGTCGGAATGGCTCTGATACCAACTTTGTGAGGACCCCGGTTTATTCGGCTTGTACTGTTTAACCATCCACTTGGTCCTAACAGTACAAGCCGAATAAACCGGGGTCCTCACAGTGGCAGCGACGAGCTGCGTGGCACGCATCTTGTGATCGCCAATGACTCCCAGGAGGCGCGGAGTCGGCGAGAAGAACGACAAGGAGGGCCCACACGTCAGCGACGGTGGCAAAGCGGCTCGAGTCGGGGTCTGGCGCGGAGCTCAGTTGGTTAGACTCGATCAATATCACTCCGACCGTTGGATCTGAAATGGACGGCTGAGATTGGTGTATGCATTCGGACAGGTCGGTTGCGCACGCAACGTGGATCGTTCGATTTGCATCGGACGGTCACGATCGATTGGACTCGCGCGCGGTGCAGCTAGGCGGTGCGACCGAGTCAAGTGGTGCAGTCTGGTTTGAGTCGGGCTCGGGTTCGAGCCCGACAAACAGTGATTTCTGATTTTGAGTTTAAAACCGAGAGAGTTTTAGGAATTTTAGAGATAGCTCCCGAGCTCCAAAAATTCCGAAATTTTTATGGTAGCTACTTGAGACAGAGAGCAACATTTCATAAATTTTCCAGAACTTTTTATGCACTGAGAAGTTCTGCAGAAAATTCACAAGCATGCTGACCTAGGGTTTGACCAGATTTCCAACTAGTTTGACTTGGCCATTTGAAATAGCAAATAAAATCTAAAAATTGTGAAATAATTCAGGGAGGTAGATAAGATGATCAAGATGTTAGGAAAAAAATTTGTAGATGATGATCACAAGTTTGAAGGCTAAGAATGTGCTGACAACAATCTCCATTCACAAGAATTTTAATTCTAGAAAATGGAAATTGCTAGGGAAAAATGTAGAAACTTTCAAATGATTTGATGAGACAACAAAAGTTTTTATTTCTCCTCAAAATTTTACATTTGAAATACAAACCCTAAGTTAGGGCTGTTACACAATGACCATTGCATATATATATCCTTTAACAACATTGCATCATACACATACAAGTCGTACATTTGCATTATTAAACATAAGTTTACAACATTCGGGTTTAGTACTACAATATAGAGTGACTTGGTCACTACAACATATTCAACAGCGGAAGCAAAATAAACTGAAAAAGTCCACCAATGGCCTCATCCACCCGCAGGCAATTGCGTGGAGGAAAGAAGTAGCGTTACTCGTTAGCGTCACCCTGATCGACGCTAACGGGTACTTCATAAAGAAAACCGTCCTCACCTGCAACAATAGGTGATAGCACCTTGAGTACGAAAGGTACTCAGCAAGTCTTACACAAACTAATAAAAGAAAGTGGTTATTAGAGCCTATTCAAAGGAGTAGAGTTTTTACATGCTTAAGGTTACAACAGGAAGGTATAAAGGTTCAAATTTGCATAAAGCGATACATCTTAACCTACAAAGGCTAACTTTTGATAAAGCAATTTAATAAATCAAAGTTTTCTTAGAACAGTAAGTAAATGACATAAAAGTAACAGTACAGTGCATGATTCCCTCATGCAAACCGAAAATAAACCAAAACCAGATTTTTGAAAATCAAAACTTCTATACAGGTGACATCAATTCAAGTTATCGTCCATGACCGTGGACACGGCTATTCGAGCAGTTTATACCTGCGGGTGTACATCTTTACCCACATGACTTAGCTAGCCCGTTGCCTTCGGATGCCTCCGAATGATAACATACTTCCTTTGGTATGCCAACCGGGGAAACTAAGATTTGGTATTTTTCAACAAGCTAACACTATTGAGTTGGACCCCCATGTGTGAACTGATCCCGCTTAAACAATGACTGATAGCATCTGCTTAACCGGGGCACACATGTTGCGTCAGTAATGCCGATCCAAACAATTTAATGCGAATTGGGTTCCCTACCCATAGTAGAATGCTATCGGCACCATTAAGGTATCGTATATGCGACGAGGCACATATACGCCCTCACCCTCCTAAGAACATCTGATACTGACATACATGCTCACATGTCATAAAACGCAGTCCTCAGACCAAAGCATCTATGCCATACAAGGTCAATACACATATCCTTACTCTCCTGTTTCCAACTCAATAGTCTTAACATTTTACTTAACCAAACAACGCCCATACACTGCATGTGGAAGTACGTGGGGGACTTGAACTGAATAGTCAGAGTTTGGTCCTTAATTAACCCGGACAAGTCCACCACAAAACCCAATCTCGTGCACAAAAGCACCATCACTAGCTTCCTCTTGTCCAGATCAATTTGAATTTCAAATACAAGACTGATTTAAAGAAACTGGACAAAGAGTTTAAAATAACAATAGTTCAGTTGTGATTCCCATGTTTGACAAGATATGCTTGTCAAACTCTAAAATCTCTAGACTGCATGTCTAAGCTAAAACTGAAAATATAGGTTATGATATACAGTACTATGCTAGGGTTATGTGTATGGTGACAATTGAGGCAATCCATCATGTTTGGTCATAACTAACTACTAACAGATCACATTTTGTATTTTCAGAAAAATACCATGCACAGATATCACTGGATTTGTAAAAGCTATTGTACAAAATTTGGGATCAATATGGTGCAAAGAGGATGCTTGCCTTGGTAGTAGTACACTTCTGTTGCAGGTTCAGACTGTTCTGAGGTAGATTCAAAAACTTCAAATGAACGAGATTCTATAGAAAGCAAATAAATCCAATAAATGCCAAATCTGACAATAAGCTCAAAATGAAGGAAAAATGCATGATCATTTTGGAAATGCATGATTACAGTATGCTTAAGCCATAACTACCCATAATATAGCTTACTGTTTTCAAAAGACAGAAATTAGGTTTTAGTGCAAAGTTCCAGTTTTCAGATTTTAGAAAAGCTGAAAACAGGACAGGTTGCAATTTTTGGAAAAAGGAATATAGAACATGTAAAAGTTCATAAATGAAACTTAGCATGATCTTTTAGGGTAATTAATATCCCAAACCAATCTTAGTCTAACCCTAACTAGTTAGATCACATCAACTAAGAAGAAAGTCATTTTTGTCGGTTAAGCCGACAAAAAGAAACAGAGACAGATCTCAACTAGAAGTTAAAATAGATGATGACAAGAATTGAAAGATCAACTTGTCATGCTGCTAGGGTTTAGTCGAAACCTAAATAAGATGATAAGTTGAGAGGAGAAACCCTAGGTCTTGAAAATGATATGGAAAACCGAAAAGGTATAATATCAACTTTTCAGTTTGAAGCATGTTGAAGCTACTGATACTTAAAAGAATGATTCACAGGAGCTTCTTAAGTCCTTAAGATGCTCAAGATATCATAACTAGGGTTTTTGGGCTTACCAGTATAGGAAAGATACCAAGATTCTGAAAATTCGAAGTTGATCGACAGAGAGATAAATTCTGATTTAACCTGCAAAAGATATCAAATCTTTAATGCAAGGTAAAACCAGTGCTTAAGGATGGATAAGCAAAGGATAGGAGCAAAATCCCACTGGGAAGCAAGGAAGAAAATGAGCTTCAGTGGTCAACAATGGTCATGACTCAAAAAGCTAGGGTATATATATAAGGGAGTTGAGCTACAGGAAAATTGGGAAAAGTCTAGAGCTTGATGAGGTGTCCATTTAGGGCTAATTATCCCAAAAATTAGTTGCAAAAACTTTGGGATAAACCTCTCCTTGATTTCGAGAGAATCTGCGCATGAGAGAGGCGAGGAAGATGATAAGAATCACGACATGTGGGTCCATTGGCGATCCACAGCGCGCCTCACAAAGGCTCAAACGAATGTCAGCCGTCCGATTGGAAATGGGCGGCTGTGATAAATCGAGAGATTAAATGATTTGAATCGGTACCAGTTAATATGGACCGCACGATCTAGATCGGTTGATCGAGATCTAATCGAAATCCCGAAGGGCTGCGGGGCTCCGCTTTCAAAGAGAGACGTTGGATTAAAATCCAACGATCAGCTAAAAGAATACACGTCGCCCCGTTTAGATGCGATGGCACAACACCGTTGGATTTGATTTCTACGGTCAGGATGGAAAATTGAACCGGATGGTCCGATTGCATACACTCATATGGACCTTACGATTGAAATCCAACGATCCACCGATTTTGGGCTTTAAAGGCCCACGGTCAAAAAGGATTGCCGTAGGATTGAAATCCAAAGGCCCACATAAACGCGCACCTCTGATTTCAAATTGGAATAAGCGACGCCGTTAGATCAAGAATGAATGGCTGCGATCGTGAGGATCCGAGTCGTCGAATGCATACACCAATCTGACCACACGATGAAGATCCAACGACCCGGAGGAGTGCGGGCTTTATAACACGCGGTAAAAGGAAAAGCCGTAGGATTTGAATCTAACGGCTCAGATAAAAGCGCGCCTTTAAGTTTAAAACGAAAAGAGGTGCGCTGTTGGATCGAGAATGAACGGTGGAGATTGAAAAGGGATCCGTAGTTGTCCGATTGCACACACTGATCTCGCTCGTTAGATCAAGATCCAACGGCGGAGATTAAGATGCACACGTGGGCGGCTCGCGGGGTGTTATAACCGCGGTTCGATTGAAGATCAACGGCTCATATCACGCGTGGAGTTTTGGGCTCGCGCCCGAACGTGACCGAGCCAGACCAATTGATTCGGTTGGACCCAACCACATGAGACCGGGTCGCTACAGTGCAAGGGTTTAGGTTTAGACCGGTTTAGTTGACCAAACCTTATTCAAATACTTAAAAGGTTTGACTGGGCTTTTAAAAATAGCAAATAAATTTATAAAATCATGAAATTTTTACTGGAAGCTACTGGGATAACATATTTCCCAGATAAATTTTATAAACCACATTTTCACTTTGTAAAATACATAAATATTTATTTCAGGCCGAAAATATTTATTTAAAGACAATAAATTTTGCTTTAAGCCCAAATAATTTCTAAAAATGCAACAAAAATATTTTTAGCCAAGATAATTTATCTAGGCTTTAATAAAAATACTTCCCAGTCATAATACAAGTTTTATCTTGTATTCCTTTAAGACTTCAAATGGTTCTTTAGGGTTTTGGCTAAAAAGGAAGGTTTTTAATTTGTAACATGCTGCCCAAAGTGTAGAAATGAACAGTAATGCTATGAACAGCACCTCATTACTATTCATAAAGCATTTTATTACTGTTTATAAACTTGGGGCTGTTACAAACCTACCCCCTTAAGAAAATCTCATCCCCGAGATTTGGAACAAGTTTAAGATCAGAAAGAGGTGAAATGGAAATGATTGATAAGGAAATTCAATATCTGTTGCCTTGATTTCCTTCAAAGATAACAAAGAAGAAATTTACATAACAACATAGTGTTATCATTACATCTTTGTTTACATTGCTTTGTTTAAACTTTCCTTTCTTCACAATACGATTTCTTGTCCTGCGTTCCATTGTGTCGAGGATACGCACTGGTTGTTCTTGATATGAAAGATCAGGTTGGAGATCAAGATGCTCATATGCAGTTGCCTCAATAGGAACACGAAGGCATTTCTTCAATTGAGACACATGAAAAGTATCATGCACTGCTGAGAGTGATTCAGGTAGTTCCAATTGGTAAGCTACAGCTCCTCGCTTGGCAATTATTCGGAAGGGTCCGATATAACGAGGTGCGAGCTTTCCTTTTACCTGAAAACGATGAGTACCCTTCATGGGTGACACTTTAAGATAGACATGGTCATCCACCTCAAAGTTCAATTCACGACGGCGATGATCAGCATAGCTCTTCTGACGAGACTGTGCAGTTTTCAAGCAATCTCGAATCAGACAAACTTGTTCTTCTGCTTCCTTTACCAAGTCTGGACCATAGAATGATCTTTCACCAGACTCAGATCAATTCAATGGAGTCCTACAAGCTCTCCCATACAAGGCTTCAAAAGGCGACATTTGAATACTTGCTTGGTAGCTATTATTGTAGGAAAATTCCACATATGGCAAAGATTTCTCCCAGTCTTTGCTATAAGATAGCACGTAGGCTCGAAGAAGATCTTCCATTACTTGATTCACTCTTTCAGTTTGACCACTAGTTTGAGGATGATAAGCAGTACTGAAAGAGAGTTCAGTCACCATAGCCTGATGAAGGCTATTCCAAAAATGGGAAGTGAACTGAGGACCACGGTCAGAAACAATGACCTTAGGAACACCATGAAGACAAACAATTCTAGCAATATAAAGCTCTGCTAGTTGCTTGCCATTGAAATCGGTCTGACCGGAATAAAATGGGCCACTTTAGTTAAACGGTCGATGATTACCCAAATGGCATCAGACCCTTTGGAAGTCTTGGGAAGACCAGTCACAAAATCCATACCGATCTCTTCCCACTTCCACTGTGGAATAGGCAAAGGCTGAAGGGTACCAATGGCTTGGATGTTCACTTTAACCCTTTGACAAATATCACATTCAACAACATCTTGAGCAATTTGCCTTTTCATTTGACTCCACCAAAATGTTTTCTTTAAATCTGATACATCTTGGTACTCCCGGGATGTAGAAAACTTGGAATTATGAGCCTCTCTAAGAATTAGACTTCTTAGATGGGGATCAGAGTACTACCAAACGATTGCGATATCGAATCATACCGCGATCATCTTCAGAAAACTCGTTGGCTTTACCTGCTTTCATGTTTTCCTTAATTTCGGCTACCTCGGCATCAATTTTCTGGGCCTCCAGAATCTGAGATTCTAATGTCGGCTCCACATGTAATGCAGCGAGGAAACCTGCTCCCACCAATTCAAGACTTAAGCGCCGAAAATCAGCACACAAGTCTTTTTCGGCAGGTAGAGAAGATATGCAGTTGCATTGTGACTTTCTGCTTAAAGCGTCTGCCACAACATTGGCTTTACCAGGATGATAATGAATACCCATGTCGTAGTCCTTGATCAGTTCAAGCCATCTTCTTTGTCTCATATTCAAGTCAGATTGAGTGAATATGTACTTCAGGCTTTTATGATCAGTGTAGATCTCACAACGATTACCTAGAAGGTAATGTCGCCAAATCTTCAATGCATGGACCACGGCAGCCAATTCTAAATCATGAGTAGGATAATTAACTTCATGAGGGCGCAACTGCCGAGATGCATATGCCACCACTCGGCCTTCTTGCATAAGCACACAACCAAGTCCATGGCGAGATGTATCGCAATAAATGTCAAAGCTCTTAAGAACATTCGGAAGAGTCAGAATGGGAGCTTTGGTTAAAAGAGTTCTCAAAAGTCAAAAACTCTCCTCACACTTATCTGACCATTCAAATTTCTTCTCTTTCTGCAAGAGCTGAGTCAGAGGTCTAGCAATTTTGGAGAAATTTTCAATGAACCTGCGGTAATAACCCGCAAGTCCAAGAAAACTTCGGATCTTTGGGACACTTTTGGGAGGCTTCCAATTTAGCACATCTTGTACCTTGCTTGGATCAACAAAATGCCTCCTTGGATAACACATGCCCCAAAAATGCAACCTCTACGAGCGAAAGCACACTTGCTGAACTTAGCATATAATCGATGCCGACGAAGTGTTTCGGCTAAGTCGCAAATGTTGTTCATGATCCTTATCAGACTTGGAATAAATAAGGATGTCGTCAATGAACACGACAACAAACTTGTCCAAGAAATCCATGAACACCGAATTCATAAGGTTCATGAAATAGGCTGGCGCATTGGTCAGACCAAAGGACATGACAGTATACTCGTACAAACCGTAACGAGTAGAAAAAGCTGTTTTAGGAATGTCCTCAGCTCTAACCTTGATTTGATGATAGCCCGACCTCAAATCAATCTTTGAAAAGACGCGGGCACCAACCAACTGATCAAAAAGATCATCAATTCGAGGTAGAGGATATTTATTTTTGATGGTGACCTCATTTAACGGACGGTAATCCACACACATCCGTAAAGTGTTGTCTTTCTTTTTGACAAAGATTGCCGGGCATCCCCAAGGTGAGGAGCTCGGTCGAATAAATCCTTTGTCAAGCAATTCTCCGAGTTGCTTCTTCAATTCAACCAACTCATTGACAGGCATTCGATACGGACTCCTAGATATCGGAGCAGTTCCAGGAACGAGTTCAATAACAAACTCCACTTCCCGATCTGGTGGTAAACCGGCAAGGTCTTCAGGAAAAACATCAACATACTCACTGACAATTGGTACTGACTCCAAAGAAGGAGTGGTATCAACTCGGTGAGCATAAAGATGTGAGCCAATTGCTTTGGAATGGTAAACAACTCGAATACCGTCTGCATTGGTCATGGAAATAGACCGTTGGGAACAATTGATTTGACCCTGGTTCTTGGACAGCCAATCCATACCCAAAATGACGTCCAACCCTTTAGAGTCAATCACAATTAGATTTGCTAAAAACTTTACCCCAAGAATTGTTATGTTGACCCCACAGCAGATCTGATCGGTTTTAAAGACCGACCCAGGTGATTGAATAATAAAAGATGGTTGGAGGGTATGCATGTCTAACTGATGTTGAGCAACAAAATGATTGCTAACAAAAGAATGAGATGCTCCAGAGTCAAATAAAACAGTAGCTGGACTAAAATTAACTAGGAGCATACCCATAACAACTTCAGGTGTATCAGCCGCCTCTTCCGCGGTGATCTGTGTAACACCCCAGCTCGACATGAGCCTGGAATGCTACTAAACAAACCCTAATAATTCTAATCAAGGCAATTTTAGTAAATCTCGGCCGAACCTCCCTTGTAAAGTTAATTACACAGAGGTTCCAACATACAGATAATACATGTATTAACTAAACTATCATCTAGAGACATCAAGAGATAAACAAAGACATGTTAAGTGTCTAACATAACTAGAGAGGTATGAAGTTCCACTACTCATCATTATTACATTTAATCCATTGCATAAGACAAAACATAATAATCTAAAATCAACCACGTTCTGAAGATCATTCAACTTTATTTAGTTCATGTGGTATGTGTGTGACTAGCAGTCTACTTCCCCCATGCATGTCATTCTTGGCTCGGTACCTAAAACAACAATAAAAGCAAGAGTGAGTCCATAGACTCAGCAAGTACATAAAGAAACTATAACATCAACATACATATAAAGGAGATCAACATTAGAACATCTCATATGCAAATGCAATGCTCAAGGAACCTTTATCTTTAACTTTCGTGTGCATTACACGTGTCACGAGTATCGACCGCCGCCGCATGCCCATGCTCATCTTGGCACGCACAGGACCAATTGCCGTTACTCGCAAGTAACGGGACCTCAAGCCCACACTCCACGAGTGAGGATCTCGAGCCCGTCATAATTATGACGGGATCTCAAGGAAACACACTTGGTCACCACATGACCAAGCCTCGATATGATTTCAATATGCAAATGCTCATCATTTAATCATCATCAAATTACCAAAAGACAACAACACTTAATCATAGTAAAGCATGAGCATCATTTGAGCAATAACCATACTTAAGCATTCATTAAGTATACCATCTTGCTATGCATCCATATAACATATAACACACAATTTAGCCAATCATTCAAACAACATTGCACTTGCTTATCTTTTACTCATCATCAATTTACCAAAAGACGACAACATCATACCATAGTAAAGCATAGTCATACTTGGAGCAACCACCATACTTGAAACAATCATCATGCCAGCAATCTTGCTACACTATCATGTATCGAAAACATACAAACATGGCCAATCAATCACAACCAAGTAACAAACAATGCACTTTCCTTAACGCGTGCGAATGGAGGACGTGAAGACAGTGCTGCCTCTGGTACCAATCCCCACCTAATACATTAAGAATACAAACTAAGACCCCAGCAACGAAAAACATGAATTATATGGCGAACACATCAAGTAACAGATTGCAACGCGATCTCGACCCCGCTTTCTTAGGTACTGAAATGCCCTCTGTGAACAGTCAAGTTCTAAAATTCATATCTTTCCGTACAGTGGTCCAAATTAGGTGTTCTTGGACTTCATTGAAAGGTAATCAAATTTCCCAACTAAACCTAGTTGGTGAGCCTCCATGATTCGGCCATCTAAAATCACTTTTAAATTGATTAACAAAACATCGATTTCACGTCACCCTTTCTGGACAGAGCACTAAAACTAACATAACTTTCAGCTCGTTTACCCAAATTTCGCGTTCTTGTGCTTCCCTGAAAGCTACGACAATTATCTACAACTTTCGTTATACTGAGATCCTCAAATTCTCCATTTAACTGATCGCAAAGGTCAAATCACTAAAACCTGTCCAGAAACTGACAGGGTTGCAGAACAGCCGCACCAATAAATTCATAACTTTTGCTACAGGGGTCCAAATAATATGATCTAGCACTTCATCGAAAGCTATTGACGTCCTCTACAACTCTCTAGGAGAAGCCCAAGACTGAATCCGCACTTAACTATATCAAAACGTCTGTCTAACACGATCTGTCCTGAGGAGACAGAAATACCGACATTACTACAACAATCAAAAGATGCATCTACTCGGGGGAATCCGGGGTTACCCTTGATGAACGCTGATGACCAGGATGCCGCCCAAGAACCACCACCCTTTCCTCTCCTCCTCCTCCTTCTTCTCCTTCCTTGGCCGGCCACCACACGCGCGATCCTTCGCGTCTCCTTCCTTGGACGACTAGCGGGAGGAGGTCGCGCCTTGCCGGACAGCGGGGAGACATAGGGAGGGAGGTGCTTGACCAGGGAGGGGCGCACAAGGGGGAGGGGCGGCTGCCTAGGGGAGGGGAGGGGCGCAAGGGAGAGGGGGAGGGGGTAGGGGCGGCTAGGGTTTGGGGGAGAAAAGGGGTGCCTCCCCCCCTTGGCCGGCCACCAAAAAGGCCTTATGGGCCGAAGCCCAGGCCCAGGTTGCCTTAGTTTTGCGTTAAACCCCTTCTTCTCCCACCCTTTTAATTATTTTCCAGAAGGTCCTTCTCCTGGATCGATTTCTAATTACTCGTTTCCTTTAAATCTTTAGGTTTTCTCCCGAATCCTATTTTAGGGTATTACACTCTACCCCCCTTAAACTGAATTCGTCCCCGAATTCTAATCACGTTTACACCAAAGAGTTGATCACAACTAAAACTTATTAACATTGCCATGAACTGTTGTGAATAACTCCGGATATTCCTCGCGCATGCGAGACTCAAATTCCCAAGTGGCCTCTCTCTCGGACTGCTGCGACAAAAACACCTTGACGTACCGACGCGTTACGCCTTACTACTTGTCCAAACCTTTCAAGAGTCACTCGACAGACACGTCTCGAAGGCACGGTCTTACCCGTTGGTCAACTATTCTAAGGAAACTTTACCCTCCAGATTTCTCCAATACTCCCTCGACAAAAGGTCAAACAAAACATTCCGTGCTACACGCCAGGACTCCAAATGGTCCTAGTGATACGCTATCTCCCAAATCTCCACAACTTCCAGATACAACCAAGGTACCTTAGGGCAACATTCCCTTTGGTACCAAACCACAAAACTTGTGCATAACACACAAACTCTTGATCTTTGGATCAGTCGATTTATTAACTTTGACAATGAGCACCTCTTTTAACCAGTGCGCTGCAGATTCCCAATCTGAAACCATAAGAGTCTTAAAGCAATCAACTCAAAACCATTTTCCCTTAGAAGAGACCAAACCAAAATCAATGGGTTTAACAAGAAAACTTCTCCACTTTTCAAGTAGGCAGTTTAGAAATAAATGCCACCAAAGACAAAAGCGAAACACTCAAATAACCGGATTAACCATTACCTTTCTTTTTCTTAACTAAAAGGATTCACACTTACTGACAAGAACCAACTCAATTGGTAATTGACATTAGTCAAAAGCACATAGTTCAAACAAGAACTAAGAGAATATCTCACTATCCAAGAACACATTTTTTTCCACAGTCTTTCTTTTAAGAATTTAACTTTCTCTTAAACCATAGGATCCCAAATCATCGCGTGACACATTAACTCAATTCTTTTAAATTGGCAACCTCAAAGCTATGTTCAACCGAACACAAGATACACACTTATACTGGGAGACTCTTCCAATTCACAATATCACACTCTAGCTAACCTTTCTACCAAATGAATACTTTGACAAAACAATTCCCAACGCAATTCCTTATAGGTTTCACCTACCATCACATCCCTCATACTTTTAAAGATAAAGAACTTGAAACTCCCACATTCACTCTCATTTACTGCTTTCAGAGATCACCATAACTCTTGGAACCTAATCCTGGGAACCAAGATGCTAGTATAAAAAAAATATACAAAGCCCAATTCAACCTCTACGACTCTTACAATGAATGTTCGGTATACTTGATACGTAACCCTCAAACCTGATGACCAAAATTTCGCACAGCCCAACAATAATCTCAGGTCATTATGTCCACATTCCTTACTAATCAAATAATCGCCCAAGGCGATTCATCTTACCAATCTTAGACCTTCTCTAACCTATACCAATCAAATGCAGCTACTTGACCACAATATACCCACTCACAATACCCTAACTGATTGATCAGGATTCAAACATACTCAATCACTAACGTCAATAAATGAATATATAAATTCTTGACCAAGTTATCCTTAGAGATAATCTAACTCCTATAGGGTTACTCACTGAGACCAAGTCACACTTGACAATACTCAACTATTCCTGCTATCCCATTAATTAGCACAACGCTTAGGTTTCTCCACACCGCTACTCTCATTAACCTTCACCATCAAAACTCTTCTGCACAATCATACTAAGTATCCAATTGCGATACTCTGATAAGTTTATCAAGAGTCCATAATTTCGTTAATCCCAATATTTCAACATCGACAAAGGTTACTGGATCATAATTCGCCTTAGGTTCCACTAGTCGAAACACTAATCAGTTGTTTCCCAATGACAATCATTCCATAAAATTCTCTCAAAGAAGTTATAGGTCAAAACCAATACACCTTCTACTGTTCTTCACATAGACTGGTTCCCAAAATCTCACCACTACCATATACTTGTCCACCTCAACCGATCACCATAATACTCTCTATTAGACTTGGCAACACAAGTAGGTTAAATCCTTTCTCAAAAAGGAAGAAACAAACAAATACAAGGTTCAACACACAAGCAAACTTTGCTCGTCGGAATGAGCACGAGACCAAGAGTAACAATCAAATAGCAATGATCTCAAAAAAAACAAAACACAAGTCCACAGTTGTGGGCACATGTCCCACAAGAAGGAATTTTCAAACCTCCATAAATCATAATAAACATTGCTAAGAAACCCAAGAAACTCTTATCTTTTGCAACGATGAAAGGTTGCAAATTACAATTCTCAACCCCAACCTCAAATGCTTATGGTACTCATTTTCCGTCAACAATTAAAGCAGTTTTCTTTTATTACATCATTACTTGTCAACCCAAACAGGTAGTACCTTTAAAACCAAATCACATTAATCACTTAAGAACTAAATAGAACCTTCCAATACGCCTCATTGGTCAAACTAATATCATCTACGACATAAATCATGAACAACCAAAGGATCAAGAATGCCAAACTCCAAACATTTCATTTATCCGATACTACGAAAAGCAATCGACTTATTTTTTTTTCTTCTAGAAGAATCGTCACCACTCCGACGCGTCACAATCTCTTGTGGACAGTCTTATCAACACCAAGAATAATTCACTCTTAACAAGATTCGTTATCCTCAACTCTTCCCTTATTAGCCACCAAGGCTCACCAAAATGTTACTTACCTCTTTATCATCTCATCCTCAAATGAGTGCATACCAGATTCTTACACCCTCACTACAATAACCACTTTATTTTAGAGGGAACTAACTACACAATTTAAAAGGTTATTCCAAAGCCCTTCCATCAATGACATACTATTATCCGATAGTTCTACCATCATGTAATTATTGTTCATCTATTAAATCCCATCAATTTTTCTCTTACTAAAGCTCAACACCAAACTTTAATAGTCAATAATTGCACCTAACAATTACATACAATCACTAAACATCCACCAAGGGTTACTCCAAGATTAATATCCACTAACACAATAATCTAACTCCTTTTGTACTTAACCATCCCAAACGGTTAGGTTAATCCATTGTGATCCGTTAATCCAATTTACCAAAGAAGTTTACCAAATGTATCACTCTTAATGATCAACCAAATTCATCAATGTTCCACACTTCTTGTTAACTCTACAGTTTACAATTAGGTATAGTTGTACTCTTAACCACGGCTCATCAAGAACTACTACAAGACACTTTCAAATTTATGAGCTTTCCTTTGAAGGATCTTAGTTATGATCGATCATGCACACACTCTGCAGACCTCACCTGATAACACATATCATTCCCATCAATTTCTTTGTTTATAACCTCCATCTTAACCACAAGAAGACATCGCTAAAGAATTTAATATTTTCTTTCATAAAAGAGAACCATTCAACTTCAACACTCAGAAATACCCAAGGGAGTTACATTGATTCAAAGCTTTCTTGTACTAAAGGACTTGCAAACGAAACTTTTATTAACCAAAAACATCAAGTGAAATAAATGGGTCATGTTTTCCAATAAGACAAACAGAACTCCAACACAAAGGCCAATCTTTACAATTAACCAAATTCGCGACGCATGATTAACTCAACAGTTGGGAAAACAATAAATGCTTTAAGGGGCAAAGTAAACCAATGGAAACGCATCAACTTTTCTCAAAGTAACCTATCAACCACAAGAATGAATAACCCAAGAGAAACTCATCAATCTCAACTGGATAAGAGTTGACCAAATTCAAATTCAGGGAAGAGAACAACTCTTTTAACTCTACTCGCTACCAAACGCTTTTGATCGCGATCTCTCATGTGGATACTTCGCTATTCCTATACCACGAACAGTGGTGTAACCTGGTATAGCCCAGGACCACAACCACTACCTCCACCTCTCAACATGGGTTACCCCCACACATAATAACCATAGTATTATACTATAGATATATCAGATCATCTCAAAACAGGAATCATTAATACAACTCAACAGATGCGTAAATGCAATGCTTGACCCATCCCATCCTACTGTGCACCAGTGTGTCAGGTTTATAAGTTCATTAACCATTACAAAATTTCAGCAATTCAAGTTGCCTAGGTTGTAAATCCAATCACCACGGACCTACTGCCCGCTCTGATACCAATCAGAACACCCACTGACATGAGCCTGGAATGCTACTAAACAAACCCTAATAATTCTAATCAAGGCAATTTTAGTAAATCTCGGCCGAACCTCCCTTGTAAAGTTAATTACACAGAGGTTCCAACATACAGATAATACATGTATTAACTAAACTATCATCTAGAGACATCAAGAGATAAACAAAGACATGTTAAGTGTCTAACATAACTAGAGAGGTATGAAGTTCCACTACTCATCATTATTACATTTAATCCATTGCATAAGACAAAACATAATAATCTAAAATCAACCACGTTCTGAAGATCATTCAACTTTATTTAGTTCATGTGGTATGTGTGTGACTAGCAGTCTACTTCCCCCCATGCATGTCATTCTTGGCTCGGGTACCTAAAACAACAATAAAAGCAAGAGTGAGTCCATAGACTCAGCAAGTACATAAAGAAACTATAACATCAACATACATATAAAGGAGATCAACATTAGAACATCTCATATGCAAATGCAATGCTCAAGGAACCTTTATCTTTAACTTTCTGTGTGCATTACACGGTGTGCAGAGTATCGACGCCGCCAAGCATACCCATGCACAGGCGCCGCACGCACAGGGACCAATTGCCCGTTACTCCGCAAGTAACGGGGACCTCAAGCCCACACTCCACGAGTGAGGGGATCTCAGGCCCATCATAATTATGACGGGGATCTCAAAGGGAAACACACTTGGTCACCACATGACCAAGCCTCGATATGATTTCAATATGCAAATGCTCATCATTTAATCATCATCAAATTACCAAAAGACAACAACACTTAATCATAGTAAAGCATGAGCATCATTTGAGCAATAACCATACTTAAGCATTCATTAAGTATACCATCTTGCTATGCATCCATATAACATATAACACACAATTTAGCCAATCATTCAAACAACATTGCACTTGCTTATCTTTTACTCATCATCAATTTACCAAAAGACGACAACATCATACCATAGTAAAGCATAGTCATACTTGGAGCAACCACCATACTTGAAACAATCATCATGCCAGCAATCTTGCTACACTATCATGTATCGAAAACATACAAACATGGCCAATCAATCACAACCAAGTAACAAACAATGCACTTGCCTTAACCGCGTGCGAATGGAGGACGTGAAGACAGTGCTGCCTCTGGTACCAATCCCCCACCTAATACATTAAGAATACAAACTAAGACCCCAGCAACGAAAAACATGAATTATATGGCGAACACATCAAGTAACAGATTGCAACGCGATCTCGACCCCGCTTTCTTAGGTACTGGAATGCCCTCTGTGAACAGTCAAGTTCTAAAATTCATATCTTTCCGTACAGTGGTCCAAATTAGGTGTTCTTGGACTTCATTGAAAGGTAATCAAATTTCCCAACTAAACCTAGTTGGTGAGCCTCCATGATTCGGCCATCTAAAATCACTTTTAAATTGATTAACAAAACATCGATTTCACGTCACCCTTTCTGGACAGAGCACTAAAACTAACATAACTTTCAGCTCGTTTACCCAAATTTCCCGTTCTTGTGCTTCCCTGAAAGCTACGATAATTATCTACAACTTTCGTTATACTGAGATCCTCTAATTCTCCCTTTAACTGATCGCAAAGGTCAAATCACTAAAACCTGTCCAGAAACTGACAGGGTTGCAGAACAGCCGCACCAATAAATTCATAACGTTTGCTACAGGGGTCCAAATAATATGATCTAGCACTTCATCGAAAGCTATTGACGTCCTCTACAACTCTCTAGGAGAAGCCCAAGACTGAATCCGCACTTAACTACATCAAAACGTCTGTCTAACGCGATCTGTCCTGAGGAGACAGAAATACCGACATTACTACAACAATCAAAAGATGCATCTACTCGGGGGAATCCGGGGTTACCCTTGATGAATGCTGATGACCAGGATGCCGCCCAAGAACCACCACCCTTTCCTCTCCTCCTCCTCCTTCTTCTCCTTCCTTGGTCGGCCACCACACGCGCGATCCTTCGCGTCTCCTTCCTTGGACGACTAGCGGGAGGAGGTCGCGCTGCCGGACAGCGGGAGACATAGGGAGGAGGTGCTTGACCAGGAGGCGCACAAGGGGAGGCGGCTGCCTAGGGAGGGGAGGGGCGCAAGGGAGAGGGGAAGGGGGTAGGGGCGGCTAGGGTTTGGGGAGAAAGGGTGCCTCCCCTTGGCCGGCCACCAAAAAGGCCTTATGGGCCGAAGCCCAGGCCCAGGTTGCCTTAGTTTTGCGTTAAACCCCTTCTTCTCCCACCCTTTTAATTATTTTCCAGAAGGTCCTTCTCCTGGATCGATTTCTAATTACTCGTTTCCTTTAAATCTTTAGGTTTTCTCCCGAATCCTATTTTAGGGTATTACAATCTGGTTCACATGCCCACGGACTAGAGCCGGATCAGCTTTGATAGGGGACCTCTGCGAAGGGGCTGGTCGCACAGGCGCTGGATATGGTCGAACAGGAGGCAATCCTTGCTGCTTTGCCACGCACTTGTTGGCATAATGCCCCGGACGACCACAATGAAAACAGATAACCCCTGGGTTAACATTGTTAACAGGACGGGGCTGATTTCCACTTGGTACTGACTGACTGGTGGGAGGAGATGGACGAGGGGCAAACACCGCTGCCCTTGGTGAAAATGAAGCTGGTGCTCGTGGTGGTCTAGACAACCACATACGAGGCCTTGGTGAGCTGCCACCAGGAATAAACTGAGAAGTCCGCTGTCGCTTGCGTGACTCCTCCAACGCCTTGCTCTTACTCTCGGCCACAATTGCTTTATTGACCAAATGAGAGAAATTTCTGAAGTCATGCAAAGCCACCGCCATCTGCAGTTCTTCAGATAGCCCATTCAAGAACCGGTTTCGACGACGAAGGTCAGTCGAAACGTCATCAGGGGCATATCTGGGAAGGAAGTTGAACTCATGAAGATATTCGGTCACAGACTTTCGCCCTTGCTTGAGAGCGAGAAATTCTTGTTGCTTTATCATCATGACCCCTTCAGGAATATGAGCTTCGCGAAAAGCTTCCACGAACTCCTCCCAAGTAGGGACATGTCCAGCAGGCTGAATGGCAAGAAGATTATCCCACCATATGCTAGCTGGCCTATCGAGCTGATAACTGGCAAAAAGAACCTTTTCCCTCTCGGAACATTGAGCAATCAAAAGCTTCTTCTCAACGGTCCGAAGCCAATCCTCAGCTTCCATGGGATCCTGAGAACTGGAGAACACCGGTGGGTTTGTCCGCTGAAAGTCAGCAAGACTGCCCTGCACATGGTGGCCTCCTGCTCTGACGGCTGATGCAACAGGAGTAGAAGTATTGCGCGCAATCTGCTCCAAGATGCGCGTCTGGTCCATCCGGTTGCGCTCTATTTGCATGAGCACATTGGCCATCGAAGGTGGTGGAGGAAGCTCCTCTTCCTGGGGACCACCTTGCGGACCTTGAGAGCTGGAGGGTTCAGTCGGCCCTCCCTGAGAATGAGGCACGGGAGTCGACATGCCCCTCCCTTGTTGCGCTTGCGCACGAGTAGTAGGTCCTGTCATCCTGTTACCACACCATGGTTAACAACACAACAAGGACATACTCGGCAAACACAAACAAGGTGGCAATTAGAAAAGAAACAAACACTGTACATATAATGCATCATGTTATGTTATGCATTCAAGTTAACACGAAACCAGAAACTTCATATATACACAACAAAATTTCGGTTCCAGTCTTACATTATAGTCGGCCATAATGTCAGATTACAAACCGAAAGTTAAACTTACATACTTTGTACAAAATACTACTGCCCTATTACATACAATTTATTTAAGGGCAACTACTAGACTAAAAGACACTCAACCACGAGGATTCATCGTCGAGGTGCTAGCGTAGAGATCCCGGTTAAAGTTCACCGGAAACTCATTCAAAAGATGAGCTCCAGGGGAACCAGTATCAACAGGATCCAACGGGCTAATGAGTCGCCTCGGGGAACCCAACAGTGGCTGATGACCTCCAGGAGGTGCAGTCCGCAGAGTGCGAGGAAAGCCTGCAGTCATCCGGGCTTGGCGCGCTTGTCCATAAACAGTGCGCACCCGCCACTTCGGAAGTCGGTAAAGAGGTGGTGCGGCGGCGGCGGAGAGGTCTCGTTGTCACCATAAAGCACGCTTGCGAGGAACGCGTTCATGTTGACTCAAGAAGCGTACTCGGGCCTCATTAAGGCGATGCCTAGTTTCCCATAGCTCCTCACAAGACGATGGATTTGGTCCATGATGCGGACCATCCTCGCCAACTGTCGCACTGAGGTCTTCGCCAAACGTATCTCAAAGCAAACATGTTCACTTCGGAGGTAGGGCCTTGATTCGGGAAGTGGTCGTAGGGTGGTTGAGACAATTCCGTCAAATCATGACGAAGAAGGCTCATCATCCTACTCGCAGCTTCCTGAACTGCCATAGCCTCTGAGGTGGCAAGTGCTTGGACACAGTAAGGAACACTGCCGGCTACATGCCTAGCGATGACATTGATGAAGGCACGGTACTCCTCCATCCCTGGCCCTCGGTCTCGTCGATAAATGGCATACTCCAGCTGATAGGTGAAGTTGGAGCGCCACATCATGTCCCGAAGTAATGCTGGGAACCCATCAACATCTTCAGCTCGAGTCTCCTTGACCAAATACCAACCGCTCATCTATAGGCAAAAAGACAAGATAAGGAACAATTCACTTTTAAATAAACCAACAGAAAGTTGGGCAAGAAGTGACATTAAGGAGGATAAGGAATAAAAGATGTCATACTTAAGCTTTCAAAATTATACTACTACTTGAAAATAGTTTTATCGAAGACTCTCTAACAACTTCGCCATGCTACTTAACCTACAGCAACGTATGCTCGATACCAACGCTGTGGGCTCCCGGTTATTGAAATGTACTTAATTAAATTCATACAAGAACATGATTATTAATGAAGGAACAAGATCGCCCCACAATTAAAGATCATGCTAAAGGTATAAATTCAACAACTAACAATTCCAATAAACAGATCCTGATATATATATATCTCACAATGGTTCCTGTGATCAATGACCATTGCATATATATATCCTTTAACAACATTGCATCATACACATACAAGTCGTACATTTGCATTATTAAACATAAGTTTACAACATTCGGGTTTAGTACTACAATATAGAGTGACTTGGTCACTACAACATATTCAACAGCGGAAGCAAAATAAACTGAAAAAGTCCACCAATGGCCTCATCCACCCGCAGGCAATTGCGTGGAGGAAAGAAGTAGCGTTACTCGTTAGCGTCACCCTGATCGGCGCTAACGGGTACTTCATAAAGAAAACCGTCCTCACCTGCAACAATAGGTGATAGCACCTTGAGTACGAAAGGTACTCAGCAAGTCTTACACAAACTAGTAAAAGAAAGTGGTTATTAGAGCCTATTCAAAGGAGTAGAGTTTTTACATGCATAAGGTTACAACAGGAAGGTATAAAGGTTCAAATTTGCATAAAGCGATACATATTAACCTACAAAGGCTAACTTTTGATAAAGCAATTTAATAAATCAAAGTTTGCTTAGAACAGTAAGTAAATGACATAAAAGTAACAGTACAGTGCATGATTCCCTCATGCAAACCGAAAATATACCAAAACCAGATTTTTGAAAATCAAAACTTCTATACAGGTGACATCAATTCAAGTTATCGTCCATGACCGTGGACACGGCTATTCGAACAGCTTTATACCTGCAGGGTGTACATCTTTACCCACATGACTTAGCTAGCCCGTTGCCTTCGGATGCCTCCGAATGATGACATACTTCCTTTGGTATGCCGACCGGGGAAACTAAGATTTGTTATTTTTCAACAAGCTAACACTATTGAGTTGGACCCCCATGTGTGAACTGATCCCGCTTAAACAACGACTGATAGCATCTGCTTAACCGGGGCACACATGTTGCGTCAGTAATGCCGATCCAAACAATTTAATGCGAATTGGGTTCCCTACCCATAGTAGAATGCTATCGGCACTATTAAGGTATCGTATATGCGACGAGGCACATATACGCCTCACCCTCCTAAGAACATCCGACATCGACATACAAGCTCACATGGCATAAAACGCAGTCCTCAGACCAAAGCATCTATGCCATACAAGGTCAATACACATATCCTTACTCTCCTGTTTCCAACTCAATAGTCTTAACATTTTACTTAACCAAACAGCGCCCATACACTGCATGTGGAAGTACGTGGGGGACTTGAACTGAATAGTCAGAGTTCGGTCCTTAATTAACCCGACAAGTCCACCACAAAACCCAATCTCGTGCACAAAAGCACCATCACTAGCTTCCTCTTGTCCAGATCAATTTGAATTTCAAATACAAGACTGATTTAAAGAAACTGGACAAAGAGTTTAAAATAACAATAGTTCGCTTAGATTCCCATGTTTGACAAGATATGCTTGTCAAACTCTAAAATCTCTAGACTGCATGTCTAAGCTAAAATTGAAAATATAGGTTATGATATACAGTACTATGCTAGGGTTATGTGTATGGTGACAATTGAGGTAATCCATCATGTTTGGTCATAACTAACTACTAACAGATCACATTTTGTATTTTCAGAAAAATAGCATGTACAGATATCACTGGATTTGTAAAAGCTATTGTACAAAATTTGGGATCAATATGGTGCAAAGAGGATGCTTGCCTTGGTAGTAGTACACTTCTGTTGCAGGTTCAGACTGTTCTGAGGTAGATTCAAAAACTTCAAATGAACGAGATTCTATAGAAAGCAAATAAATCCAATAAATGCCAACCGACAATAAGCTCAAAATGAAGGAAAATGCATGATCAATTTGGAAATGCATGATTACAGATGCTTAAGCCATAACTACCCATAATATAGCTTATCGTTTTCAAAAGACGAAATTAGGTTTTAGTGTAAAGTTCCGCTTTTGATTTTAGAAAAGTCAAAACAGACAAAGTTGCAATTTTGGAAAAAGGAATATAGAACATGTAAAAGTTCATAAATGAAACTTAGCATGATCTTTTAGGGTAATTAATATCCCAAACCAATCTTAGTCTAACCTAACTAGTTAGATCACATCAACTAAGAAGAAAGTCATTTTTGTCTGCTAAGTTTGACAAAAAGAAACAGAGACAGATCTCAACTAGAAGTTAAAATAGATGATGACAAGAATTGAAAGATCAACTTGTCATGCTGCTAGGGTTTAGTCGAAACCTAAATAAGATGATAAGTTGAGAGGAGAAACCCTAGGTCTTGAAAATGATATGGAAAACCGAAAGGTATAATATCAACTTTTCGCTTTGAAGCATGTTGAAGCTAATGATACTTAAAAGAATGATTCACAGGAGCTTCTTAAGTCCTTAAGATGCTCAAGATATCATAACTAGGGTTTTTGGGCTTACCAGTATAGGAAAGATACCAAGATTCTGAAAATTCGAAGTTGATCGACAGAGAGATAAATTCTGATTTAACCTGCAAAAGATATCAAATCTTTAATGCAAAGTAAAACCAGTGCTTAAGGATGGATAAGCAAAGGATAGGAGCAAAATCCCACTGGGAAGCAAGGAAGAAAATGAGCTTCAGTGGTCAACAATGGCTGCAGCTCAAAAAGCTAGGGTATATATATAAGGGAGTTGAGCTACAGGAAAATTGGGAAAAGTCTAGAGCTTGATGAGGTGTCCATTTAGGGCTAATTATCCCAAAAATTAGTTGCAAAAACTTTGGGATAAACCTCTCCTTGATTTCAGAGAGAATCATGCATGAGAGACGAGGAAGATGATAAGAATCACGACATGTGGGTCCCGATCCACCACACACGCCTCACAAAGGCTCAACGAATGTCACCGTCCGATTGAAATGGCGGTGTGATAAATCGAGAGATTAAATGATTTGAATCGGTACCAGTTAATATGGACCGCACGATCTAGATCGGTTGATCGAGATCTAATCGAAATCCCGAAGGGCTGCGGGGCTCCGCTTTCAAAGAGAGACGTTGGATTAAAATCCAACGATCAGCTAAAAGAATACACGTCGCCCCGTTTAGATGGGATGGCACAACACCGTTGGATTTGATTTCTACGGTCAGGATGGAAAATTGAACCGGATGGTCCGATTGCATACTGATATGGGGGAGGCCCGATCTTCTCAGTGAGGAACCGTGGATAGTTGTTGTGAAGTAGACGATGTCGCTAGCTGAACACTCGCGCCAATGCACGAACCCTCAACTCTTCGGAATACGCCCAAAACACACCGGGTAGTTGTTCGTCGCGAGACCACGAACGACGAACGCCAAGTCCCCAATTCCCAATGGAACGACGGCTTGACCTTGGATTGTAGAACAAAACAAATGGATCGCCTAATTCTCTCTCAAAGTCCTCGCATGAACTCTGGTGTCGAAAGAACAAGCAATAGCTATGTTTCAATCTTATGCATAAACTGGTCTACCTCTATGGTGCGGCCATGGGGGTTTATATAGCCTCCCACGCAAGCACAAAACTCGGATGAACATGAACCGAGTGCTACAAGAATCCGAGTCCGACATCGCTTCATCGCTACAAGATCCGAGTCCGACATCGCTCACGTGAACAGAATGCGATTCAAAAACGTCCTACTTTAATTTGGAAATTTAAACTAGTCTCCTCTCGCTTCCCTTGTATTGTGAGCTTTCCTTCTCTTAGCTTGCGCGAATTTGTTCGATGCACTTGATGCTTCTTTTTATGCCAATGTAAACCTTGTTGCCATGTCACCATATGTCTTTCTTGACCGCCCGCATGTGCTAGGGTTTTATCCTGAGAGCACGTTCCCTCTCGTTGGCCACATGGGTTTCTTCTCCCTTGTTGGCCGCATGTGTTTCTCCTCCGTGAATTTGTTCCCGGCCTCCCTCTCCTCCCTCTCCTCCATCTCGGTTCCAAAGTCTTTAAATTTGTCAAACCTGAAAATGCACCAAGTATTGCTTTAGGTAGTAACCAATTCTCATTGGCAACAAAAGGAAATTCATTAAGAAACAAATACACCTGTTGTTTGAGAAGTTTAGCTCCTGCTTCACGAATAACCTCATAAGTAGTAGGGATATCCTCATCATCCTCCCTTTCTTCAAAAAAAGCCGTCTTCGGCTTTTGATAGCTCAAGATGTGCTAGACAAAAATACAACGATATGCATGGTATATATATTTGTCATCCAAACTCCTTTCGCTTAGCACATGATGATTTGCTGAAAGTGTAATAAACAAAAAGAACAACGTATATACGTGGTATATGTATGCATCAATTGTTGTGACATTCTCGTTGTTGCGCGCAAAATAATTAGGATCATAGCAGCCATAGGATGTATTTCATATATACATTGCGATACTTTCACCACATCATTCTCCTCCCATGAGAAAAATCGTCCTCGACTTTGGTAAGTACATGGACAAGATATAAGAGGGACCCACTAGATCAAGTTGTTCAAATATTGGAGAGAAAATTTTAGTTTCTTCCATGCTTCAACTCGACTACGTTGTTTACATGTATAGGAGAAACAAGTAGGCATCATATTGCGTTCTAAACAATAGGCACTTGTATTAAAATCCATCTCAAAATGATCATGATATTTCTCAATAGATGGTTTGCGCAAAACATGCAAGTTTAAATCAGCAAGATTATCACAGTAATGCATATTC
Source organism: Ampelocalamus luodianensis (assembly GCA_036346255.1). Lineage (NCBI taxonomy): Eukaryota > Viridiplantae > Streptophyta > Magnoliopsida > Poales > Poaceae > Ampelocalamus > Ampelocalamus luodianensis. Next base: position 48,895,102 of record CM070625.1, on the reverse strand, counting down.
GATAAACGTAGAACTTGTCATCTACACCATAATCTCCAATCAAATTGAATGTATATGTGTAGGCATAAGTACTAACGAGTGATTTTAAACATGAAACTTTAGCAAGATTCTCAATCACACTAGATAGCTCTCTATGAACATCGAACATGATATAGTATAAAAGATCATCAAAAGATATTTTAGTAAGAACGCCCTTATGGGTAATCAATTCCACATTATGTAAATTGAGCGCATAAATTTCAGAACATGGAATATTCAAAGGAACACTAGAGATCGAACTCAGACGCACCTCTTCTTGATGAGTATGCAATTCAACACCATTATCAAGTACCTTTACCATCCTCCTCGCTTGTTGTAGGTGTTGTAGATATCAAATCATCATCATGAAACCATTGGATCGCAAGCACTCTATCCCCACCGTGGTTATCTCCTCGTCTTTCACGTCCAACGGTGCCGGTTGTTCAACTTTCAACTCATTTTTTTGACTATCATCTACTTCTCTCTTTTCTTTTGGTGCATCTTTCTCACACTCAATAGAGATGCTCTCAACCTCACATATGGTGGAATCACACAGCTCACTCTCTTTATCATTCTCACTCAATTTGGCTATGTGGCACTCATTCTCATATGGGTTTGGATACATCCCGCCCCAAAGATTGTGGGTCACAATTGAGCAATTACCAGAACCACAAACTCTTCATGAAGCAATGGGGCAGCACTACACGAAACATGTACCGAAGGGAATGTCCCATGCTCGGTCGCCTTCACATGTGATATACTAGCGGCATTTAAACATTTTCGTGGACAAGTCAACTTGTCAAGTAGAGAACGCTTGTAGTGGCGAGGTACAAAACGTGCTCGAAATGCTTTGCTTCATCCGCTCCCACGTGATAATCGGCAATTCATGGCGCTCCATACGCTATTTAATAAACCGCTCCCACCAATGTGTGGCATAATCACCAAGCCACTAGACGCAAGTAAGAGCTTCCTCTCATTGGTATAGTTGTGCATCCGAAATAGAGTATCAATTTCTAGCTCCCAAGTGAGATATTCTTGTACATCCGCATTTACCGTAAAATATAGGGATAGAAAATTTGGGCTTATCGTGAAAATCCTTACGATGCACGCTTGGTTGATTGAACATGGCGTGCAGCTCCAAGAAGTTGTTGTTGATGTCCGTGCGTAGTTGCGTAACCTCCTCTCCGAGGTTGTTCAATCCAATCGAAACGGACCCGAGCTCATCGCGCACACCATTATCACGATCATGAAGTTGCTTTTGTAGCGCCCCACACAACCGTATATACTCCGCCCACGTAACCGTGGATTCTCCCGATGACTCGACATGGATACAACTCACAAATAGCAAACGAAATTATATCCGGGTTAGTAAAAATCTTGCTCTCTACGCCGCAACTCACCGTCCCGAACACAAGACAAGCTTACTGCTCCAAAGTGAATCAAGGACGACAAATCGACAGCCAGACAATGAGCAACCTTAACCCGTAATGTATGAGCGTAACTAAGAGCAAGGGAGTACACAAACGGGTGTAGGTGGAGCTCGGACGGTATGTGTATATCCTATGCAATCTGATATTCAAGGTATTGTAAAGCTAAGTAATGATCCAAGCTAGAGTATTTTGCCTATGTGCTGATCCAAAAGGTTTAAGCGAAGTGTATGAACGCACAAACAAAGATAAATGTGACTTAATGCAAACAAAGGAATGAGCTAGTGAGAGACAAACTGAAATTGAGATGAAAACTAGCTGCTTTTGCACCAAGTACTATGAGAGACGCTAGCCAATTGCAAAGATATCAATGTTAGGGCACAAGATTGCTCAAATAGATTAAATACACAATCTGAAATTGTGGACTAAGGTTTACTCTTCCCAATTTCGCCACCCCTTTTTGTTTGTTTTTTTCCTCAAAACCGCATGAACAAAGCTCTTCGCCCTTCGCTATTAAGGAAACCGAAAGGAAAAAATTTGGTACTGGTATTTACGGGTTTGATCTTTTGTTTTTTTAATACCTTTTCAAGCCGTGGCTTTTTCTTGTAACCGCCGCCTTTTCCTCTTTTCTTATTGCAATGGCCGAAATAGGGTTTGCTCCTCTTGATTGCACAAGTCTCACAATTCAACAACGTGTAAATAAACCACGTAACAGCCCTAGTGCAATGTACAAAAGCTAGTCTCAAGGATGAAAGGATATAAGTGAAGCTCAAGAAACCCAAAGTGTTTGGTCAGCTATCTCTTTTTGGGTGCTAATTGAGGAGTTCAATCAGCAATTTGGTACGGTTTATGTGAACACAACGATTAAGCAACGCCAAAAGGAACACAGGGATCAGCACTAAAAACAAAAACTCTAATGGATGAAAACTTAACTAAACGCACAAGAAATAACAGATTAAACTACGGTTTTGGTATTGCAATTTTCGGTTTATTGGACGATAGGATAGAAAACAAATCTCACTACGGGTAAAGAAATTCTCACTGAGTAAACCTAGAATCTGATACCATATGATACGGGGGAGGCCCGATCTTCTCAGTGAGGAACCGTGGATAGTTGTTGTGAAGTAGACGATGTCGCTAGCTAAACACTCGCGCCAATGCACGAACCCTCAACTCTTCGGAATACGCCCAAAACACACCGGTAGTTGTTCGTCGCGAGACCACGAACGATTTAACGCCAAGTCCCCAATTCCCAATGGAACGACGGCTTGACCTTGGATTGCGAACAAAACAAATGGATCGCCTAATTCTCTCTCAAAGTCCTCGCATGAACTCGTGTCGAAAGAACAAGCAATAGCTATGTTTCAATCTTATGCATAAACCGGTCTACCTCTATGGTGCGGCCATGGGGTTTATATAGCCTCCCACGCAAGCACAAAACTCGGATGAACAAGAACCGAGTGCTACAAGAATCCGAGTCCGACATCGCTCATCACATAAAGATCTGAGTCCGACATCGCTCACGTGAACAAGAATCCGATTCAAAAACGCCCTACTTTAATTTGGAAATTTAAACTAGTCTCCTCTCGCTTTCCCTTGTATTGTGAGCTTTCCTTCTCTTAGCTTGCGAATTTGTTCGATGCACTTGATGCTTCTTTTTATGCCAATGTAACCCTTGTTGCCATGTCACCATATGTCTTTCTTGACCGCCCGCATGTGCTAGGGTTTTATCCTGAGAGCACGTTCCCTCTCGTTGGCCACATGGGTTTCTTCTCCCTTGTTGGCCGCATGTGTTTCTCCTCCGTGAATTTGTTCCCGGCCTCCCTCTCCTCCATCTCGGTTCCAAAGTCTTTAAATTTGTCAAACCTGAAAATGCACCAAGTATTGCTTTAGGTAGTAACCAATTCTCATTGGCAACAAAAGGAAATTCATTAAGAAACAAATACACCTGTTGTTTGAGAAGTTTAGCTCCTGCTTCACGAATAACCTCATAAGTAGTAGGGATATCCTCATCCTGTTGTTTGAGAAGTTTAGCTCCTGCTTCACGAATAACCTCATAAGTAGTAGGGATATCCTCATCACATACACTCATATGGACCTTACGATTGATATCCAACGATCCACCGATTTTGGGCTTTAAAGGCCCACAGTCAAAAAGGAGTGCCGTAGGATTGAAATCCAAAGGCCCGCATAAACGCGCGCCTCTGATTTCAAATTGGAATAAGCGACGCCGTTAGATCAAGAATGAATGGCTGCGATCGTGAGGGGATCCGGAGTCGTCCGAATGCATACACCAATCTGGACCACACGATGAAGATCCAACGGCCCAGAGGAGTGCGGGCTTTATAATACACGATAAAAAGGAAAAGCTGTAGGATTTGAATCTAACGGCTCAGATAAAAGCGCGCCTTTAAGTTTAAAACGAAAAGAGGTGCGCTGTTGGATCGAGAATGAACGGTGGAGATTGAAAAGGGATCCGGAGTTGTCCGATTGCACACATCGATCTCGCCGTTAGATCAAGATCCAACGGCGGAGATTAAGATGCACACGTGGACACCTCGCGGGTGTTATAGCTTCGCCTGCTCGATTGAAGATCAACGCTCATATCACGCGTGGAGTTTTGGGCTCGCGCCCGAACGTGACCGAGCCAGACCAATTGATTCGGTTGGACCCAACCACATGAGACCGGGTCGCTACAGTGCAAGGGTTTAGGTTTAGACCGGTTTAGTTGACCAAACCTTATTCAAATACTTAAAAGGTTTGACTGGGCTTTTAAAAATAGAAAATAAATTTATAAAATCATGAAATTTTTATCGAAGCTACCGATAACATATTTCCCATAAATTTTATAAACCACATTTTTACTTTTGTAAAATACATAAATATTTATTTCAGTCCGAAAATATTTATTTAAAGACAATAAATTTTGCTTTAAGCCCAAATAATTTCTAAAATGCAACAAAATATTTTTAGCCAAGATAATTTATCTAGGCTTTAATAAAAATACTTCCTAACATAATACAAGTTTTATCTTGTATTCTTTAAGACTTCAAATGGTTCTTTAGGGTTTTGGCTAAAAAGGAAGGTTTTTAATTTGTAACATGCTGCCCAAAGTGTAGAAATGAACAGTAATGCTATGAACAACACCTCATTACTGTTCATAAAGCATTTTATTACTGTTTATAAACTTGGGGCTGTTACACTTTGACTTGATGTATGTGTGCTGCTTGTTCTGGGAGGCACATGTTCATCGAGACGCGGATTATTCTATTTGTGATACTAGAACCAGTGGAAGGTTAAGTATTACAAGTTTAATAAACCGGGGTCTCACAACAGTGATAACCTTTGACACCTTAATTAACCAATGATTAATCATTAATGATGTCCGACACGCACGAGGTTATGCCAGTGGATGATTTAAGGATGTTGGGCCCACTGTCAGTTGCTCAACGACGCAGCTTAGGAGACAATTAATGGACCAATGATTAGCAATCACAGAGCAATTAATATTCCTTAACCAAATGACGAAAACGAGAGCTCCTCGCCGGCAAACACCCGAGTGACTTCACCGGCTCGTCGCCGGCGACACTGGCCGCGGCAACGCCAACTAAGAACTAAAATGGAATCGCAATAGCACTACGAACCTAAGGGTGGCATTCTCGCCGGCGGTGAGGGATCAGAATACCGGCTAGCCGGAAAAACGAAAATAGAGCTCTACTGCTAAACACGAAACTAGCAAAAAGCTCCGCTGCAGTCCAAAGAAGCGGGTGCCAGAGCCTCTAGGGACTAATAAGATACTACCTCGATGAAGAGAAGCTTCAAAGATGGCCGGAGAAGCTGGTCCACGGTGGAGGCTCGCCGGACTTGGGGAAGAAAGATTGAAAATAGCACCCTGAGCCGAATGAGTGATTCCAAAGCATCAATATAGCTTCATTATGGTCCACAGAAGCTACATGAGCAAGTAATTTGAAAATGGAGCACTCACCTGAGCTGAGGAAGAAGATGACCAACTTCAACCGAATTTGAACAAACCCCAAATTGGACAATTTCTGAGAATCAAATCCAACATAAAGTGAGGGGAAATGCTCAAGATAGAAAGGAGATAAAGATAGGGTAAAGAAACGTGAAGGAGAACCACTGGAACACCAAGAACACCAATAGAGCTCTTCGGGTCAACAATGGCGACTTGCCATTTTTGAGGTGTTAAGCTCCATGTCGAACCCGGGAACGAAGGATCCCAAATTCTCTGTGTTCATACACTAGTCCAGGATTTCTAGTGTACACAGTTAAACAAAAAGTGATAGCACAATCATATCACGAGTTTATTGATAATAATTCAAAGTTTATTACAAAAGGGCTCGGCCAAAAGAAAAGAAATAACACAATGAAGAGTAGTAGTAGTAGGCCACACGACTTGCCATGTGCAATCGTCTGGGACGCACCTATTCGCCAAGATCCTCACCGTCGGAAAACGTCTTCTCCGAATAAGATTTATTCAGAAGAGTGAGCACTACTACCGTGCTCGCAAGTCACACCCAATATAGAAAGTTTAATGCATGCATAAGGTAAACAAAGGTAATGGCAGGGTTGTTTTGCATAAACAAAGATTTTCAGATTACCATTAATACTTTTGTAAGGCCAATTTTAATATTTCAAATAAAGACAAGGACAAAAGGCAACGAATATTGATGACCTCCATTAGTTGAATATTGAAGGATATCCTCCTAACACTTGGCTAACCACCCAATTTTTACCATAGGACTATCCATCCTAAAACATCCGTTGAACACATTTTATAAACCAAAAACAATTCTAAGTTAGAGTGGCTTTGCTAGCATGTCCATGATCATGACGCGCTATTCGAATAGTTTTACACTCTACGAGGTTGTACACTTTACCCACACGAGATAAAATGCTTTAATGTCGGCCAAAGCACGCTCCAAGGCGTGTGACTAAGCAATTATCATGAGGTCATTACAAAGCAGTGTCCTAATGTATTCATGCCCGCTAAGGTTTCGCTACCTTTGACTATCCATCCTCCTAAGCCCTCTGCGCGCGTGGGAATAATGTCCACCAACGCCCACACATACAACATAGCACAAATAACACTAAGACACTACAGATTATTTAGCCAAATCCTGCCCATACAGACATGTGGTGGTACGGTAAGGCGAGCAAAATACGCCAAAGACCGGTCCTTAATCGACTCTGCGACTTCCAATTTAAAACCACGGGTCATAATCCTAACTGATTAGACCTGCATGAACTCGCACTCCACCATCCATCCATCTCGCCAAGTCCAAACCCATTTCATTTTATTTAGAGTAAAACCCTTTATAAACCTTTCATGTTAAAACATTACCACAGAAACACATTTTAAATTAAATTGTAAAGATTTGACTAAATTCTCCCAAATTTGTAAATATTATCTAAGCAAGGCTAAGCATTTGACAAATTTTATCTAAGGTGTCAAGGTATTCAGGTTTGATAGTCAAATTGGCCATACCAAGGAGTTTGGAACAACTATATACAAAATCAGGATATTCAGATATTTTTATAAACATATGCATGCAATAGTAAATTGTAAATAGTAAATAAATACTTTAAAACAATAGGAACAATATGATCAATAGTGTAACTTTCCTTCGTTGAAGTCTTGGAACTCTAAATCGTCGGAAGGATCTAACTCTCCGAGTCGCCAAGTCTATACGTGAAAATACGACAAATTCAACTCAAATTCAAATAAATTCAAAAACTCAGACCAAACTAACTCCAAATTGAAATATTTTGCTTTAGTTAGCTAGAATATGATTTTAGACAAATTTTGCAATTTGAACCACTCAATTTGTAGTTCAAATGCAAAAGATATGAATTTTAGAAGTTTAATACAAAATCTGGAATTTAATTGAATTCTCTGAATTATTTTTCTAAAGAAAATTCTATTTATTGCGCAATGCTGACGCCAGCGATGAATTTCTGGGAATTAAAAGAAATGAATTAATTTTTCTGACATGTGGACCCCACTGGTAAGTGACTTGGTCCACGTGAACCAAGTCCACGGACTTCGGCTCCGAGGGAGGGTGGACGTGGCTGAGGTGGCCACCACGTGGGCAGCCACGCGGCTTTTGGCGCCGAGGTGGCGCTGACCTGGCGCCTACGTGGTTATGCCACGTAGGTCCGGTGAGCGGCGATGGCGCGGGCTCGCCGGCGTTCTACGCCGCGGCGAGTCGAGTGAGTGCGTGCATAATGTAGAGGAGAACAGTCGAACTCAGGGGCTACCAAAACAGCGGCGGAGCGGGGCGGAAAGGTCGTCGGCGACGGAATTTGGCGGCAGCGAACTTCGGTCGTCGACGAAGTAGACGTTCTCGGGATCCTTCAGCGGAGTGGATGGCGGCAGCAGCTTCGCACGGGTGCGGCGATGCTGATGGTACCAACGGCGAGGGATGATGGAGCTCCGGTGGCGTCTGAGTCGGAGAAGAAGCTTCCGAGGTCGTCGGCGAAGAAACTCAGAGTTGGGGCGCTACGGTGACGGAGGAGTTTTGTGAGTGGCGGCGTTGAGATGCGGTGAAGGGGGCGCTCCCGTAGCCCCTATTTATAGGATGCGGGCATGGTTTAAACGGCGGCGACGCGAAGGTCATGCGGCGGCGGTAATGATGGTGTTCTGGCGATCGTGGGCATGAGAGAAGGGGAAAACGGCCGAAAGTGGGGCGGCGTGATGAGTGGTCTTCAATGCGCACGATGGCGAAGGGAGTGGGGAAGAGAAACGGCAGAGAGGAAGCTCGGGAGTTGGCTTTAATGGCGGCGGTTTCTGGCGCAGCTTCGTGGGGCAGACGACGTGGAGACGATGACGGTGGGCCGTGCGATTTTGATCGGACGGTGGACAAACGATGGGCGAAGCGGTAAGCCGTAATCGGCCGTAGCCGTTTGATCTCGATCTAACGGTTGAAATAGATCACGGGGTTGCGGTGAATCGTTAAGTGACTGATGCACGTTTGCCGTTGGATTTAGATCTAACGGTCCCGATTGCGTAGAACATTTGGACCTTCTGAATGCTTTGTGGAATTCTGACCGTTGGATTTTCATCCAACGGTTGGGATGCACTGGTGTGGTGGGAGAGAGAGAAAGGACTGACGGGTGGACCCCTGCTGTCAGCGAGAGGGAGGAGGCGGCGCGGCGGAGCGGGCCGAGTGCGTGCGCGGGAGGGATGTGGGCCGAGCTGGGTTTCGGCCCAAACACTGTTGGAAGATTTTGTTTCGATTTCTGATTTAATTAATTGCTGATAATTCATTTAGGCTTTAGAATATAGCAAAATAATTCCAAAAATTATGAGAAAATTCACAGAAATTCTCTGGAGCATTTAGGATTTAAGAAAAATATTTCCAGCTATTATCTAGTAATAGATTTTGCACATAATTTTGTTTTAGCTTTAATTTTGGTTAAGGAAAAGCTTTAAAAATTCCACAAAAATCCAATAAAATAATTAAACTTTATTTTGAACTGGAAATTGGAATTTGGGCTGTTACAAACCTACCCCCTTTAAAGGGAATCTCGACCCCGAGATTCAGACTTGGTTAGCAAAAAGATCAGGGTAGTTGGCCTTGAGTTCTTCTTCATTTTCCCATGTGGCTTCGCTTTCTGGATGGTGACTCCACTGCACCTTGTACGATCTGATTATTCTGCTTCTGGTAACACATTCTGCGACATCTAGAATTTTAATCGGTCGCCTCACGTAGGTGAGATCTTCTTGAAGGTCAAAGCTTTCCAGAAAGGTATGGTCTTCCGGTTCTTGCAGGCATTTCTTTAATTGCGACACGTGGAAGACGTTATGTACTACTGACAGGGCTTCTGGCAGCTCTAGCTGATAAGCTACTTCTCCACGTTTTGCCAAGATCTTGTATGGCCCAATATACCTGGGTGCGAGTTTACCTTTTGTCCGGATCTCTTCACACCTCTGAGTGGGGTTACTCTGAGATAAACAACATCTCCTACCTCAAAACTTAATTCCCTACGGCGGTTATCGGCATAACTCTTTTGTCGGGATTGGGCCGCTTCGACGCCTCTGAATAGTTTTCACTTTACTCTCGGCTTCTTTGATCAACTCAGTCCAAGGAGCCGACGCTCCTACCTCATCCCAAAGAAGCTGGTTCGCATTTCCTACCGCATGAGCTTCAAATGGAGCCATCTGCAAACTAGCTTGGTAACTATTATTGTATGAGAACTCGCATACGGCGCATCCTTGTCCCAACCTTTTCCGAACTCTAAGGCACATGCTCAAGCATATCTTCAAGAACTTGATTGGTGCGTTACATCGACCATCGGTGCAGGGATGATACGCCGTGCTAAAATTGAGTCTGGTCCCCAAGGCTTCATGCACTTTTCCAAAACCGAGAGGTAAATTGGGAACCTCGGTCGACACAATCTTTTGGGTACTCTGCGATGACGATCCTGGCCATGTACAATTCTGCTAGTTTACTACTCTGATAGGTGGTCTTGACAGGAATAAAGTAAGCTACTTTAGTTATGTAACAGCCCTAACTTAGGGTTTGTATTTCAAATGTAAAATTTTGAGGAGAAATAAAAACTTTTGTTGCCTCTTCAAAATCATTTGAAAGTTTCTACATTTTTCCCTAGCAATTTCCATTTTCTAGAATTAAATTCTTGTGAATGGAAATTGTTGTCAGCAAATTCTTAGCTTTCAAACTTGTGATCATCCTCTGCAATTATTTTTCCTATCATCTTGATCATCCTATCTACCTCCTGAATTATTTCACAATTTTTAGATTTTGTTTGCTATTTCAAATGGCCAAGTCAACTCTGTTTGAAATCTGGTCAAACTCCTCAGACAGCAGCTTGTGAATTTTCTCTAGAACAATGCAGTGCATAAAAGTTCTGGAAAATTATACAAGGTTGTTCTCTGTCTCTAGTAGCTACCATAAAAATTTTGAAATTTTGGAGCTCAGGAGCTACCTCTAAAATTCCCAAACCTTCTCTGTCTTTTAAATCAAAATCTAAAATCTGCTCTCGCCCAACCCAACTCAGGCTCGAGTCCGACCCGCGCCACTTGACTCGGTCGCGTCAACTATCTGCACCGCGCGAAGTCCAATTGATCGTGACCGTCCGATGCAAATCGAACGATCCACGTCGCTGCAACCGACTCCGTCCGAATGCATACATCAATCTCACCCGCCCATTTCGTGATCCAACGGTCGGTGCGTTTCGAATCGAGCCAAACCTCCGGTTCGCACCGCTTCGTCCGTCGGGCCGCGGTGGACCCTACCTCCGAGTCCACTCGCCTTCTCCGCACTCACCGGAGTTCGCGTCGTGCGCGCATGCTTGCCACGCACCTCGCCACGCCACCTATTTGCCCTCGTGTTCGTCCGTGGAGCATCGCGAGCTTCATAACCTCACCGCACTCATTCGGGCCATCGCTTCTTCGCTCTCACCTTCTCCGCCCAAATTTTCTCTCGGCGGAGAAGAACTCGAGCGTAGCGCCGCCGCTTCGAGCCGCCTTGAGCCGGATCGCGACGTCGTGTTCCTCTCGCCTCGCCGCCTCATTTTGCCTATTCCGGTCCTTGGCGCCCGGTGGATCACCAGGCGGTATCGTCGTCTCCCGCTCCGGCGATCTCGCCCCGCGAGCTTGCTAGCGTTACGTGAGTCTCAAGCCTCGGCGTTTGTTCCACTTGATCGCAATGCTCCACCGATGCTCACGGTGGGTTCGTTTACGCTTTGGTGCATCGTGGAAGCCGTGGCGACCGATTCTTCTCCGAGCTCGCAGTTTCGCCGCCGTGGTGATTCCGGCCGCCTCGAACCTCCTTCGCCGCCATCATCTTGTGCTTATTGTTCCGGATCAAGGCGGAGCCGGGCGCACCTTCCGAGTCTTCTCGGCCCGTAGCGCCTTCTCCGCGAGCACCGCATCTTCTTCTCCGCCTCCGTTCGCCCCGACCGCGGCGCATTCCGTGACTCGCGTCACCGTCATCGAAGTTCGCGAGGTCCTTGCGAACCCGAAGGTACCACTCACTCGCCTTGAAACTCATCGGTTTGCTAGATCACTGCGCGCCGCACCGCCGCAGCGTGCTCGCCGGGAACCGCCGTGAAGATTAGTTTAACTCTAATCATGTCTTCTTTGAGTCACTGATTTGTGGGCCCTCTCTGGTAATCGCATTTAGAAATCCTTTAATCCAGCCCGTTATTTGTTCTCTGAGTCACTGCCATGTGGGTCCATGTTGTCAGTTAGGTTTGTGTAGTTCTGGTTAAACGTTTTCTCTGATGGGAAGCGTATTTCTCTGTGTGAGTGTTTTAGGTTTGCACCTTAGTAAGCCGAAGACGTATTCTTTGAATACGCCTTAGACGTCACTTTCGGGTGGGCGGTTTTGGTCAAGATTTTCGCGGGCCCGCCGATGCGGGGGCTAGCCGGGTGGGTGCGAAATGGGTTGAGTGCATTATAGATTTCGGAAATGATTTAGTATTTCTGGTTTATGTTTTCTGTTGAGCTGTTAAATCATTTAAACTTGTAAAATGCATAACTAATTCAATTTTTATCCAAATTGCATGAAACCAGTGCTGTTATTTTTCATTTTAAATGTATTATTTACTAAAATTAGTTTCATCCATGTCTCTGTAGCAAAAATCTGTTATCTAATAAAATGATGTCTTATGTATCTTCTAAATTAGAAAATGCATATCTTTTCCAATAATTGTCCAAATTCAATGAACCCAGTTTTGTAAAATTTCATTTTCAGTATACTAACTGTTAGGATAGGTTTTATACACTGTTTCTGTTTATGAAAAGTTGTTAAGTAACTAACTAGTGGCATGTTGTGTTTTTAGCTTAGAAAATTCATAGAAAATTATTAGCATCTTAAAATGATTTGTTCTCTGTTTCTAAATTTTGTTATATCTTGTTTAGGCTGCTGTGTGAATTTTGGCATGGGTTGATGTTGTTGTTGTACGCTTGAGTTTTGTCGGTGTTATTCGTCCTTATTTGCTGTTGTGTTCGATCGTTAGGCTTCGATATTTGTGGCAACCCTGAGGACGATCCTCCGCAGCATATTGAGCAACAGCATCCAGGCAAGCAGTTTGATCATGATTAATCCCAGTATTTTAAAGTTTAATATTTTGTTTCAGCTGTATGTATGCATCGCTTAATTTGTGTTAAAATGGTTAGTTAAATCCGTAGCTGCATATCCTGTAGACAAAATATGGATCTCTACTACCTGAGCTTAAGTTATTTGCTGTGATTAGAGATCGCTGGATGATCTCTTGTCACTTAGTAGATTCGGGTCAACTTGCTTAGACATGCTTAGCTATCGGTAGAATCAAGCGTTATCGACTTTAGTCGGTAACCTTGATCACACAAAATTTACTATAGCTTTATGTTTTAGCATTTCGCTATGTTTAATTGCAAAACTAAAAATGAAAACAAAATAATTTAGACTTGGGCACAATGGTATCTTTGGTGTGATCTGTTGGGTGTGACCGAAAGGTGCCCAGCCGCTTAAGGACCGAGTTACTTGCGCCACCGCATCGAGCATTTTGCGTGCAACCACACTAGAGTATATGGGACCTCTCTTGACCTAGTACTTTGGCGTGTATTGGCTCGGTCGCAGGAGGTCGCAGGAGGGACGGAGGTGGGAGCATGGTAGTTGTCCAAAAGCTTTATCCTGAGTGGGTAGTTGTCTTTTCGGCTTTACCATGTAAGCGTATGGGTTTCTATCCATACGAGCGGCTCGTAGTTAATACACAATATTGGAAAAGTCTCATAGGACTTAGCCGTGCAAAGATACCTTCTAAGTGTGTTTTGGCTTAAAGGCGATCCAAGTGTGGGTACATTGGTACACCCCGCAGGTTAAAACTATTCGAATAGCCTCGCCCTAGGTTATGGACACGCTCGATACGCCCCAAGAACTAGACTACAACATTTAAATTAAAACTTGATGGGTGGTACGAATGCGGATTCGTGCTATTGTTGTGGTGACTATTGGGATAGTCACTTCTAGGTTGTTTATCTTTCGCTTTGTTATTATTATCCCATCGTTATTTCAATCTTAAAAATGAATTGCAAACTTGCCTTTAAAATCAGATTACCTTATTGCTAATGAAAATTGGCTTTATGCAAATAAAACATATGGCCTCCACTGCACAAGCCCGCATGTAGCATATGAACAGTGCGCTAGTTCACACGCTGGTCTTGCGGGTACAAAGACAATCTTTGTACTCGTGTGCTTTGCTTAATGTTTTGTTGCAGAGGAAGGAGGTGAGCCTCGGGGCCTCACTTCGTGAGTCAGGCTGCCGCTCGTGGGTGACGACTAGGCTTGGCGGTCCTGTCCGATGCCTTGTGGGTTGAAGGCACGCGATTGGCTTTGTTTATAGCCATCTTATGGCGCTTTTGCTTCATTGTCTTTTTGTTGTTATTTGTGTATCTTGTGGCGATCGGCCATTGTCTGTAATATTGTTACTATTTGTTTATCTTCCGCTTGGAAGTGTGGTGTTTGGACTCTATGTGTGGAATGGAGTTGATGTCTAATTTTGTACCGGTGTGTATCTTGCTCTCTGGGAAGTATACATATCTCGAGGATCGATTTATTTGATTTGTGATGCTAGGACCGGTGGTTGGTTACATTACAAACCAAATAAACTGGGTCCTCACAAAGTTGGTATCGAGCCATTCGACCGTAGTAACCCAAGCATAGTCGTCCTTAGGGTATTTTGAAAGTCTTATTTTCAAGTTATAAAAGGTTTATGAAAACCTAGGCGATTCTCGATTTTATTCCTTACCTATCTTAGCTTTCTACTCATCTTACTCTAATTTAAGTTTTGAAACTTGGTTTCTCTCTTCACCTTTCAAAAGATAGTTACTACCGGTGGAATTAGTTTGGGGAGAACCATGAAGTTTAATCCAACTAAAACTTGTGGGGATAATAGGTAAGATGTAAAGGGAGTAGTTATGTGTCCGATTTTTGCTTTGGTCGAACTTTATCCCCGCCTTGTGTTTGTTTCTCGATTGCTTTCATGAATTTTGGCTTTCTTGCTCTTAAATTTGTTGCTAACTTGTCTTAGTAAAACAGATGGCCGGAGAACGCGTGGCGGTCAAGCGGTGGTCATGATGAGGAGCTTCCCCTCCTCCGACCATGGTCGAGGTTCTCGCCGATCGAGCGAAACCGCATGGACCGACGCGCATCCCGGAGGTTATTGCTAGAATACCTCCACTCCTGCCGTGGTGGCGGCCACCGCACTCGCGGGGACTTGCAGAGTTCCTCCGCACACACCGCCGACTTTCTCCCGCCTCGAGGACCTCTCGATGCGGACGATTGGCGCGCATGGTTGAGCGAAACTCAACATAGCTCGCCGAGCGCAGACAAGGCACTTTTCGCGTCCCACCGCCTTGAGGGCGGCACTCTCATGGTGGGAGAACTATCTCGCCATGCAGCCCGCAGCCATGTCGTCGCGTGGGAGGAGTTCCGCCGCTTTTCGTCGGGCCACATCCCGCATGGCCCGATGAAGCTGAAGAAAAGGAGTTCCTCGCGCTCAAGCAAGGGCGCAAATCGTGACGGAGTACCTTACGAGTTCAATCATCCGCTCGTTATGCTCGGGTGAGGTGGCCTCGGATGAGGCTAGCAGAGAAGTTTATGGATGGCTTGTCCGAGGAGCCGCAGGACAAGCTATCTATTGTGGACTTCTCGGACTTTCGTGCCTTGGTAGATAAGGCCATCGCTGCGAGCATAAGGCAAAGGCGTCAAGCGAGTCCTGCAGCGCAAATGGGAGGCGCATCGCCTACTCACACCACTCGTTCGTCCTCGGTGCCGCCGGCACCGGGGCCCGCTCTTTTGCTCCACCGGCGCGAGACCATCTCGCACCAGCTCCTCGCCCACCGCAGCCGTGTTTCAGCCACGCGCGCCGCGATCCAAGACAGAGCGGCCTCCGCAATCCGGCGGCCGAGGTTACTTGTTTTCGCCGCCACAACAAGGGCCATTATGCGAATGCTTGCCCTCGAGTGTTGCAGCAGCCCTCGCCCTAATGGAGGACGCGGCGGGAGTGGTCACCCACCGACTGTAAGATGATCCGAAGCCCTGTGGTGCGAGCAATGGCGAGTCAACCACCTTTCACCGAGGAAGCTCGGAGGCGCCAGATGTCGTGATGGGTACACTTCTTGTTAATTTCGCCCCGCTGCAGTATTATTTGATTCGAGCATCGATTCTTTATTTCAAGATCATTTGCTGCTGCTAGTAGTCTTCACGTGTACCTTTGGGGGTTCCTTTGCTCATCCGCTCTCCGGGGGCGGAAATGAGAGCTGATTTACAGTGTCGGGATGTTCCTATCATAGTCCAAGGAGTGGGGTTTTTAGCAAATCTTATCCGCCTCGATTCGGTGAGTCCGGATGTGATTCTTGGCATGGATTGGTTGTCCCAACACTTGGGGCATATCGACAGTGCCAGAAGATTGTCTATCTCACCACCCTTCAAAGCGGCAAAGTCGGATTTTCGCGCACCGCAGGGGCCACATCTATGTGCATTAGAAGCAAAGCCACCTTGCAAATTCCGATGTCCCCATAGTATCCGACTTTGTGGATGTCTTTCCGAAGATTTGCCGGGATGCCTCCGGTTCGAGATCCGAGTTTGCCATCGAAGTTGCTGCCCGGTGCATCGCTCCGATTTCAAGGCGCCGACGGATGCCTCCCAATGAGCTAGAAGAATTGAAGAAGCGGCTTGGTGAGCTCCAAGCAAAGGGTTTCATCCGTCCCAGCCATCTCCTTGGGGTTGTCCTGATCTTTGTGAAGAAGAAGGACAAGACTTTGCGCATGTGTGTTGACTACCGCCCTCTCAATGAAGTGACGGTGAAGAACAAATATCCTCTCGCCCGCATTGATGATCTTTTGACCAGCTTGTCCGAGCTCTGTGTTCTCCAAGATTGATCCGAGGTCGGGCTATCATCAAGTCCGGATCGTACGAGGATATTCCAAGACGGCTTTCACTACTCGTTATGGCACATGCGAGTACACCGCCATGTCTTTCGGATTAACCAATGCTCCAAACTTTGTTCATGAACTTGATGAATTCAGTATTCATGGAGTTTTGGACAAATTTGTGGTGGTTTTATTGATGACATTCTTATCTATTCCAAGATCAAGCAGAGCATGCCGAGCATCCAAGATTGTTTTGGGCAAGTTATGGAGCATCACCGTATGCAAAGTTCAAAGAAATGTGAGTTCGTTGAAGGAAGTGGCATTCTTGGGCCATGTTCTTTCACCGAGGCATAGTCAGTGGATCCCAAAGAAAGTCAACGATGTTTTATCTTGGGGCCACCAAGTCGACCACCGATGTGCGGAGTTTTCTTGGTTTAGCGGGCTACTACCGCTTTATCGAGAACTTCTCCAAGATCGCAGCCGATGACCGAATTGCTCAAGAAGGACAAGAAGTTTGTATGGTCCTCTCGCTTGTGATGAGAGCTTTGAGCTCAAGCGGCGGCTGACTTCACTCAGTCCTTACTCTTCCCGATATCCACAAGAGCTTCGATATTTATTGCGATGCCTCTCGTCGGGACTTGGGTGTGTTCTTATGCAGAAGGCAAGGCAGCTTGCCTATGCCTCCAGCGCGCTGAGACCTCACGAGCTCAACTATCCCACCCATGATTTAGAGCTTGTGCGGTGGTTCATGCACTCAAGATTTGGCGGCATTATTTGATCGGTGAATCACTGTGAGGTGTATTCCACCACAAGAGTTTGAAATACTTGTTCACTCAAAGATCTGAACCTCGTGCAGAGGAGATGGCTAGAATTGATCAAAGATTATGATATGGGTATTCATATCATCTGGCAAGGCCAATGTGGTTGCCGATGCGCTTAGCCAAAGGTGTATTGCAATACTTTGATGGTCCAAGAGCAAGAACCCGCACTTCTTGCACTTTTCAGCGCCTCAACTTGGGTTTGGTTGAGCATGGTTCCCTTGTCGCCTTGGTTGTGCAACCAACCTTGGTGGATCGGGATCAAGGCGCAGACAAAGAATCGATGATGGTGTGGGTAAAATCAAGCGTAACATCGAGAATGGATCACCAAGTGTTTCACCAAGATGAGCACGGTGTTGTGTGGTTTGGGCAGCGCCTCGTGGTCCCAAAGATCCCCGAAAGGCGGGATTTGATCCTTCGTAAGCCCATGATTCGCCTTTGTCCATCCATCCCGGCTACCAAGATGTACCAAGATCTGCGCCGAGATTTCGTGGACTCGCATGAAGCGCGAGATTGCCGTGTTCGTGGCCGATGTGACATATGTTGTCGTGTCAAGGCCGAGCATCGGCGTCCAATGGTCTTCTTCACCCTTACCTATACCGTAATGGAAGTGGGATTCAGAGGCATGGATTTTATCACCGGTCTACCCCGCACTCCGCAGGAAGGATGCATTATGGGTTATCGCTGATCGATTGACGAAGGTGGCTCATTTCCTTCCAAAGCGATCAAGATTGATGTGAATCGCTTAGCGGATCTTTACATATCCCGTATTGTGAGTCTGCATGGTGTGCCACGAACAATTGTGTCAGATCGTGGTTCTCTGTTCACCTCTCGGTTTTGGCATAGTCTGCAGGAAGCCATGGGGACCCGTCTTTCTTTCAGCTCAGCCTATCATCCTCAGACTGATGGTCAGACGGAGCGGGTCAACCAAGTTCTTGAAGATATGCTCCGTGCTTGTGTTCTTTCCTATGGGAAGAATTGGGAGAAGTGTCTACCGCTTGCCGAAGTTCTCCTACAACAACGCCTTCGAGTGCTAGTCTCAGATGGCACCATTTGAGGCTTTGTATGGGAGGCGATGTGAACACCGTTGAACCGGTCGAAATCGTGAAAGGCGCTTTGGCCCGCATTCAATCAATGAGGCCAAAGTCAAGTGCGCTTGATTCGTGAGCACTTGCGCGTAGCTCACCCGTGCGAGAAGAGCTATGCGGATCGACGCCGCCGTGAGCTGAGTTTCCACCAATGACTTTGTGTATCTCAAAGTCTCACCTCTGAAGGACATCGCTGCTTCGGTGTCAAGGGCAACCGCTCCTCGATATGTCGGGCCGTACGCATCATCAAGAAAGTGGGAGCTGTTGCTTACAAGTTAGACTTGCCACCACACTTGAGGGGGTGCATGATGTTTTCCATGTGTCGCAATTGAAGAAGTGCCTTCGTGTTCTGTGGAGGAAACGCCATTGGAAAATATCGATGTGCGTGAAGATCTGCCTTATCGTGAGCGCCCGCTCGTATCCTCGAAGAAGCTGAACGCAACAAGGAACCATGTGATCAAGTTCCTTAAAGTTCAGTGGTCGAACCACTCCGAGGATGAAGCCACTTGGGAGCGGGAGGATCGCCTTGAGCGATTACCCATCCTTCTTCTCCCAGTTGATCGTAATCTCTGGCGAGATTCCTGTAAGGGGGAGATTTGTAACAGCCCTAACTTAGGGTTTGTATTTCAAATGTAAAATTTTGAGGAGAAATAAAAACTTTTGTTGCCTCTTCAAAATCATTTGAAAGTTTCTACATTTTTCCCTAGCAATTTCCATTTTCTAGAATTAAATTCTTGTGAATGGAAATTGTTGTCAGCAAATTCTTAGCTTTCAAACTTGTGATCATCCTCTGCAATTATTTTTCCTATCATCTTGATCATCCTATCTACCTCCCTGAATTATTTCACAATTTTTAGATTTTGTTTGCTATTTCAAATGGCCAAGTCAACTCTGTTTGAAATCTGGTCAAACTCCCTGTACAGCAGCTTGTGAATTTTCTCTAGAACAATGCAGTGCATAAAAAGTTCTGGAAAAATTATACAAGGTTGTTCTCTGTCTCTAGTAGCTACCATAAAAATTTCTGAAATTTTTGGAGCTCAGGAGCTACCTCTAAAATTCCCCAAACCTTCTCTGTCTTTTAAATCAAAATCTAAAAGCATCGCTTCTCGCCCGAACCAACTCAGCTCGAGTCCGACCACGCCACTTGACTCGGTCGCGTCAACTATCTGCACATGCGCGAGTCCAATTGATCGTGACCGTCCGATGCAAATCGAACGATCCACGTCGCGCGTGCAACCGACTGTCCGAATGCATACATCAATCTCACCGCCCATTTCGGATCCAACGGCCGGTGCGTTTCAATCGAGCCAAACCTCGGTTCGCACCGCTTCGTCTGTTGGCGGTGGACCCTACCGTCGAGTCCACCTCGCCTTCTCCGCACTCACCGGAGTTCGCGGCGCGGCGCGCATGCTTGCCACGCACTCGCCGCCACCTATTTGCCCTCGTGTTCGTCTGCGGAGCATCGCGAGCTTCATAACCTCACCGCACTCATTCACCATCGCTTCTTCGCTCTCTCCCTTCTCCGCCCAAATTTTCCTCTCGGCGAGAAGAACTCGAGCGTAGCGCCGCTGCTTCGAGCCGCTTGAGCCGATCGCGACAGTCGTGTTCCTCTCGCCGCGCGCCCCATTTTGCCTATTCCGGTCCTTGGCGCCCAAAGGATCACCGGGCGGTATCGTCGCCTCGCCTCCGGCGATCTCGCCCCGCGAGCTTGCTAGCGCTCGGTGAGTCTCAAGCCTCGGCTTGGTTCCACTTGATCGCAATGCTCCACCGATGCTCACGGTGGGTTCGTTTCGTCTTTGGTGCATCGTGGAAGCCGTGCGACCGATTCTTCTCCGAGCTCGCAGCCACGCCGTGGTGATTCCGCCGCCTCAACCTCCTTCGCCGCCATCATCTTGTGCTTATTGTTCCCGGGATCAAGGCGAGCCGAGGCGCACCTTCCGAGTCTTCGAAGCGTAGCGCCTTCTCCGCGAGCACCGCATCTTCTTCTCCGCCTCCGCTCGCGCCACCGCTCGCATTCCGTGACTCGCGTCACCGCCATCGAGTTCGCGAGGTCCTGCGAACCCGAAGGTACCACTCACTCGCCTTGAAACTCACCGTTTGCTAGATCACTGCGCGCGCACCGCGCCGCAGCGGTGCTCGCCGGTGAACCGCGGTGAAGATTAGTTTAACTCTAATCATGTCTTCTTTGAGTCACCGATTTGTGGGCCCTCTCTGTATCGCATTTAGAAATCCTTTAATCCAGCCCGTTATTTGTTCTTCGAGTCACCGCCATGTGGGTCCATGTTGTCGCTAGGTTTGTGTAGTTCGGTTAAACGCTTTCTCGATGGGAAGCGATTTCTACGTGTGAGTGTTTTAGGTTTGCACCTTAGTAAGTCAAGACGATTCTTTGAATACGCCTTAGACGCTACTTTCGGCGGGCGCGTTTTGGTCAAGATTTTCGCGGCCCGCCGTCGATGGCGAGGGCTAGCTGGTGTGGTGCGAAATGGGTTGAGTGCATTATAGATTTGGAAATGATTTAGTATTTCGGTTTATGTTTTCTGTTGAGCTGTTAAATCATTTAAACTTGTAAAATGCATAACTAATTCAATTTTTATCCAAATTGCATGAAACCAGTGCTGTTATTTTTCATTTTAAATGTATTATTTACTAAAATTAGTTTCATCCATGTCTCTGTAGCAAAAATCTGTTATCTAATAAAATGATGTCTTATGTATCTTCTAAATTAGAAAATGCATATCTTTTCCAATAATTGTCCAAATTCAATGAACCAGCTTTGTAAAATTTCATTTTCAGTATACTAACTGTTAGGATAGGTTTTATACACTGTTTCTGTTTATGAAAAGTTGTTAAGTAACTAACTAGTGGCATGTTGTGTTTTTAGCTTAGAAAATTCATAGAAAATTATTAGCATCTTAAAATGATTTGTTCTCTGTTTCTAAATTTTGTTATATCTTGTTTAGGCTGCTGTGTGAATTTTGGCATGGGTTGATGTTGTTGTTGTATGCTTGAGTTTTGTCGGTGTTATTCGTCCTTATTTGTTTGTTGTGTTCGATCGTTAGGCTTCGATATTTGTGGCAACCCCGAGGACGATCCTCCGCACATATTGAGCAACAACATCCAAAAGCGCTTGATCATGATTAATCCCAGATTTTAAAGTTTAATATTTTGTTTCAAATTGTATGTATGCATCGCTTAATTTGTGTTAAAATGGTTAGTTAAATCCGTAGTCGCATATCCTGTAGACAAAATATGGATCTCTACTACCGAGCCTAAGTTATTTGTCGTGATTAGAGATCGGATGATCTCTTGTCACTTAGTAGATTCGGGTCAACTTGCTTAGACATGCTTAGCTATCGGTAGAATCAAGGTTATCGACTTTAGTCAGAACCTTGATCACACAAAATTTACTATAGCTTTATGTTTTAGCATTTCGCTATGTTTAATTGCAAAACTAAAAATGAAAACAAAATAATTTAGACTTGGGCACAATGGTATCTTTGGTGTGATCTGTTGGGTGTGATCGAAAGGTGCCCAGTCGCTTAAGGACCGAGTTACTTGCGCCACCGTGATCGAGCATTTTGCGTGCTAACCACACTAGAGTATATGGACCTCTCTTGACCTAGTACTTTGGCGTGTATTGGCTCGGTCGCAGGAGGTCGCAGGAGGGACGGAGGTGGAGCATGGTAGTTGTCCAAAAGCTTTATCCCGAGTGGGTAGTTGTCTTTCGGCTTTACCATGTAAGCGTATGGGTTTCTATCCATACGAGCGGCTCGTAGTTAATACACAATATTGGAAAAAGTCTCGTAGGACTTAGCCGTACAAAGATACCTTCTAAGTGTGTTTTGGCTTAAAGGCGATCCAAGTGTGGGTACATTGGTACACCGCAGGTTAAAACTATTCGAATAGCCTCGTCCTAGGTTATGGACACGCTCGGATACGCCCCAAGAACTAGACTACAACATTTAAATTAAAACTTGATGGGTGGTAATGAATGGGATTCGTGCTATTGTTGTGGTGACTATTGGGATAGTCACTTCTAGGTTGTTTATCTTTCGCTTTTGTTATTATTATCCTTCTGTTATTTCAATCTTAAAATGAATTGCAAACTTGCCTTTAAAATCAGATTACCTTATTGCTAATGAAAATTGGCTTTATGCAAATAAAACATATGGCCTCCACCGCACAAGCTGCATGTAGCATATGAACAGTGCCGCTAGTTCACACGTCGGTCTTGCGGGTACAAAGACAATCTTTGTACTCGTGTGCTTTGCTTAATGTTTTGTTGCAGAGGAAGGAGGTGAGCCTCGGGGCCTCACTTACGTGAGTCAGTCTTTGTCGCCGTGGGTGACGACTAGGCTTGGCGGTCCTGTCCGATGCCTTGTGGGTTGAAGGCACGCGATTGGCTTTGTTTATAGCCATCTTATGGCGCTTTTGCTTCCGCTGTTTTTTGTTGTTATTTGTGTATCTTGTGGCGATCGGCCATTGTCATAATATTGTTACTATTTGTTTATCTTCCGCTTGGAAGTGTGGTGTTTGGACTCTATGTGTGGAATGGAGTTGATGTCTAATTTTATACCGGGTGTATATCTGCTCTCTCGGAAGTATACATATCTCGAGGATCGATTTATTTGATTTGTGATGCTAGGACCGGTGGTTGGTTACATTACAAACCAAATAAACTGGGTCCTCAAGTTAACCCACAATTACCACCCAGATGGAGTCATATCTCGATTGGGTCCTGGGAGTCCAAAGATGAAATCCATACTGACTTCTTCCCACTTCCACTCGGGAATTGGTAATGGTTGCAACAGACAATGGTCTTTGGTGTTGTGCCTTGACTCTTTGACAAACGCCACAACGAGCAACGAAATCAGCAATTTCACGCTTCATGCCGACCCACTAATATCTTTCTTTAGATCCCGTACATTTTGGTGCTGCCAGATGAATGGAGTATGGCGACTCATGAGCTTCTTTCGAATTGAGTCTTTTATCTCCTGCTGTTAGGCACACAGATGCGGTCTCCGAACCACACCGCCTCTTGCTCATCTTCAAAGAAACCCGGGCTTTGCCTCTTCTCATATTTTTCTTGATTTCTTGGATATCTTCATCTTCCAACTGCTTTTATTCTAATCTGATCTGAAGAGTTGGTTGAACTTCTAAAGCGCTTACGCCTTGGTTGACAATTTCAGATTCGATGCTTGACTCTTCATACACTCAGTGATTTTGTTGCACCATGATGGTGTTGCAATATGCTTTTCTCGCTCAAGGCATCTGCTACCACATTGGCTTTGCCCGATGATAATGAATTCGAGATCATAATCCTTTATCGGTTCCAACCATCTTCTTTGTCGAGATTGAGCTCTGATCACGCGTGAATATGTACTTCAGACTTTTATGGTCCGTGAAAATCTCACAAATGTTACCAATGAGATAATGCCGCCGATTTTCAGAGCATGCACAATTGCCGCTAACTCCAAATCATGAGTCGGGTAATTCCCTTCGTGTGGCCTCAACTGTCGGGATGCATAAGCTACAACTTTGCCTTCCTGCATTAGTACACATCCGAGGCCTTGTCGGGATGCGTCACAAAAGATCTCAAAATCCTTGCGGATGTCCGGCAAAATTAACACCGGTGCTGAGACTAGCCTCTTTTTCAGTTCTTGAAACTTTCTTCACAGCGCTTGACCATTCAAACTTCTTTTCTTTCTTCAGAAGTTGAGTCATGGGTTTGGCAAGTTTAGAGAAACCCTCGATAAACCGACGATAATAGCCTGCCAGTCCAAGAAAACTTCTCACCTTGGTGACTGATTTGGGCTGTTTCCAATCCATTACTGCTTCAACCTTGGCGGGGTCTCATCGCAATTCCTCTGCGATACAATATGTCCAAGGAATGCAACTTGTCTTAGCCGTAATTCACTCTTGCTGAATTTGGCATAGAGTTGGTGCTCCACGAGCTTGTCTAGGATCATCCGGAGATGCTCTTCATGTTCTTTTTCGTTCTTCGAGTAGATGAGAATATCGTCAATAAAGACGACTACGAACTTATCCAGGAATTCCATGAACACCTTGTTCATCATATTCATGAAATAGGCAGGGGTTTTGGTCAATCCAAATGACATTACTGTGAACTCATATAGTCCATATCTGGTGGTGAAGGGAGTTTTCGGAATATCTTCCTATTCGATCTTTAATTGGTGATAACCGGATCTCGATCGATCTTTGAGAAAATACTTGCTCCTTTAACCGATCAAACAAATCATCAATTACGGGCAATGGGTATTTGTTCTTGATTGTTACTTCGCTGAGTGATCCATAATCGACGCACATTCTCATGCTATTGTCTTTCTTCTTGACAAATAGTACCGCTCCCCATGGTGAGGAACCGGTCGAATGTACGCTTTTTCTCGTAGTTCTTCAATCTGCTTCTTCAATTCGCTAACTCGCTGGTCGGCATTCTATAGGGTCGCCGAGATCGGAGTCGTCCCGGACTAGATCAATTAGGAACATGATGTCCCTATCCGGTGGCATGCCGTAGATCATCCGAAAGACGCCGGGATACTCACGTGCCGGGTATATCTTCAAGTTTCACTTCCTTCAACTGTAAGTATGGAACTTCCTCCTGCTCGAGTCTCGTGTTTGAATTCAATGCACACACCTTGTTCATTATTGAGGGTGATGGATCTATTGGCACGATCTATTTGACCTTGATTTTTGGCTAGCTACCCATTCCAAGTATTACATCCAAACCTTGGGAGTGTAAAACTATCGATTACTGCTAGAAAAGTTACTCTGATATCTCGAGAGTGAGATTAGGGCATAGAGAATTGGTTCTCATTTCCAGCCTGGGAATGAATTATCATGGGAGAAGCAAATAGGATATAGGTAACCCATATTTTCCCACAAACTTATATGACACAAAAGAGTGTGAAGCTCCGAATCAAATAGGACAGATGTTTGATGCTCAATTAACGAGGAACGCATCGAGAACAACATCCGTGTCGCTCGAGCTTCCTCGGCGGTGACATGGTTCACCCGCCCTTGGTGAACCGCCTCATCGTGCAGTGGTGCCGCCGTAGCTTGAACTCCCGAGGTTGGCCTTGTTGGTGCCAAACCTGTCGCTTCTTCTGCATTTATTGGCATAATGCCCGCCTCGTTGCGGTGGAAGCATGTGACTCGGCCGAGGAGGTAGAGTGCTTCACAAACCGCCTCCGATGAAGTGCCACGGAAGTTGGAGGATGGAGCGCCGTGGCGGTGTTTGGAGTACGAGACGTGGAAGATTGAAACTTCCCACGTTCTTTGCGAGCGCCGGTGTGGTGATGCGAGATTTGGGTAGACCTCTTGCGTTAAACCTGCGGGCGCCATCCTCCGCTTGCGGTTCTCCATTCTGCGTGTTTGGCCTCTGCTCATTGCTTTATCCACCAACCGCTGGAAGTCGGTGAAATTTTGAGAGATAAGTCGGACAAAGATATCATCGCTTAAACCTTCCAGAACCTTTCCTGCTCGTCCTCATCTCTCTCTACGCTTACCGGGGCATAGCGGGCAAGTTGGTTAAAGCGTGAAGGTACTCATTCACCGTGACGGTTGCCTTGTCGGAGCGCGCGGAACTCCTTCTTCTTGAGCGCCATCATCCTCGCCGGATATGTGCATGACGAAAAGCTCGCACGCAGTTCGCCCATGTGATG
The DNA here is from genome assembly GCA_036346255.1 of Ampelocalamus luodianensis. Taxonomy (NCBI): domain Eukaryota; kingdom Viridiplantae; phylum Streptophyta; class Magnoliopsida; order Poales; family Poaceae; genus Ampelocalamus; species Ampelocalamus luodianensis. The sequence goes on along the minus strand of CM070625.1, from coordinate 48,869,170 downwards.
GATCGAGCATCATTGTGTGCGATGCATGAGTTGTCCCACCATTCGATGCGGGGCCATTCGGTTGGTGAGAGGCAACAGACCCTCTCACGGTCGTAACACCGACTAATGTCCGCTTTCTTTCCAATAGCCCGCCGATCGTCGGCGTCCATTGGTTCAAGATTATTTGAGAATGTCGGCGACGATCCTCATAAACTCGGACATAGTCGCCTTTGGTTATGCGGAGGTGGAGCGGGAGCTGCCACGCTTTGAGCGGCCGAGTGTTCAACATTTCGAAGTGATTGGGCAAGAAGGTCGATCAAATGAGTCCGATTCGCCATCATCCGGCGCCACGGTCCTTCGCGGCGGTGGTGGCGGCCGCGAAACGTGGTTATCCCGGTGATCCGCTTTGATCGCTTTCCTTGTCCGCTGGCACCGCTGCCGCATTGCCGTTTCTGCGAGTGGTCACCATCTGCGGAATCCTCCAATGATTTAGAAGAGGTAGCAAGGAATTCTATGGGGAATAAATCTATGATAGCCCAAGAACGAACAAGCACACAAACAAAGAATCAACTTTTCAAAATGGTTCCTTTATTCATTTATTTTATTAATATATTATGGCTATCACATGAGTAGTTGATAGCTCATAATGCGTAGCTAAAGTACGGATGTAAAAAAAAATAAACATCCATGGGGTGGATGGGGTGTATTCGGGGGAATTGCTGGTACTGCCTTGGCCTGATTTGTAAATAGCCAATTCCTCTTCGACTGCCTTCTGTCTCGCCTCGGTATACTCTAGACTATCCCGAGTGGTACGCAAGTCGCCCAAGGCGTTTCCATAGGCGTAGTCCGGTGCCTTTGTCGTCCACTGTGCGTCAACTGGGGAATCTTCCTCCTCGGTGGTGCGGAAGACACCGCAAGTCTGGTTGGAAGATGCATCGGAAATAGTGAAACCCGCGCCGTTGAGGTGGCGGTCGTAAGTATGGCGAGTCGACGGATCGCTTCTCTCGCTACATCCTCAATGCCATCGTGAAGGTGTCGCGTCGGATCGGGCGTGGAAGGTGTGGAAGACGGTGTTTGGCGACAGTCGAGTAGATCGATTTCCACCCTCCGAGACGCCGTTCTCCCACCTTGTACGGTAGCCTCAAACGCTGGCCTCTTCTTGTAATCCAAGTCTTGCATCACTTCCCGCAGAAGTTCACCAGTTGTCCCAAATGATTCCGTGAGAGATAGCGTCCGTTTCACCATCTACAATTTTGAGGAATAGACAAGTCAAGAATCGCTTGTTTTTAAAGAGAAGGGTGAGAGATGACTCGATAGACTCAAAATAGTTTTTTTAATTTTTGCAAATAAGTCCTTAGGACATTTGTGGGGCCACGACCTCAATCGATATGGCTCGATACCACTTTTGTCGAACCCGAACGAAGGATCCCAAATTTTACGTGTTCATACACTAGTCCAGATTTCTAGTGTACAGTTAAACAAAAAGTGATAGCACAATCATATCACGAGTTTATTGATAATAATTCAAAGTTTATTACAAAGGGCTGCGCGCCAAAAGAAAAGAAATAACACAATGAAGAGTAGTAGTAGTAGGCCACACGACTTGCCACGTGCAATCGTCTGGGACGCACCTATTCGTCAAGATCCTCACCGTCGGGAAAACGCCTTCTCCCGAATAAGATTTATTCAAGAAGAGTGAGCACTACTACCGTGCTCGCAAGTCGCACTCCAATATAGAAAGTTTAATGCATGCATAAGGTAAACAAAGGTAATGGCAGGGTTGTTTTGCATAAACAACATTTTCAGATTACCATTAATACTTTTGTAAGGCCAATTTTAATATTTCAAATAAAGATAGTGACAAAAAGGCAACGAATATTGGATGATCTCCATTAGTTGAATATTGAAGGATATCCTCCTAACACTTGGCTAACCACCCAATTTTTACCATAGGACTATCCATCCTAAAACATCTGTTGAACACATTTTATAAACCAAAACAATTCTAACTTAGAGTGGCTTTGCTAGCATGTCCATGACCATGACGCATTATTCGAATAGTTTTACACTCTACAGAGGTTGTACAATTTTTACCCACACGAGATAAAATGCTTTAATGTCGCCAAAGCACGCTTCAAGGCGTGTGACTAAGCAATTATCATGAGGCCGTTACAAAGCAGTGTCCTAATGTATTCATGCCCGCTAAGGTTTCGCTACCTTTGGACTATCCATCCTCCTGAAGCCCCCTCTTGCGCCAGGTGGGAATAATGTCCGACCAACGCCCACACATACAACATAGCACAAATAACACTAAGACACTACAGATTATTTAGCCAAATCCACCCATACAGACATGTGGTGGTACGGTAAGGCATAGCAAAATACGCCAAAGACCGGTCCTTAATCGACTCGGCGACTTCCAATTTAAAACCCTAGGTCGTAGTCCTAACAGATTAGACCTGCATGAACCTCGCACTCCACCATCCATCCATCTCGCCAAGTCCAAACCCATTTCATTTTATTTAGAGTAAAACCCTTTATAAACCTTTCATGTTAAAACATTACCACGAAACACATTTTAAATTAAATTGTAAAGATTTGACTAAATTCTCCCAAATTTGTAAATATTATCTAAGCAAGGCTAAGCATTTGACAAATTTTATCTAAGGTGTCAAGGTATTCAGGTTTGATAGTCAAATTGGCCATACCAAGGAGTTTGGAACAACTATATACAAAATCAGGATATTCAGATATTTTTATAAACATATGCATGCAATAGTAAATTGTAAATAGTAAATAAATACTTTAAAACAATAGGAACAATATGATCAATAGTGTAACTTGCCTTCGTTGAAGTCTTGGAACTCTAAATCGTCGGAAGGATCTAACTCTCCGAGTCGTCAAGTCTATACGTGAAAATACGACAAATTCAACTCAAATTCAAATAAATTCAAAAACTCAGACCAAAATAACTCCAAATTGAAATATTTTGCTTTAGTTAGCTAGATTATGATTTTAGACAAATTTTGCAATTTGAACCACTCAATTTGGAGTTCAAATGCAAAAGATATGAATTTTAGAAGTTTAATACAAAATCTGGAATTTAATTGAATTCTCTGAATTATTTTTCTAAAGAAAATTCTATTTATTGCGCAATGCTGACGCCAACGATGAATTTCCGGGAATTAAAAGAAATGAATTAATTTTTCTGACATCTGGACCCCACTGGTAAGTGACTTGGTCCACGTGAACCAAGTCCACGGACTTCGGCTCCGAGGGAGGGTGGACGTGGCTGAGGTGGCCACCACGTGGGCAGCCACGCGGCTTTTGGCGCCGAGGTGGCGCTGACACGGCGCCACGTGGTTATGCCACGAGGTCCGTGGCGGCGATGGCGCGAACACGGGCTCGCCGGCGTTCTACGCCGCGGCGAGTCGAGTGAGTGCGTGCATAATGTAGAGGAGAACAGCGAACTCGGGGCTACCAAAACAGCGGGCGAGGGGCGGAAGGTCGTCGGCGGCGGAATTTGGCGCGCGCGAACTTGGTCGTCGACGAAGTAGACGTTCCCGGGATCCTTCGGCGGAGTGGATGGCGGCAGCAGCTTCGCACGGGTGCGGCGATGCTGATGGTACCAACGGCGAGGGATGATGGAGCTCCGGTGGCGTCTGAGTCGGAGAAGAAGCTTCCGAGGTCGCCGGCGAAGAAACTCAGAATTGGGGCGCTACGGTGACGGAGGAGTTTTGTGAGTGGCGGCGTTGAGATGCGGTGAAGGGGGCGCTCCCGTAGCCCCTATTTATAGGATGCGGGCGTGGTTGAAACGGCGGCGACGCGAAGGTCATGCGGCGGCGGTAATGATGGTGTTCTGGCGATCGTGGGCATGAGAGAAGGGGAAAACGGCCGGAAGTGGGGCGGCGTGATGAGTGGTCTTCAATGCGCACGATGGCGAAGGGAGTGGGGAAGAGAAACGGCAGAGAGGAAGCTCGGGAGTTGGCTTTAATGGCGGCGGTTTCTGGCGCAACTTCGTGGGGAAGACGACGCGGAGACGATGACGGTGGGCCGTGCGATTTTGATCGGACGGTGGACAAACGATGGGCGAAGCGGTAAGCCGTAATCGGCCGTAGCCGTTTGATCTCGATCTAACGGTTGAAATAGATCACGGGGTTGCGGTGAATCGTTAAGTGACTGATGCACGTGGGCCGTTGGATTTAGATCTAACGGTCCCGATTGCGTAGAACATTCGGACCTTCTGAATGCTTTGTGGAATTCTGACCGTTGGATTTTCATCCAACGGTTGGGATGCACTGGTGTGGTGGGAGAGAGAGAAAGGACTGACGGGTGGACCTCGCCGCCGAGAGGGAGGAGGCGCGCGCGGAGCGCCGAGTGCGTCTTGTGGGAGGGATGTGGGCCGGCCGGGTTTCGCCCAAACATCATTGGAAGATTTTGTTTCGATTTACGATTTAATTAATTGCCGATAATTCATTTAGGCTTTAGAATATAGCAAAATAATTCCAAAAATTATGAGAAAATTCACAGAAATTCTCTGGAGCATTTAGGATTTAAGAAAAATATTTCCAGCTATTATCTGGTAATAGCTTTTACAGATAATTTTGTTTTAGCTTTAATTTTGGTTAAGGAAAAGCTTTAAAAATTCCACAAAAATCCAATAAAATAATTAAACTTTATTTTCAACTGAAAATTGGAATTTGGGCTGTTACACTCCAATACTGTGAATGGAGCTTGATGGTGGTCTAAAGAAACACCAGGAAGTGTTTTGGGTGCTTATAAAGCCTTGGAAGCATTAGGGTTTAGCAAAAGTGCTTTTCGGGAGACAAGTGCACAAAGCACCACACACAACCGAAAGCAAAAAGGTGAAGCTGACAATATAGGGTATGGCTCGGCCGAACACCTTTCCCACAACCCATAATGTCGACTAGGGAAGCCGTAGGGAGCATGAAATGACATCTCCATGCCCTACACTGTTTTCGCACGGCGGGAGGTTGATGATGACCAGCGAAAAAGGCTCGGGCGATTCAGAGCCCTACGATTTTAAACGGACGGCAGATATCGCGCCATGCTACTGAGTTTAAAACCCAACGGAGGGAAAAGCGAGCGTTGGATCTTAGTCCAACTGCTCGGATTCAAACCAACAACCGGAGGGTCCGAAGGTTTCGGTGCATCTGGGCGGTTAGATGGGGATCCAACGGTTGACATTCGAAAACGCAACCGGAAGGTCCGAATGTTCACAAGAACAAGGACCGCGCGATGAGGATCTAACGGTTAAGATTGGGCGCGCGATTTAAAAGAGGGCTCGGTGCAGTAAGTTGGTTGGACCGAGACGCATGGCTTGAGCCCGAGTCTGACTCGAACCCAACGCACAGTGGATTTAGGTTTTGACTTTTAAATTGGAACAGAGACTTTGGAGGATTTATTCGAGGTAGCAAATCAACTCCGAAAATTATGAAATTTTTACTGGAGCTTACTAACTCATATGTCAACCTTGTGTAAAATTTTTAGAGGTTTTTATACTGTGAATAACCTCCAAAAATTCTGCAAGGCTCTGATTTCAGGTTTGACTGAAAGTCAAACAAGTTTGACTGCCCCCTAAAAGCATTCAAACAATTTCTAAAAATTGTGAAATTTTTCAGAGGGGCCACATACCATCACAGAAACTTAGGAAAAATATTTCCCAAGGATGATCACAATATTTGACAAGATTGTTTTTGGAATCTCCAAGTTTGGACCAAATAGACTTGTGACATTGTATTTCCATAATCCCTTGTACCAGAATTGTTTGGTACAACAGGAAATACATGATGTAAGAAAAAGTTTTAATTCTTAGCCATTTTCTTACATTTGAAACACAAGTCCAATAATGGGATGTTACACGCCACCCACATAATAACTCAAGAAGCCCTGTATGCCATAACTCTAGGTGAGTATTAGAGGATGCATCGGAGATACTACCTAATGAAACAAGAAAGGCAGAATCTATGAAGGGAATTATTTCGCCGTGATACACTAGATCTTGGATCTAGATCTATATGTGATGAGAGCCCCAATCCTCCCAACAACCCAATGACAGATCATACACCAAAATCACCTGATTATACATGACGAGGATCTAAATAATCCTCATTTATTTACTCCATAATCAAGAAATATGACGTCATAAGACATACCCCTGAGAATATCAAAAGGGAAGAACTAGTCAGGAAGTCGTAGACCACCCTACGACTACCCCCTGGTCGTAAGCTCTTCCACGACCACGGGATAATCCCTACGACTACCCCCCTGGTCGTAAGTTCTTCTACGACCACGGGATAATCCCTACGACTACCCCCTGGTCGTAAGCTCTTCTACGACCATGGTATAATCGTTACGACCACTACCTAGTTGTAAGCTCTTGTACGACTATGGTATGATCGTTACGAGTATGTCTGGTCGTAAGTTTTCCTACGATCGGGGCACATCGGTTCCTCACGACTTCATCGACCCACCCGCTTGACGCCCATTAAACGGTGAGAATCTAAGCGGTCAAAATACACGCTTATCTCTAACATAATCAGAGATAATTCCCACTATCTCTCGATCGTAATCGATTGACAAAGATGGGGAGGTTACTACTCGGTAATTACTCTCATTATTACATAATAATGAGCGACTAATTAGCCTGGAAGGACAACGTCCACTATTGCTTAGTATAAATAGGTATCTGTTAGAGATAGAGGGGGGAGGCCTGGGAAAAAAGAAGAAGAAACAGAGCATACTTATTCGATTGTAATCCAAAGAGCAAATACAAGATACACAGGAGTAGGGTTGTTAACCTCAGTCCGGAGAAGGCCCGAACCTGTATAAAAATCCCGTGTCTTCTTAAATCTGTGTGATCAATTGTGGAGACCCCGAATCAAACAATCTTTACGTAAGATCGGTTCTAAAACATCGACGCTGGCGCCGACCGTGGGGATCCTCTCGTAATTCCTTGCCATGCTTCTTCCTTTTCTTTTTATGCTACCATGCCGGAGAATGGAATGAGGAGAATTGGTTCGACTTGGCGACACGCAGATATCGACATGGATGCCGGTCTCGAATCTGAACCGAGTATCGAATCTTCGACGGTATTGCCGCCTCGAGATCTTCTATCGATCTCGAGATCGCATTACCACGAGTCGAGGAGGATCCTTATCCCCACGACAAGACGCCCACCGAGGACCAATTTCTCGGGAGGCAAGGGTCAACTCGACCAAAGAATGACCTCGTCTTAGGCAAACTCGCAACACGACGAGCTTTTCCTCTAAGTGTTCGAGTCCCCAAGACGATTCGAGTTGGCGAGACAAGCTCGAAGCCATTATCCCGAGCTCCATCGACATCCGATGGTCCTCTCTCTCCGAGCATTTCCGCAGGAAGAGGATCGAACATGCCGCTTCATCAAATTCAACCGCCCCGACGCAGAGCAACTGCGCAGAGGCGGTTATAACCCGAGTTCCCCTACCGGAGGGGTTTACTCCAAGTCGCCAGATAGTGTCGCTGACCACTCCTCCAAAGAGGAGATCTCGAGCGCAAGTGGAAGTCATCCACGGAGGTCTTCGCCCTTCCTCCGATCGGGATCGCTTCTCCCGTAAGAAGGATTGGACATGCTTCCCGCCGAGCATACTCTACACCACCTCGTCGTAATGGCAAGGACACCGCAATGCTAACGAAACGAACACTTTGATGAACGTATGACATCCTCAACATTCTCACGCCCATTAAAACAAGTTCAAGGGTCCAAATAGACCATTACGAGGCAATTCGACGGAAGAAAATAGTGGCTCGTAAGAACCTCCCCGAGCGCTTATTTCCAATCGAAGAAGCTCAAGAACTCCAAAGACATCAATGATTTGCCGGAGAACCCACCCAAGAACTCGCCGAGCACGGTGTTATGATCTTTTGCCGAGGAGATCGCGCAAAGACTTCGTGACATGATGGCCAAACTCGAGCGACGAGGTCAAACACAACCACGGTCGTAATACTACGGCTACTTCTTCCGCCACCGCTCAGAAACTCGTCGCATGGAAGGCGCATGACTCTCCTCATGTCGCTCTCTCGGCGTGAGAAAATGCCACAAGCCAACGGGAGGGGTGATCTTTCACCACTTCACGACGAGACGACGCACGGCAAGCGGGTGCGAGTATTTCCGTAAGACCGAGGCCTATTATAGGCCTAGTCCCCATGGTGGGTATCGACGAGTTCGACGCGGCGCGACATTAACCCTTCGCTTCGCAAAAAGAAGACAAGAGGTTATCTCGGGATGTCGCGCGTTCGCCGACCTTCGAGCGTTCGTTGGCGCCTCGATTTCGACCAACGAATATGGAGAAATTCGATGGAACTCAAAACCCAATCGAGTTCCTCCAAATCTACACTACAGCTATCCGAGCTGCAGGAGGAGGAGAGCATGTCATGGCGAATTACCTTCCGACTGTGCTCGAAGGATCGGCGCGATCATGGCTTCTAAACCAACCATTTGAGTCGATCTACTCGTGGCAACACCTCTGTGATTCATCACCGGCTAATTTCCGTGGAACTTACAATCGCCAAAGAAAGGAGGATGACTCGCACCGATAAGACGAAACAACCATGAAACGCTACGACAATTCATCAGCGCCTACGAGTTCAAACTCTATTCCGGAAGTTTCTGACTCATCTGTGATCAGGGCTTTCAAACAGGGAGTCCGTAGCACAAGAATAACAGAGGACATCCACCTGCCACCGTCGCTGAGCTCTTTGAGATGGTTGATAGATATGCGACTGCTGCTGAAGCGGTCGAATGGAACGATACCATCGATCTCAAAGATGGCATCCCTCGGGAAGCAGGCGAAAGTGGTAAGAAAAAGGATAAAAAGGCTAGGAAATCTAAGAACAAAGCGAAAAGTCAAAAATCTCCAGATGCCAGTTCTAAGGAGGTCCTAGCCGTAAGCAATAAGGAGCCACACAACCCCAAACAAAATCCCGATCGAAGTAAAGGTAAACGCCAAGATCGGAGAAACGACAAACCCAGGTGGTGTCCTTTTCATAAAAAAGAAGGGCATGACCTTCATAACTGCCGAGTTTTCTTACGGAAACTCGAGGACTATTATTCTGGCAAAGGGCCACTTCCTATTCTTGAACAGGTGGGCCAAACCAGTGGACAAAAGGAGTCGGACGATGAGGAGATTCCGTTCCAGGACCCGCAGCACACCATTGATCACATCTATGGGGGGTCTTCGGCATACGATTCACGAAGACGGTGGCGATCGAACGTGAGGTAAACACAATCGACTCTCCTCTTGTCAATAAATTATCAAGTGGTGGAAATCACCCTTGCTTTCGAGAAAGGTGATTGTCCGATACCTTCGACTAGACCAGGTCGGTTTCCGATCGTAGTCGAACCCACCATCAACAATTGTCGAGTCAATCGAGTTTTAGTTGATGGTGGAAGCTCGTTAAATATACTATTTACGAGTACCCTGGACGAGATGCAAGTACCGAGGACAAAGGTAAGACCGGTACGATATTCATTTCATGGAATCGTACCGGGGTCTTCGGCCAAACCCATTGGCCAAGTTTCTCTTCCTTTAACGTTTGGATCACCAAGCAATTTCAGGACAGAGAAAGTCTCCTTTGATGTAGTCGATTTCGATACGGCATATAACGCCATACTCGAACGACCTACTTTGGCAAAATTTTTGATAGCTACTCACTATGGGTACCAATGTCTTAAGATGCCAGGTCCCAAAGGAGTGATCACAATATATTGTGACAAGAAGATGGCGCATTCCTGCGACCGTCGTTCCCTTGAGATGGTTGGACAACTACCAACTCGAGGCGAAGTCACCTTCGACTAGCAAGTCGAAGCCTAAAGCCTGCACCTAAGCCGAACGACCAGGTCAAAGAGGTTCCTCGGGACGCAGAGGAGCCCTCAAGACTGTTCGCATTGGGGATTCTTCCGACCCTAAATAGGAAGACGCCCTCATCACCTTCCTCCGTGCAAACGCGATGTCTTTGTGTGGCAAGCATCCGACATGCCCGAGTCCCAAGGAATGTGATCGAGCACAGGCTAGCCTTACTACCGATAAACTACCCAGAAACAAAAGTTACGAGATTTGCCCCGATCGACGAGATGCTATTAGGTCGAATTGGACAAGTTGCTTAAAGCAGGCTTTATAAGAGAAGTCAAGCACCCAGAGTGGTTGGCCAACCCTGTAATGGTTAGAAAGTCTAACGGCAAATGGCGTATGTGGGTAGACTTTACTGATCTTAATAAAGCTTGTCCAAAAGATGATTTCCCTTTACCTCGCATTGATCAGCTGGTTGACTCTACTGCAGGATGTGAAATGTTGAGTTTTCTAGATGCATACTCTGGTTATCATCAGATCAGTATGCATCGAGAAGATGAAGAAAAGACCACATTTATTAAACCATTTGGAGTATTGTGCTATGTCAAAATGCCATTCGGCCTAAAAAATACTGGAGCTTCTTTTCAACGTTTGATGCAAACGACTTTCGCTCCTCAACTAGGCCGAAATTTGGAAGCCTATGATGATGACCTAGTCGTAAAAAGCACCAAACGACTCGAACATATCACAGACTTGCAGGAGACTTTCGACAACCTAAGAAAACACCAATTGAAACTAAATCCCGAGAAGTGTGTGTTCGGGGTCTCTTCAGGAAAATTGCTTGGATTCCTGGTTTCTGAACGGGGAATCGAAGCAAATCCCGAAAAGATTAAAGCCATCACTCAGATGCGCCCCCCGACCACGAAAAAAGAAGTCCAAAAACTTACAGGGTGCATGGCGGCTTTAAGTCGTTTTATAGCACGACTGGGAGAAAAAGGACTGCCTTTCTTCAAACTTCTAAGGAAACATGAAGGTTTCGAATGGTTAGAAGAGGCTAACTTAGCCTTCGAGGAAGTCAAGAGGTATCTTACGAGTGCTCCTGTCCTAGTTTCCCGGAAGCTAGGAGAGACGCTCTTAATTTACCTAGCTGCCACGCCACAGGCAGTAAGCGTAGTGCTGGTCGTAGAACGTGAGAACATACAACGACCAAAGATACTACGTGAGTGAGGTTTTGCACGACCTAAGGAGCGCACCTCGTGTTCAAAACTTCTTTATGCCCTCCTCATGTCTTCGAGGAAACTGCGGTATTATTTTCAGACGCATAAACTAGCTGTGTCGTCTGAGTTTCCCTTGGGAGCGATCCTCCAAAATAGGGAAACAGCGGGACGCATGGCAAAATGGTCAGTCGAACTTGGGGCGTTCGACATCCATTTCGTGTCCCGAACGGCCATTAAATCCCAAATCTTGGCAGACTTTGTCGCCGAATGGACAAATCTGAACTGCTCAGATCCCCAAGATCGATTCCCACGATCAGTGGATGATGTACTTTGACGGGTCACTTACGATAAGTGGCTCGGGGGCTGGGGTGGTCCTGGAATCTCCTACCGGAGAAACCTTAAAGTATGCCATACAATTAAACTTTCAGGCCACTAATAACGTGGCGTAGCGACGGTTTGCTAGGCGGCATACGAGTTGCGAAGCACTCTCGATTCGACGATTGCTCGTAAGAGGAGACTCTCACTAGTCGTGAATCAAGTTGGAAAGGAGTATCGATGCTCCAATTCGACCATGTCCCTACATCTATCGAATACGAAAGTTAGAAAAGCACTTTTGGGCTTTGAGGTACAATTTATCCCCGAAGGATAATTTCCTCATGCACCAACTGCTCGCTCTAGCTTCCTCTCGATCCGTAGTACCAAAGGGTGTTCTTGGAACACTTCGAAACCGCCCATAGTCGCATTTAACCGAGACACCTTCTATAGAAACAGCCTCTCTAGAGTACGAAGATCATGGATGGCGCCCATTTATGAGTATCTTCAAGAGGGTTCCTTACCCGATGACGATCTAGAATCAGATCGATTATCCCGAAAAGCCAAAATGTATACTTTGGTCGAAGGTGTTCTTTATAAAAGAGGAACCCAAGGGGTGCTCATGCGATGTATTCCGCAAAGCGAAGGATTAAAACTCCTTCACGACATACACGGAGGGATCTGTGGAACTCATACTTCCTACAGAACACTGGTTGGTAAAGCTTCTTGACAAGGTTTTTATTGGCCAACAGCCCTCTACGATGCCAAGGAGATGGTTAAAAGATGTGTACAGTGTCAGTTTCATAGCCGGCAAATACACCAACCAGCTCAGGCGTTGCAGACAATTCCTCTGTCATGGCCTTTTGCAACTTGGGGTCTCGATATCCTAGGACCATTACCCAGAGCTCCAGGAGGTTTCGAGTTCCTGTTTGTGGCTATTGATACGTTCACAAAATGGATAGAAGCCTAACTCGTGGATCGATAACAACGAAGCGACAAACGGTTCATGATGAGATGCGTGATCACTCGATTCGAGTACCAAGTCGAATTATCACGGATAACGGTAAACAATTTACAAGCGCAAAATTTCAGAATTTTGCGACGAGTTGGGAACTCGCTTGTGTTACGCCTCGTCGCACACCCCAAAGCAACGGAGCGATCGAAAGCGAACGGCCGATAATGAAGGGAATCAAGACCCGAGTCTTCGATCACCGGTAAAGCGCCGGGGCTTGGGTACAGGAATTACCTTCGTGATATGGGCAAATCGTCGACGACTAGCCGAGCTACGGAGAAACACCTTTCTTTCTAGTTTTTGGTGCCGAAGCCATGCTTCCTCCGTAAATTAAGATCAGTCGAAAGAGTCGACAAGTTTCACGACTCGTCTCAAGAACATCTTCGAGCGCATTTACATCAACTCGCTCAAGAATAGAGGAACAAAGCTTTATTCCGTTCGCGGTCTACCAACAAGCCCTCGCGCAGATACTATGATCGTAGGTTCAACCTCGCAGCCTCGCTGCAGGTGATTTGGTATTGAGACTTATCCAATCCCAGTCTAATCGGAACAAACTTTCCCCCAAGTGGGAAGGTCCTTACACTGTGGTCGAAGTAACGTGTCCGGGATCGGTACGACTTGCAATGGAAGACGGCCGTGTTCTCTCAAATTCTTGGAACATTGACCAGTTACGCAAATTTTATGTGTAACAAACTTCAACGGCAATAAAGCAATAGGTTCTCCCTATCTTTTTTGTCTATTTTGAATTTCGCTTTTATCCTTTCGACCATTTTTTCTCTCATCCTTCCTGTACAATGGTTAGCAAAAGGACGATACATTTAGTCGAAGTCTCTCCTCTCTGCATGTGGTTATGCCCGCTGGAAGGAGCTTCCTAATATCGCTTCGTTCTTAAACAATCGGTACAAAGCTTTTTGAGCTCAGAAAAATGGTCGAAAGTTGTTAAGTGAATTCATATCACCTTAGCTTATTTCGAAAAATAAACTGAGAAGAGTAACCTTTTCTTTGAGATGCATTCGGCTACCTTTTCAAATAACTTGATTAGTTTTACTGGTCGAAGGAAGAAACACACTTAGTCGAAGCCTCTCTTGTCTGCACGTGGTTCTGCCCACTAGACGGAACTTCCTAATGTCGTTCAGTTTCCTACTTTTGCTGCCAGAACAACTAAGTTCGGAAAGATGAATGTAGCCGAATGAATCTTTAAGGTACTCGAGAAGCTTGTTTCACTCTAGTCGTCATTATCGAGTTAATTAATCTGGTCGGAGATGGTAACATCACCTAGTCGAAGCCTTTTTTCTCTGCACGTGGTCCTGCCCACTAGAGGGAACTTCCTAGCGTCGATCTGTTTCTACTCTTTCGACTAGTGCAAACAAGTCGATATTTGACAACTCTAAGACGAACAAACCTCTCTGTTTTTTCAGAACCCTTTCTTTACTACTTACCTAGTTTATTAAAAATAAACTAAGTAAGTAGCCGGGGGCTAGGATAAAGTTATAAACATGACTTCATTTCTTAGTCTAATTTTTTCTAAAGATATCATCCTACGAGTTACTAACTACTCTATGAGATGATTCACAGGAAAGATACGGAAGGAAGGAGGAATCGCTCATATCTGGTCTAACTATTTCTTCTTTTATCTTACGAGTACTATTTACTCTACAAGATAATTTGCAGGAAAAAGGATCATATATTTAGGCGTCACCACCAAAAAAGACTTGTTTATACAAGAATATATTACAAGACTACTCTGTCTAGGGAGATTCTATCTGCATCTCCTCTGCGACCTTCTCGCCAACCGACTGCATCTCTTCGATCAGCTTCTCGGCTTCAGATTCGGTGCAGTCGAAGTCGGCTTCAACAGAATGAAGATTAAGGTTAGGATCGCAGGCCTTGAGTTTTGCTAAAACAAAACTCACAGCTCCTTTGACCGCTTCCCTTATTGAATCGTTCTGATTGGCCTTCAGAGTAGATATCATCTCGTTCAGAGTACCGACTTGTTCCCCAATGGCACTCGTATGAGCGACCATCGTGTCGTCACGAGGAACAACCCTCCCGGCACGAAGCCCATCGATTACATTGTTCAGAAGTGAGATATTATCTTGAAGATTGATCTTCATTGATTTTGTCTCCTCCTGGGAATAAGTCGAAGCCTCATGGAGTCGCTTTATTTCAGTCAATCGGTCTGATAAGAGCGAGGATTGAATAAGAAAAACGATTCTATGAGAAGATAGAATGAATAAATAGCGGTAAAGTTCTACTTACTACCTAATTGAGAACAAGTTCTCAATCTCTTGGTCTTTCTCCTTCGCGATCCGGAGATTTCATGGACAACGGAGGTCTTCTCATTAACCTCACCGAGAGCCCCATTTTGGATGAAGGGTCTTATTTTCGACTTCTTTTTCTACAAAAGAATAAGAGGTCAAAAAGCAAAGGGATGCAGAAACCAAGATTAGAAGCAGTCGTAGTAATACGTACTATTTAATTTTTCCTGCAACTGTTTAGTTGCAGAGTTAGCCTCCTGAAGCTTCTTCAGGAGGTCAGTGACTTTGTCCCTCAGCTTCTTTGACTCGGCTTTTTCAAAGTCGAGCGAATCAGCCAAGGTCTTTTCGTCGCTCTTAAACGTGCAAAGATAAAAGAGCAGACATGAAAACAAGTGGTCATAAGCATTTCTATGACCAATGGGTAGTCGTAAGTTATTCTACGACTACCCCCTAGTCGTAAGTTTTTTCTACGACTAGTATAAGTCGTAAGCTTTTCTACGACAACTGGTTACGAGTGTCACTCACCACCTCTCTGCTTGTTCGCAGAGTGTTGCCTTTTCTTGTCGAAGCTTGACAAGTTGCCGATTGTACTCACAAATCGTAGCAACTTGCTCAACGGCTCTCTGAAAAAGAGAGAAACGATAAGATAAAGAGATAAAACCCTAAGTGAGTATCGATAAATACTTACGTTCATGTTTGACCAAGCAAACATGGAGACTATTCGTGATGGATCCTTCAGCCCATCCATCTCCTCGACTCGCTTCCACCATACCCCTGCAAGTCGTTCATTGTCAAATACGTCTCCGCAATTGACAATGCTACTGGGGTGGGGAACTCGATCGCGGGAGCGGTAGGCGGAAGATCCTACGATGGAGTCAGGGCCAAAGAAGTCAGAGCAAAAGTTGAAATACTCCTCTTCCTCCGACTGCGTGGCGTGAACTCCACCGAGAGCCGAGGAACATCCTCAACGACCTCCTTGCCGCACGGCGGTCAGCGCCTCGCCGCCGTCGCCTCTCGGTGCCTCCTCGAGCTTGTGTGGCCTCCATCACGGTCTACGACGACTCGGATGTCGTGCGACTTCAACATCATAGGACTTCGTGGCGACTTCCAAGAATCGCAAATTCTTCTCGCAGCAGGGGCGGTAACTAGATCTTCAACTCATCGCCGTTGTCGCACTTCTTCGGTTGAAGGGGTGATAACGGGATCCTCTATGAGAGTTCCCCAAATTTGAAGGCGGCCGAGAATCGCAAAGCGCAACAATAAGTCAACAAATAAAACAGTAAGTAGTCATCACACTTATGTGTTTTATTTTACATACCTCTGTGCGCTGGACCTAACCCGAAATTTGGGAGCAACCTTCCCAACGGAAGATTTCTTCTCAACCGCCATTGGTTGAGATGCACTCGGGGCAACAGGAGTCATCTCCTCCCGACTTCCCGGGTGGACGAGATCAGTCTCGACCACCCTGAGAATGCTGCTTCCCCTGGCTTTAGATTCCACCAGAGCAGCTGTTTCCTTCACAAAAGACATGAACTCCTTCCAGTTCTCTTTTTCTAGCTGTCTTACAAAGCCGCGAGAGCAGAAACTGCGAAGGACTTGTCATCGTAGTAGAAAGGTACCTTAACTTTGGGGACCTTGCGCTTAAGGGCAAGAGCCTCTTCTTCTGCTCTCTTTCATGCCGCGGCTATATCTGCGGCAAACTTAGCAAAAGGAGCAGGAGGAGCAGAACTCGAACCCCCTTGTCGCCAACTTTTGCGGTCGGTAGCTTCTTAGATGGAGGACTTCACGACTCGTCTGCGTAGTCGTCCCTACAACCACCAGCTCGACTTCCTCGTCGTCTCGGCGGTTCTCCATGCCAACTTTCTGTTGAATAAGGAGAAAAGTGGTATGTATGATTAGCTCAAAAATTATAAGTATTTCTACGACTTTATCTAATCGTAAGTCATTCTACGATTACGTTAAGTCGTAAGTTTTTCTACGACATTGTCTAATCGTAAGTTATTCTACGATTACATCCGGTCGTAAGTGTTTCTACGATCAGTACCCAGTCGTAAGTTTTTCTACGACAAATCAGCTAGTCGTATACTATTCTACGACAATAAAACACCTAAAGGCAGAGTCGTTTGATTACCTTTAGGCGCCTTTCTTTCTCCTCTGTGGTCAAAACCGCGAGGATTTGAGGGGCCGCCATATTCGACGGATGCTTCTCGCAGATGAGCCGGACACGTGCGTCAACCTCCGTCTGCGAAAGATCTGGCAATATGGACAATTCGATTAAACAGACTAAATCAGGGTTAACCATGGATAAAACCAAAAGAGTAAGTCTTTCTACTCACCGTCCTTGTAGTCCCTGGTTGGGTCGTCCTTTCCTGAGTACCTCCACATGGGAGGGACCCTTGTCTTCAAAGGACTAATCCGGCGCGTGATGAAGTCCTTCACCACGTGCCAACCGGTGAGCCCCTCCGACTTCAAGTCTTTGATAGCTTGAATATAGGGGGCTATCCGGTCGAGATGCTCGAGTCGAGTCCCGGAAGAAGATCGCTCTGCGGCTGTCCAACGAACGAGAGGCTATCTTCCTGGGTAACCTCCCAGTAGAACCACCTCTTCTTCCAACCCGGCCAGGACGACCGGGTAAACATCTGAATATACTCCTTCGACTTGTTGTCATGGAGCTTCAGACCACGGCTACCAGCGATCATGGCTTGGCGAGCCATTCCATAATAATACTGGAACAGCTCGAGGTCCGCCGGAATCCCTAGGTAGGCCTCACACAAGTACACGAATACACTTAACATCGTGATGGAATTAGGACCAAGGTTCACTAATTCCACCCTGAAGTGCTCGAGTACGAGCGTGAGGAAAGGGTGAGCAGGCAATCGAAGGCCACACTCATAGTAAGCCTAGAAGACGGGAATTTGGCCTACCTCTCCCGAAGGCCAATGCTGCCCATTCGCCGCAATCCAAGTCACGAGAAGACCCTCGGGGATCTTCTCGGCGGTGACCAAAGCAGTCATTTTTGCATCGTCCATCTTCGACTCGGCCCATTCAGAGACAATCCTAGCCATTTTTTCTCTCAAGAACGAGAGGATTTAAGGTTGGGAAAGCTTCAAGAAAATGTACGGAGTCACCGGCGGCGGAAGAAACAAGAAAGCAATAGATCATTGGGTAAAAGGTAAGAACCTAAGTTCTTCCCTGCGGCCCGCTTTATAACCGCACAGTGAGATGAAGCGTCGCGTAATCCCAACGATGCCACCGCTCGAATCGTTTCAACGACGGGCTTTTACGCCCAATGGAAAGTCCCAAGACACCTTTTCACACCTCAAGTGAAATTACCATCTTGACTCCCGGGTCAAGTGAAAAACCAACCAGGAAAAACCTTATTTCCGGTTTTAAGGCTACGACGGCTTCGAAGTCGTAAAACATCTCGTAGTCGTGACAACCTTAAACCAATTACCTCGATCAAGCATATTCCTGGTCGAGAGAAACAAGGGTTGAAGAGTTTTTCCTTCAACGTTTTCCTAACGACCCCATAGTGGTCAAAGGATCGTCTATGACCCTTCACTCAAGTAAGTTATTTTCACTTGAAGCTGAGGGGCTAGATGACGAGGATCTAAATAATCCTCATTTATTTACTCCACAATCAAGAAATATGACGTCATAAGACATACCCCTTAGAACATCAAAAGGGAAGAACTAGTCAGGAAGTCGTAGACCACCCTACGACTACCCCCCTGGTCGTAAGCTCTTCTACGACCACGGGATAATCCCTACGACTACCCCCCTGGTCGTAAGCTCTTCTACGACCACGAGATAATCCCTACGACTACCCCCTGGTCGTAAGCTCTTCTACGACCATGGTATAATCGTTACGACCACTACCTAGTCGTAAGCTCTTCTACGACTATGGTATGATCGTAACGAGTATGTCTGGTCGTAAGTTTTCCTACGATCGGGGCCTGCTACTGGTTCCTCACGACTTACTGGACCCACCCGTTTGACGGCCCATTAAACAGTGAGAATCTAAGCAGTCAAAATACGCAGTTATCTCGACATAATCAGAGATAATTCCCACTATCTCTCGATCGTAATCGATTGACAAAGATGGGGAGGTTGCTACTCCGGTAATTACTCTCATTATTACATAATAATGAGCGACTAATTAGCCTGGAAGGACAACGTCCACTATTGCTTAGTATAAATAGGTATCTGTTAGAGATAGAGGAGGGAGGCCTGGGAAAAAAGAAGAAGAAACAGAGCATACTTATTCGATTGTAATCCAAAGAGCAAATACAAGATACATAGGAGTAGGGTTGTTATTCTCACCGGAGAAGGCCCGAACCTGTATAAAAATCCCCGTGTCTTCTTCGTCTGTGTGATCAATTGTGGAGACCCCCCGAATCAAACAATCTTTACGTAAGATCGGTTCTAAAACACCGACAATACACCTTTATCCCCAGACTATACTCCACAATCACCCCCTGGTGCTCGCCCTCACCCAACGGGTATAGCACGCAACTACCGTCGTTGTTTCCATGGCTCGGCCAAAGGAAAAGAGAAGATGGAAGAGCAGGGACCCAGTCATCAGGTGGATAAAGAAGAAGAAGAGGAGGATCCTGAAGAGGAATTCATCTACACCATCAATAACCCTCCGTTTGATGGGTGGTGAAGAGATCATCTTCTACCAGCAGAATACGATAGTGTATTGTAGAGTCACCATAGTCAAGTACGGTTTTTGCTTGTAATAAAGGTTGTGTAGTATACTCTAAGCAGTATATGTCCAGCTTTTGTAAGATGTTTGTGTGACTTACGTGAAATATAAATAAGTTTGTTTTCACTATCAGTATCTGTATTCCATCTATGTCAAAATTTCATTCCTTCCCTTCATCTTAATCTACATGTTCTATTTGCACTTAACCTAAATCTAAATCTTACTTATCTTTTGTGTTTGGTCAAAACCATTGCAGAATTACATTCTCAAGATGGCGGGAATGAGAACAAGAAATAATTCACAGAATGAAGCTAATACAACATAACAACAGCCAAGTTTGGCAGAAGTTTTAGCTATGACGGCAAGAAACTGATTTTAGGCAGAACAGAACCAAGTAAGAATGATGGAGCAGCATACTAGACTTCTGGAGCAAATTACCACCAGATCATCAGCTACACCACAACCAGGGACTAATAATGGGGGGAGTAACTCCAACTTTCAGATGGGCCGATTTTCAGAAGACAAGACCCCCAACATTCACAGTATCTCCAGAACCTCTAGCAGCTGATGATTGGCTGCGGGATATTGAGAGGAAGTTAGATACCATCCAATGCAGTGATAAAGAGAAGACTTTATTTGCTTCTCATCAGCTACAGGGACAAGCTACAGCTTGGTGGATGAATCACCAAACCCTCTAGTCAGACAGGGATATACCTTGGCTAGAATTTAAGGAAGCATTCCTTAAAGCACATGTCCCTGTACGCACAATTGCAGCTAAACGCCAAGAGTTTCTTGCTCTCAAGCAAGGAAGCCGCACAATGACAGAATACTTGCATCAATTTAATCAATTAGTAAGATATGCTCCATAATAGGTGGATACAGAAGCCAAGAAAATGGAAATGTTTACAGAGGGATTGCAGGAGTCACTGAAATTGCATATTTTAGCTCCTGATTTTAATGATTTAGCATCTATGGTGAATAAATTGTTAATCTCCGAAGAGGCCAATGGTGAAATGGAAGAAACAAGAAAGAGGAAAATGAAACAAATGGCACCATCTGTGAGTGCACCAAGGGGGAGAATGATGCCACAACCATCCTTCAGATTTCAGCCAAGGCCACCAATGAATCCAGCAGCAAGACCACCTTTCAGTGGGAATAGACCAACCACAGTTCAATGTCATACTTGTGGAGAAAACCATTATCAGAAAAATTGTCCTCAGAAATCCTTAAATTATTATCATTGTGGACAACCTGGTCATTTCAAGGGACAATGTCCATTAAAGAATATGGCATCAGATGCAGCTAAGGCTCAAGTAAGAAATCAGGCACAAAGCAACCAAATTGCTCCCACCTTCCAAGCCAGCAGAGGAGGAATGCTACAGCCTAGAAGCCAACACAGGAAGCCAGGACAATTCTCAAGAGGACAGTCTGCACCAGCACCAACTCAAGGGAAAATTAATCATATCACTACTCAGGATGCAGCTGAGGCTACAGATGTTATTGTCGGTATGTTTCTACTCCATGCAATATCAGCTTTAGTTCTTTTTGATCCAGGAGCTACCCATTCAGTTCTTTCTTTGGATTTTGCTATGGAGAGTTGTTTGCAATTGATTGCTTTACCAAATCCCTATGTGTTATAAACACCCAGGACTAGAATGAAATTTCAATATAAGTGTAGTGGCCTAAACCTAGAAATTCAAGGGGTCAGTTTTAAAACAGAATTGTCGGTACTCCAGATGAAAGGCATAGATGTTATTCTAGGAATGGATTGGTTATCAAAATACAAGGCTACAGTTGATTGTGAAAATAAGTTAGTCATACTGAGAAATTCAGAGGGCCAAGAGGTTTCAGTTACAACGAATCATTCCTTAATGGAAGAACAAAAATAGAAGATTAGCAGTATTGTTTCAGAAACCACCATGCAGATGTTTGTAATTGAAGAATATCTGGATGTATTTCTAGAAGAATTGCCTGGAAAACCTCCAGATAGAAAGATTGAACTTGCAATAGAATTGGTACCAGAGACCAAACCTGTGACCAAGGCACAATACAGAATGGCAACAAGTGAGCTAAAAGAGCTCAAGAAACAGTTGGATGATTGTAACATCCCAATTTTGGACTTGTGTTTCAAATGTAAGAAAATGAGTAGAAATTAAAACTTTTTCTTACATTATATAGTTCTTGTATGTTCTAAACAATTCCTGTACAAGAATTGTGGAAATACAAAGTCACAAGTCTTTTGATCCAAAATCTTGTCTTCCAAAAACATTCTTGTCAAATGTTGTGATCATCCTTTGAAAATGTTTTTCCCTAGTTCCTGTGATGGTATGTGACCCCTCTGAAAAATTGCACAATTTTTAGAAATTGTTTGAATATTTTTAGAAGGCAGTCAAACTTGGTTGACTTTTAGTCAAACCTTAAACCAGAGCCTTGCAGAATTTTTGGAGAAAAATGCACTGCATATAAACCTCTGAAAATTTTATACAAGGTTAATATCTGAGTTAGCAAGCTCCAATAAAAATTTCAGAATTTTTAGAGTTGTTTTGCTGTTTCAAATAAATCCTCAAAGTCTCAGCTCAGTTTGTAACCCAAAGTCTGATTTCACTGTTCGTTGGGTGCGAGTCAGACTCGGACTCGAGCCACTTGACTTGGTCCAGTCAACTAACTGCACCGGGCCTCTTTTTAAAAGCGCGCAGACGCTGTCAGCTGTTGATCTTTAATCGAGCGGCCCTCGTTCGAGAGAACATTCGGACCTCCGAATGCAACCTCTTATCGTGACCGTTCATTCCTGATCCAAGGGTTCGCGATCTTCTCTGTTGATTTAAACCTCAGGGACCTTGGGTGAACCTTAGCCGTTAGATCTTGATCCAACCGTCCAGATCATCGGAGGACGTTCGGACCTCCGATTGTTTCGTTCGATCTGAGCCGTTGGATTAAAATCCAATGCTCACAATCTCCTCTATTGTATTTAAACCTCTGGAGCTTCAAGAAATCTGAGCCATCCATTTTAAATCGAACAGTCCATAATCACCCCAGCCTTTTTCGGTCGTCTTCAACCTCGCGCCGTGCGTGAACAGAGAAAGAGAGAGGGAGGCATGGTACTGTCAAATCTTGTTCCCTTGTCAGCGTCTCTTTTTGCCGGCAATTCGTGGGCGCAGGTGTTTTCGGCCATACCCATGCCCTACTCCTGCACCCCATCACTCCTTTTTCGGGCTATGGCAGCCCTATGAACCTAACACCCGTGATTATCATTTTTGTTGGCCAAACCCTAATCCTTTAGCTATTTAAGGTCCCCAAACCCTTCCTGGTGTTCTTTTACACCATCCATGGCTCCTTCTCTGGTTGAGGAGCTCAGAACACCAAAAACACCAAAATCGCCATTAATGGCCGTGAAGCTCTGTTGATTGGTTTGGTGTTCCAGTGGTTCTTTTTCAAATGCTCTTGTACCCTTTTCAGCTCCTTAATGCCCTAATCATTTCCCCTCACTCAATTTTGGGTTTCATTCTCAGGATTTGACAAATTTGGGGTTTGTTCAAATTCGGCCGAAACCATCCCCTTTCTTCCTCAGCTCTGGTAAGTGGTTATTTTTTCAATTATTTGCTCATGAACCTTCTTTAAGCTTTGTTGAAGCTATCATGACCACCCGGTGGTGTTCATTTTGCTCAGGTGATCGTTTTCGTATCATCTTCTTCAACTCCGGCGAGTTCCTTCTATGTCAAAGCTGCTCCGGCCATCTTTGAAGCTCTTCTCGGTTAAGGTAGCTTCTTATTAGTCCCTAGAGGCCGTGGCACTCGCTTCCTTGAACTGCAGCGGAGCTTTTTGCTATTTTCGCTTTTGGCAGTAAAATCCCCCATCTTCATTTTCCGGCTCGCCGGCGTTTAGGACCGTCGCCGCCGGCGAGGTCACCACCGTTGGATCCGCAAGACTATTGTGAATCCATTTTGATACTTGGTGGGCACCGCCGTGGCCGGAGTCGCTGGCGACAAGTCGTAGATCCCGCTCAGGTTTTGTCGGGCGTAATCGCCCGTTTGCGGTCGTCATTATTACACCATTAATGATCTATCATTGCTAATCATTAGGGATTATTAATGTGTCTTAATTCTGGTCCCCTATCTCACTGACATGTGGACCCGCTCATTAAACTCCTCCCAGCGCTTTTAAACTCACATGGGTGAGTGCGTATCGAGTTGTTAAGCGTGGACCGTCGATCTTGTGATCAACGGCCCAGATCTTTAGGACTATCAGACCGTCCGAGTTTCCTAATCTCTCTCGATCGTTCATCTCGTGATGAACGGCTGAGATTCATTTGTTATTCGGACTCCCCGAAGAGAAGTGCGCTCTGAGCCGCTCATCTCCAGATCTGCGGCTGTGGATGACCGAGGCAACCGCACTATCCGATTGTTTCCGTCCACATTGACCGTTGGATCTTGATCCAATGGTGGGCTCCTTTTAGGAATCGCACGTGTGCGCTGTTTCCGGCGCGCGTGGGCCGTAGGATTTTAGATCAAAGGCCCACAAGCGTCCACGTCTTTTCTTTTTAGTTAAGATCTGTTTGGTTTCGGTAAGTCTTTATTTATCTACTGAAAATAGTTTTAAACTTTAGAAACTCATAATTAATTCATTTTAAATCCTTTTCAGTTGTTTCCAACTACATTAAATTCATGATTAACTAGAGTTTAATCTAAAAATGCATTTAGGCATATTTCTGTAATGGGAAATTTTGTAACTCAAATAACTTGATTTCTGCCATTTTGAATATTCCAGTAATAGAATTAAAACTTGTAAAATACATATCTTTTTCTGAAAAATTCCAATTTGTGCAAAATCAATCTTGTTAAATTCCTCTGTTAGTATACTTTAATATGGAATAGGTTTTGGTTGTAGTTATGTTTCTATAAAATGACTTGCACTAAGTTTACAACTTAGAAAAATCATGAATAAATCATTAAAACTCCAAATTTAGTAAACTCGACTTTGCTAACCTTAGGATGTCATAATTTACCTGCTATAAAAATTTCAGGACTTAGATCATTTTAGAAATTTTTGCCATGAACAGTGCCAGTAATTAATTTAGTAAATTTATAGGCTGAGAGAGTGTATTTTAGCTATAACTTTTGCATACTAAAGCCTAATTGCATGATTCTTGTTCCTAAAATTGTCTAAAATCATACCCTTGCTTTTGTGTGAATTTCATGAGTTTTTGATATCTTTTGCTGTTGAAGTCTATTGGGTGTTCTTCGTTCTTATCGGTTATCGCCTTTTCACGTTAGGTTCCGAAGATAATATTGATATTGATTCTGAGCCACAGCCATCAGATCCTACACTCCGGCAAGGCAAGCAGATGTAGCATTATTTGATCATGTTGTTCCTACTATTTTCAAATTCTAATATATTGTTTGCAAATTCTATGTATGCATTGCCATGTTGTTTTAACTATTGTCGATAGTTAACCCGATGATGCATTATCGATGAGGCAAATGTTTATCCTCTACTGCTGAGCCTAGGTTTATCTCGCTGTGATTTTGGGTTCGTTGGATGAACCCTTGTCACTTAGTAGTTTACGAGTTTGTTGCTTAGCCATGCTTAGCTATTGGTCGAAATTGGCGGTTATCGACTTGTCGATAACCTTGATCACACAAACTTGTTATGATATCTATATTTCAACTTTGTGCCATGTTTAAATTGCAAAACTAAAACTGAAAACAAAACAATTTGTACTTGGGCACAATGGTAAGATGGCATGATTTTTGGGTGTGTTTGGAATGCTGCCCTAGTCATTTAAGGACCGAGTTACTTGCGCCACCGTTCTGAGCATTCCTGCGTCTGACCACACTAGAGGGTATGGGATCTCTCTTGACTTAGTACTTTGGTGTGTGTTGGCTACGAGTCGCAGGAGCGCATGTGTGCGTCGCGTTGTGGTAAAATAAGATGGTTGTGTGTGGCAGCATTGTAGTTGTCCAAAAAGCTTTACCCCGAGGGGTAGTTACCTTTTTGGCTTTACAATGTAAGCGTATGGGTTTCTATCCATACGAGCGACTCGTAGTTGGTACACAATATTGGAAATGTCTCGTAGGACTTAGTCGTGCCGGCATACCAAAGGAAGTGTGCTAAATCATGTGGCTTAAAGGCGGTCTGAAGTGTGCGTACATTGGTACACCCCTGCAGGGTTTTTGAACTATTCGAATAGCCTCGTCCTAGGTTATAGACATGCTCGGAAACGCCCCGTGAGAACTAGACTACAACATTTAAATTAAAACTTGACGGGTGGTATGAATCAGGGATTCATGCTATGTGTGGTGACTATTGGGATAGTCACTTCTAGGTGGTTACTTGATAATTATTGTTACTCGCTGTTATTTCAATGATTAAAACTGATTTGTTAAACTGCGTTCAATCTATTACATTATTGCAAATGAAAATTGCTTTATGCGTCCAAATAACCATATAACCAATTTCCTTTGATACAGCTTTCATATAGCTATGTATAGGCTTGTTACTCGTAAGTCTTGCGAGTACATTGTTGTACTCATCTGCATTGCTTGTTGTGTGCAGAGGAAGAAGGTGAGCCCGAAAGGCCTCACTTTTGTGAGTTGTGCTGTGGCAGTGTGTGGGGCAATTAGCTCGGCGGCCCGGTCGGTTGCCCTGTGGTATTATGTGGCTAACCGGTCGTCTTTTGGTTTAAGCCATCTTGTGGCATGTGAGGACCCCAATTTATTTGGCTTGTAATGCTTAACCAACCACCTGGTCCTAGCATCACAAATCAAATAAACCGATCCTCGAGATATGTATACTTCCCAGAAAGCAGTATACACACCTCACCAAAAAATTATGCATCAACTCCATTCCAAACATAGAGTCCAAACATCATGCTACTAAGCAGAAAGTAACAACAGTAGAGTTATTACAGACAATGGCCGACCGGCCAAAAGATACACAAATAAACAAGACAGACAGCGGAAGCAAAAGTGCCATAAGATGGCTATAAACAAAGCCAATCAGTGTGCCTTCAACCCACAAGGCATCTGACCGGACCGCCAAGCCTAGTCGTCGTACACGAAGCGGCAGCAGAACTCACAGAAGTGAGGCCCTTGGGGCTCACCTTCTTCCTCTACAACAAAAACATTAAGCAAAGCCAATGAGTACAAAGATTGTCTTTGTACTCGCAAGACTGACGTGTGAACTAGCAGACCTGTTCATATGCTACATGCAGGCTTATCTGGTGGAGGCCATATGTTTCATTTGCATAAAGCTAACTTTATTTGCAATAATGTAATACAGTTTAAAGGCAAGTTTTTAATTCATTTTTACTGTTGAAATAACTGCGAAATAAAGATAGATACAAGTAACCACCTAGAAGTGACTATCCCAATAGTCACCACAATATAGCACGAATCTCCAGATTCGTACCACCCTGCAAGTTTTAATTTAAAAGGTTGTAGTCTAACTCTTGAAAGACCTTGCCAAGCGTGTCCATAACCTAGGACGAGACTATTCGAATAGTTTTAACCCTGCAGGGGTGTACCACTGTACCCACACTTCAGACCGCCTTTAAGCCAAAGCACACTTAGAAGGTATGCGGCACAGCTAAGTCCTACGAGACTTTTTCCAATATTGTGTATTAAGTACGAGCCGCTCGTATAGATAGAAATCCATACGCTTACATGGTAAAGCCGAAAAGACAACTACCCACTCAGGATAAAGCTTTTCGGACAACTACCATGCTCCCAACACCATCCCTCCTGCGACCTCCTGCAACCCGGAGCCAATACACGCCAAAGTACTAGGTCAAGAGAGGTCCCATACCCTCTAGTGTGGTTAGCACGCTAAAATGCTTGGTTTAGTGTAACAAGATGTTCGGTCCTTGTTGACTCGGGCACCTTTCCAACACACCAGATCACACCAAAACTTACCATTGTGCCCAAGTCTAAATCGTTTTTGTGTTCATTTTTAGTTTTGCAATTAGACATAGCACAAGTCGGAACATAAGAACAATAATAATTTTATGTGATCAAGATCACCGACTAAGTCGATGATCGCCCAATTCTCTGGAAGCTAAGCATGGCTAAGCAACCGAATTAAGTAATCTACTAAGTGATAAGAGTTCATCCAACGAACTCTAATCACGACAAGTAACCTAGGCTAAGGTAGTAGAGATCAACATTTCACCTACAGGATATGCAGCTGCGATTTAACTAAACAATTTAACACAAATTAAGCAATGCATACATACAGTTGAAACAAAATATTAGACTTTAAAATACTGGGATTAACATGATCAAACTGCTTGCCTGGCTGCTATTGCTCAGAATGCTCAACCTGTTGCAGAGGATCACTTTCGAGAATACCAGAATCGTCGCAAACTATCGATCGAGCAAAAACAGCGAATAAGAACAAATAACACCGACAAAACTCAATTAATCAACACAATGAAACAAACCAAAATTTACACAGCAGCCTAAGCATGTTTTAACAAAATTTTAGAAACAGAGAACAATTTATTTTAAGTTGTTATGAATTTTCTAGGAATTTTCTCAGCTAACAAACACATGAAAGCACTAGCTAAATACTTAACAAAAATTTATGAGCAGAAACAATATCTAAAACCTATCCTGATAATTAGTGCACCAAAAATGAAAATTTACAGAATTGGTTTTAGTGGATTTGGACAACTATTGAGAAAGATATGAATTTTCTAATTTGGAAAATACATAATACAGCATTTAATCAAAAACCAGATTTTTTGCTAATAGAGACAGGTTGAAACTAATTTTAGTAAATAGAACATTTAAAATGAAAATTAACAGCATTGGTTTCATGCGATTTGGAGAAAAATTGAATTAGTTATGCATTTTCTAAATTTAATTTAATTAACAGCACGAAAGAAAACCATTTCAGAAATACTAAGGCATTTTATACTTTTTCTACCGGCAACCATCTAGCCACGAGACGACAATGGCCAGCGCGAATCTCGACGGGACACCGGCAAGATAAGTGGCGTCGGCGTATTCAAAGAATACGTCTTCGACTTAACAGAACGCAATCCTCAAACACATGCCCAGATAAAATACGCTTCCCGACAGAGAAAACGTATAACGAAATTTACACAATCCTAAACTTATAGCATGGACCCACATGGCAGCGACACAGAGTATAACAGAATGGTTGGATTAACTGATTTCCTAAACGCGATTAACAGAGAGGGCCCACAAGACAGAGACTCAAACTAAACAAGATTAGCGCTAAACTAATCACCACCGGCGGTTCACCGGCGCGCACAGGGACGGCGGGGCGGTCGCGCAGTGGATCTCGCGAACCAGAAGGTTTCAAGGCGAGTGAGTGGTACCTTAAGGTTCGCAACGATCTCGCGAACCCGGTGACGGTGACGCGGAGCCCGATGGTCGACGGAGATGAGCTCGCGACGGCCGGAGGCAGAGAAGAAGGTGCGGTGCTCGCGGAGAAGGTGCTACAGGCGATGAGAGGCTTCGGGAAAGCGCGCACCAGATTCGCCTTGACGACAGGAAAAATAAGCACACGACCACGACGACGATGGAGCACCGAGGCAGCCGGAATCGTTGCGGCGGCGATATACCGAGCCCAAGGAAGAACTGGTCGCGCTACCTCGGTGATGCACCAAAGAGGAAAACAAGACTTCCATTAGACTCAGTGGATCAGGGCGATCCTAAGGGACCAAACGCCGAAACATGATACTCACTAGATCGCTAGAAAGCTTACAGGACCAAGATCACCGGAGGCGGAGACGATGAAGTCGCTCCTGGCGATACAGTGCCCGCTGATGATTCGGGCTGGCAAAAATGGAGGCGGCGTGGTGAGAGGAGCACAACGGCGGGGTCGCTGGCTCGAGGGCGGCGCTAGCTTCGTTCCCTTCTCCTACCAAACAGAGCGGGAGAAAGCGAGAGCGAAGAAGCGACGAATGGGTGAGCTCAAAGGCTTTAAGGAGTCACGGCGATGTTTCTCAGACTGACACGAGGACAGAAAGGTGGCAGCGACGAGGGACGTGGCGAGCATGCGCGAGCGGCCGCGAGCTCCGGTGAGACGCGGAGAAGACGAGGCGGTCCCGGCGGTGGGTCCGCTAGTCGCGATGGCAGCGGCCGCGCGAGCAGAGTCAAGTGCGGTGCGAACAGTTGGTCCGACTCGACCAAGATTGTGCTGACCGTTGGATCTGAGATGGACGGTCGAGATCCCTGTATGCATTCGGACAAGTCGACGAGGCAAGCAATGTGGACCGTGCGATCTCCAACGGACGGCTGATAGCCATCGGGCTCGCGCGGTGCAGCTAGGCGGTGCGACCGAGTCATTTAGGTGCGGTCGGACTCGAGCTCGAGTTAGGTTCGAGCCCGACAAACAGTGTTTTCAGAAGTTGATTTTAAAAGGCTGATAGAATTGGGGAATTTTTAGGGATAGCTCCTAAGCTCCAAAAATTCCGAAATTTTTATGGAAGCTTACAGGGACAGAGGACAACCTTGTGTAATTTGTCGAGGAATTTTCATGCACTAGATTTCCCCCAAGAAAATTCACAAGCTGCTGTCCAGAGGTTTGACCAGATTTCCAAACTGGTTTGACTTGGCCATTTGAAATAGCAACCAAAATCTAAAAATTAGGAAATTTTTCAAAGAGGTAGATAGGATGGTCAAGATGATAGGAAAAATATTTTCAGAGGATGATCACAAGTTTTAAGGCTAAGAATTTGTTGACAACAATTTCCATTCACAAGAATTAAATCTTAGAATTGGAAATTGTTTAGGGAAAATTTGGAAAACTTCCAAATGCTTTCATGAGGCATCAAAAGTTTTTATTTCTCCTCATAATTTTACATTTGAAATACAAACCCTAACTTAGGGCTGTTACAAATCTCCCCCCTTACAGGAATCTCGCCCCGAGATTCTGATCACTGGGAGAAGAAGGACGGGTAGTCCGCCGAGACGATCTTCCCGCTCCCAAGTGGCTTCATCCTCGGAGTGATTCGACCATCAACCTTCAGAACTTGATCACACAGTTCCTTGTTCTTCGTTCACCTCTTCGAGGATACGAGCGGGCGCTCACGATAAGGCAGATCTTCACGCACATCGATATTTTCGAGTGTTTCCTCAAGCTGGAACACGAGGCACTTCTTCAATTGCGATACATGGAAAACATCGTGCACTCCTTCGAGTGTAGCCGGCAATTCTAACTTGTATGCAACAGCTCCACTTTCTTGATGATGCGATAAGGCGACATACAGAGAGCGGTTGCCCTTGACACCAAACGACGATGTCCCTTCAAAGGTGAGACTTTGAGATACACAAAGTCATTGGGCTGGAAACTCAGCTCACGACGACGCCGATCTGCATAGCTCTTTTGCCTGGACTGAGCTACGCGCAAGTGCTCACGAATCAACTGCACTTGACTTTCAGCCTCATTAATTGAATCCGGGCCAAAGAACTGTCTCTCCCCAGTTTCTGACCAGTTCAATGGGGTTCTGCATCGCCTCCCATACAAAGCCTCAAACGGTGCCATACCGAGACTAGCCTGGAAGCTGTTGTTGTAGGAGAACTCAGCAAAAGGTAGGCATTTCTCCCAATTCTTCCCATAGGAAAGAACACAAGCACGGAGCATATCTTCAAGCACCAGGTTGACGCGCTCCGTCTGACCATCTGTCTGAGGATGATAGGCCGTGCTGAAAGTAAGACGAGTTCCCATGGCCTCCTGCAGACTATGCCAAAATCGAGAGGTAAACAGCGCTCCACGGTCAGACACAATCGTCTTGGGCACACCATGCAAGCTCACAATTCTTGATACATAGAGTTCGGCTAGGGGTTCCACACGGAGCTGACTCTTGACCGGAAGGAAATGCGTCACTTTAGTTAGCCTGTCAATGACAACCCAAATGGCGTCATTTCCCTTGGATGAGCGGGGCAATCCAGTGATGAAATCCATGCCCACGGAATCCCACTTCCACTCTGGTATAGGCAAGGGCTGGAGAAGGCCTGCTGGACGCTGATGCTCGGCCTTGACACGACAACATACATTGCATCTGGCAACGAACCTGGCAATCTCGCGCTTCATGCGAGTCCACCAGAATCTTTGACGCAGATCTTGGTACATCTTGGTAGCCCCGGGGTGAATAGACAAGGGGGAATCATGGGCCTCATGGAGAATCAAAGCCCGTAACTCTGGGTCCTTTGGGACCACGAGACGCTGCCCAAACCATACAACACCGTGCTCATCTACAGTGAAACACTTGGCTACCCCATCGTTCATATTCTGCTTAATCTGGTTCACACCGTCATCTGACTGCTGTGCTGCCTTGACTTGATCTACCAAAGTTGGTTGCACAACCAAGGCAGCAAGGGAACCATGCTCAATCAAACCCAAGTTGAGACGCTGAAATTCTGCAAGAAGTGCAGGTTGCTGCTCTTGGATCTTCAGAGTATTGCAATACACCTTTCGGCTAAGTGCATCAGCAACCACATTGGCCTTGCCAGGATGATACTGAATACCCATGTCATAATCTTTGATCAATTCCAACCATCTCCTCTGCCTGAGGTTCAGATCTGGCTGGGTGAACAAGTACTTCAAGCTCTTGTGATCAGAATACACCTCACAGCGGTTTCCGATCAAATAATACCGCCAAATCTTTAGTGCATGAACCACAGCAGCAAGCTCTAAATCATGGGTGGGATAGTTGAGCTCATGAGGCCTCAACTGCCTGGATGCATAGGCAACTACCTTGTCTTCCTGCATAAGAACACACCCGAGTCCCTGACGAGAGGCATCGCAATAGATATCGAAGCTCTTGTGGACATCAGGAAGAGTGAGGACTGGCGCTGAAGTCAATCGCTGTTTGAGCTCCTGAAAGCTCTCATCACAAGCAGAGGACCATACAAACTTCTTGTCCTTCTTGAGCAATTCAGTCATCGGCTTTGCGATCTTGGAGAAGTTCTCGATAAAGCGGCGGTAGTAGCCCGCTAAACCGAGAAAATTCCGTACATCGATGGTGACTTGGTGACCCCAAGATAGAACATTGCCGACCTTCTTTGGGATCCACACTCGCCTCACCGAAAGAACATGGCCCAAGAATGCCACTTCCTTCAACCAGAACTCGCATTTGCTGAACTTTGCATATAGCTGGTGCTCCCGCAATTTGCCCAAAACAATCTTTAGATGCTCAGCATGCTCTGCTTCAGTCTTGGAATAGATAAGAATGTCATCAATGAAAACCACCACAAACTTATCCAAATATTCCATGAATACCGAGTTCATGAGGTTCATGAAATAAGCTGGAGCATTGGTTAAGCCGAAAGACATGACGGTATACTCGTAAAGACCATAACGAGTAGTGAAAGCCGTCTTCGGAATATCCTCAGCCCTAATCCGGACTTGATGATATCCCAATCTCAGATCAATCTTGGAGAACACCTGAGCTCCAGACAACTGGTCGAAAAGATCATCAATGCGGGGCAACGGATATTTGTTCTTCACCGTCACCTCATTGAGCGGACGGTAATCAACACACATGCGCAAGGTCTTGTCCTTCTTCTTCACAAAGATCACCGGACAACCCCAAGGAGATGGCTGGACGGATGAAACCCTTTGCTTGGAGCTCACCAAGTCGCTTCTTCAATTCTTCTAGCTCATCGGGAGGCATTCGATCTGGCGCCTTGAGATAGGAGTGGTGCCGGGCAGCAACTCAATGACAAACTCGGATCTCGAACCGAGGCATTCGGGTAAATCATCGGAAAAACATCCTCAAAATCACAAGCGGTGGGAACCTCCCGAATCTTCAAAGTGGCTTTGCTACAAGTGCACAAAGGTGTGACCCTTGCAACATGGGGAAAAGCCAACTGTTCGCGGAAGGTTGGTGAGAAAACCATCTTCTTGGCGCAATCGATCCGTCCCAAGTGTTGGGACAACCAATCCATGCCAAGAATTACATCCGGGCTCGTTGAGTTGAGCGGATGAGATTTGCCAAGAATCCTCCTTTGACCCGATAGGAACATCCCGACATTCTAAATCGGCTCTAATTTCCGACCACGGAGGCGAATGAGCAAAGGAACTCCCAAAGGAACACGGTGAAGACCACTAGCAGCGAGCAAATGATCTTGAAATAAAAGAATGCGATGCTCCGTAATCAAATAATCTGCGGCGGGGCGAAATTGACAAGAAGTGTACCCATCACGACATCCGCGCCTCCGAGCCTCCTCGGTGAAAGATGGTTGACTCGACCATTGCTCGCACTCGGGTCTTACGGGCGATCTTACAGTCGGTGGGTGACCACTCCCTGCCGCGTCCTCCATTAGGGCGAGGGGTCGCGCAACATTCGAGAGGCAAGTGTTGGCGTAGTGGCCCTTGTTGTGGCGGCGAAACAAGTAACCTCGGCGCCGGATTGCGGAGGCCAATCTGCTCTTGAATCGCGGCGCACGTGGTGAAACACGGCTGCGGTGGGCGAGGTCTTTGGTCTTGATGGCCTCGGTGCGGTGGAGCAAAAGAACGGGCCCAGTGCTGCCCGGCCGAGGGGCGAATGAGGCGGCTGTGCGGTCGATGGGCCTCCCATTTGCGCTGCGGGACTCACCCAGCGCCTTTGCCTTATGCTCAGCAACAATGGCCTTATCAACCAAGGCCTGAAAGTCGGGAAAGTCCACAATAGACAGCCTGTCTTGCAGTTCCTCGGACAAACCGTCCATAAACTTCTCCTGCTTAGCCTCATCTGAGGCCACCTCCCCCGGAGCATAACGAGCCAGATGATTAAACTCGTATAGATACTCCGTCACATATTTGCGCCCTTGCACGGCGCGAGAATTCTTTCTTCTTGACTTCATCGAGGCCATCGGGGATATGGGCCCGACGGAAAGTCGGTGAACTCCTCCCATGCAACCACATGGCGCGCGGCTGCATGGCGAATAGTTCTCCCACCATGAGAGTGCTGCGCCCTCAAGGCGGTGGGGCGCGAAGAGTGCCTTATCTGTGCTCGGCATCGAGCTATGTTGAGCTTCGCTCAACCATGCGCACCAATCATCCGCATCGAGAGGGTCCTCGGCGGGAGAAGGTCGGCGGCTGCGTGCGGAGGAACTCTGCCGGTCCCGCGAGTCGATGTCCGCCACCTCCGGATCCGAGGCACCGGCGGAGTGGAGGTATTCTCGCAATAACCTCCAAGATACGCGTCGGTCCATGCGGCCGCTCGATCGGCGAGAACCTCGACCATGGTCGGAGGAGAAGCTCCTCATCATGACCAGCTCTGATCGCCACGCGTTCTCCCGGCCATCCTGTTTTACTAAAACAAGTTAGGAACAGATCTAAGAGCAAGAAAGCCCAAAATTCACTGAAAACAGTCAAAAAACAAACACAAAGCAAGGTAAAGTCCAACCAGCAAAATCAGACACATAACTACTCACTTTACATCTTACCCTTATATCCCCACAATTTTTAGTTAGATTAATCTTCCATGGTTCTCCCAAAACTAATTCAACCGGTAAATAACTATCTTTTGAAAGGAAAGGGAGAAACCAAGTTTTAAAACTCAAATTAGAGTAAGATGAGAGTAGAAGGCTAAGATAGATAAGGAATAAAACCTGAGAATCTGCCTAGGTTTTCATAAACCTTTTTATACTTTGAAAATGAGCCTTTCCAAAATATCCTAAGGACGACTATGCTTGGGTTACTACGGTCAGAATGGCTC
Source organism: Ampelocalamus luodianensis (assembly GCA_036346255.1). NCBI lineage: Eukaryota > Viridiplantae > Streptophyta > Magnoliopsida > Poales > Poaceae > Ampelocalamus > Ampelocalamus luodianensis. Next base: position 48,834,163 of record CM070625.1, on the reverse strand, counting down.
TGATACCAACTTTGTGAGGACCCCAATTTATTTGGCTTGTAATGCTTAACCAACCACCTGGTCCTAGCATCACAAATCAAATAAACCGATCCTCGAGATATGTATACTTCCCAGAAAGCAGTATACACACCTCACCACAAAATTATGCATCAACTCCATTCCAAACATAGAGTCCAAACATCATGCTACTAAGCAGAAAGTAACAACAGTAGAGTTATTACAGACAATGGCCGACCGGCCAAAAGATACACAAATAAACAAGACAGACAGCGGAAGCAAAAGTGCCATAAGATGGCTATAAACAAAGCCAATCAGTGTGCCTTCAACCCACAAGGCATCTGACCGGACCGCCAAGCCTAGTCGTCGTACACGAAGGCGGCGAGAACTCACAGTGAGGCCCTTGGGGCTCACCTTCTTCCTCTACAACAAAACATTAAGCAAAGCCAATGAGTACAAAGATTGTCTTTGTACTGCAAAACCGACGTGTGAACTAGCGCACTGTTCATATGCTACATGCAGGCTTATCTGGTGGAGGCCATATGTTTCATTTGCATAAAGCTAACTTTATTTGCAATAATGTAATACAGTTTAAAGGCAAGTTTTTAATTCATTTTTGTTGAAATAGCTGAAATAAAGATAGATACAAGTAACCACCTAGAAGTGACTATCCCAATAGTCACCACAATATAACACGAATCTCAGTTATTACCACCTACAAGTTTTAATTTAAAGGTTGTAGTCTAACTCTTGAAAGACCTTGCCAAGCGTGTCCATAACCTAGGACGAGACTATTCGAATAGTTTTAACCCTGCAGGGGTGTACCACTGTACCCACACTTCAGACCGCCATTAAGCCAAAGCACACTTCCAAGGTATGCAAACCTGACTAAGTCCTACGAGACTTTTTCCAATATTGTGTATTAAGTACGAGCCGCTCGTATAGATAGAAATCCATACGCTTACATGGTAAAGCCGAAAAGACAACTACCCACTCAGGATAAAGCTTTTCGGACAACTACCATGCTCCCAACACCATCCCTCCTGCGACCTCCTACGACCCGGAGCCAATACACGCCAAAGTACTAGGTCAAGAGAGGTCTCATACCCTCTAGTGTGGTTAGCACGCTAAAATGCTTGGTTTAGTGTAACAAGATGTTCGGTCCTTGTTGACTCGGGCACCTTTCCAGTCACACCCAACAGATCACACCAAAACTTACCATTGTGCCCAAGTCTAAATCGTTTTTTTGTTTTCATTTTTAGTTTTTGCAATTAGACATAGCACAAGCTGGAACATAAGAACAATAATAATTTTATGTGATCAAGATCACCGACTAAGTCGATGATCGCCCAATTCTACTGGAAGCTAAGCATGGCTAAGCAACTGAATTCGTAATCTACTAAGTGATAAGAGTTCATCCAACGAACTCTAATCACAGCAAGTAACCTAGGCTAGGGTAGTAGAGATCAACATTTCACCTACAGGATATGCAACTACGGATTTAACTAAACAATTTAACACAAATTAAGCAATGCATACATACAGTTGAAACAAAATATTAGACTTTAAAATACTGGGATTAACATGATCAAACTGCTTGCCTGGCTGCTATTGCTCAGAATGCTCAACCTGTTGCAGAGGATCACTTTCGAGAATACCAGAATCGTCGCAAACTATCGATCGAGCAAAAACAGCGAATAAGAACAAATAACACCGACAAAACTCAATTAATCAACACAACGAAACAAACCAAAATTTACACAGCAGCCTAAGCATGTTTTAACAAAATTTTAGAAACAGAGAATAATTTATTTTAAGTTGTTAAGAATTTTCTAGGAATTTTCTAAGCTAACAAACACATGAAAGCACTAGCTAAATACTTAACAAAATTTTATGAACAGAAACAATATCTAAAACCTATCCTGATAATTAGTGCACCAAAAATGAAAATTTACAGAATTGGTTTTACTGGATTTGGACAACTTTTGAGAAAGATATGATTTTTCTAATTTGGAAAATACATAATACAGCATTTAATCAAAAACCATATTTTTGCTAACAGAGACAGGTTGAAACTAATTTTAGTAAATAGAATATTTAAAATGAAAATTAACAGCACTGGTTTCATGCGATTTGGAGAAAAATTGAATTAGTTATGTATTTTCTAAATTTAATTTAATTAACAGCACGAAAGAAAACCATTTCAGAAATACTAAGGCATTTTATACTTTTTCTACCGGCAACCATCTAGCCACAGACGCTGACAGCGGGCCTGCGCGAACGCTGACCAGGACAGCCAGCCCGCATAAGTGACGTCGAAGGCGTATTCAAAGAATACGTCTTCGGCTTAACAGAACGCAATCCTCAAACACATGCCCAGATAAAATACGCTTCCCGACAGAGAAAACGTATAACGAAATTTACACAATCCTAAACTGATAGCATGGACCCACATGGCAGCGACACAGAGTATAACAGAACGGTTGGATTAACTGATTTCCTAAACGCGATTAACAGAGAGGGCCCACAAGACAGAGACTCAAACTAAACAAGATTAGCGCTAAACTAATCACCACCGGTGGTTCACCGACGCGCACGGGGACGGCGGCGCGGCCGCGCAGTTGATCTCGCGAACCAGAAGGTTTCAAGGCGAGTGAGTGGTACCTTAAGGTTCGCAACGATCTCGTGAACCCGGTGACGCGGAGCCCGATGGTCGACGGAGATGAGCTCGCGACGGCCGGAGACGGAGAAGAAGGTGCGGTGCTCGCGGAGAAGGTGCTACAGGCGACGAGAGGCTTTGGGAAAGCGCGCACCAGATTCGCCTTGACGCCAGGAAAAATAAGCCCACGACCACGACGACGATGGAGCACCGAGGCGGCCGGAATCGTTGCGGCGGCGATATACCGAGCCCGAGGAAGAACTGGTCGCGCTACCTCGGTGATGCACCAAAGAGGAAAACAAGACTTCCATTAGACTCAGTGGATCAGGGCGATCCTAAGGGACCAAACGCCGAAACATGATACTCACTAGATCGCCAGAAAGCTTACAGACCAAGATCACGAGGCGAGCGATGAAGTCACTCTGGCGATCGGTGCCGCCGATGATTGGTGGCAAAAATGGAGGCGGCGTGGTGAGAGGAGCACAACGGCGGGTCGCTGCTCGGCGCGCGCTAACCGTTCCCTTCTCGGCGAAAACAGAAACGGGCGGAGAAAGCGAGAGAGCGAAGGAAACGACGAATGGGTGATCTCAAAGGCTTTAAGGAGTCACGGCGATGTTTCTCAGACTGACACAAGGACAGAAAGGTGGCAGCGACGAGGGACGTGGCGAGCATGCGTGAGCGGCCGCGAGCTCCGGTGAGACGCGGAGAAGACGAGGACGGTCCTGACCGGTGGGGTCCGCTAGTCAGTGACGGCAGCGAAGCGGCGCGAGCCAGAGTCAAGTGCGGCGCGAACAGTTGGTCCGACTCGACCAAGATTGTGCTGACCGTTGGATTTGAGATGGACGGTCGAGATCCCTGTATGCATTCGGATAGGTCGACGAGGCAAGCAATGTGGACCGTGCGATCTCCAACGGACGGCTGATAGCCATCAGGCTCGCGCGGTGCAGCTAGGCGGTGCGACTGAGTCATTTAGGTGCGGTCGGACTCGAGCTCGAGTTAGGTTCGAGCCCGACAAACAGTGTTTTCAGAAGTTGATTTTAAAAGGCTCATAGAATTGGGGAATTTTTAGGGATAGCTCCTGAGCTCTAAAAATTCCGAAATTTTTATGGAAGCTTACAGGGACAGAGGAAAACCTTGTGTAATTTTTCCAGGAATTTTCATGCAATAGATTTCCCCCAAGAAAATTCACAAGCTGCTATCCAGAGGTTTGACCAGATTTCCAAACTGGTTTGACTTGGCCATTTGAAATAGCAACCAAAATCTAAAAATTAGGAAATTTTTCAGAGAGGTAGCTAGGATGGTCAAGATGATAGGAAAAATATTTTCAGAGTATGATCACAAGTTTTAAGGCTAAGAATTTGTTGACAACAATTTGCATTCACAAGAATTAAATCTTAGAATTGGAAATTGTTTAGGGAAAATTTGGAAAACTTCCAAATGCTTTCATGAGGCATCAAAAGTTTTTATTTCTCCTCATAATTTTACATTTGAAATACAAACCCTAACTTAGGGCTGTTACATGGCACCTTTTGCTTCCGCTAATACTTAATACTTGTCATTTGGCCGGTCGGTTGTTCTATAATAACTTATTATTATGTATGTCTTTTGCTAGACTTGTTATATTATCTTGTATGGAATTGATGCATACTTTTGTATGATGTACGTGTGCTGCAATTTCTGGGAAGCACATGTTCATCGAGGCACGGTGTAGTTTGTTTGTGATGCTAGAGCCAATGGAAGGCTAAGTATTACAAGCTAAATAAATCGGGGTCTCACAAAGTTGGTATCAGAGCCATACTGACCGTAGGAACCCCTAGCTTGGTCGTCCCTAGCATAATTTGAAAACTTACTTTCCAAATATCAAATGTTTCATGAAAATCTTAAGTAAGTTCTTAGATTTTGCTTCTTATCTATCTTAGCTTGCTTACCTCACCTTATTCTGGATTGAACTTAAAATGCTGATTTTCCTCTCATCTTCTTTCAAAAGATAGTTGCTTAATCGATTATGTTGGTTTTGGGAAAAACCATGAGAGCTTCAATTCAAAGTGTGGTTGTTTGGAGTCAAGATTAGGAGCTCCTGGAGATAAAGAATTCGGCCAAAAACCTGGAAGATAAAATTTGGACAGCAAGCAAGAATTTCTGGACACCTAGCGTTTAATTAGTAAAAAGTGCTGAAAATGAGAGGTTAATTCAACTAAAATTTGTGGGAATAAAAGGGTAAGAAGTGATATGAGTTAGTTAAGTGTCTAACCTTTCTTTAGGTAATTTTCACCTTGTTTCCTAGCTGTTTCGAACCAAGAGGCATGTGCTGAAAATTGCCTTCCTAAAAGCTGATTACTCGTTTTTCCATACGAGTTAGTCATATTGGGAAGTTGGAATTTATTGGAAGTTGAAATTTATTTTTGTGAGCTTGTTGTGATTTTATGCTGGATCTTAAGCTGTTAGAGTGTTTAATTGTCTTTCTTTGTCTCCTGTTCCGGAGTTGTTGCTGACCTATCTTTGTGGAACAGGATGGCAAGTGTCAAAACCCGGGATTAACGTCCCAGATCCTCTGTGCATTTCTGAACTAGTCCCATGATCAGTAGCTAGTTCAGACAGTAAACAAATATGATAACAAATTCATATCACGACTTTATTAATAATCAACAGAGTTTATTACAAAAGAGGCTTACAGCCAACAATAAAGAACATAGCGGAAGACGAAGATGTAGTAGGGTCCAGCAATCTGCCACAGGCAATCGACTGGGGTAGCGGCCTAGTCGTCACGATCCACACTTGTAGCGAAGTCTTTCTCCTCTAAAATTTTATTTGCATAAAGCAAGTTTGAGCACAACTTCCGTGCTCGCAAGTTACACCCGTCAAGTAACAGAATGATATGCATATATGGATGTAACAAAGGATGGCTTATTGGTTTATTTGCGTAAAGCAGCATTTTCCTTAAATACTTGTACTAAGTTCCAAAGCAGTTATTTTATACTACAAATCATTTTACAAATTCTGAGTTTTATAGTCAGATAACATTCACACATGAATGGTGAAGGATACCCTCCTATCACATGGCTTCCTGCCCAATTCCCATCTACATAAACCAGTTTTGAAGAAGTCTTTTTCAAACAAAACCAAAGTCTAACTTTGAGCAGTTCTGCTAGCATGTCCATAACCGTGGACACGGCTATTCGAATAGTTTTACGCTCTGCAAAGGGGGTACAACTTTACCCACAAGAGATAATCAACTCGTACTGTCCGCTCACACACTTCCGTAGGTGTGCGACTAAGTGATTATCACAAGGCTTTTACAACGCGCAATTCCACCACAGTCCTCCCTCGCTAAGGTTTCACCCCCTTTTGACTACCCGTCCGTAGGGTTCAGGCCCCCTCTTGCGCTAGGTGGGACTAACAAAGGTCATGAAAGACTACCCACCGCAATAATAGGGACGACCATGATGGAACTTTGCAAATTAATCGGCCAGGTCCTGCCCATACAAGACATGTGGTAGTACGGTAAGGCGTAGCATCATGCACTCGAAGACCGGTCCTTAACTGACCGGGGTGACAACCAACAAAACCCTGAGCCTTAACCTACCTAGTTGAGCCCGTGCATAAACCTGCACCCACCAAACAACCACTTCGCCCAAGTCCAAACTATTATTTTATTTTATTTTTCAAAGTTATTTATAAAACTCACATGACACACCAATGCCAAGGGTACACTTTAAACAATAGTTAATTTTTTGGCTGAAATTCCCCAAATAAAACATGTTTGGTCTATAAGCATGGCTAAGCACAATATTTTCCAAATGATCCTAGTCCATACTATTGTATCAACTAGGTTTTATCTAGGGTGACAATATGCTTGCTTCAATTACTAAAATTGGCCATACAAAGGATTTTAGGCATAACTATAAATTTAAAACAAGGATTTAAATTACTGAATATAAATAAGCATGCAGTAATAATTTAAAACAGAATTTAAATAATTTGAAATAATGGGATCGATATGATCAAGGGTATAACTTGCCTTGCCTGATTAATTGATGCTCTCAAACAATGTCGAAATCCTGTCGTCTAAAGTCGTCGAAATCTATACGCGTAAACGATCGAAATTCAAATAACATTCAAATAAAATACAAATAAAATCCAAAAATTATAAAATAAATACTACTAGGAAGGTATCAACTTTATATGAAGTTAGGGAGTTGAATCGACGGAATCGGAGTTCGTATGAAGGAGAACGAACATCCGGAAGGTTGATTATCACATGAAAAGATGAAATTCCGAATTTCATAATTTAAGGAATTATTTTTCTGAAGGAAATCCCTTTATTGTGTTAGCATGATGTCTGCAGGTGGGAAAATGAATTTTCGGCCGAATTTATTTTTGTAAAGAAAAATGGTTGGAGTCAATGACATGTGGGCTGTAACATCCCAAATTTCAGAGCTTAAAAATCTTTTAAATAGTTAGTAGGGAAAAATTCACCATTTGGATTTATTTGAATTTATTTTCAAAAGCTTAATATTGGACTTTACAATCAAAAACAATTAATATGAATAATCCCAACATGAACATTAGCCAAAACTATTTTATTTGGGTTCCTTGTGCTCAGATATATTTTCTAGATTTTTCTAGAAATTTTTAAGTTCAATTGCTATTTTCTATTGCTTATTTGATTTTCGGTATTTTCTAAAATAGAAAAACTATTTAAAATCTCAGAATAGTCTTGGGCGAATCCTTAGGCTCGGCCCATCTCCTTCCCTTTCCACGGCCCATCTCCGCGCGCGACCGCCTCCTCTCTCTTCCGCGCGCGCTCCGGTCCCACGATCGGCTACACTGCGCCTTCCCAGCGCGCCATGTGAGCCGCTCCATTGCTGGTGGACCCGCTTCGCCTCGTCGGCATCGTTTTCACCGGGACTCCTTCCCGTGTCGGCCGGACACTGCCGCCGCCTTCCTCGCGGACTCTTCCTCCTCCGTGGCTATTTAAGGCCGCGCGCGTCAAAATCTTACGCACCGCCTCCGCCTCCAAAACCCTAGAGCGCCTCTCGGATTGCGCGCCACGGGAGAATCGAGCCTCTCAACCTCGCGCCGCCGCAACCTTCTCCGCCATCTCGCACCGCCGTCGGTGAGCCTCGGCCTTCCACGTCACCGGATTCGAGGTCGCCGTGGTGTGGGCTTCACGATCGCACCTCATCATCCTCGAGGAGCCGCGGCGCCTCGCGCCGTTCAACCGAGCCGCTCGCGCCAACCTCAAGCGCCGCGATTTGGTCACCGCCGTAGCGTCCGCCGTGTCACCGGACTCGCGGTGTGAGGCCGGTGCTACCCTCGTTGCCGCCGCCGTGGTCGGTCGCCGTTGTCGTGCGTCCCGAAAAGAACTTCGCCGGCGATGCCGCCGTGTCTGCCCGGCTCGGCGGCGCGTCGACCCGCCGCCCTCGTGTCGCCGCGTGTCGCCGATCACCAACCCGTCGGCGGCGCGTGGCCAATCCACGGGATCCCGAACCCAAGGCTCGGTGGACTTTGTCCACCGTGGCCGAAGCCAGCGGCAGGTGGGACCCACTGCCGATCCACAATCCTCCGTCCGAACGTCTCGTGGCGTCGGCATTGCGCATTAATCTGATTTTCCTTTAGGAAAATAATTCGGGAAATTCATGAAATACTGATTTTCAGCATTTTATGTATTCTCAATCTTCCAAAGCTCATAACTTTTGCATCCTAACTCCGATTGAGCCCATTCAAATTTCTAAATTTGTATAAATTCAAGGTCTAGCTATCTGAGTTTTTTATTTATTTTTTTGGAGTTTGTTTTGCCTCTGTTATTTATTTGTTTTGTTTGTTCTCGTTTCGTTTGTGCGTAGACATCGTTACTTCAGGAGTTTTCGTCGAAGAAGGCTTCAACCAAGTTCAAGACCAGTACATAGACCTTTTCCAAGGCAAGTCATACCATTGATCATATTGAATCCCAGTTTTCCCAAATTACATTGTGTTAAATTATTGCATTTACTTTAATTATGTATTTAAATGTTTTGGGCTAGTTATTGATCCAACTTGTTATGTTCGCCTTGCCTACTTGTATACCTTGATATTTTGTCGCCCTAGATTGGTTAATTACTTAGTTGGTATTAGCATATTGCCAACATGGTGGGTTAGAATGACTAGAATTGCTTAGCCATGCTACGAGTCGTCATCTCATGTGAGTTGCAAATATTAAATATGACTAAGTGACTATGGGCGTGTGATAAAGCTGTGTGTCTTGTGTGCTATTACTCGTGATGGCATGTGTTGCACTAAACCAGCTGGGTGGTAAAGATTTAGGCTGAGGCAAGTGGTGGATCTTGTGTGAGCCGGTGGCTTTGTGATTGGGATTTATCTGTGTGGTTTAGTTAGAACATGGAAGTCTTGCCTTGGTCAATTAAGGACTTAACTTTGTGCGACATTGAACTGAGCTATGCTGTACGACCACATGTCTGGTGACAGGCCTAACTTAGTAGGTTCTGGAGTTTCAACATTGGGGTTCGGTGGATAGGTTAAGCTTTGTGATATGGGGTGTGTGATTAAGAACGTCAATGTTGAGGCGAAGTTTCGAATGTTATGTTACGATCGGTGCTAGCTACACTAGTTGTATCGTGTGGGTAAAGTGTACAAACCTCTGCAGAGTGTTAAACAATCTATTCGAATAGCCGCGTCCGCGGTCATGGACACTGCTCGGGAATTTCACATGAGGGTAGTGTTCATAAAATGTGGGAATGGGAGTGTGTGATCTCAATCATATGGTGTGTGAATAAATCGGTTTAGTTGTGTGTCTTTGTGAAACAAGCGATAAATTATTATTGCTTATTTGTTTTAACTTATGCTTTCAATCTATTATTTGTATTCAATTGCAAATGTTGCATTTCGCAAAATAACCACGAAGCCATTCCTTTGGAATAAGCTGCATCTATATATTGCATTACGTGGTGTGATTTGCGAGTCGGTTGTGTACTCACGCTTGTTGTAAAACTTGCGTCCAAACCTCTGAAGTGGAGGAGTCTTCGCTTTGCTTTGAGGAGGAGTTTGTGGAAGAAGGTTGATCGCTAGGTCATCGATCCCGATCGGTTGCTGTGGTGTCTTGATTGGAGTTTGCGAGTTTATTTCGTTCATTGCGGTATTTCTTTAGTGTTAGCCTGCGTGGCTTAATAAGTTGTAACCCGACCTTAAGGTCAAAACTCTAAGTTGTTACTCAAACTATTCGTTTATGTTATATTTCGCTTGTGTGGATTGATATTCACCTATGTTACCACTTGTGTGCACTAGCGTGATCTGGACTAGTGCAAGATACACAGAGGTCAGTGCATTTTGGGTCCCGGCAGAGGTGGTATCGAGCCATCTTGACTTTAGGTCTTGACCTTAGTTAGATCGGCCGTTTTAGAGAGTCCAAACTATTTTCAAAAGAAAACTAACTTGCAAGAGTAACCTATTGTAACTCCTCTCATGTCTCTCTAGACTCATCTATTGCTAAGAAATTTCCCCTCTCCATTGTTTTTAAGTGGTTCTTACCCTCTCTCTGTCTTGTGGGCGGATGCCTGCATGCCGGACCTATGGTGAGCGTTGTGGAGGTTCGCCGCGAGCGTTGGAAGCTCCTGCGGTACTTGGAGGTTTTGATCGTCCGTTGTACCGAGGAAACAAGCGGATGGTGGATGGACATAAGCGAGTGCGATCGTAAACTGACGATCTACGCCAGGATGAACACCAAGGCAAGCCGGCCACGAACATCTCCGTCGGAGGATCACTTGGAGTGAAGGAATACAGGAATCATCGCGCTGGCCATGCCGGATCTGCCACATCTACATGCGCGAGTTGCAAGAAACCGTCTTCGCTACCACCCAGGCGGCGCCGTGGAGCTACGCACACTATCCATCCACGGAGGGAGAAGAATATGCCACGATGGTACACCTCGCCCGTGCGTCGTCGCCCAAGAGGAATCCATGGAGATGATGGCGATCTAGACAGTGCCTACAAGAGCACGCACCAAGGTGAAGAAAGATCGCCATCTGGAAGAGATCTTTGGGCGCCCACCACCAGCGGACCAAGAAGAGGAAGAAGATCTAGAAGAACATGAAGAATCGAGGAAGATCCGAGAGGAGGTGGGCGAGAACGAGAAGAGCTGTCGCGCCATCGGCGCTGTTCTGTTGCACGATTCAGGGCACGGATCGGTTTGCGAAGATGCGGCCGAGTTCAAGGTCTGACCGGCGGAGCACAGCGTGGTTGTGGAGGTTACCTCGTGGCCCGAGTTCGCTAAGGCCTAGGTTCGCGATTGAGGCTTAGTGTGCTAAGCGCGTCGATCTAAGCCTAGTTGTGTCGCCCTTTAGGCGTTAGATTGTGTGCTTAGATTCGCTTTTTCTTTGAGTGTGAGTATGAGTGCAAAGGCCCTTAGGCATCTGCCGCCGCCGTACTAAGTTCCTAAGTAATAAAGTTGCTTTTGGTTCTCTCGGTTTTGTTGGGTTTAACCAATTCCCGCTTAGTTCTTAACTCATCCCATGCTTGCTACCTTATCTAACCCTTAAAGCTTCGCGGATAGTTTACAACTTCATAAGCGATTGCAAGTGGTTGGGTACCCACACGGCAAGCAATGAGCAACCAGCTACGGAGGCGGTTCATACAAGCACCCCAATTGACTTGCAAAACTTTGGAGCTTTCATGGCAGCCGAGACTCGGTGATGAATACCATGATGACTCGGATGCAAGCCATGCACAACGAACAATAACAACAACAATCACGGCCACGGAGCCCGGTGCTCATGGTCACCATGGACCATCAAACTTGCGAAATTCGCGAGGACTCGTCCACCCACATTTTACGGACATGTCTCACTGTGGAAGGCGGCGATTGGCTTGGGTGATTGAAAGGAAGTTGCTGATCACTCAATGCAGCGATCATGAAAAAGTTCTCTATGCCTCCCACGGTTGGAGGGCATTGCGGCGAGAATGGTGGGAGAACCTGCGCTGCTCATGGCGCACCAGAATATCACTTGGGAGGAATTCTCTCTGACATTCGCGATTACCACGTGCGGAAGGAATTATTGAACTAAAGAAAGATGAATTTCGTGCCTAAAGCAAGGAAGCTTGTCGATGTCGACTATCTCAACAAGTTCTCACAACTTGCTCGCTATCTTTGCGAGAAGATGTTGCAACAGAGACAAGGCTGGCGAGTCGTTTCTGAATGGGTGAACACTGGACTTGGTCAACCTCCTTGCACATACCTTCCACGACTTTCAAGAATTGATCAATAAAGCTTTAGTCATGGAGGATAAGCGCAAGGCTGGAAGACAATCGCAAACGCGAGATGATCGGCGGGGAGGCGGCAATTCCAGCAGAGAGCAAGGGCGGTGCCACCGCAGTTCAACGGTTTCCTCCACGAACTCCGCGGGACACTGCACCAACCTCGGCACCTCGTCGGTTGCTCGAAACACTCGCGCGGCAAAGACCGACCAGCGCGAATTCAACGGTCAACAAGTCGCAAGAGCCAAGGGTGTGCTATACTTGCCGTCGGCCGAGCCACTATGCCGTCGGTGTCCACGAGAGAGCGATCACTCCGATTCGTTTCAACCTTGGAGCTACGCCGACTAAGACCCGACCTTTGGGTCACCAACAGAGAACTTTCAAGCCCCAACCAGCCGGGAGGAGGAACGGTCCGTGGTTGAGCCGTGTCAACCACGTCACCTGGAAGGACACGAGGAAGCACGGGCGTCGTCTTGGGTAAGTTCTGGTTAATTCGATACCGCATCAGTTTTGTTTGATTACGGGCTTCGCATTCTTTTGTGTGCAGGTTTTGCAACTAAGAATAAGTTGGAGGCTATACAACTTAAGCATACTTTATTAGTTCAATCGCCTGAGCAGAGCTAAGCTCTAGAGTGGGTTGTTTAGGAGCTAAGTTACTCATAGTGGAGTTGAGTTTCTAGCCAACTTAATTGTTCTAGACACCCAAACCTAGATGTCATTCTTGGCATGGATTGGCTATCCAAGCACAAAGTCATCTTTGGATTGTGGCGAAGAGCCGTAACGGTTGAAATGCGATGGAAGGAAAGTGGAGTTTCTAGCCACATCGGTTCGTGAGGGCACTTGCTAGTAAACAAGCGAAGACCATTGCATTGGAGGATGTACCAATAGTCGAGAGTACCGGATGTGTTTCGGAAGAGTTACGGAATGCCACGGATCGTGACATCGAGTTCGTCATCGATCTAGTGCGAGGACAGCGCCAATTTCTAGCGACCTTATCGAATGCCGGTGGCGAGTTAGCGGGAATGAAGAAGCGATTGAAGAACTCCTCGAGAAAGGTTTCGTAAGACCAAGTTCGTCACGTGGGGAGCACCGGTCTTGTTCGTCAAGAAGAAAGACGGAAGCATGAGGATGTGTATCGACTACCGTTCTCTCAACGAGGTCACTATCAAGAATAAGTATCCACCGCCCGAATAGATGATCTGTTCGACCGGATGAAGGAGCCGAGTGTTCTCAAAGATCGACTTGCGATCGGGCTACCATCGATTGAAGATCCGCCTACGGGATATACCAAAGACCGCCTTCTCAGCGGTATGGACATTATGAGTTCTTGGTCATGTCATTTGGGCTAACAAATGCCCGACTTACTTCATGAACATGATGAACAAAGTCTTCATGGAATACGGACAAGTTTGTAGTGGTGTTCATTGGCGATATTACGGTTTATTCTAAATCGGAGGAGGAACACGAGAACACACGAGGTTAATTTTGGAGAAACTTCGAGGAGCATCGGTTATATGCCAAGTTCGATAAGTGTGACTTTTGGAAGAAGGAAGTGGATTTCCTTGGCCATGTTATGACCGCCGATGGAGTAGCGATTGACCGGGAAAAGTAAAGCGATATTACAGGACCACCCAAGGCGTAACCCAGTTCGCGATTTCTTGGGGATGGCGAGTTATTACCGCCGTTTCATCGAGGATTCTCATCGATTGCTAAGCCTCTTACGCAATTGTTGAAGAAGGAGAAAAGTTCACTGGACTCCGGCTGTGAGAAAGTTTTCAAGAGTTAAAGAAGCGCTTGACCTCGGCCCGATCTTGATTTTGCCAGATATTCGCAAGGATTTCGATATCTATTGTGATGCCTCGCGTCAAGGATTAGGATGTGTCCTGATGCAAGAAGGAAGAGCTGTCGCTTATGCGTCAAGACAATTGAGACCCCACGAGGAGAATTACCCTACTCATGATTTGGAATTAGCGCGTAGTGCATGCCTTAAAGATTTGGCGTCATTACCTCATCGGTGTCATTGTGAAGTCTACAGATCATAAGAGTCTAAAATACATCTTTACTCGATCGGATCTGAATATGAGGCAGAGAAGATGGTTGGAATTGATCAAAGATTACAATCTTGGAATCCACTACCATCCGGGAAAGCCAACGTGATTCTGAGCGCTCTAAGCCGTAAGAGTTCTTGCAATGCTTTGGAAGTAAAGGAAAGTTTCCCGAACTTTATGAAGAATTTGAAGCTAAAGCTAGAGGTTGTGTCAGAGGATTTGTGGCCAATTTGGAAATCTGATCTACCTTGGAGAAGCAGATTCGTGAAGCACAACCAAAGGATCCCGTGTTGTCAGAGATCAAAATCAAAATGGTAGAAGGAAAATTTAAAGATTTCACCAAGGATGATCAAGACATACTCTGGATTAATGGTCGTATCTGTGTACCAGATATCGATGGTCTAAGACAGTTAATCTTAAAAGAAGCCCATGACTCAAAGTATTCGATTCATCCTGGAAGTACCAAGATGTACCAGGATGTTAAGACCAAATTTTGGTGGCCAAATTTGAAGCGAGAAGTCGCAGAGTTCGTGGCCTTGTGCGACACCTGTCAGAAAATAAAGGCAGAACACCAGAGACCAGCAGGTTTGCTGCAACCGCTGAAGATTCCAGAATGGAAGTGGGAAGAAATCGGGATGGATTTCATCACCGGTTTACCCAAGACCCAATCAGGTTACGATTCGATATGGGTGATAGTTGATCGATTGACCAAGGTCGCACATTTTCTGCCAGTCAAAACCACGTACTCAGGAGATCGCCTTGCGGAGTTGTACATGGCCAGAATTGTCAGTTTGCATGGAGTGCCCAAGAAAATAGTGTCGGTCGAGGATCTCGGTTCACCTCGCTTTTAGCGAGTTTGCATGAAGCATTGGGTACCCATCGAATTTGATCGCATATCATCCACGACGGATGGGCGGTGAAAGAGTTAATCGAATATTGGAGGATATCTTTGAGCTTGTGCTCTAGCGAATGCTACCGATGGGATAAAAGTTTGCCGTATCGAGTTCTCGTACAACAACGATTACCAAGCGATCGCAAATGTCGCCATTTGAAGCTTTGTATGGCGTGCTGCGAACCCGTTAAAGCGGTGAGACAATTGCGTCTGATGTTGGGCGAGATATCATTCAAGAGGCGAAAGAACGAGTTGCTATGATCGAGAAAGATTGAAGATAGCCCATCAAAGCGGAAGAGTTATCGCGATAACCGCCGTCGAGATCTCGATTTGAGCGAGAAGATTTTGTCTATCTTGGTGACCCGCTCGAGAGGTGTCAAAGGTTTCATGCCAAAGGAAGCTTGCCCTAGGTATGTTGGCCCGTTCAAGATTTTGGAGCGCCGTGGGAAGTTGCTTACCAATTGGAGCTACGCGATCGTTAGCGAGTACATGATGTCTTTCATGTCTCGCGATTGAAGAAGTGTCTTCGTGTGCGGAAGAGCAAGCCCGTTGGAATCAATTGTTTTGAAAGAGGATCTTACCTATAAAGAGCGGCAGTCAAGATCTTGGATGTCGCAGAGCGCCTCACGAAAGCAAGGCGGTTCGTTTTTGCAAGGTCGGTGGAGCAACCACTCGAAGGAGAAACAACGTGGGAGCGTGAAGAAGAGAGGCAAAGCCGAGTTTCCTAGCCTTTTCTCTAGCTAGCTTTGAATCTCGGGTCGAGATTCCTTTAAGGGGAGGTTTGTAACATCCCAAATTTGAGCTTAAAAATCTTTTAAATAGTTAGTAGGAAAAATTCACCATTTGGATTTATTTGAATTTATTTTCAAAAGCTTAATATTGGACTTTACAATCAAAAACAATTAATATGAATAATCCCAACATGAACATTAGCCAAAACTATTTTATTTGGGTTCCTTGTGCTCGAGATATATTTTCTAGATTTTTCTAGAAATTTTTACGAGTTCAATTGCTATTTTCTATTGCTTATTTGATTTTACGGTATTTTCTAAAATAGAAAAACTATTTAAAATCTCGAGAATAGTCTTGGGCGAATCCTTCCGCTCGGCCCATCTCCTTCCCGCTTCCTGGCCCATCTCGCGCGCAGCCGCCTCCCTCTCTTTCCGCGCTCCGGTCCCACGATCGGCTACATGTGCGCCTTCCCACGCGCGCCGCATGAGAGCGCTCCATTGCTGGTGGACCCGCTCGCCTCGTCGGCATCGTTTTCACCGGGACTCCTTCCCGTGTCAGGCCGGACAACTGCCGCGCCGCCGCCTTCCTCGCGGACTCTTCCTCCTCGTGGCTATTTAAGGCGCGCCGCGTCAAAATCTTCGCACCGCTTCGCCTCCAAAACCCTAGAGCGCCTCTCGGATTGCGCGCCACCGGGGAGAATCGAGCCTCTCAACCTCGGCGCGCCGCAGCCTTCTCGCCATCTCGCACGCCGTCGGTGAGCCTCGGCCTTCCACGTCACCGGATTCGAGTCGCGTGGTGTGGGCTTCACGATGCGCACCTCATCATCCTCGAGGAGCCCGCGGCGCCTCGCCGCCGTTCAACGAGCGCTCGCCGCCAACCTCAAGCGCGCGCGATTTGGTCACCGCCGTGGCGTCGGCCGTGTCACCGGACTTCGCGAGTGTGAGGCCGGTGCTACCCTCCGTTGCCGCCGCCGTGGTGGTCGCCGTTGTCGTGCGTCCGACAAGAACACGCCGGCGATGCCGCCGTGTCTGCCGGCTCGGCGGCGCGTCGACCTGCCGCCCTCGTGTCGCCGCGTGTCGCCCGATCACCAACCCGTCGGCGGCCGCGTGGCGATCCACGGATCCCGAACCAAGGCTCGGTGGACTTTGTCCACCGTGAGCAAAGCCAGCGGCAGGTGGGACCCACTGTCGATCCACAATCCTCCGTCCGACGTCTCCGGCGTCGGCATTGCGCGTGTCTGATTTTCCTTTAGGAAAATAATTGGAAATTCATGAAATCTGATTTTCAGCATTTTATGTATTCTCAATCTTCAAAGCTCATAACTTTTGCATCCTAACTCGATTGAGCCCATTCAAATTTCTAAATTTGTCTAAATTCAAGATCTAGCTATCTGAGTTTTTATTTATTTTTTGGAGTTTTTTTTGCCTCTGTTATTTATTTGTTTTGTTTGTTCTCGTTTCGTTTGTGCGTAGACGTCGTTACTTCAGGAGTTTTCGTCGAAGAAGGCTTCAACCAATCTCAAGACCAGTACATAGACCTTTTCCAAGGCAAGTCATACCATTGATCATATTGAATCCCATTTTTCCCAAATTACATTGTGTTAAATTATTGCATTTACTTTAATTATGTATTTAAATGTTTTGGGCTAGTTATTGATCCAACTTGTTATGTTCGCCTTGCCTACTTGTATACCTTGATATTTTGTCGCCCTAGATTGGTTAATTACTTAGTTGGTATTAGCATATTGCCAACATGGTGGGTTAGAATGACTAGAATTGCTTAGCCATGCTACAGTCGTCATCTCATGTGAGTTGCAAATATTAAATATGACTAAGTGACTATGGGCTGTGTGATAAAGCTGTGTGTCTTGTGTGCTATTACTCGTGATGGCATGTGTTGCACTAAACCAACTGGGTGGTAAAAGATTTAGGCGAGGCAAGTGGTGGATCTTGTGTGAACCGGTGGCTTTGTGATTGGGATTTATCTGTGTGGTTTAGTTAGAACATGGAAGTCTTGCCTTGGTCAATTAAGGACTTAACTTTGTGCGACATTGAACTGAGCTATGCTGTACGACCACATGTCTAGTGACAGGCCTAACTTAGTAGGTTACGGAGTTTCAACATTGGGGTTCAGGTGGATAGGTTAAGCTTTGTGATATGGGACTGTGTGATTAAGAACGTCAATGTTGAGACGAAGTTTCCGAACTGTTATGTTACGATCGGTGCTAGCTACACTAGTTGTATCGTGTGGGTAAAGTGTACAAACCTCTGCAGAGTGTTAATCAATCTATTCGAATAGCCGCGTCCTCGGTCATGGACAACGCTCGGGGATTTCACATGAGGGGTAGTGTTCATAAAATGTGGGAATGGGAGCTGTGTGATCTCAATCATATGGTGTGTGAATAAATCGGTTTATTGTGTGTCTTTGTGAAACAAGCGATAAATTATTATTGCTTATTTGTTTTAACTTATGCTTTCAATCTATTATTTGTATTCAATTGCAAATGTTGCATTTACGCAAAATAACCACGAAGCCATTCCTTTGGAATAAGCTGCATCTATATATTGCATTCGTGGTGTGATTTGCGATACGGTTGTGTACTCACGCTTGTTGTAAAACTTGCGTCCAAACCTCTGAAGTGGAGGAGTCTTCGCCGCTTTGAGGAGGAGTTTGTGGAAGAAGGTTGATCGCTAGGTCATCGATCGATCGGTTACTGTGGTGTCTTTGATTGGAGTTGCGAGTTTATTTCGTTCATTGCGGTATTTCTTTAGTGTTAGCCTGCGTGGCAATAAGTTGTAACCCGACCTTAAGGTCAAAACTCTAAGTTGTTACTCAAACTATTCGTTTATGTTATATTTAGCTTGTGTGGATTGATATTCACCTATGTTACCCTTGTGTGCACTAGCGTGATCTGGACTAGTGCGAGAATACAGAGGGTCAGTGCATTTTGGGTCCTGACATGGGCCCGGGTCCACGAAAATGGGTTTGGTCTACGGTGGACCGGCCCAAGGATTAGTGCCAGACACGCAAGCGCACACGTGGGCTGCCACGTGGGCTTAGGACGGTGAGGTAGCCGTGACATGGCAGTGACGAATTATTACAAAATTAAAAATTTTGTTTGAATAGAAAGGTAGATAATATTGAAAGGAACATGTAAGTACAAGGGTTCGAGTAATTACCCAACGGATGAAGAGATCGGGCTCGACGAAGTTCTCATCGGACTTAGGGAAGAAGATGTGGCCGGTGATGAAAAATTAAGTAAATCAAAATTCCACTTGAATAGAAATGTGAGGAATCTCAATAGGGACTCACCGGTCAAATTTGGTGCACAACGGAGCAACGGATGAGGAGATCGGGCTCGTCGGAGTTGTCGTCGGAGTTGGAGAAGAAGACCGTCGGTACTTTTGTGGCCGCAGTGAACCAACAGGATAATCAAAATTCGGTTTGAATAGAAATGTAGATAATCTCGAGAGGAACTCACCGGTAAAATTTAGCGAACAACGGAGCTACGGATGAGAAAATCGGGCTCGCCGGAGTTGTCGTTGGAGTTGGAAAAGAAGTGCTAGCAGAGGGGTCTCCGGGAGGATTTTGGCAAATCTGAGCGAGCGGGATGTAACAGCCCCAAGTTTATAAACAGTAAAAAAATGCTTTATGAACAGTAATGAGATACTGTTCATGGCATTACTGTTCATGTTTACACTTTGGGCAGCATGTTACAAGTTAAAAACCCTCCTTTATAGCCAAAACCCTAAAGAACCATTCAAAGTCTTAAAGGAATACAAGATAAAACTTGTATTATGACTGGGAAGTATCTTTATTAAAGCCTAGATAAATTATCTTGGCTAAAAGTATTTTTGTTGCATTTTTAGAAATTATTTGGGCTTAAAGAAAAATTTATTGTCTTTAAATAAATATTTTCGGCCTGAAATAAATATTTATGTATTTTACAAAGTGAAAATGTGGTTTATAAAATTTATCTGGAAATATATCATCCCAAAGTAGCTTACGATAAAAATTTCATGAATTTATGAATTTATTTGCTATTTTTAAAAGCCCAGTCAAACCTTTTACGAATTTGAATAAGGTTTGGTCAACTAAAACGGTCTAAACCTAAACCCTTGCACTGTAGCGACCCGGTCTCTTGTGGTTGGGTCCAACCGAATCATTTTGGTCCGGCTCGATCACGTTCGGGCGCAAGCCCAAAACTCCACGCGTGATATGAGCCGTTGATCTTCAATCGAACGGGCAAAGCTATAACACCCTGCGAGCTGTCCACGTGTGCATCTTACTCTCCGCCGTTGGATCTTGATCTAACGAGCGAGATCAGTGTGTGCAATCGGACAACTCCGGATCCCTTTTCAATCTCCACCGTTCATTCTCAATCCAACAGCGCATCTCTTTTCGTTTTAAACTTAAAGGCGCTCTTTTATCTGAGCCGTTAGATTCAAATCCTACGGCTTTTCCTTTTACCGCGTGTTATAAAGCCCGCACTCCTCTGGGCCGTTGGATCTTCATCGTGTGGTCCAGATTGGTGTATGCATTCGGACGACTCCGGATCCCCTCACGATCGCAGCCATTCATTCTTGATCTAACAGCGTCGCTTATTCCAATTTGAAATCAGAGGCGTGCGTTTATGCGGGCCTTTGGATTTCAATCCTACGGCGTTCTTTTTTGACCGTGGGCCTTTAAAGCCCAAAATCGGTGGATCATTGGATTTCAATTGTAAGGTCCACATGAGTGTACGCAATCGGACCATCCGGTTCAATTTTCCATCCTGACCGTAGAAATCAAATCCAACGGTGTTGCACCATCGCATCTAAAAGGGGTGACGTGTATCATTTTAATCGATCGTTGGATTTTAATCCAACGTCTCTCTTTGAAAGCGGAGCCCCGCAGCCCTTCGGGATTTCGATTAGATCTCGATCAACCGATCTAGATCGTGCGGTCCATATTAACTGGTACCGATTCAAATCATTTAATCTCTCTATTTATCACGGCCGCCATTTCCAATCGGACGGTGACATTCATTGAGCTTTTGTGGCGCGCATTGCTGGATCGCCAATGGGACCCACATGTCAGATGATTCTTATCATCTCCCTCGTCTCTCTGTGCGCAGTTCTCTCTGGAAATCAAGGAGAGGTTTATCACAAAGTTTTTGCAACTAATTTTTGGGATAATTAGCCCTAAATGGACACCTCATCAAGCTCTAGACTTTTCCCAATTGTCCTGTAGCTCAACTCCCTTATATATAAACCCTAGTTTTTTTGAGCTGCAGCCATTGTTGACCACTGAAGCTCACTTTCTTCCTTGCTACCACGTGGGATTTTGCTCCTATCCTTTGCTTATACATCCTTAAGCACTGGTTTTACCTTGCATTAAAGATTTGATATCTTTTGCAGGTTAAATCAGAATTTATCTCTTTGTCGATCAATTTGGAGTTTTCAGGATCTTGGTATCTTTCCTATACTGGTAAGCCAAAAACCCTAGTTATGATATCTTGAGCATCTTAAGGACTTGAGAAGCTCCTGTGAATCATTCTTTTAAGCATCAGTAGCTTCAACTTGCTTCAAACTGAAAAGTTGATATTATATATTTTCGGTTTTTCATGTCATTTTCAAGACCTAGGGTTTCTCCTGTCAACTTATCATCTTATTTAGGTTTTGACTAAACCCTAGCAGCATGACAAGTTGATCTTTCAATTCTTGTCATCATCTATTTTAACTTCTAGTTGAGATTTGTCTCTGTTTCTTTTTGTCGACTTGCAGGCAAAAAAATGAATTTCTTATTAGTTGATGTAATCTAACTAGTTAGGGTTAGCCTAAGGTTGGTTTGGGATATTAATTACCTAAAAGATCATGCTAAGTTTCATTTATGAACTTTTGCATGTTCTATATTCCTTTTAGAAACTTGCAATCTGTCTGTTTTGACTCTTTTCAAATCAAAACGGGATTTTACACTAAACTCTAGTTTCGTCTTTTGAAAACAAGATAAGCTATATTATGGGTTATTATCACTAATATGGGTAGTTATGGCTTAAGCATCTGTAATCATGCATCTTTCTTCCATTTTGGACTTCTTGTCAGTTGGCATTTATTGGATTTATTTGCTTTCTATAGAATCGGTTCATTTGAAGTTTTGAATCTACCTCGAGCAGTGCAACACGCAATGAAGTGTATTACTACCAAGGCAAGCATCCTCTTTGCACCATATTGATCCCAAATTTTGTACAATAGCTTTTACAAATCCAGTGATATCTGTGCATGCTATTTTTACGAAAGTACAAAATGTGATCATTAGTAGTTAGCTATGACCAAACATGATGGATTACCTCAATTGTCACCATACACTTAACCTAGCATAGTCTTGTATATCATAAGCTATATTTTTAGTTTTAGCTTAGACATGCGATCTAGAGATTTTAGAGTTTGACAAGCATATCTTGTCAAACATGGGAATCTAATGAACTATTGTTATTTTAAACTCTTTGTCAGTTTCTTTAAATCAGTCTTTTATTTGAAATTCAAATTGATCTGGACAAGAGGAAGCTAGTGATGGTGCTGTTATGCACGAGATTGGGTTTGTGGTGGACTTGTCAGGGTTAATTAAGGACCGAACTCGACTATTCAGTTCAAGTCCCCACGTACTTCCACATGCGATGTATGGTATTTGTTTGGTTAAGTAAAATGTTGAGACTATTGAGTTGGAAACAGGAGAGTAAGGATATGTGTATTGACCTTGTATGGCATAGATGCTCAGTGCGAGGACTGCGTTTTATGCCATGTGAGCTTGTATGTCGATGTCGGATGTTCTTAGGAGGTGAGCGCATATGTGCCTCGTCGCATATCGATACCTTAATGGTGCGATAGCATTCTACTATGGGTAGGGAACCCAATTCGCATTAAATTGTTTGGATCGGCATTCGGCGCAACATGTGTGCCCGGTTAGGCGGATGCTATCGATCGTTGTTTAAGCGGGATCACTCACACATGGGGTCCAACTCAATAGTGTTGGCTTGTTGAAAAATACCAAATCTTAGTTTCCCGGTCGGCATACCAAAGGAAGTATGTCATCATTCGGAGGCATCCAAGGCAACGGGCTAGCTAAGTCATGTGGGTAAAGATGTACACCCTGCAGGTATAAAGCTGTTCGAATAGCGTGTCCACGGTCATGGGCGATAACTTGAATTGATGTCACCTGTATAGAAGTTTTGATTTTCAAAAATCTGTTTTGGTTTATTTTCGGTTTGCATGAGGGAATCATGCACTGTACTGTTTACTTTTATGTCATTTACTTACTGTTCTAAACAAACTTTGATTTATTAAATTGCTTTATCAAAAGTTAGTCTTTGTAGGTTAAGATGTATCGCTTTATGCAAATTTGAACCTTTATACCTTCCTGTTGTAACCTTATGCATGTAAAAACTTTAATTAGTTTGTGTAAGACTTGCTGAGTACCTTCCGTACTCAAGGTGCTATCACCTATTGTTGCAGGTGAGGACGGTTTCCTTTACGAAGTACCCGTTAGCGCCGATCAGGGTGACGCTGTGAGACCCCGGTTTATTAAACTTGTAATACTTAACCTTCCACTGGTTCTAGTATCACAAATGGAATAATCTGCGTCTCGATGAACATGTGCCTCCCAGAACAAGCAGCACACATACATCAATTCCAAGCATGCATCATTTCCATACAACAGAATATAACAAGTCTACCAAAAGACATACATAATATAAGTTATTACAACACAAACTAGACCAGCCAAATGACATAAGTAGCAAATAAATAACGGCGGAAGCAAAGTTGTCATAAGATGGCTTAAACCAAAAGGCGACCGGTTAGCCACATAACACCACGGGGCAACCGGCCGGGCATAAGCTAATCGCCAGTAAGCGCCACGGCACAACTCACAAAAGTGAGGTCCATCGGACTCACTATCATCCTCTGCACAACACAAGCAATGCGGTGAGTACAAAAATGTACTCATAAGACTTACGAGTAGCAAGCCTATACATAGCTACAAGAAAGTCTGTATTCAAAGGAATGTGGTTTTATGGTTCTTTGGGCGCATAAAGCAAGTTTCATTTGCAATATTGTAATAGATTGAGCAATGAGTTTGTAAAATCTGTTTTTAAGCATTTAAATAACATCGAGTAAGCATAAGTAACAAGTATCCACCTAGAAGTGACTTTCCCAAAAGTCACCACATCATAACATGAATCACGATTCATACCACCCAACAAGTTTTAATTTTAAAAGGTTGTAGTCTAACTCTTGAAAAGCTTATCCAAGCGTGTCCATAACCTAGGGCGAGGCTATTCGAATAGTTTTAATCCTGCGGGGTGTACCAATGTACCCACACTTGGACAGCCTTTTGCCAAGCTATTAAGCACACTTCCTTTGGTATGCCGGCACGGCTAAGTCCTCTGAACCCTTTCTAATGGAATATGCTAATCAAGAGACGCATACGTATGGGGTTAATCCTTAGTGATCTGCCGACGAAATATGGATCACAAGGACCCATCGTGGAGCAAGATACACCGACCTCGGCGGGTGTTCTCCTCCTACAAGCGTGTCCATGTTGCATATAATCAAATATGCAACCCACCACGCGACTCGTTAATTAACACACCCAAAGTACTCGGCTAAGAGAGGTCCCATATCCCTCTAGTGTAGTTAGCACGCACGAAATGCTCGGATAACGAGATACTCACAAGTAGTTCGGTCCTTAATTGACCGGGCACCATTCAATCACACCCAAAAGATCACACCATCTTACCATTGTGCCCAAGTCTAAATTGTTTTCATTTTCAGTTTTAGTTTTGCAATTTAGACATAGCACAAGGCTGAAATGTACACATAGTAATAGTTTGTGTGATCAAAGTTATCGACAGTCGATAATCGCCCATTTCTACCGATAGCTAAGCATGGCTAAGCATAATGACACGTAAACTACTAAGTGACAAGGGTCCATCCAGTGAACCCAAAATCACAGACAAGTAACCTAGGCTTGATGGTAGAGGAATGAACATTTCCCTCACGATAATGCATCTAGTAGGCCAACTATCGACAATAGTTTAAAACAACATAGCAATGCATACATAGAATTTGCAAACAATATATTAGACTTTGAAAATAGTAGGAACAATATGATCAAATGAATGCTACATCCGCTTGCTGGTGAAGTCAGAGTCGATGGTCTTTGTGGCTCAATATCAAGATTAATAATATTATCTTGAACCCTAACGCGAAAAGGCGATAAGCAAATAAGAACGAAGAACACCAAATGAAACTCCAACAGCAAAACACATCCAAAACTAATAAAATTCACACTACAGCTAGGGAATGGTCTAAGACAATGATAGGAACAAGAATTATGCAATTTGGACTTAACATGAAAAAGATATGAACAAAATGCTCTCCCTCAGCCTTATATCAACCTAATAAATAATTAGCACTGTTCATGGCGAAATTTTCTAGAAGGATCTAAGGTCTGAAATTTTTATAGTAGGTAGATTATAACATCCTAATAACAGCAAAGTTGGATTTAGTAATTTTGGAGTTATACACATTTACTTATGATTTTTCTAAGTTGTAAATCTAATACAAATCATTTTACAGAATTATGAACATGCTCAAATCCTATTTTATATGAAAGTATACTAACAGACGAATTTAACAAAATTGGTTTTGCACAAATTGGATTTATCTGAGAAAAGATATGCATTTTCAAGATTAAAACTATTTACGGAATATTCAAAATGGCGAATCGAGTTATTCCTAGTTATACAACTTTACTCTTTCAAACATACTTAAATCCATTTTTATAATGAACTAAAGTGATAACAGATTTATTACAGATTGGAATTATCTAAGCGATTAAAATGAATTAGTTATGAGTTTCTAAAGTTTTTATATCATTTTGATTGTTAAACAAATACTTACGAAATACTGAGAACAACCCAAATAAAAGAAAAGCGTGGACAACTCCCAACCCTTGATCTAAAATCCTCGGCTCACGCTAGCGCAAACAGCGCCGCGCGCCAACTCAGCAGGCCACCGTTGGATCAATATCAACGGCGCACGCGAGTGTATGCATTCGGACGGTGCGGTTGCACACGATCTCGGCCGTTGATCGAAAGATCGGCGGTCGAAACGATCAAGGCATCGGAGGGTCGACGCACACAAAGATCGGGCGCAGATCTAAAAATGAGCGGTAGATAATGATCGCGATTCAAAGGAGATCTTGACGTGTGGGACCGCATGTCGGTGACCTTGAGTCACCCACGCGAATGTTTAACCCACGTGCACGATGCTGGGCCCACTTGTCGGCGGATCGAGAGTGGCGGTTAGGGCGGATTAAAGATTCTAATGATTATCATTAACTAGGCGCTAATGACTCGGAGATTTGATTTTAACCCATCGGGCCCACAAGTCGACCGGAGGAGATTTCGGCGGCGATTAAATGCCGACACATTAATTAACCAATGATTAACATTAATGATGTCGAACGATGCGAGATTGAACGAGAGAATGATTTAAGGATTTTGGGCCCACCGTCGTGGCTCAACAATAATGATTAAGACACAATTAATTAACTAATGATTGGCAATTAATGTGTCCTAATTAAATGGCGAAGCGGGAGCTCGTGTGCGGCAAAACCGAGTGACTTGCACGGCTAATCGCGGCGACAGCGCCGTGGCGGCGCGAACAAGAGCCAAAATGGATTCGCAATAGCACAATGAATCTAATGGTAGCATTCTCACCGTGGTGAGGACTAGAACGCCCGCTAGCCGGAAAACGAAAATGGGAGCTTTTACTGCTAAGCATGAAAATAGCGAAAAGCTCCGCTGCAGTCCAAGGAAGCGGGTGCCAAAGCTTCTAAGGACTAATAAGAAGCTACCTTAACGACAAGAAGCTTCAAAGATGGCGGAGATGCTTGATCACGGTGGCTTCATGGACTTGGAGAAGAAGGTTTGAAAATGACCCCACAGAGCCAAATGAGTGATACCAAAGCATCAAAATAGCTTCATTATGATTCACAGAAGCTATATGAGCACGGAATTGGAAAATGGAGCACTCACCTGAGCTGAGGAAGAAGATGACCAATTTCGGCCGAATTTGAACAAACCCCAAATTGGACAATTCCTGAGAATCAAATCCAAAATTAAGTGAGGGGAAATGTTCAAGGAAGTAAATAGATAAGGTTAGGGCAAAGAAACGTGAAGGAGGACCACTGGAACACCAAGAACACCAGAGAAGCTTCACGGGTCAACAATGGCGGTTTGCCATTTTTGAGGTGTTAAGCTCCAATATTGTGAATGAAGCTTGATGGTGGTCTAAAGAAATACCAGGAAGCATTGAGAGTGTTTATAAAGCCATGAAAGCATTAGGGTTTGCACCACACATCTCTCGGGCGGCAAAACACCAAGCACAATCTGCGGTGACATGGAAAAGATAATAGGCGGTGCAATAGGGCATGGCAAGGCGAATGTGTCTCCCACCCTCACATTGACTAGGGTGGCTTTAGGAAGCAAGAAATGACACTACCATTACTCCCCTACGATTGCTCGCCGCAGTAGGAGGTAGAGACGACCGCGAAAAGGCTCGGCGATTTTCAGCCGTTGGATTAGACACGGACAGCTGAGATAGAGCCACGCCTCCGAGGTTTAAAACACAATGGAAAGGTTCCGAGCCCTCGGATTAGAAATGAACGGTTCAGATTGCTCCACGTCGCAAACGCGGTTTACAACGAAGGGACACGCGGGCGTTGGATCTTAATCCAGCGGCTCAGTTTAAGGATGCAGCGGAGGTCAGAAGGTTGCGGAGAATCTCAACGGTTTGATGGAGATCTAACGGTTGACATTCGCGCAAGCAGCGGAAGGTCCGAAGGGTTACGCGCGCGTGGGCGTGCGATTTAGATCAACGGTGGAGATCAGCGCGTTTTAAAAGTGGCTCGGTGCGATTAGTTGGTGGACCGAATCAATTGGCTCGAGCCCGAGTCGACTCGAACCAAGCAACGGATAAAACCACGTTTGACTTTGAAATAAAACAGAGACTTTGAATGATTTATTTGAGGTAGCAAATTAACTCCAAAAATTATGAAATTTTTACAGGAGCTTGCTAACTCAGATATTAACCTTGTGTAAAATTTTCAGAGGTTTTATGCTGTGAATAAATCTCCAAAAATTCTGTAAGGCTCTGTTTTATTGTTTGACTAAGAGTCAAACAGGTTTGATCCTCTAAAAATATTCAAACAATTTCTAAAAATTGTGAAATTTTTCAGAGGGTCACATACCATCACAGAGACTTAGGAAAAATATTTCCAGAGGATGATCATAAGATTTGACAAGATTGTTTTGCAATGTCAAGATTTGGATCAACTAGACTTGTGACAATGTATTTCCATAATCCCTTGTACAAGAATTGTTTGGCTGTGAAA
This sequence comes from Ampelocalamus luodianensis, assembly GCA_036346255.1. Taxonomy (NCBI): domain Eukaryota; kingdom Viridiplantae; phylum Streptophyta; class Magnoliopsida; order Poales; family Poaceae; genus Ampelocalamus; species Ampelocalamus luodianensis. Next base: position 48,806,151 of record CM070625.1, on the reverse strand, counting down.
TACATGATGTAAGAAAAGTTTTAATTTCTACTGATTTTCTTACATTTGAAACACAAGCCTATAGTTGGGATGTTACAAAACCTCCCCCTTACAAGAATCTCGCCCGAGATTAGTTTACTCGGAGAAGAAGGATGGGTAATCTGCACGAAGATGATCCTCGCGCTCCCAAGTTGCCTCATCTTGAGAATGGTTTGACCACTGAACCTTAAGGAACTTGATGACACGGTTCCTTGTCCTTCGTTCGATTCTTGAGAATCTGAACAGGATGCTCATGATAGGTCAAATTTTCTTGCACATCGAGATTTTCCAACGGAGTTTCCTCAAGCTGGAATACGGAGGCACTTCTTTAAGTGTGACACATGGAACACGTCGTGCACACCTTCAAGTGGCCGCAACTCCAATCTGTATGCAACAACTCCAATCCTCTCGATGATGCGATAAGGCCCAACATATCGAGGAGCTAACTTGCCCTTGATGCCAAAACGCGATGGCCCTTCAAGGGTGAGACCTTGAGATACACAAAGTCATTGGGCTCAAAGCTCAACTCTCGGCGACGACGATCCGCATAGCTCTTTTGCTTGGTGGGCCCACGCGCAAATGCTCACGAATCAATGGACTCGCTCTCGGCCTCATTAATGGAATCGGCCCAAGAATCGCGCTCACGGTTTCGACCAGTTCAATGGGGTTCTACACTTCCTCCCATACAAGGCCTCAAGCGGTGCCATGCCAAGACTAGCTTGAAAGCTGTTGTTGTAGGAGAACTACGCAAGCGGCAAGCACTTCTCCACTTCTTTCCATAGGAAAGAACACGAGCCTGAGCATATCTTCCAACACTTGGTTGACTCTCTCGTCGACCATCGGTTTGAGGATGATAAGTGAATCGAAAGAAAGACGTGTACCCATCGCCTTTTGCGATTATGCCAAAAGCGAGAGGTGAAAAGAGAACCACGATCGACACAATCGTTCGTGGCACACCATGCAAACATACAATGCGAGACACATAAAGATCCGCCACCGGTGACTAACACCGAGATTAGTACGCCTGGCGAAAAATGTGCCACCTTTGTCAATCGATCAATGACAACCCGGATAGCATCCTTCCCGGAAAATGCAGGCGGACCGGTGATGAAATCCATACCAGCGAATCCACTTCCATTCGAGTGCGGCAAAGGTGAAGAAGGCTGTTTGGGCGATGTTCGACCTTGACACGACAACATACGTCGCGCTCGACAACGAACTGGCGATCTCGCGCTTCATGCGAGTCCACGAATCTCTCTGTCGAAGATCTTGATACATCTTGGTAGCTCCGGATGGATAGACAAAGGGAGTCATGGGCCTCGCGGAGAATCAAATCCCGCAATTCCATGACCTTCGGAACCACCAAGCGCTGTCCAAACCACACAACGCCGTGCTCATCCTCAGAAAAGCACTTAGCTGTCCCATTCTTGATGTTCTACTTGATTAGGATCGCACCAACATCTGTCTGCTGGGCAGCCTTGATTTGTTCCACCAAAGTCAGTTGCACAACCAAGGTAGCAAGAGAACCATGCTCAATCAATCCCAAATTAAGCCGCTGAAATTCTTCGAGAAGGGTAGGTTGTTGCTCTTGAAGTGACAAGGTATTGCAATACACCTTGCGACTGAGTGCATCGGCAACAACATTAGCCTTGCCCGGGTGATACTGAATGCCCATATCATAATCTTTGATCAATTCCAACCATCTCCTCTGCCTGAGGTTCAGATCTGGCTGGGTGAACAAATATTTCAAGCTCTTGTGATCAGAATACACCTCACAGCGGTTACCAATAAGGTAATGCCGCCAAATCTTGAGTGCATGAACCACTGCAGCTAACTCCAAATCATGGGTAGGATAGTTGAGTTCATGAGGCCTCAACTGCCTCGATGCATAGGCCACAACCTTGCCTTCTTGCATAAGAACACAACCAAGTCCCTGCCGAGAGGCATCACAATAAATATCAAAGCTCTTATGCACATCAGGGAGAACAAGCACTGGTGCTGACGTCAATCGCCTTTTGAGTTCTTGAAAACTCAAATCACAAGCAGATGACCACACGAATTTCTTTTCTTTCTTGAGCAATTCGGTCATGGGCTTAGCAATTTTGGAGAAGTTCTCGATAAAGCGGCGTAGTAGCCCGCTAAACCAAGAAACTCCTCACATCGGTGGTGACTTGGGCTGCCCCCAAGATAGAACATCGCTGACCTTGCTAGGATCTACTGCGACACCACCAGCTGAAAGAACATGGCCCAAGAATGCCACTTCCTTCAACCAGAACTCGCACTTGCTGAACTTGGCATACAGCTGATGCTCACGCAGTTTTCCCAAAACAATATGCAGATGCTCAGCATGCTCTTCTTCACTCTTGGAGTAGATAAGAATGTCGTCAATGAAAACCACAACAAACTTATCCAAATACTCCATGAACACCGAGTTCATAAGATTCATGAACAAAGCTGGAGCATTGGTCAAACCGAAAGACATGACGGTGTACTCGTACAGGCCATAACGAGTAGTGAATGTCGTCTTTGGAATATCCTCAGCCCTGATCCGGACTTGATGGTACCCCAATCTCAAATCAATCTTGGAGAACACACAAGCCCAGGACAAGCTGGTCAAAGAGATCATCAATACGAGGCAAAGGATATTTGTTTTCACCGTCACTTCATTAAGCGGACGGTAATCAACACACATCTGCGAGTCTTGTCCTTCTTCTTCACAAAAATAACCGGACAACCCCAAGGAGATGTTCTAGGACGGATGAAGCCTTTGCTTGAAGCTCACCCAGCGCTTCTTGACTCCTCGAACTCATTAGGAGGCATTCGATGCAGCGCCTTTGAAATTGGAGCGATGCAGGGCAGCAACTCAATCACAAACTCCAAGTCTCGAATCGAGGCATACGAGCAAATCTTGGGAAGACATCCACAAAGTCACGGTGTGGGCACATCTGAATCTCCATGGTGGCTTAGCTTCAAGGGCACAAAGGTGTGACCCTGCAGTGCGGTGAAATCCCAACTTGCTACTTTGAGGACTAGTGAGAAAACCATCTTCTGGTACAATCGATTTGCCCCAAGTGTTGGGACAACCAATCCATACCAAGAATCACATCCAGGCGCGCGAGTCAAGTAAGATGAGATTCGCCAAGAATTCCACTCCTTCAATATTAATGGAACGCATGACATTCTTGATCGGCTCTCATTTCCGCTCCGGAGAGCGAATAAGCAAAGGAATCCCCAAAGGAACAAAGTGAAGATCACAATCAGCGACAAATGATCTCGAAATAAAGGAATGCGATGCTCGAGTCAAACAGGACTGCGGCGGGACGATAACTAACAAGGCGTACCCAACACAACGTCGGTGCCTCCTAGCCTCCTCGGTAGAGATGTGGTTGACTCGACCACTCCCGACACCACGAGTCTTCGGATCACCTTACGGTCGGCGTGTGACCATTCCGCGTCCTCCATTGGGGCGAGGGCTGCCCAATCCTCGAGGGCAGCTGCTAGCATAGTGGCCCTTCTTGTTGCGGCGAAGTAGGTAACATCGGCCGGTGGGTTGCGGGCGCAACTCTCTTCTTGAGTCGCAGTGCGTGGTGAAACACGGCTGCGGGGACGGCGATCGCGCGACGGCCTCGGCGGTGGTGAAGCCAAAGCACGAGCTCTGTGCGGGCCCAACACGGGGGCAGTGAGGCGGCTGTGCGATCCGATGGGCCTCCCACTTGCGCTTGCGGACTCACCCGCGCCTTCGCCTTGTGCTCGGCGATGATGGCCTTGTCAACCAAGGCACGGAAGTCGACAAAGTCCACAATAGATAGCTTGTCTGCGGCTCCTCGGACAAACCATCCATGAACTTCTCTGTTTAGCCTCATCGAGGCCACCTCTCCGAGCATAACGAGCCAAGTGGTTAAACTCGTAAAGATACTCAGAGACGAGTCTTACGCCCTGCTAAGCGCTAGAAACTCCTTCTTCTTGAGCTTCATCGGGCCATCGGTATGTGGGCCCGACGGAAAGCCGATCGAACTCATCCCACGAGACAATGTGGCTGCGGGCTGCATGGCGAAAGTTCTCCCACCAAGAGAGTCTTGCACCTCAAGCGATGGGATGCAAAGAGTGCCGCTCTGCTCCCGACATCGGCGATATTGAGCTTTCGCTCAACAAGACGCAGCCAATCATCCGCGTCGAGTGGATCCTCGGATCGAGAGAAAGTAGGCGGCTGCGTACAGAGGAACTCCGCAAGCCCACCACGAGACTGGTGGCCACCACCTCCAGATCCTAAGGCAGCAGCGGGAGCGGAGGTGTTCCTCGCAATGACCTCCAAGATCCGGTGCGGTCCATGCGATTCCGCTCGTCGAGCGAGAACCTCGACCATGGTTGGAGGAGAAGCTCCTCATCGAAACCAGTAGGTGGCTTGCAGGGCGGTTCTTGTCATCCTGTTCCACAAAAATAGGTTAAACACAACTCCGGAACAGGAGACAAAGAAAACAACTAACCCTAAACAAACTCCAAAAGCTCAAGTGACCACATAAAATTACAGCAAGATCATAAAGATAACAACCATCTTCCGGTTATGACTAACCCGTATGGAAAAACGAGTAATCAATTTTTCAGGAAGACAAAATTCAGAATATTAACTTCTGTTCGAAACAGCTAGGAACAGGGTGAGATATTTACTAAAGAATGGTTAGACACTTAGCTATCTCATATCACTTCTTACCCTTTTATTCCCACAAATTTTAGTGGATTTAACCTCTCATTTTTCAGCACTTTTTTCTACCTAAATGCTAGCTGTCCAGAAAATTCTGCTTGCTGTCCAGATTTTCCCATTCAACTTTTTGCCAAAATTTTGCAGCTTCCAGTAGCTCCTAATCTTCTTAAGACAGCCAACACTTTCATTTTATAACTCGCATGATTTACCCAAAACCAATTTACTCGGTTAACAACTATCTTTTGAAGGAAGGTGAGAGGAAAATTCAGCTTTCAAAGTCAGTTTTAGAATAAGGTGAGATGAGCAAACTAAGATAGATGAGGAGTAAAATCTGAGAACTTACTTAAGATTTTCAGGAAAGCACTGATATTTGGAAAGTAAGTTTTCAAAATACACTAGGGACGACCAAGCTAGGGGTTTCTACGGTCAGTATGGCTCTGATACCAAGCTCTGTGAGACCCCGGTTTATTAAACTTGTAATACTTAACCTTCCACTGGTTCTAGTATCACAAATAGAATAATCCGCGTCTCGATGAACATGTGCCTCCAGAACAAGCGACACATACATCAATTCCAAGCATGCATCATTTCCATACAACAGAATATAACAAGTCTACCAAAAGACATACATAATATAAGTTATTACAACACAGCCGACCGGCCAAATGACATAAGTAGCAAATAAATAACAGCGGAAGCAAAAGTTGCCACAAGATGGCTTAAACCAAAAGACGATCGGTTAGCCACATAACACCACGGGGCAACCGGCCAGGGCCGCCAAGCTAATCGCCAGTAAGCGCCACACGGCACAACTCACAAAAGTGAGGTCCATCGGACTCACTATCATCCTCTGCACAACACAAGCAATGCGGTGAGTACAAAAATGTACTCATAAGACTTACAGTAGCAAGCCTATACATAGCTACAAGAAAGCTGTATTCAAAGGAATGTGGTTTTATGGTTCTTTGGACGCATAAAGCAAGTTTCATTTGCAATATTGTAATAGATTGAACAGCAGTTTGTAAAATCTGTTTTTAAGCATTTAAATAACAACGAGTAAGCATAAGTAACAAGTATCCACCTAGAAGTGACTTTCCCGAAAGTCACCACATCATAGCATGAATCCCTGATTCATACCACCCAACAAGTTTTAATTTTAAAAATGTTGTAGTCTAACTCTTGAAAAGCTTATCCAAGCGTGTCCATAACCTAGGACGAGGCTATTCGAATAGTTTTAATCCCTGCAGGGGTGTACCAATGTACCCACACTTGGACCGCCTTTTAGCCAAGCTATTAAGCACACTTCCTTTGTTATGCAAGCACGGCTAAGTCCTCTGAACCCTTTCCAATGGAATATGCTAATCAAGAGACGCATACGTATGGGGTTAATCCTTAGTGATCTGCCGACGAAATATGGATCACAAGGACCCATCGTGGAGCAAGATACACCGACCTCGGCGGGTGTTCTCCTCCCTACAAGCGTGTCCATGTTGCATATAATCAAATATGCAACCCACCACGCGACTCATTAATTAACACACCCAAAGTACTCGGCTAAGAGGGTCCCATATCCCTCTAGTGTGGTTAGCACGCACGCAAATGCTCGGATATGAGATACTCACAAGTAGTTCGGTCCTTAATTGACCGGGCACCATTCCAATCACACCCAAAGATCACACCATCTTACCATTGTGCCCAAGTCTAAATTGTTTTCATTTTCAGTTTTAGTTTTGCAATTTAGACATAGCACAAGGTGAAATGTACACATAGTAATAGTTTGTGTGATCAAAGTTATCGACAGTCGATAATCGCCCATTTCTACCGATAGCTAAGCATGGCTAAGCATAATGACACGTAAACTACTAAGTGACAAGGGTCCATCCAGCGAACCCAAAATCACGACAAGTAACCTAGGCTTGATGGTAGAGGAATGAACATTTCCTCACGATAATGCATCTAGTAGGCCAACTATCGACAATAGTTTAAAACAACATAGCAATGCATACATAGAATTTGCAAACAATATATTAGACTTTGAAAATAGTAGGAACAATATGATCAAATGAATGCTACATCCGCTTTGGTGAAGTCAGTGAGTCGATGGTCTTTGTGGCTCAATATCAAGATTAATAATATTATCTTCGGAACCTAACGCGAAAAGGCGATAAGCAAATAAGAACGAAGAACACCAAATGAAACTCCAACAGCAAAACACATCCAAAACTAATAAAATTCACACTACAGCTAGGGAATGGTCTAAGACAATGATAGGAACAAGAATTATGCAATTTGGACTTAACATGCAAAAGATATGAACAAAATGCTCTCCCTCAGCCTTATATCAACCTAATAAATAATTAGCACTGTTCATGGCGAAATTTTCTAGAAGGATCTAAGGTCTGAAATTTTTATAGTAGGTAGATTATGACATCCTAATAACAGCAAAGTTGGATTTACTAATTTTGGAGTTATACACATTTACTTATGATTTTTCTAAGTTGTAAATCTAATACAAATCATTTTACAGAATTATGAACATGCTCAAATCCTATTTTATATGAAAGTATACTAATGAGACGAATTTAACAAAATTGGTTTTGCACAAATTGGATTTATACGAGAAAAGATATGCATTTTCAAGATTAAAACTATTTCGGAATATTCAAAATGGCAAATCGAGTTATTCCTAGTTATACAACTTTACTCTCTGAAACATGCTTAAATCCATTTTTATAATGAACTAAAGTGATAACGATTTATTACGATTGGAATTATCTAAAAGCGATTAAAATGAATTAGTTATGAGTTTCTAAAGTTTTTATATCATTTTGGTTGTTAAACAAATACATACCAAATACGAACAACCCAAATAAAAGAAAACGCGTGGACAACTCCCAACCCTTGATCTAAAATCCTCGGCTCACGCGCAAAAAAGCGCCGCGCGCCAACTCGAACGGAGCCACCGTTGGATCAAGATCAACGGCGCACACGCAGTGTATGCATTCGGACGGTGCGGTTGCACACGATCTCGGCCGTTGATCGAAAGATCGGCGGTCGAAACGATCAAGGCATCGGAGGGTCGAGCGCACACAAAGATCGGGCGCAGATCTAAAAATGAACGGTAGATAATGATCGCAGTTCAAAGGGAGATGGTGACGTGTGGGACCGCATGTCAGTGACCTTGAGTCACCCACGCGAATGTTTAACCCACGTGCACAGTGCACTGGGCCCACTTGTCAGCGACTGAGAGTGGCGGTTAGGACAGGATTAAAGATTCTAATGATTATCATTAACTAGGCGCTAATGACTCCAGAGATTTGATTTTAACGCCTCGGGCCCACAAGTCAGCGACCCAGAGGAGATTTCCGACAGCGATTAAATGCCGACACATTAATTAACCAATGATTAACATTAATGATGTAGGAACAGTGCGGGATTGAACCAGAGAATGATTTAAGGATTTTGGGCCCACTGGTCAGTGGCTCAACAATAATGATTAAGACACAATTAATTAACTAATGATTGGCAATTAATGTGTCCTAATTAAGTGACGGAAACGGGAGCTCTGTGCCGGCAAAACCCGAGTGACTTGCACGGCTAATCGCCGGCGACACTGGCCGTGGCGGCGCCGAACAAGAGCCAAAATGGATTCGCAATAGCACAATGAATCTAATGGTAGCATTCTCACCGTGGTGAGGACTAGAACGCCGGCTAGCGGAAAAAGCGAAAATGGGAGCTTTCTTGCTAAGCATGAAAATAGCGAAAAGCTCCGCTGCAAGGTCCAAGGAAGCGGGTGCCAAAGCTTCTAAGGACTAATAAGAAGCTACCTTAACGACAAGAAGCTTCAAAGATGGCGGAGATGCTTGATCACGGTGGCTTCATGGACTTGGAGAAGAAGGTTTGAAAATGACCCCGAGCCAAATGAGTGATACCAAAGCATCAAAATAGCTTCATTATGATTCACAGAAGCTATATGAGCACAGAATTGGAAAATGGAGCACTCACCTGAGCTGAGGAAGAAGATGACCAATTTACGAATTTGAACAAACCCCAAATTGGACAATTCCTGAGAATCAAATCCAAAATTAAGCGAGGGGAAATGTTCAAGGAAGTAAATAGATAAGGTTAGGGCAAAGAAACGTGAAGGAGGACCACTGGAACACCAAGAACACCAGAGAAGCTTCACGGGTCAACAATGGCGGTTTGCCATTTTTGAGGTGTTAAGCTCCAATATTGCGAATGAAGCTTGATGGTGGTCTAAAGAAATACCAGGAAGCATTGAGAGTGTTTATAAAGCCATGAAAGCATTAGGGTTTGCACCACACATCTCTCGGGCGGCAAAACACCAAGCACAATGCGCGGCCGACATGGAAAAGATAATAGCTGGTGCAATAGGGCATGGCAAGGCCGAATGTGTCTCCCACGACCCTCACTGTTGACTAGGGCGGCCGTAGGAAGCAAGAAATGACACTGCCATTACTCCCCCTACAGTGCTCGCACGGCCGGAGGTTGGAGACGACCGACGAAAAAGGCTCGACGATTTTCAGCCGTTGGATGAGACACGGACGGCTGAGATAGAGCCACGCCTCCCAGGTTTAAAACACAACGGAAAGGTTCCGAGCCCTCGGATTAGAAATGAACGGTTCAGATTGCTCCACGTCGCAAACGTGGTTTACAACGAAGGGACACGCGGGCGTTGGATCTTAATCCAACAGCTCAGATTTAAGGATGCAACCGGAGGGTCCGAAGGTTGCGGAGAATCTCAACGGTTGGATGGAGATCTAACGGTTGACATTCGCGCAAGCAGCGGAAGGTCCGAAGGGTTACGCGCGCGGCGTGCGATTTAGATCAACGGTGGAGATCCAACGCGCGTTTTAAAGAGTGGCTCGGTGCGATTAGTTGATGGACCGAATCAATTGGCTCGAGCCCGAGTCGACTCGAACCCAAGTAACGATAAAACCACATTTGACTTTGAAATAAAACAGAGACTTTGAATGATTTATTTGAGGTAGCAAATTAACTCCAAAAATTATGAAATTTTTACAGGAGCTTGCTAACTCAGATATTAACCTTGTGTAAAATTTTCAAAGGTTTTTATGCTGTGAATAAATCTCCAAAAATTCTATAAGGCTCTGTTTTATTGTTTGGTGAGAGTCAAACAGTTTGATACCTCTAAAAATATTCAAACAATTTCTAAAAATTGTGAAATTTTTCAGAGGGGTCACATACCATCACAGAGACTTAGGAAAAATATTTCCAGAGGATGATCATAAGATTTGACAAGATTGCTTTTGCAATGTCAAGATTTGGATCAACTAGACTTGTGACAATGTATTTCCATAATCCCTTGTACAAGAATTGTTTGGCACAACAGGAAATACATGATGTAAGAAAAAGTTTTAATTTCTACTGATTTTCTTACATTTGAAACACAAGCCTATAGTTGGGGATGTTACAGACGCTAACGAGTAACGCTACTTCTTTCCTCCACGCAATTGCCTGCGGGTGGATGAGGCCATTGGTGGACTTTTTCAGTTTATTTTGCTTCCGCTGTTGAATAAGTTGTAGTGACCAAGTCACTCTATATTGTAGTACTAAACCCGAATGTTGTAAACTTATGTTTAATTATGCAAATGTATGACTTGTATGTATATGATGCAATGTTGTTAAAGGATATATATATGCAATGGTCATTGATCCTGGGAACCATTGTGCGATATATATATATCCGGGGATCCTGTTTATTGGAATTGTTACTTGTTGAATTTATACCTTTAGCATGATCTTTAATTGAGGGACAATACTGTTCCTTCCTTAATAATCATGTTACTGTATGAATTTAATTAAGTACATTTCCAATAACCCGAGGAGCCCACAGCGTTGGTATCAGAGCATACGTTGCCTATAGGTTAGAAGTAGCATGGCCGAAGTTGTTAAAGATTCTTCTAATAAAACTATTTTCAAGCAGTAGTATAATTTTGAAAGCTTAAGTATGACATCTTTTATTCCTTATCCTCCTTAATGTCACTTCTTGCCCAACTTTCTGTTGGTTTATTTAAAAGTGAATTGCTTCTTATCTTGTCTTTTTGCCTATAGATGAGCGGTTGGTATCTGGTCAAGGAGACTCGAGCTGAAGATGTTGATGGGTTCCCAGCCTTACTTCGGGACATGATGTGGCGCTCCAATTTCACCTATCAGCCGGAGTATGCCATTTATCGACGAGATCGAGGACCACGGATGGAGAAGTACCGTGCCTTCATCAATGTCATCGCTAGGCACGTGGTGGCGATGTTCCTTCATCGTGTCCAAGCACTTGCCACCTCACGAGGCTATGGCGATTCGGAAGTCTGCGAGTAGGATGATGAGCCTTCTTCGTCATGATTTGTGGAATTGTCTCAACCACCCTCGACCACTTCCGAATCAAGGCCCTACCTCCGAAGTGAACATGTTATTGAGATACGATTTGCGAAGACCCCAGTGCGGCGGTTGGCGAGAATGGTCCGCATCATGGACCAAATCCATCGCTGTGTTGTGAGGAGCTATGGGAAACTAGGCATCGCCTTAACGAGGCCGTGAGTACACGCTTGGAGTCAACATGAACGCGTTCCTGCAGCGTGCTTTATGGTGACAACGAGACCTCCTGCTTCTTCTTGCACCACCTCTTCCGACTTCCGAAGTGGCGGGTGCGTGCTGTTTATGGACAAGTCGCCAAGCCCGGATGATTGCGAGCTTTCCTCGCACTCGTGGTGCACCTCTCGGAGGTCATCGACCATCGTTGGGTTCCCGAGGCGACTCATTAGCCCGTTGGATCTGTTGATCTTTGGTTCCCCGAGCTCATCTTTTGAATGAGTTTCTGGTGAACTTTAACCGGGATCTCTACGCTAGTACCTCGACGATGAATCCTAGTGGTTGAGTGTCTTTTAGTTTAGTAGTTGCCCTTAAATAAATTGTATGTAATAGGGCAGTAGTATTTTGTACAAAGTATGTAAGTATAACTTTCGGTTTGTAATCTGACATTATGGCCGACTATAATGTAAGACTGGAACCGAAATTTTTGTTGTATATATATGAAGTTTCTGGTTTGGTGTTAACTTGAATGCATAACATAACATGATGCATTATATGTACAATATTTGTTTCTTTTCTAATTGCAACCTTGTTTGTGTTTGCGAGTATGTCCTTGTTGTGTTGTTAACCATGGTGTGGTAACAGGATGACGGGACCTACTACTCGTCTTAAGCGCAACAAGGGAGGGCATGTCGACTCCGTGCCTCATTCTCGGGAGGGCCGATCAACCTCCAGCTCGTGGTCGCAAGGTGGTCCCGGGAAGAGGAGCTTCCTCCACCACCTTCGATGGCCGATGTGCTCATGCAAATTGGCGCAACCGGATGGACGAGACGCGCATCTTGGAGCGGTGCGCGCAATACTTCTACTCTGTTGCATCGGCCGTCGAGCGAGAGGCCACCATGTGCGAGGCGGTCTTGCGACTTTCAATGGACTAACCCGCGGTGTTCTCTAGTTCTCGTGATCCCATGGAAGGCGAGGATTGGCTTCGACCATTGAGAAGAAGCTTTTGATTGCTCAATGTTCCGAGAGGAAAAGGTTCTTTTGCGATTATCACTCGATGGGCGGCTAGCATATGGTGGGATAATCTTCTTGCCATTCACTGCTGGACATGTCCCTACTTGGGATGAGTTCGTGGAAGCTTTTGCGAAGCTCATATTCTGAAGGGTCATGATGATCAAGCAACAAGAATTTCTCGCTCTCAAGCAAGGGCGGAAATGCGTGACCGAATATCTTCATGAGTTCAACTTCCTTGCGGATATGCCCGATGGCGTTTCGATGACCTTCGTCGTCGAAACCGGTTCTTGAATGGGCTATCGAAGAACTGCGGATGGCGGTGGCTTTGCATGACTTGAAATTTCTCTCATTTGGTCAATAAAGCAATTGTGGCGAGAGTAAGAGCAAGGCGTTGGAGGAGTCACGCAGCGGCGGCGACTTCTCGGTTTATTCTGGTGGCGACTCACCAAGGCCTCGTATGTGGTTGTCTAGACCACCAGAGCACCAGCTCCATTTTCACCAAGGCCAGGTGTTTGCCCTCGTCCATCTCCTCCCACCAATCGATCGGACCAAGTGGAAATCAGCCCGTCTGTTAACAATGTTAACCGGGGTTATCTGCTTTCATTGTGGTCGTTCGGGCATTATGCCAACAAGTGTGTGGCAAGCGGCAAGGATTGCCTCTGTTCGACCATATCCGATTGCTGTGAGGCCAGCCCCTTCGCAGAGGCCCCCTATCAAAGCTGATCCGGCTCCAGTCCGTGGGCATGTGAACCAGATCACTGCTGAAGAAGCGGCTGATACACCTGAAGTTGTTATGGGTATGCTCCTAGTTAATTTCAGTCCAGCTACTGTTTTATTTGACTCTGGAGCATCTCATTCTTTTGTTAGCAATCATTTTGTTGCTCAACATCAGTTAGATATGCATACCCTCCAACCATCTTTTATTATTCAATCACCTGGGTCGGTCTTTAAAACCGATCAGATCTGCTGTGGGGTCAATATAACAATCCTTGGGGTAAAGTTTTTAGCAAATCTAATTGTGATTGACTCTAAAGGATTGGACGTCATTTTGGGTATGGATTGGCTGTCCAAGAACCAGGGTCAAATCAATTGTTCCCAGCGGTCTATTTCCATGACCAATGCAAACGGTATTCGAGTTGTTTACCATTCCAAAACAATTGGCTCTCATCTTTATGCTCACCGAGTTGATACCACTCTTTCTTTGGAGTCAGTACCAATTGTCAGTGAGTATGTTGATGTCTTTCCTGAAGACCTTCCCGGTTTACCACCAGATCGGGAAGTGGAGTTTGTTATTGAACTCGTTCCTGGAACTGCTCCGATATCCAGGAGTCCGTATCGAATGCCTGTCAATGAGTTGGTTGAAATGAAGAAGCAACTCGGAGACTTGCTCGACAAAGGATTTATTCGACCGAGCTCCTCACCTTGGGGATGCCCGGCAATCTTTGTCAAAAAGAAAGACAACACTTTACGGATGTGTGTGGATTACCGTCCGTTAAATGAGGTCACTATCAAGAACAAATATCCTTTGCCTCGAATCGATGATCTTTTTGATCAGTTGGTTGGTGCCCGAGTCTTTTCAAAGATTGATTTGAGGTCGGGCTATCATCAAATCAAGGTTAGAGCTGAAGACATTCCCAAAACAGCTTTTTCTACTCGTTACGGTTTATGCGAGTATCTTTATGTCCTTGGTCGACCAATGCACCACCTATTTCATGAATCTTATGAATTCAGTGTTCATGGAGTTCTTGGATAAGTTCGTTGTCGTGTTCATTAACGACATCCTTATTTATTCCAAGTCTGATAAGGATCATGAACAACATTTGCGACTTGTGCTGGAAACACTTCGTCGGCATCGATTATATGCTAAGTTCGACAAGTGTGCTTTACGGCTCAAAGAGGTTGCATTTTTGGGGCATGTGTTATCGAAGGAGGCATTCTTTGTTGATCCAAGCAAGGTACAAGATGTGCTAAATTGGAAGCCTCCCAAAAGTGTCCCAGAGATCCGAAGTTTTCTTGGACTTGCGGGTTATTACCGTAGGTTCATTGAAAATTTCTCCAAAATTGCTAGACCTCTGACTCAACTCTTGCAGAAAGAGAAGAAATTTGAATGGTCACTAAATGTGAAGAGAGTTTTGGCTTCGAGAACCCTCTTGACTAAAGCTCCAGATTCTTACTCTTAGGATGTTTTTAAGAGCTTCGACATTTATTGCGATGCATCTCGCCATGGGCTTGGCGTGTGCTTATGCAAGAAGGCCGAGTTGTGGCATATGCATCCGGCGATTCGCCCTCATGAAGTTAATTATCCTACTCATGATTTAGAACTTGCTGCCGTGGTCCATGCATTGAAGATTTGGCGACATTACCTTCTAGGTAATCGTTGTGAGATCTACACCGATCATAAAGCACAAGTACATATTCACTCAATCGACTTGAATATGAGACAAAGAAGATGGCTTGAACTGATCAAGGACTACGACATGGGTATTCATTATCATCTGGTAAAGCCAATGTTGTGGCGGGCGCTTTAAGCGAGAAAGTCACAATGCAATCGCATATCTTCTCTACTGTAGGAAAAGACTTGTGTGCTGATTTTGGTACGCTTAAGTCTTGAATTGGTGGGAGCGGTTTCCTCATTGCATTACAAGTGGAGCCTACCTTAGAATCCCAGTTCTTGAGGCCCGACAAGCGATGCCGAGGTAGCGAAATTAAGGAAAACATGAAAGCGAGTAAAGCCAACGAGTTTTACGAAGATGATCGCGGTATGATTCGATATCGCAATCGTTTGGTAGTACTGTGATCCCCATCTAAGAAGTCTAATTCTTAGAGGCTCATAATTCCAAGTTTTCTCTACATCACAGGAGTACCAAGATGTATGAAGATTTAAAGAAAACATTTTGGTGGAGTCAAATGAAAAGGCAAATTGCTCGGTATGTTCTTGAATGTGATATTTGTCAAAGGGTTAAAGTGAACATCTGAAGCCAATTTGGTACCCTTGACCTTTGCCTATTCCACGATGGAAGTGGGAAGAGATCGGTATGGATTTTGTGACCGGTCTTCCAAGACTTCCAAAGTGCGATGCCATCCGGTAATCATCGACCGTTTAACTAAAGTGGCTCATTTTATTCCGGTCAGGACCGATTTCAATGGCAAGCAACTAGCAGAGCTTTATATTGCTAGAATTGTTTGTCTTCATGGTGTTCCTAAGGTCATTGTTTCTGACCGTGGTCCTCAGTTCACTTCCCATTTTTGGAATAGCCTTCATCAGGCTATGGGGACTGAACTTTCTTTCAGTACTGCTTACCATCCTCAAACCAGTGGTCAAACTGAAAGAGTGAATCAAGTAATGGAAGATCTTCTTCGAGCTTATGTGCTGTCCTATAGCAAAGGCTGGGAGAAATCTTTGCCATATGTGGAATTTTCCTACAATAATAGCTACCAAGCAAGTATTCAAATGTCACCTTTTGAAGCCTTGTATGGGAGAGCTTGTAGGACTCCATTGAATTGGTCTGAGTGTGGTGAAAGATCATTCTATGGTCCAGACTTAGTAAAGGAAGCAGAAGAGCAAGTTCGTCTGATTCGAGATTGTTTGAAAACTGCACAGTCTCGTCAGAAGAGCTATGCTAATCATCGCCGTCGTGAATTGAGCTTTGAGGTAGATGACCATGTCTATCTTAAAGTGTCACCCATGAAGGGTACTCATCGTTTTCAGGTAAAAGGAAAGCTCGCACCTCGTTATATCGGACCCTTCCGAATAATTGCCAAGCGAGGAGTTGTAGCTTATAAATTTGAACTACCTCAATCACTCTCAGCAGTGCATGATACTTTTCATGTGTCTCAATTGAAGAAATGCCTTCATGTTCCTATTGAGGCAACTGCATATGAGTATCTTGATCTCCAACCTGACCTTTCATATCAAGAACAACCAGTGCGTATCCTCGACATAATGGAACGCAGGACAAGAAATCGTACTGTCAAGTTCTTGAAAATTCAGTGGGCTAGTCATTCTGAAGATGAAGCCACTTGGGAGCGCGAAGATCTGATGCAGATTGAGCACCCCCATCTTTTTGTTGTTTAGTACTTTCCTTTGGATCAAGAAAGGAAAGTTTAAACAAAGCAATGTAAACAAAGATGTAATAATAACACTATGTTGTTATGTAAAGTTCTTCTTTGTTATCTTTGAAGGAAATCAAGACAACAGATGTTGAATTTCCTCATAAATCATTTTCACTTCACTTCTTCCTAATCTCTAACTTGTTCCAAATCTCGGGGACGAGATTTTCTTAAGGGGGGTAGGTTTGTAATAGCCCCAAGTTTATAAACAGTAATAAAATGCTTTATGAACAGTAATGAGATACTGTTCATAGCATCACTGTTTATGTTTACACTTTGGGCAGCATGTTACAAGTTAAAAACCCTCCTTTATAGCCAAAACCCTAAAGAACCATTCAAAGTCTTAAAGGAATACAAGATAAAACTTGTATTATGACTGGGAAGTATCTTTATTAAAGCCTAGATAAATTATCTTGGCTAAAAGTATTTTTGTTGCATTTTTAGAAATTATTTGGGCTTAAAGAAAAATTTATTGTCTTTAAATAAATATTTTCGGCCTGAAATAAATATTTATGTATTTTACAAAGTGAAAATGTGGTTTATAAAATTTATCTGGGAAATATATCATCCCAGTAGCTTACAGTAAAAATTTCATGAATTTATGAATTTATTTGCTATTTTTAAAAGCCCAGTCAAACCTTTTACGAATTTGAATAAGGTTTGGTCAACTAAACCGGTCTAAACCTAAACCCTTGCACTGTAGCGACCCGGTCTCTTGTGGTTGGGTCCAACCGAATCATTTTGGTCCGGCTCGGTCACGTTCGAGCGCAAGCCCAAAACTCCACGCGTGATATGAGCCGTTGATCTTCAATCGAACGGGCAAAGCTATAACACCCTGCGAGCTGTCCACGTGTGCATCTTACTCTCCGCCGTTGGATCTTGATCTAACGAGCGAGATCAGTGTGTGCAATCGGACAACTCCGGATCCCTTTTCAATCTCCACCGTTCATTCTCAATCCAACAGCGCATCTCTTTTCGTTTTAAACTTAAAGGCGCTCTTTTATCTGAGCCGTTAGATTCAAATCCTACGGCTTTTCCTTTTTACCGCGTGTTATAAAGCCCGCACTCCTGCGGGCGTTGGATCTTCATCGTGTGGTCCGTTGGTGTATGCATTCGGACGACTCGGATCCCCTCACGATCGCAGACCATTCATTCTTGATCTAACGGCGTCGCTTATTCCAATTTGAAATCGAGCGCGCGTTTATGCGGCCTTTGGATTTGATCCTCTGGCGTTCCTTTTTGACCGTGGGCCTTTAAAGCCCAAAATCGGTGGATCATTGGATTTCAATCGTAAGGTCCACATGAGTGTATGCAATCGGACCATCCGGTTCAATTTTCCATCCTGACCGTAGAAATCAAATCCAACGGTGTTGCACCATCGTATCTAAAAGGGTGGCGTGTATCATTTTAATCGATCGTTGGATTTTAATCCAACGTCTCTCTTTGAAAGCGAGCCCGCGACCGCCGGGATTCGATTAGATCTCGATCAACCGATCTAGATCGTGCGGTCCATATTAACTGGTACCAATTCAAATCATTTAATCTCTCTATTTATCACAGCCGCCCATTTCCAATCGGACGGCTGACATTCATTTGAGCTTTTGTGAGGCGCGCGCGGCTGTGACTGCCAGCGGGACCCACATGTCAGATGATTCTTATCATCTCCCTCGTCTCTCTGTGCGCAGTTCTCTCTGGAAATCAAGGAGAGGTTTATCCCAAAGTTTTTGCAACTAATTTTTGGGATAATTAGCCCTAAATGGACACCTCATCAAGCTCTAGACTTTTCCCAATTGTCCTGTAGCTCAACTCCCTTATATATAAACCCTAGTTTTTTTGAGCTGCAGCCATTGTTGACCACTGAAGCTCACTTTCTTCCTTGCTACCCCGTGGGATTTTGCTCCTATCCTTTCCTTATACATCCTTAAGCACTGGTTTTACCTTGCATTAAAGATTTGATATCTTTTGCAGGTTAAATCAGAATTTATCTCTCTGTCGATCAATTTGGAGTTTTCAGGATCTTGGTATCTTTCCTATACTGGTAAGCCAAAAACCCTAGTTATGATATCTTGAGCATCTTAAGGACTTGAGAAGCTCCTGTGAATCATTCTTTTAAGCATTAGTAGCTTCAACTTGCTTCAAACTGAAAAGTTGATATTATATCTTTTCGGTTTTCCATGTCATTTTCAAGACCTAGGGTTTCTCCTGTCAACTTATCATCTTATTTAGGTTTTGACTAATGTAACATCCCAAACTTTAGGCTTGTGTTTCAAATGTAAGAAAATCAGTAGAAATTAAAACTTTTCTTACATCATGTATTTCCTTTTTGTGCCAGTCAATTCTTGTACAAGGAATTATGGAAATACATTGTCACAAGTCTAGTTGATCCAAATCTCGGCATTCCAAAAACAATCTTGTCAAATCTTATGATCATCCTCTGGAAATATTTTTTCTAAGTCTCTGTGATGGTATGTGACCCCTCTGAAAAATTTCACAATTTTTAGAAATTGTTTGAATATTTTTAGAGCCAGTCAAACCTGTTTGACTCTCAGTCAAACATTAAAACAAAGCCTTGCAGAATTTTTGGAGATTTATTCACAGCATAAAAACCTTTGAAAATTTTACACAAGGTTAATATCTGAGTTAGCAAGCTCCTGTAAAAATTTCATAATTTTTGGAGTTAATTTGCTACCTCAAATAAATCTTTCAAAGTCTCTGTTCTTATTTCAAAGTCAAACTTGGTTTTATTGTTACTTGGGTTCGAGTCAGACTCGGGCTCGAGCCAATTGATTCGGTCCAGTCAACTAACTGCACCGAGCCACTCTTTAAAACGCGCGTTGGATCTCCACCGTTGGATCTAAATCGCACGGCCCGCGCGCGTGTAACCCTTGGACTTTCCGGTTGCTTGCGCGAATCTCAACCGTTAGATCTCCATCCAACCGTTGAGATTCTCCGCAACCTTCGGACCCTCCGGTTGCATTCTTAAATCTGAGCCGTTGGATTAAGATCCAACGCTCGCGTGTCCCTTCGTTGTAAAATGAGTTTGCGATGTGGAGCAATCGAGGCCGTTCATTTCTAATCCTAAGGCTCGCAACCTCTCCGTTGTGTTTTAAAGCCCGTAGGCGTGGCACTATCTCAGCCGTCCGTGTCTCATCTAACGGCTGTGAATCGCCCGAGCTTTTTGCGTGGTCATCTTCAACCTCCGCCGTGCGAAACAATTGCAAGGCATGGAGATGTCATTTCATGCTCCCTACGGCTGCCCTAGTCGACATTATGGGTCGTGGGAGACACATTCGGCCTTGCCATGCCCTATTGCACCAGCTATTATCTTTTCCTTGTCGGCCGCGCATTGTGCTTTGTGTTTTGCCGCCCGAAAGATGTGTGGTGCAAACCCTAATGCTTTCATGGCTTTATAAGCACTCTCAATGCTTCCTGGTATTTCTTTAGACCACCATCAAGCTTCATTCTCAATATTGGAGCTTAACACCTCAAGAATGGCAAATCGCCATTGTTGACCCGTGGAGCTCCATTGGTGTTCTTGATGTTCCAGTGGTACTCCTTCATGTTTCTTTGCCCCAACCTTATCTATTCACTTCCTTGAACATTTCCCCTCACTTAATTTTGGATTTGATTCTCAGGAATTGTCCAATTTGGGGTTTGTTCAAATTCGGCCGAAATTGGTCATCTTCTTCCTCAGCTCAGGTGAGTGCTCCATTTTCCAATTACTTGCTCATGTAGCTTCTGTGAATCATAATGAAGCTATTTTGATGCTTTGGTATCACTCATTTGGCTCAGGGGGTCATTTTCAAACCTTCTTCTCCAAGTCCGGCGAGCTTTCACCGTGATCAAGCATCTCCGGCCATCTTTGAAGCTGCTCTCCTTTCAGGTAGCTTCTTATTAGTCCTTAGAAGCTTTGGCACCGCATCCTAGGCTTGCAGTGGAGCTCATCACGATTTTCGTGTTTAGCAGTAAGCTCCCATTTTCGTTTTTCCGGCTAGCCGGCGTTCTAGTCCCTCGCCGCCAGCGAGAATGCTACCATTAGAATCGTTGTGCTATCGCGAATCCATTTTGGCTCTTGTTAGCGCGCCACGCGCGGTGTCGCGGCGATTAGCCGTGCAAGTCACTCGGGTTTCTTGCACGAGCTCTGTTTAGTCACTTAATTAGGACACATTAATTGCTAATCATTAGTTATTAATTATGTCTTAATCATTGTCGTTGAGCCACTGACCAGTGGGCCCAATATCCTTAAATCACTCTCTGGTTCAATCCCGCACTGTTCCGACATCATTAATGCTTAATCATGGCTTAATTAATGTGTCGGCATTTAATCCCTGTCGGAAATCTCCTCTGGGTCGCTGACTTGTGGGCCCGAGTGGTTAAAATCAAATCTGAGGAGTCATTAGTGCCTAGTTAATGATAATCATTAGAACCTTTAATCCTGTCCTAACCGCCACTCTCAGTCGCTGACAAGTGGGCCCAGTGCACTGTGCACGTGGGTTAAACCAGCGCGTGAGTGACTCGAAGTCACTGACATGCGGTCCCACATGTCAGCACCTCCCTTTGAACTGCGATCATTATCCGCCGTTCATTTTTAGATCTGCGGCCCTGATCTTTGTGTGCGTTCGGACCCTCCGGATGCCTTGATCGTTCTCGACCGTCGATCTTGCGATCAACGGCTGAGATCGTGTTTGCAACCGCACCGTCCGAATGCATACGCTCGTGTGCGCCGTTGGATCTTGATCCAACGGTGGGCTCCGTTTCGGTTCGGCGCGCGTGCGCTGTTTTCGGCGCGCGTGAGCCGTAGGATTTTAGATCAAGGGTTGGGAATTGTCCACGTCGTTTCCTTTTATTTGAGTTTGCCTGTATTTCGGTAAGTATTTGTTTAACAACTGAAAATGATGTAAAAACTTTAGAAACTCATAACTAATTCTTTTTAACTGCTTTTTAGTTAATTCCAACGGTAATAAATTATGTTATCACTTTAGTTTATTATAAAAATGGATTTGAGCATGTTGCAGTAGCAGAAAATTGTGTAACTTGGAATAACTCGATTTCTGTCATTTTGAATATTCCAGAAATAGTTTTAATCTTGAAAAATGCATATCTTTTCTGTATAAATCCAAATTGTGCAAAACTAATTTTGTTAAATTAAATCATCTGTTAGTATACTTTCATATAAAATAGTATTTGAGCATGTTCATAATTCTGTAAAATGATTCGTATTAGATTTAGAACTTAGAAAAATCATAAGTAAATGTGTATAACTCCAAAATTAGTAAATCCAACTTTGCTGTTATTAGGATGTCATAATCTACCTGCTATAAAAATTTCAGACCTTAGATCACCCTAGAAAATTTTGTCATGAACAGTACTAATTATTAATTAAGTTGTTATAGGCTGAGAAAGAGCATTTTGCTCATATCTTTTGCATGCTTAGTCCAAATTGCATAATTCTTGTTCCTGTCATTATCTTAGATCATTCCCTAGCTGTAGTGTAAATTTTATTAGTTTTGGATGTGTTTTGCTGTTGGAGTTTCATTTGGTGTTCTTCGTTCTTATTTGCTTATCGCCTTTTCGCGTTAGGTTCCGAAGACAATATTATTAATCTTGATATTGAGCCACAAAGACCATCGGATCCTCGCACTTCACCGAACAGCGGATGTAGCATTCATTTGATCATATTGTTCCTACTATTTTCAAATTCTAATATATTGTTTGCAAATTCTATGTATGCATTGCTATGTTGTTTTAAACTATTGTCGATAGTTGGCCTACTAGATGCATTATCGTAGGAAATGTTTATTCCTCTACTCATCAAGCCTAGGTTACTTGCTGTGATTTTGGGTTATTGGATGGACCCTTATCACTTAGTAGGTTACGTGTCATTATGCTTAGCCATGCTTCGCTATCGGTAGAAATGGGCGATTATCGACTGTCGATAACTTTGATCACACAAACTATTACTATGGTACATTTCAGCCTTGTGCTTTGTCTAAATTGCAAAACTAAAACTGAAAATGAAAACAATTTAGACTTGGACACAATGGTAAGATGGTGTGATCTTTTGGGTGTGAATGGAATGGTGCCCGTCAATTAAGGACCGAACTACTTGTGAGTATCTCATATCCGAGCATTACAAAGCGTGCTAACCACACTAGAGGATATGGGACCTCTCTTAGCCGAGTACTTTGGGTTGTGTTAATTAATGAGTCGCGTGGTGGGTTGCATATTTGATTATATGCGACATGGACACGTTTGTAGGAGGAGAACACCCGCCGGGCGGTGTATCTTGCTCCACGTATGGGTCCTTGTGATCCATATTTCGTCGGCAGATCACTAAGGATTAACCCCCATACGTGCATCTCTTGATTAGCATATTCCATTGGAAAGGGTTCGTAGGACTTAGCCGTGCCGGCATACCAAAGGAAGTGTGCTTAATAGCTTGGCAAAAAGGCGGTCCGAAGTGTGGGTAAATTGGTACACCCCTGCAGGGATTAAAACTATTCGAATAGCCTCGTCCTAGGTTATGGACACGCTTGGATAAGCTTTTCAAGAGTTAGACTACAACCTTTTTAAAAATTAAAACTTGATGGGTGGTATGAATCAGGGATTCATGCTATGTTGTGGTGGATTTTGGGAAAGTCACTTCTAGGTGGATACTTGTTACTTATGCTTACTCGCTGTTATTTAAATGCTTAAAAACAGATTTTACAAACTGCTATTCAACTTATTACAATATTGCAAATGAAACTTGCTTTATGCGTCCAAAGAACCATATAACCACATTCCTTTGAATACAGCTTTCATGTAGCTATGTGTAGGCTTGCTACTCGTAAGTCTTGCGAGTACATTTTTGTACTCACCTGCTTTGCTTGTGTTGTGCAGAGGATGATAGTGAGTCCGATGGACCTCACTTTTGTGAGTTGTGCTGTGGCAGTTTACGGGGCGATTAGCTTGGCGGCCCGGTCGGTTGCCCTGTGGTGTTATGTGGCTAACCGGTCGTCTTTTGGTTTAAGCCATCTTATGGCAACTTTTGCTTCCGCTGTTACTTATTTGGTACTTATGTCAATTGGCCGGTCGGCTGTGTTGTAATAACTTATATTATGTATGTCTTTTAGTAGACTCGTTATATTCTGTTGTATGGAAATGATGCATGCTTGGAATTGATGTATGTGTGCTGCTTGTTCTGGGAGGCACATGTCCATCGAGACGCGGATTATTTTATTTGTGATACTAGGACCAGTGGAAGGTTAAGTATTACAAGTTTAATAAACCGGGGTCTCACAGAGCTTGCATCGAGCCATCTTGACCGTAGAAACCCTAGCTTGGTCGTCCCTAGTATATTTTGAAAACTTACTTTCCAAATGTCAGTGCTTTCCTGAAAATCTTAAGTAAGTTCTCAGATTTTACTCCTCATCTATCTTAGGTTGCTCATCTCACCTTGTTCTAAACTGAATTTGAAAGCTGAGTTTTCCTCTCATCTTCTTTCAAAAAGATAGTTGTTTATCGAGTAGATTGGTTTTGGGTAAACCATGAGAGTTATAAAATGAAAGTGTTGGCTGTTTTGAGAAGATTAGGAGCTGCTGGGAGCTACAAATTTCGGCCAGAAGCTTGAGAAGAAAATCTGGACAGCAAGCAGAATTTTCTGGGCAGCTAGCATTTAGGTAGTGAAAGTGCTGAAAATGAGAGGTTAAATCTACTAAAATTTGTGGGAATAAAAGGGTAAGAAGTGATATGAGATAGCTTAGCATCTAACCTTTCTTTAGTAAATATCTCACCCTGTTCCTAGCTGTTTCGAACAGAAGTTATTATTCTGAAATTTTGCCTTCCTGAAAATTGATTACTCGTTCCTCCATACGAGTTAGTCATAATAGGAAAATGATTGTTGTCTTTATGATCTTCCTGTAATTTTATGTGGTTACTTGAGCTTTTGAAGGTTGTTTTGTTTAGAGGTTAGTTGTTTTCTTTGTCTCCTGTTCCGGAGTTGTGTTTAACCTATTTTTGTGGAATAGGATGACGAGAACCACCATAGCAATCGGTACCGGCCGTTCCGATGAGGAGCTTCCCCTCCTCCGACCATGGTGAGGTTCGCTCGATCGGCGGAATCGCATGGACCGGACCGGATCTTGGAGGTCATTGCGAGGAACACCTCCGCTCCCCGCCGCCAGATCTCGGAGGTGGTGGCCACCGCCTCGTGGTGGGCTTGCGGAGTTTCTCCGCACGCAGCCGCCCACTTTCTCGATCCGAGGATCCACTCGGCGCGATGATTGGTGCGTCTTGTTGGCGGAAGCTCAATATCGCTCGATGCCGTGAGCGAGGCGGGCATCGCTTGCATCCCATCAGCTTGAGGGTGCAACACTATCTTGGTGGGAGAACTTTCTCGCCATGCAGCCCGCAGGCCACGTTGTCTCGTGGGATGAGTTTCGATCTGCTTTCCGTCGGGCCCACATACCTGATGGCGCTTAAGCAGGGGCGCAAGTCTATCTCGGAGTATCTTTACGAGTTTAACCACTTGGCTCGTTATGCTCCGGGAGAGGTGGCCTCTGATGAGGCTAAACAGAGAAGTTCATGGATGGTTTGTCAGGAGCCGCAGGACAAGCTATCTATTGTGGACTTTGCTGACTTCCAGGCCTTGGTTGATAAGGCCATCGTCGCCGAGCACAAGGCGAAGGCGCTGGGTGAGTCCCGCAAGCGCAAGTGGGAGGCCCATCGGTCTGCACAGGCCGGCCTCACTCGTCCCCGTGTTGGGCCCGCACCAGGAGCTCGTGCTTTGGCTTCACCACCGCCGAGGCCGTCGGTGCCAGTTGCTCGTCCCCCGCAGGCCGTGTTTCAGCCACGTGCACCTGCGACTCAGCCGCAGGTTGCGCTCCGCAACCCAGCTGCTGATGTTACCTACTTCGCCTGCAACAAGAAGGGCCACTATGCTAGCAGTTGCCCTCAGAGGACTGGAGCAGCCCCTCGTCCTAATGGAGGATGCGGGAATGGTCACACACGACGTAAGGTGATCCGAAGACTCGGGTGTCGGGGTGGTCGAGTCAACCACATCTCGGTGAGGAGGCTCGGGAGGCACTGACGTTGTGTTGGGTGCGTTACTTGTTAGTTATCGTCCCGCTGCAGTCTTGTTTGACTCTGGAGCTTCACATTCCTTTATTTCGAGATCTTTTGCTGCTGATTGTGACCTTCACTTTGTTCCTTTGGGGATTCCCTTGCTTATTCGCTCTCCGGGAGCGGAAATGAGAGCTGATCAAGAATGTCGGGGCGTACCTATTAATATTGAAGGAGTGGAATTCTTGGCGAATCTCATCTTACTTGACTCGGCGCGCCTGGATGTGATTCTTGGTATGGATTGGTTGTCCCAACACTTGGGGCAAATCGATTGTGAATATCAGGGAGAACAAGCACTGGGCTGAGGTCAACCGCTTTTTGAGTTCCTGAAAGCTCACATCACAAGCAGTGGACCACTCAAATCTCTTGTCTTTCTTGAGCAGTTCGGTCATAGGCTTCGCAATCTTGGAGAAATTCTCGATAAAGCGGCGATAGTAGCCACCAAACCAAGAAAACTCCGCACATCGGTGACCGACTTGGTGACCCAAGATAGCACATCCTCGACTTTGCTAGGATCCACACCACACCTCTGCTTTGAAAGAACATGGCCCAAGAATGCCACTTGCTTCAACCAGAACTCGCACTTGCTGAACTTCGCATATAACTGGTGCTCACGCAGCTTGCCCAACACAAGCTTAAGATGCTCAGCATGCTCTTCATTGCTCTTGGAGTAGATAAGAATATCATCAATAAAAACCACCACAAACTTATCCAAATACTCCATGAATATTGAATTCATAAGGTTCATGAATAGAGCGGGAGCATTGGTTAAGCCAAAAGACATGACGGTGTACTCGTAAAGACCATAACGAGTAGTGAAAGCCGTCTTCGGAATATCCTCAGCCCTGATTCGGACCTGATGATAGCCCAATCTCAAATCAATCTTAGAGAACACCTGGGCTCCAGCCAACTGATCAAAGAGGTCATCAATACGAGGCAAAGGATACTTGTTCTTCACCGTCACCTCATTAAGCGGACGGTAGTCAACACACATACGCAGCGTCTTGTCCTTCTTCTTCACAAAAATAGCTGGACAACCCCAAGGAGATGAGCTAGGACGAATGAAACCTTTCTCTTGCAGCTCACCTAATTGCTTCTTCAGCTGAGCCAACTCATTTGGAGGCATTCGATACGGCGCCTTAGAAATCGGGGCGGTACCGGGCAGCAACTCGATCACGAACTCCAAGTCTCGAGCGGGAGGCATCCCCGGCAAGTCTTCAGGAAATACATCCACAAAATCACATCCTGTGGGAACATCTTGGATCTCCAAAGTGGCTTCACTTCAAGTGCACAGAAAAGGTTCTCGCAATCGCGGTGAAAACCCAACCTGTTCACCTAAGGATGGTGAGGTAAACAATCCTCCTGGCACAATCGATTTGCCCCAAGTGTCGGGACAACCAATCCATGCCAAGAATCACATCCAGGCACGCCGAATCGAGCAGAATAAGACTCGCTAAGAATCCCACTCCTTCAATGTGGATAGGAACGTCCTGGCAGACTTGGTCAGCTCTCATTTTCGAACCCGGAGAGCGAACAAGCAGTGGAATCCCCAAAGGAACACAGTGAAGTCCACAATCAACAGCAAATGACCTCGAAATAAAAGAGTGCGAGGCTCCAGAGTCAAATAAAACTATAGCAGGACGTAAATTGACAAGAAGCGTACCCAACACCACGTCGGGCGCCTCCTGTGCCTCCTCAGCCGAGATATGATTGACTCGGCCGCTCCCCAAGCCCGGGTCTTAGGTCGCGGTGACCACTCCCTTGCCGCGTCCTCCATTAGGGCGAGGGGCTCCCAGTCTTCTTAGGGCAACTACTCGCGTAGTGGCCCTTGTTGTGGCGATAGAAGCGGTGGCGTCGGCCGCGGGGTTGCGGGAGCAACTGCTGGCTGGTCGCAGCGCCGTGGTCGAGCCACGGCTGCGGAGGACGTGGAGCTGGTGCCGAAAGCCTCGCGCCGGTGAAGCTCGAGTGGGCCCCGGTGCTGGCCCAACACGAACGAGCAGGGCGGCCCGAGTAGGCGATAGGCCTCCCACTTGCGCTTGCGGACTCACCCGGTGCTCGCCTTGTGCTCGGCGACGATGGCCTTGTCCACCAAGGTGCGGAAGTCGAAGTCCACAATAGAGAGCTTGTCCTGTAGCTCCTCGCACAAGCCCTCCATGAACTTCTCTGCTTGGCCTCATCGGTGGCCACCTCGGCGAGCGTACCTCGCCAAATGGTTGAACTCATGGAGGTACTCGGTCACATATTTGCGCCCTGTTTGGCGCAAGGAACTCCTTCTTCTTGACTTCATCGGTAGGCGGGGACATGGGCCCGACGGAAAGCGACCGAACTCCTCCCACGAGACCACGTGTCCCGCAGTCGCATGGCGAGGAAATTCTCCCACCATGAGAGTGCCGCACCTCCAACCGATGGGATGCGAAAGTGCCCGCCTCTGCTCACGGCATCGAGCAACGTTGAGCTTCGCTCAACCGAGGCGCAGCCGATCGTCTGCGTCCAAGGGTCCTCGGACCGGGAGAAGGTAGGAGGTGATGCGGAGAAACTCCGCAAGCCCCCACGCGTCGATGGCCACCTCCTCCGGATCCGAGGCACCGGCGTGAGTGGAGGTGTTCCTCGCGATGACCTCCAACACCTGCGGTCCTCGAGCGGTTGCGTTCGATGCGCATGAGGACTTCCGCCATGGTCGGAGGAGGGGGAAGCTTCTCATCGGGACTACCTGGTTGATTTCGACCGCTCCGGGTCCCTCCAGCCATCCTGTTTCACCAAGACAAATTAGCTACAAACCCGAGTTAAAGAAACAAGGAAATCCAAACTCAATTTAAAAGGCTCAGAAGTAACCACCAAAGAGCATAAGGCCATAAGTTACCAAATCGACTTCCCAAAACGACTAACCCGTATGGAAGAACGAGTAATCGTTGAAGAAGATCACAAATTTCAGAACTCAACTCTAGCTCTAAACAGCCCAAAAATCAAGGTATAACCACCTATTAGAGTATTTGGTATTTAGCTAACTCATATCACTTCATACCCTTTTATCCCCACAAGTTTTAGTTGAATTTACCTCTCATTATCAACACTACATACTAATTACAAGCTAGCTGTCCCAAATTTTGCGCTTGCTGTCCAAATCTTTCCTTCAAGCCCCGGGCCGAAACTTGAAACTTCAGGAGCCCCTAATCTTGACTAATGGACAGCCAACCCTTCAAATTACCACACTCATGGTTCTCCCAAAACCAAATCTAGTCGATAAAGAGCTAGCGTTGAAAGGAAAAGATGAACAACCTTTTTAAAACTTAATTAAGAGTAAGGTGAGATGAGCAAGCTAAGATAGGTAAGGAGCAAAATCAGAGAACTTACTTAAGTTTTCATAATCCTTTTTGACTCTTGAAAATAGGTTTTCAAAATAGCCTAGAGGCGACCAAGCTAGGGGTTTCTACGGTCAGTATGGCTCTGATACCAACTTTGTGAGGACCCGGAATATTTAACTAGTAACACTTAACCTCCAAATGGTTCTAGCATTACTAATTAAACATTCTAAGCCTCGATGGACATATGCTTCCCAGAAATGCAGCATATGTACATCATCACAAAATTACACATCATTTCCATACAACAATCATCACTAAGTTCAACAAAGACATACATAAAGTAAAGTTATTACAAAAGAGCCGACCGCCAAATAGAACAATATACAAGAATGACAATGAAGCAAAGGTGCCATAAGATGGCTAGAACCAAAAGTCGACCGGTTAGCCAACAACCCACAAGGCAACCGACCGGGCCGCCGAGCTACTCGCCTCTCAGGCTCCCACAACAAAGCTCACAAAAGTGAGGCCCATCGAGCTCACCTTCTTCCTCTGCAACAAATATATTAAGCAAGCAAATGAGTACAAAAATTGTTTTTGTACTCGCAAGACTGACGTGTAGAATAGCAGACCTATTCATAACTACATGCAGGCTTATTTAAGTGGAGGTCATATGTCTCATTTTGCACAAAGCCAACTTTATTTGCAATAATGTCATACATTTAAAAGCAAGTTTGTAATTCATTTTTAATTGTTGAAATAACAGCGGAAATAAATATAAGTACAAGTAACCACTTGGAAGTGACTATCCCAATAGTCACCACAACATAGCATGAATCCCTGATTCGTGCCACCCATCAAGTTTTAATTAAAAAGTTGTAGTCTAACTCTTGAAAGACCTAGCCAAGCGTGTCCATAACCTAGGACGAGGCTATTCGAATAGTTCTAACCCTGCAGGGGTGTACCAATGTACCCACACTTCAGACCGCCTTTACGCCACAAAGCACACTTCCGAAGGTATGCCAGCACGGCTAAGTCCTACGAGACGCTTACCAATATTGTGTATTAACTACGAGCCGCTCGTATGGATCGAAACCCATACGCTTACATTGCCAGCCGAAAGACAACCCACCGTTACGGGGGGGGGAACCTTTCGGACTCTACAATGCTCCCAACACCATCCCTCCTGCGACTCCCTGCGACCCGAAGCTAATACACGCCAAAGTACTAAGTCAAGAGAGGTCTCATACCCTCTAGTGTGGTTAGCACGCTAAAATGCTTGGTTTAGTGTAACAAGATGTTCGGTCCTTGATGACTCGGGCACCATTCCAGTCACACCCCACAATCACATCATCTTACCATTATGCCCAAGTCTAAATCATTTTTATTTTCAGTTTTAGTTTTCATAAGTAGACATGGCACAAGGTGAAAATCATAATCATAATAAGTTTTATGTGATCAAGGTTATCGACAAGTCGATAACCGCCCTTTCTACCTAAGCTAGGCATGGCTAAGCATTTAAATTCGCAACTACTAAGTGACAAGAGCTCATCCGCGAACTCTAATCACAGCAATAACCTAGGCTCATGGTAGTAGAGGATAAAAATTTGCTTAAGGAAATGCATCTACTAGGTAAACTAACGACAATAGTTTAACACAAACTAGCAATGCATACATAGGAGTTGCAAACAAAATAAATACTTAAAATAAATGGGAGTAACATGATCAAACTACTTGCCTTGCTGCTGTTGCTCAACCTGTTGCGGAGGGTCGTTCTCAGGGTCACCGCAAATGTCGAAACCTAAGCGAAAGAGCGAAAACAACCGACAAAAACCAATAAGAGCGAAGAACACCGAAAAAGCTCAAAAATCAACTTTCTCCAAATGCCCTAAAAATTTTACAGCAGTAAGAACAAGATTTATAATGAATTTAGAAACAAAAATCAACTCATTTGGACATTCTGAACTAAAGTTACAAGCAAAACAATTCTGCTAGACTAGAAAATGCAATTTGTTACTATTTGTCGTAATTAAATTGTTTAGCAAAAATTTCTGGAAATGTGGTGCACTTGAAATTTTTACAGTAAACCTAGCACCTCACAAGATGAACAACCCAATTGGATTCATCTCATTTGGAGCTATAATGCACTTTCTATTAATTTTCAAAGACATGAAAATGAGCATCATACAATTATATTTGCAACTTCTTTAACAACAGAGACATGGCTAAAACTAATTTTCACAGCAAGTTCATCACTAGAGGAAGCCAACAAAATTGGATTCACTCCATTTGAAGTTACAGAGAAATACTTATGCATTTTGAAGTTTAAACAATTTTCATGCAAAATAAATCTAACCTAGAGTCGTTTTATCATTTAAACATTTTCTGAGACATAAACATGGCTCAACCTATTTTTGTATTAAAGTACATTTAAAATGGAAGCTAATAAAATTTGAATCACCCATTTTGGAGCTAAAATGAATTAGTTATGCAATTTTGAAGTTTAAAGCATTTAATGATTCACCAATAAAGTATTTCAGAAATAATAAACACGCAAAATCCTTTTTATACCCACAGCTAACCTAGCCACGACAAATCGACGAGTGGGGTCCATGAACAGTGCTATTTCTATTTTCCGAAAAGGATTTCAAACGGCCGACAAGTGGGACCCTTTGTCATTGGCTCGGTCTACGAGCAAATGCGCATGGACCCTTGGTCCACGGCGGTCCACGAGGACCACGATCGTGCACTTAATGCACTCGGGCCGCATGTAAGCCACGAGCTACACCTAAACACGTGATTCGACAAAGATTCGCGAGCTAAATGCTAATCAACGCCATTAACTCCTAATCATGCGCTCTGATGCGGTCGGGCCGAACGCCCGCAACGAGCTCGCTTGACCGCGAAGCTTGACCGGCTCGCCGGCGAAGGAGGGCTCGGCGACGGCCAAGCACCAAATGGGTCCAAGACGCTAATGCGCACCGACGGTGGCGGAGCCACGGGCTGGACCAGAGCGGTGGCGCGACGCGGCGGAGCGGAGCGACGAGTACGGGAAAAACGAAAACGGCACAACGACCATTCTTCGACCGATCTAGTGCGAGCATGAGCAATAGCAAAGGTCAGGGAAGCTACCGGGATGACGCGGAGTCAGAGAGGTGGTCGGAGTTGAGCTGGCGACGAGGAACAGCGGCGGCGGCGATGGTGCTACCGAGGGGAGGACAACCTGGGGACAGAGGAAGAGAATGGATGATGGAGGATGCATCAGTGGAGCCTCGAGATGGTGTAAGAGAGGGGAATCGGACAGAGGCTCACCGCAACGTCGCCGGAGAAGAAGGTGGCACTTGTGGCCGAAAATGGGGAAAGCCAAACTCCCGAGCTCCTGTGAGTGGATGACAAAATTGATTTAGGGGAAACGTTTCTTATAGCCCAAGGCGCAAAGTGACGCGCAAGAAAAGAGTAGGAACTCACCGGAGATGAAGATGACACGGTGGCGGTCACGGGTGCGTGCTCTGGAGCAGCTGGTGGCGCTCCTCGTGCTCTCGGTCCTACACACGAAGACAAGGTCTCGCACTGAGCACAAGGGAGAGCGAAAGGAGAGAAACGAGGGTAAACCACGCGGAGGAGACTTACCCAAGAGAGGGTCGAGTTCTTGCCTCCTTTCCTCGCCGCGAGAGGGAAAGTGAGAGCTAGAGGGTGAAGGAGGCAGGGTTATAGGGCCCCAACGTTCGGAATGGAAGCGGCGTTAGGCAACGGAGCTCAAGGATAGGTCGGGAGGGGCGGTGGATTGACGGTGTTGACGGAGCGGGGCAGAGCGTTGCGGGCGCGTGGCGCTCGAGCTATGCGCGGCGTCAGCGCGAGGTAGACGATGCACCGACGGGTGGGTCCGCGGCGTCGGCTTTCGGCGCGCGAGGGCGGCGAGATGGGTTGGCGCGGCCGTTAGATCGGATCCAAGGGCCTACAACGCGCGAGGAAATAAGAGTTCGGCCGAAGCGGTACGCGACGTCGACCGTGGATGCGCGATCGGACGGCTGCGAAGCGATGCGCGTTTAAGACGGTTGGGCCGAGTCAAGTTGGGTTGGGTCGGAGCCCGAGTCGGAGTGTGGTCCGAACCCGATGAATAGTGTTTACAGGGTTTGATTTAAAAAGGCTGAGAGAATAGGGAATTTTTAGAGGGATCTCCGTAGCTCCAAAAATTCTCAAATTTTTATGGAAGCTTCCTGGGACATAGGAAAACCTTGTATAATTTTTCCAGACATTTCCATGTACTGAATTAATCCCTGGAAATTCCACAAGCTGCTGCCCTAGGGTTTGACCAGATTTCAAACTGGTTTGACTTGCTCTTTTGAAATAGCAAATAAAATCTAAAAATCCTGAAATTTTTCAGAGAGGTTCCCAAGATGACCAAGATGATGGGAAAAATAATTCCAGAGGATGATCACCAGATTTGGTTTGAAAGTTTTTAGCGACAACGATTTCCATTAAAGAAATATGGTTCTTTTTAATTAGGAAATTATTGGGGGATAATTCTAGAAACTTTCCAAATGACTCATGAGGCAACAAAAGTTTTAAATTATTCTCACAAATTACATTTAGAACCTAAATCAAAGTTTGGGATGTTACAAATTGTGAGGACCCCAGTTTATTTGGTTTGTAATGCTTAACCAACCACCTGGTCCTAGCATCACAAATCAAATAAACTGATCCTCGAGATATGTATACTTCCCAGAAAGCAGTATACACACCCCGGTACAAAATTAGACATCAACTCCATTCCACACATAGAGTCCAAACACCACACTTCCAAACGGAAGATAAACAAATAGTAACAATATTACAGACAATGGCCGACTGGCCACAAGATACACAAATAACAACAAAAAGACAGCGGAAGCAAAAGTGCCATAAGATGGCTATAAACAAAGCCAATCAGTGTGCCTTCAACCCACAAGGCATCTGACCGGACCGCCAAGCCTAGTCGTCACCCACGGCGACAAAGACTGACTCACGTAAGTGAGGCCCCGAGGCTCACCTCCTTCCTCTGCAACAAAAACATTAAGCAAAGCACCGAGTACAAAGATTGTCTTTGTACCCGCAAGATCGACGTGTGAACTAGCGCACTGCTCATATGCTACATGCGAGCTTGTGCGGTGGAGGCCATATGTTTTATTTGCATAAAGCCAATTTTCATTTGCAATAAGGTAATACTGCTTTTAAAGGCAAGTTTGCAATTCATTTTTAAGATTGAAATAACAGTAAGGATAATAATAACAAAAGCGAAAGATAAACAACCTAGAAGTGACTATCCCAATAGTCACCACAACAATAGCACGAATCCCGCATTCGTACCACCCATCAAGTTTTAATTTAAATGTTGTAGTCTAGTTCTTGGGGCGATCCGAGCGTGTCCATAACCTAGGACGAGGCTATTCGAATAGTTTTAACCTGCGCAGGTGTACCAATGTACCCACACTTGGATCGCCTTTAAGCCAAAACACACTTCGAAGGTATCTTGTACGGCTAAGTCCTACGAGACTTTTTCCAATATTGTGTATTAACTACGAGCGCTCGTATGGATAGAAACCCATACGCTTACATGGTAAAGCCGAAAAGACAACTACCCACTCGGGATAAAGCTTTTGGACAACTACCATGCTCCCACCTCCGTCCCTCCCGCGACCTCCTGCGACCGGAGCCAATACACGCCAAAGTACTAGGTCAAGAGAGGTCCCATATACTCTAGTGTGGTTAGCACGCAAAATGCTCGATGCGGTGGCGCAAGTAACTCGGTCCTTAATCGACTCGGCACCTTTCGGTCACACCCAACAGATCACACCAGTCTTACCATTGTGCCCAAGTCTAAATCATTTTTGTTTTCATTTTTAATTTTGCAAATAACATAGCAAAAGTGCTGAAACATAAAGTTGTAGTAAATTTTGTGTGATCAAGGTTACCGACTAAAGTCGATAACCGCCCAGTTCTACCGATACTAAGCATGTCTAAGCAATGAAATCGTACCTACTAAGTGACAAGAAATCATCCAATGATCTCTAATCACAAAGAAACAACCTAGGCTCGTGTAGTAGAGATCAATATTTTGTCTACAGGATATGCAGCTACGGATTTAACTAATCAATTTAACACAAATTAAGCAATGCATACATACAGCTGAAACAAAATATTAATCTTTAAAATACTGGGATTAAACATGATCAAACTGCTTGCCTGGCTGCTGTTGCTCAATATGGTGCGGAGGATCGTCCTCAGGGTTGCCGCAAATATCGAATCCTAACGATTTTAACAAAACAGCGAATAAGAACGAATAACACCGGCAAAACTCAAACATCACATACAAACACCAATATATACACCAAGGCTAGACTATCACAAAGAATGACAAATAATTGCTACAGAGACCCACCCACCTTTGCTAGGTTAACCACAAAATCAAACTTCTAACATGCTTTAAACTTTGGACAGACTTTGATGGTGATTGTGTGCACATCTATTATTTAATCATCAAGTTAATATATCAACAACAGCTAGCTATACTAAAACCACTATTGACAGGTGAGAGCACAAAATCTACAAGAAGCTATTGAAAGCATAACTAGCCAAGTATCCAACTAAGAAAGGCTAAACAAAAATCTTCTACCTAAGATAGGATGCTAAGGATGCTCAGCTATTCATACCCCTAAGCATCACACCTAGATTTTGCAAGGCTAACAAGTTTCAACACTTGGTCACTACCCAAATCTTATAACACTGACAACTCAAAAGTACAGAGGCAAATAAAATGAGCAGCTAACTATCCCTATGATCAAGCATGGCAACAGAAACTTAGAAACTTAAAGATACCAACTAAATGATTTCATGCTAACCACCACAACAAAAAGGAGACATCAAGTCTAATAAAACCTAATAGCAAGCATGATACAAATTTTGATTCATCGACAACGACTAAAGCGACAACAGAGAAAAGATACAGAGAAACTTGCACTAAAATACTTTCAAACCTCAATTACTAACTTTGATCATGCATGAGAGTGAACTAAAGAACAATCATAAGCATGATTAGCAGCTAACTAATTGGTTTTGAAGGAGTGGGCCCCACTGTCAGACAGACAGAGAGGATCACAACTGAAAAAGAACAGAGGATCTCGGGCGGCTCTGGACCTGGATTCGTCGCCGGCGGTGGAGGCGCGACGAGGTGGAAACCAAGGCCAAAATGGGTCGCCGGAGGATCACCAAATCGTAGGTGGTCTCGAGGCGTAGGAGATGCATCGCGGTGGCGCGCGACGAGCTTGGCGGCGGCAGTGGGGTGACAAGGTGCGGCTGTACGAGAGGAAGACAATGAAATTTAGCGCGCATGGGCATCGATGAGTTACCAGAACTCACCGTGTGCTGGCGGCGACAGAGAGGCACCGAGTGACCGGCGGCGAGCCCACTGGCGGCGATTAAGGGGTCACCGAGGAGGAGCAACCCGAGAAAAATAGGGAAAAGGGAGACGGAGATAGCTTGAGTGAGTGCACTAGATGGTGCTAGCGCGAGCAATTGCCCAAGGAACCAACTCACCGAGATGAGGGCGATGATCCAACTTTCGGCCAAGAAGAGGGATACCAAATTCAATGGCCCCGCGAGTGAAACACAAAATTAGCTGAGGGAAATCATGATAGGGATCTGGAACACGATGTGACGCGCAAAAGAAGGGATGATCTTCACTGGTTGTGGTGCTGACACGGCGGAGCGGCACGGCCGTGAACCAGCGATTGCGCACTACTACTATTTGAGCTCAGGGAAGGTAACGGAGGGCAGGAAGTGGTCTTAGGGTGTCCAAAGGAGGATAAGAGAGCTTTGCGAGAGCTTAAGTAGGGAAGAGGGCGGAGGAAATCGAGAGGCGGAGCTTCTCGGCACCGAGACGCAAAGGAGAAAAAGCGGCGAGTCAGGGGGTAGATGACGGCGATAAATGCCACACCAGGGTATGGGCTTAGCAGCGGGAGATGCGGCGAGGTGAAGCGCGCGCGAAACCAAGAATGGACGGCGAGACGAGGTGGCGCGCATGCATGCCGCCGCCGGCACACAAGACTACGAACGAGGTAGGTGACGACGACGAGTGGGACCCGCTGCGATGGATAAAGCAATGGGCGCGAAACGAGGACCGCACGGTGCAATTAGGTGGTCTGGCTCGATCAGGAATGCGTCGACCGTTGGATCTAAAATGAACGGTCGAGATGGATGTATGCATTCGGACAGGTCGGTTGCGCCCGCGAACGTGGATCGTGCGATGCACAACGGACGGTCACGATTGATTAGATTCGCGCGTGCGATTATTGGCGCGACCGAGCCATTTAGGTGCGGTCGGGTTTGAGTCGGGCTCGGGCTCGAGCCCGACAAACAGTGAATACTGATTTGAAGTTTTAAAAGGCTGAGAGGGTTTGGAGAATTTTTAGAGGTAACTCCTGAGCTCCAAAAATTTCGAAATTTTTATGGTAGCTACTAGGGACAGAGGACAACCTTGTATAATTTTTCCAGAACTTTTTATGCACTGCATTGTTCTAGAGAAAATTCACAAGCTGCTGTCTGAGGAGTTTGACCAGATTTCAAACAGAGTTGACTTGGCCATTTGAAATAGCAAACAAAATCTAAAAATTGTGAAATAATTCAGGGAGGTAGATAGGATGATCAAGATGACAGGAAAAATATTCCTAGAGGATGATCACAAGTTTGAAGGCTAAGAATGTCTGACAACAATTTCCATTCACAAGAATTTAATTCTAGAAAATGGAAATTGCTAGGGAAAATGTAGAAACTTTCAAATGATTTTGAAGAGGCAACAAAAGTTTTTATTTCTCCTCAAAATTTTACATTTGAAATACAAACCTAAGTTAGGGCTGTTACAAATCTCCCCCTTACAGAATCTCGCCCGAGATTACGATCACTGGAGAAGAAGGATGGGTAATCTGCTCGGAGGCGATCTTCCGCTCCCAAGTGGCTTCATCCTCGGAGTGGTTCGACCACTGAACCTTAAGGAACTTGATCACACGGTTCCTTGTTCTGCTTCACTTCTTCGAGGACACGAACGGGATGCTCACGATAAGACAGATCTTCCCGCACATCGATATTTTCCAATGGTGTTTCCTCAACCGAACACGGAGGCATTTCTTCAATTGCGACACATGGAAAACATCATGCACCCCTCAAGTGTAGCCGCAACTCCAACTTGTATGCAACAGCTCCCACTTTCTTGATGATGCGATACGCCCGACATATCGAGGAGCGGTTGCCCTTGACACGAAGCAGCGATGTCCTTCAGAGGTGAGACTTTGAGATACACAAAGTCATTGGGCTGGAAACTCAGCTCACGACGACGACGATCTGCATAGCTCTTCTGCCTGGACTGAGCTACGCGCAAGTGCTCACGAATCAACTGCACTTGACTTTCTGCCTCATTGATCGAATCCGGGCCAAAGAACTGCCTTTCACCAGTTTCTGACCAGTTCAATGGTGTTCTGCAGCGCCTCCCATACAAAGCCTCAAACGGTGCCATACCGAGACTAGCCTGGAAGCTGTTG
Organism: Ampelocalamus luodianensis; assembly: GCA_036346255.1. NCBI lineage: Eukaryota > Viridiplantae > Streptophyta > Magnoliopsida > Poales > Poaceae > Ampelocalamus > Ampelocalamus luodianensis. The sequence continues at coordinate 48,767,773 of CM070625.1, read as the reverse complement.
TTGTAGGAGAACTCGGCAAGTGGTAGGCACTTCTCCCAATTCTTCCCATAGGAAAGAACACAAGCACGGAGCATGTCTTCAAGCACCTGGTTGACGCGCTCCGTCGACCATCGATCCCGAGGATGATAGGTGAAATGAATGAAAGACGGGTCCCCATGGCTTCCTGCAGACTATGCCAAAACCGAGAGGTGAACAGAGAACCACGATCTGACACAATTGTTCGTGGCACACCATGCAGACTCACAATACGGGATATGTAAAGATCCGCTAACTGATTCACATCAATCTTCGATCGCACTGGAAGGAAATGAGCCACCTTCGTCAATCGATCAATGATAACCCATAATGCATCCTTCCCTGCAGGAGTACGGGGCAGACCAGTGATAAAATCCATGCCTACAGAATCCCACTTCCATTCCGGTATAGGTAAGGGCTGAAGAAGACCCGCTGGACGCTGATGCTCGGCCTTGACACGACAACATATGTCACATCTGGCCACGAACCTGGCAATCTCGCGCTTCATGCGAGTCCACCAGAATATCTGACGCAGATCTTGGTACATTTTAGTGGCCCCGGGATGGATGGACAAAGGCGAATCATGGGCCTCCTGAAGAATCAAATCCCGCAACTCTGGGACCTTTGGGACCACAAGACGCTGCCCAAACCACACAACACCGTGCTCATCTTCTGTGAAACACTTGGCTGATCCATTCCTGATGTTCTGCTTGATTTTACCCACACCATCATCTGATTGCTGCGCTGCCTTGATTTGATCCACCAAGGTTGGTTGCACAATCAGGGCAGTAAGGGAACCGTGCTCAACCAAACCCAAGTTGAGACGCTGAAATTCTGCAAGTAGTGCAGGTTGCTGCTCTTGGATCATCAAAGTATTGCAATACACCTTTCGGCTAAGTGCATCAGCAACCACATTGGCTTTGCCAGGATGATACTGAATACCCATGTCATAATCTTTGATCAATTCTAACCATCTCCTCTGCCTGAGGTTCAGATCTGGCTGAGTGAACAAGTATTTCAAACTCTTGTGGTCGGAATACACCTCACAGCGGTTTCCGATCAAATAATGCCGCCAAATCTTGAGGGCATGAACTACTGCAGCAAGCTCTAAATCATGGGTGGGATAGTTGAGCTCATGAGGTCTCAACTGCCTGGATGCATAGGCAACTGCCTTGCCTTCCTGCATAAGAACACATCCGAGTCCCCGACGAGAGGCATCGCAATAAATATCGAAACTCTTGTGGATATCAGGAAGAGTAAGGACTGGGGCTGAAGTCAATCGCTGCTTGAGCTCCTGAAAGCTCTCATCACAAGCAGAGGACCATACAAACTTCTTGTCCTTCTTAAGCAATTCGGTCATCGGCTGCGATTTTGGAGAAGTTCTCGATAAAGCGGCGATAGTAGCCCGCTAAACCAAGAAAACTCCGCACATCGATGGATCGACTTGGCTGGCCCCAAGATAGAACATCGCGACTTTGCTTTGGGATCTACAGCTATTCCTCCAAATGAAAGAACATGGCCCAAAATGCCACTTCCTTCAACGAACTCACATTTCTTTGAACTTCGCATACAAATGATGCTCCATAACTTGCCCAAAACAATCTTGGATGCTCGATGCTCTGCTTGATCTTGGAATAGATAAGAATGTCATCAATAAAAACCACCACAAATTTGTCCAAATACTCCATGAATACGAATTCATAAGGTTCATGAACAACGCTGGAGCATTGGTCAAACCGAAAGACATGACGGTGTACTCGTGCACAGCCATAACGAGTAGTGAAAGCCGTCTTGAATATCCTCACCGATCCGGACTTGATGATAGCCCGATCTCGATCAATCTTGGAGAACACCGAGCTCCGGACAAGCGGTCAAAAGATCATCAATGCGGGGCAGAGGATATTTGTTCTTCACCGTCACTTCATTGAGAGGACGGTAGTCAACACACATGCGCAAAGTCTTGTCCTTCTTCTTCACAAAGATCACCGGACAACCCCAAGGAGATGAACTGGGACGGATGAAACCCTTTGCTTGGAGCTCACCAAGCTGCTTCTTCAATTCTTCTAGCTCATTGGGAGGCATCCGATACGGCGCCTTCGAAATCGGAGCGGTACCGGGCAGCAACTCGATGGCAAACTCCAGATCTCGAACCGGAGGCATCCCCGGCAAATCTTCAGGAAAGACATCCACAAAGTCAGATACTATGGGGACATCTGGAATTTGCAAGGCTGGCTTTGCTTCTAATGCACATAGATGTGGCCCCGCACCGCGCGAAAATCCGACCGCTCTTTGAAGGGTCGGTGAGATAGACAATCTTCCCGGCACAATCGATATGCCCCAAGTGTTGGGACAACCAATCCATGCCAAGAATCACATCGGACTCATTGAATCGAGCGGGATAAGATTTGCTAAAACCCCACTCCTTGGACTATGATAGGAACATCCCGACATCAGAATCGCTCTCATTTCCGCCCCCGGAGAGCGGATGAGCAAAGGAACCCCCAAAGGTACACAGTGAAGACTACTAGCAGCAGCAAATGATCTTGAAATAAAAGAATGCGATGCTCCAGAATCAAATAATACTGCAGCAGGACGAGAATTAACAAGAAGTGTACCCATCACGACATCCGCGCCTCGAGCCTCCTCACCAAAGGTGGTTGACTCGACCGCCTCGCACCACGGGCTTCGGATCATCTTCCGTCGGTGGGTGACCACTCCCGCCCGCGTCCTCCATTAGGACGAGGGGTGCTGCAACACTCGAGGCAAGCATTCGCATAATGGCCCTTGTTGTGGCAAATAAAACAAGTAACCTCGGCCGCCGGATTGCGGAGGCCGCTCTGCTCTTGGATCGCGGCGCGCGTGGTGGCTCACGGCTGCGGTGGGCGAGGAGCTGGTGCAGATGGTCTCGGCGCCGGTGGAGCAAAAGAACGGGCCACTGGTGCTGGCCCAGCCCGAGGACGAACGAGGCTGGTGTGAGTAGACTGATGCGCCTCCCATTTGCGCTTGCGGGACTCGCCCAGCGCCTTTGCCTTATGCTCTGCAACGATGGCCTTATCTACCAAGGCCTGAAAGTCTGAGAAGTCCACAATAGATAGCTTGTCCTGCAGCTCCTCAGACAAGCCATCCATAAACTTCTCCTGCTTAGCCTCATCTGAGGCCACCTCTCCTGGAGCATAACGAGCCAGATGATTAAACTCGTACAAGTACTCCGTCACAGACTTGCGCCCTTGCTTGAGCGCGAGGAACTCCTTCTTCTTCAGCTTCATCAGGCCATCTGGGATGTGGGCCCGACGAAAAGCTGACCTGAACTCCTCCCACGCGACCACATGGCCCGCGGGCTGCATGGCGAGATAGTTCTCCCACCATGAGAGTGCCGCGCCCTCAAGCTGGTGGGACGCGAAAAGTGCCTTGTCCTGCGCCTGGCACTGAGCTATGTTGAGTTTTCGCTCAACCATGCGCAGCCAATCGTCCGCATCGAAGGTCCTCGAGCGGAGAAAGTCGGCGGTAGGCACGGAGGAACTCGCAAGTCCCCGCGAGTCGGTGGCCGCCACCACCGGCGGAGTGGAGGTATTCCTAGCAATAACCTCCAAGATGCGCGTGTCTGGTCCATGCGGTTTCGCTCGACCGAGCGAGAACCTCGACCATGGTCGGAGGAGGAAGCTCCTCATCATGACCACCTGGCCGATCGCCACGCGTTCTCCGGCCATCTGTTTTACTAAGACAAGTTAGCAACAAATTTAAGAGCAAGAAAGCCAAAATTCATGAAAGCGGTCGAGAAACAAACACAAGGCAGATAAAGTTCGACCAAAGAAAATCGGACACATAACTACTCCTTTACATCTTACCCTATTATCCCCACAAGTTTTAGTTGGATTAAACTTCATGGTTCTCCCCAAACTAATTCCACCTAGTAACTATCTTTTGAAAGGTGAAGAGAGAAACCAAGTTTCAAAACTTAAATTAGAGTAAGATGAGAGTAGAAAGCTAAGATAGGTAAGGAATAAAATCGAGAATCGCCTAGGTTTTCATAAACCTTTTATAATTTGAAAATAAGACTTTCAAAATACCCTAAGGACGACTATGCTTGGGTTACTACGGTCGAATGGCTCGATACCAACTTTGTGAGGACCCAGTTTATTTGGTTTGTAATGCTAACCAACCACCGGTCCTAGCATCACAAATCAAATAAATCGATCCTCGAGATATGTATACTTCCTAAGCGATATACACACCGGTACAAAATTAGACATCAACTCCATTCCACACATAGAGTCCAAACACCACACTTCCAAACGGAAGATAAACAAATAGTAACAATATTACGGACAATGGCCGATCGCCACAAGATACACAAATAACAACAAAAAGACAATGAAGCAAAAGTGCCATAAGATGGCTATAAACAAAGCCAATCGGTGTGCCTTCAACCCACAAGGCATCCGACCGGACCGCCAAGCCTAGTCGTCACCCACGGCGGCAAGCCACGACTCACGTAAGTGAGGCCCCGAGGCTCACCTCCTTCCTCTGCAACAAAACATTAAGCAAAGCACCGAGTACAAAGATTGTCTTTGTACCCGCAAGATCAGCGTGTGAACTAGCGCACTGTTCATATGCTACATGCGAGCTTGTCAGTGGAGGCCATATGTTTTATTTGCATAAAGCCAATTTTCATTTGCAATAAGGTATCTGATTTTAAAGGCAAGTTTGCAATTCATTTTAAGATTGAAATAACAGAAAGGATAATAATAACAAAAGCGAAAGATAAACAACCTAGAAGTGACTATCCCAATAGTCACCACAACAATAGCACGAATCCCATTCGTACCACCCATCAAGTTTTAATTTAAATGTTGTAGTCTAGTTCTTGGGGCGTATCCAGCGTGTCCATAACCTAGGACGAGGCTATTCGAATAGTTTTAACCTCGCAGGTGTACCAATGTACCCACACTTGGACCACCTTTAAGCCAAAACACACTTCCAGAAGGTATCTTTGTACGGCTAAGTCCTACGAGACTTTTCCAATATTGTGTATTAACTACGAGCCGCTCGTATGGATAGAAACCCATACGCTTACATGGTAAAGCCGAAAGACAACTACCCACTCGGGATAAAGCTTTTGGACAACTACCATGCTCCCACCTCCGTCCCTCCTGCGACCTCCTGCGACCCGGAGCCAATACACGCCAAAGTACTAGGTCAAGAGAGGTCCCATATACTCTAGTGTGGTTAGCACGCAAAATGCTCAGTACGGTGGCGCAAGTAACTCGGTCCTTAACTGACTCGGGCACCTTTCCAGTCACACCCAACAGATCACACCAGTCTTACCATTGTGCCCAAGTCTAAATCATTTTTGTTTTCATTTTTAATTTTGCAAATAACATAGCAAAAGTGCTGAAACATAAAGTTGTAGTAAATTTTGTGTGATCAAGGTTACCGACTAAAGTCGATAACCGCCAGCCTCTCCGATACTAAGCATGTCTAGCAAATGAAATCGTACCTACTAAGTGACAAGAAATCATCCAAATGATCTCTAATCACAAAAACAACCTAGGCTCAGTAGTAGAGATCAATATTTTGTCTACAGGATATGCACTACACGATTTAACTAATCAATTTAACACAAATTAAGCAATGCATACATACAAATTGAAACAAAATATTAATCTTTAAAATACTGGATTAAACATGATCAAACTGCTTGCACTTTCTTTGCATTGCTCAATATGGTGCGGAGGATCGTCCTCGGGGTTGCCGCAAATATCGAATCCTAACGATTTTAACAAAACAAATAATAAGAACGAATAACACCGCAAAACTCAAACATCACATACAAACACCAATATATACACCAAGGCTAGACTATCACAAAGAATGACAAATAATTGCTACAGAGACCCACCCACCTTTGCTAGGTTAACCACAAAATCAAACTTCTAACATGCTTTAAACTTTGGACAGACTTTGATGGTGATTGTGTGCACATCTATTATTTAATCATCAAGTTAATATATCAACAACATAGCTATACTAAAACCACTATTGTGGTGAGAGCACAAAATCTACAAGAAGCTATTGAAAGCATAACTAGCCAAGTATCCAACTAAGAAAGGCTAAACAAAAATCTTCTACCTAAGATAGGATGCTAAGGATGCTCAGCTATTCATACCCCTAAGCATCACACCTAGATTTTGCAAGGCTAACAAGTTTCAACACTTGGTCACTACCCAAATCTTATAACACTGACAACTCAAAAGTACAGAGGCAAATAAAATGAGCAGCTAACTATCCCTATGATCAAGCATGGCAATAGAAACTTAGAAACTTAAAGATACCAACTAAATGATTTCATGCTAACCACCACAACAAAAAGGAGACATCAAGTCTAATAAAACCTAATAGCAAGCATGATACAAATTTTGATTCATCGACAACAACTAAAACCGACAACGAGAAAAGATACAGAGAAACTTGCACTAAAATACTTTCAAACCTCAATTACTAACTTTGATCATGCATGAGAGTGAACTAAAGAACAATCATAAGCATGATTAGCAGCTAACTAATTGGTTTTGAAGGAGTGGCCCCACCGCCGAGACAGCATGCAGAGGATCACAACGAAAAAACGAGGATCTCGGCGCTCTCGGACTGGATTCGTCGCCGCGGTGGAGGCGCGACGAGGTGAAACCAAGGCCAAAATGGGTCGCGGAGGATCACCGAAATCGTAGGTGGTCTCGAGGCGGCGGAGATGCATCGCGATGGCGCGGCGACGAGCTTGGCGGCGGCGGTGGGGTGACAAGGTGCGGCTGTACCAGAGAGGAAGACAATGAAATTTAGCGCGCGCATGGGCATCAGTGAGTTACCAGGAACTCACCGGTGTGCTTGGCGACGACAGAGAGGCACCGGAGTGACCCGGCGACGAGAGCCCACGGCGGCGATTAAGGGGTCACCGAGGAGGGAGCAACCTGAGCAAAAATAGGGGAAAAGGGAGACGGAGATAGCTTGAGTGAGTGCACTAGATGGTGCTAGCGCGAGCAATTGCCCAAGGAACCAACTCACCGGAGATGAGGACGATGATCCAACTTTCGGCCGAAGAAGAGGGATACCAAAATTCAATGGCCCCCTGCGAGTGAAACACAAAATTAGCTGAGGGGAAATCATGATAGGGATCTGGAACACGATGTGACGCGCAAAAGAAGGGATGATCTTCACTGGTTGTGGTGCTGACACGGCGGAGCGGCACGGCCGTGAACCAGCGATTGCGCACTACTACTATTTGAGCTCAGGGAAGGTAACGGAGGGCAGGAAGTGGTCTTAGGGTGTCCAAAGGAGGATAAGAGAGCTTTGCGAGAGCTTAAGTAGGGAAGAGGGCGGAGGAAATCGAGAGGCGGAGCTTCTCGGCACCGAGACGCAAAGGAGAAAAAGCGGCGAGTCAGGGGGTAGATGACGGCGATAAATGCCACACCAGGGTATGGGCTTAGCAGCGGGAGATGCGGCCGAGGTGAAGCGCGCGCGGAAACCAAGAATGGACGGCGAGACGAGGTGGCGCGCATGCATGCTGCCGCCGCACACAGCACACGAACGAGAGGTAGGTGGCGACCGACGAGTGGGACCCGCTGCGATGACAGCAAATGCGGCGTGAACCAAAGACCGCACGGTGCAATTAGGTGGTCTGGCTCGATCAGGAATGCGTCGACCGTTGGATCTAAAATGAACGGTCGAGATGGATGTATGCATTCGGACAGTCGGTTGCGCCGCGAACGTGGATCGTCGCGATGCACAACGGACGGTCACGATTGATTAGATTCGCGGTGCGATTAGTTGGCGCGACCGAGCCATTTAGGTGCGGTCGGGTTTGAGTCGGGCTCGGGCTCGAGCCCGACAAACGATGAATCTTGATTTGAAGTTTTAAAAGGCTGAGAGGGTTTGGAGAATTTTTAGAGGTAACTCCTGAGCTCCAAAAATTTCGAAATTTTTATGGTAGCTACTAGGGACAGAGGACAACCTTGTATAATTTTTCCAGAACTTTTTATGCACTGCATTGTTCTAGAGAAAATTCACAAGCTGCTGTACAGGAGTTTGACCAGATTTCAAACAGAGTTGACTTGGCCATTTGAAATAGCAAACAAAATCTAAAAATTGTGAAATAATTCAGGGAGGTAGATAGGATGATCAAGATGACAGGAAAAATATTCCTAGAGGATGATCACAAGTTTGAAGGCTAAGAATGTGCTGACAACAATTTCCATTCACAAGAATTTAATTCTAGAAAATGGAAATTGCTAGGGAAAAATGTAGAAACTTTCAAATGATTTTGAAGAGGCAACAAAAGTTTTTATTTCTCCTCAAAATTTTACATTTGAAATACAAACCCTAAGTTAGGGCTGTTACACAAATCTCCCCCCCTTACAAGAATCTCGTCCCGAGATTTGGTTCACTCGGAAAAGAAAGAAGGGTAATCTGCACGGAGACGATCTTCTCGCTCCCAAGTTGCTTCATCTTCAGAATGATTTGCCCACTGGACTTTAAGAAATTTGATGGAACGGTTTCTTCTTCTCCGTTCAGCTTCATCGAGGATGCGGAAAGGACGCTCATGGTAGGTCAAGTCTTCTTGTACATCGAGACCTTCCAAAGGAGCTTCCTCAATCGGGACGCGGAGACACTTCTTCAGTTGGGACACATGGAACACATCATGTACCCCCTCAAGTGTCGCTGGCAACTCAAGCCTGTAAGCAACAGCTCCCACTCTCTCGATAATGCGATAAGGCCCAACATATCGGGGAGCCAACTTGCCCTTGATGCCGAAACGCTGATGGCCCTTCAAGGGTGAGACTTTGAGATACACAAAGTCATTGGGCTCAAATCCCAACTCACGGCGACGGCGATCTGCATAGCTCTTCTGCCTGGACTGGGCCGTGCGCAGATGCTTGTGGATCAACTGTACCTGACTTTCGGCCTCATTGATCGAATCTGGGCCGAAAAACTGCCGCTCACCAGTTTCTGACCAGTTCAATGGGGTTCTGCACCTCCTCCCATACAAAGCCTCAAATGGTGCCATGCCAAGACTGGCCTGATAGCTGTTGTTGTAGGAGAACTCAGCAAAAGGTAGGCACTTCTCCCACTTCTTCCCATAGGAAAGAACACAAGCACGGAGCATATCTTCCAACACTTGGTTGACTCGCTCCGTCTGACCATCAGTTTGGGGATGAAAAGCTGTACTGAAATGAAGGCGGGTTCCCATAGCCTCTTGCAGACTATGCCAAAACCGCGAGGTGAAAAGCGCACCACGATCAGAAATAATCGTCTTCGGTACACCGTGAAGACTCACAATCCTCGAGACATAAAGTTCGGCCAAAGGCCCCACACGAAGCTGAGTCTTGACAGGAAGGAAATGTGCCACTTTAGTCAATCTGTCAATCACGACCCAGATAGCATCATTCCCTTTGGACGAGCGGGGCAAACCGGTGATGAAGTCCATGCCAACGGAATCCCACTTCCACTCTGGCACTGGCAAAGGCTGAAGAAGACCTGCTGGTCGCTGATGCTCGCCTTCACACGACAAAGACACGTCGCACTCGCAAGAACGAACCCGCAATCTCCGCTTCATACGGGTCCACCAAAATCTCTGACGAAGGTCCTGATACATCTTGGTAGCCCCGGGGTGAATGGACAAAGGAGAATCATGGGCTTCGCGGAGAATCAAATCCCGCAACTCCAGGACCTTAGGAACCACAAGGCGCTGCCCAAACCATACAACGCCATGCTCATCCTCTGAAAAGCACTTGGCTATCCCATCCTTGATGTTCTGCTTGATCTGGCTCACACCCACATCTGTCTGCTGTGACGCCTTGATTTGGTCCACCAAGGTTGGTTGCACAACCAAGGTAGCGAGAGAACTGTGCTCGATCAAACCCAAATTAAGGCGCTGAAATTCTGAAATGAGAGCAGGCTGCTGCTCTTGGAGCATCAACATGTTGCAATACACCTTCCGACTAAGTGCATCCGCAATGACATTGGCCTTTCCCGGATGGTACTGAATACCCATGTCATAATCCTTGATCAATTCCAACCATCTTCTTTGCCTGAGGTTCAGATCTGGCTGGGTGAAAAAGTACTTCAAGCTCTTGTGGTCAGAATACACCTCGCAACGGTTACCAATCAGATAATGCCGCCAAATCTTGAGTGCATGAACCACAGCAGCTAACTCCAAGTCATGTATAGGATAGTTGAGTTCATGAGGCCTCAACTGCCGCGATGCATAGGCCACAACCTTGCCTTCCTGCATAAGAACACAACCAAGACCCTGACGAGAAGCATCACAATAGATATCAAAACTCTTGTGAATATCAGGGAGAACAAGCACTGGGGCTGAGGTCAACCGCTTTTTGAGTTCCTGAAAGCTCACATCACAAGCAGTGGACCACTCAAATCTCTTGTCTTTCTTGAGCGATTCGGTCATAGGCCAGTAATCTTGGAGAAATTCTCGATAAAGCGGCGATAGTAGCCAGCCAAACCAAGAAAACTCCGCACATCGGTGACCGACTTGGGCTGACCCCAAGATAGCACATCCCTGACTTTGCTAGGATCCACAGCCACACCTCCTGCTGAAAGAACATGGCCCAAGAATGCCACTTGCTTCAACCAGAACTCGCACTTGCTGAACTTCGCATATAACTGGTGCTCACGTAGCTTGCCCAACACAAGCTTAAGATGCTCAGCATGCTCTTCATTGCTCTTGGAGTAGATAAGAATATCATCAATAAAAACCACCACAAACTTATCCAAATACTCCATGAATATTGAATTCATAAGGTTCATGAATAGAGCGGGAGCATTGGTTAAGCCAAAAGACATGACGGTGTACTCGTAAAGACCATAACGAGTAGTGAAAGCCGTCTTCGGAATATCCTCAGCCCTGATTCGGACCTGATGATAGCCCAATCTCAAATCAATCTTAGAGAACACCTGGGCTCCAGCCAACTGATCAAAGAGGTCATCAATACGAGGCAAAGGATACTTGTTCTTCACCGTCACCTCATTAAGCGGACGGTAGTCAACACACATACGCAGCGTCTTGTCCTTCTTCTTCACAAAAATAGCTGGACAACCCCAAGGAGATGAGCTAGGACGAATGAAACCTTTCTCTTGCAGCTCACCTAATTGCTTCTTCAGCTGAGCCAACTCATTTGGAGGCATTCGATACGGCGCCTTAGAAATCGGGGCGGTACCGGGCAGCAACTCGATCACGAACTCCAAGTCTCGAGCGGGAGGCATCCCCGGCAAGTCTTCAGGAAATACATCCACAAAATCACATACTGTGGGAACATCTTGGATCTCCAAAGCTGGCTTCACTTCAAGTGCACAGAGAAAAGGTTCTCGCAACTGCGGTGAAAACCCAACCTGTTCACCGGAAGGACTGGTGAGGTAAACAATCCTCCTGGCACAATCGATTTGCCCCAAGTGTCGGGACAACCAATCCATGCCAAGAATCACATCCAGGCACGCCGAATCGAGCAGAATAAGACTCGCTAAGAATCCCACTCCTTCAATGTGGATAGGAACGTCCTGGCAGACTTGGTCAGCTCTCATTTTCGAACCCGGAGAGCGAACAAGCAGTGGAATCCCCAAAGGAACACAGTGAAGTCCACAATCAACAGCAAATGACCTCGAAATAAAAGAGTGCGAGGCTCCAGAGTCAAATAAAACTGTAGCAGGACGTAAATTGACAAGAAGCGTACCCAACACCACGTCGGGCGCCTCCTGTGCCTCCTCAGCCGAGATATGATTGACTCGGCCGCTCCCCAAGCCCGGGGTCTTCTGGTCAGGCGGGTGACCACTCCCTTGCCCGCGTCCTCCATTAGGACGAGGGGCCGCTCAGTCTTCTTAGGCAACTACTCGCGTAGTGGCCCTTGTTGTGGCGAGAAGCGGTGGCGTCGGCGCGGGGTTGCGGGGAGCAACCTGCTGCTGGGTCGCAGGCGCACGTGACTGAGTCACGGCCTGCGGAGGACGTGGAGCTGGTGCCGAAAGCCTCGGCGCTGGTGAAGCCTGAGAGTGGGCCCCTGGTGCTGGCCCAACACGAGCGAGCGGCGGGCGGGCCGAGTAGGCGATAGGCCTCCCACTTGCGCTTGCGGGACTCACCCAGCGCTCTTGCCTTGTGCTCGGCGACGATGGCCTTGTCCACCAAGGTCTGGAAGTCAGGGAAGTCCACAATAGAGAGCTTATCCTGTAGCTCCTCAGACAAGCCCTCCATGAACTTCTCCTGCTTGGCCTCATCAGTGGCCACCTCAGCAGGAGCGTACCTCGCCAAATGGTTGAACTCATGGAGGTACTCAGTCACAGATTTGCGCACCTGTTTGAGCGCAAGGAACTCCTTCTTCTTCAGCTTCATCAGGCCGGCGGGGACATGGGCCCGACGGAAAGCTGACCGAAACTCCTCCCACGAGACCACGTGTCCCGCAGGCTGCATGGCGAGGAAATTCTCCCACCATGAGAGTGCTGCACCCTCCAACTGATGGGATGCGAAAAGTGCCCGCTCCTGCTCCTGGCACTGAGCAACGTTGAGCTTCCGCTCAACCAGACGCAGCCAGTCGTCTGCGTCCAAGGGGTCCTCGGACCGGGAGAAGGTAGGAGGCTGAGTACGGAGAAACTCCGCAAGCCCCCCACGCGTCTGATGGCCACCTCCTCCGGATCCAGAGGCACCAGCGTGAGTGGAGGTGTTCCTCGCGATGACCTCCAACACCCTGCGGTCCTCCGAACGGTTGCGTTCGATCTGCATGAGGACTTCCGCCATGGTCGGAGGAGGGGGAAGCTCCTCATCGGGACTACCTGGCTGATTTCGACCGCTCCGGGTCCCTCCGCCATCTGTTTCACCAAGACAAATTAGCTACAAACCGAGTTAAAGAAACAAGGAAATCCAAACTCAATTTAAAAGGTGAAGTAACCACCAAAGAGCATAAGGCCATAAGTTACCAAATCGACTTCCCAAAACGACTAACCCGTATGGAAGAGCAGTAATCGTTGAAGAGATCACAAATTTCAGAACTCAACTCTAGCTCTAAACAGCCCAAAAATCAAGGTATAACCACCTATTAGAGTATTTGGTATTTAGCTAACTCATATCACTTCATACCCTTTTATCCCCACAAGTTTTAGTTGAATTTACCTCTCATTATCAACACTACATACTAATTACAAGCTAGCTGTCCCGAATTTTGCGCTTGCTGTCCAAATCTTTCCTTCAAGCCCCGGGCCGAAACTTGAAACTTCAGAGCCCCTAATCTTTACTAATGGATAGCCAACCCTTCAAATTACCACACTCATGGTTCTCCCAAACCAAATCTAGTCGATAAAGAGCTAGCGTTGAAAGGAAAAGATGAACAACCTTTTTAAAACTTAATTAAGAGTAAGGTGAGATGAGCAAGCTAAGATAGGTAAGAGCAAAATCAGAGAACTTACTTAAGTTTTCATAATCCTTTTTGACTCTTGAAAATAGGTTTTCAAAATAGCCTAGAGCGACCAAGCTAGGGGTTTCTACGGTCAGTATGGCTCTGATACCAACTTTGTGAGGACCCGGAATATTTAACTAGTAACACTTAACCTCCAAATGGTTCTAGCATTACTAATTAAACATTCTAAGCCTCGACGGACGTATGCTTCCCAGAAATGCAGCATATGTACATCATCACAAAATTACACATCATTTCCATACAACAATCATCACTAAGTTCAACAAAGACATACATAAAGTAAAGTTATTACAAAAGAGCCGACCGGCCAAATAGAACAATATACAAGAATAACAACGGAAGCAAAAGGTGCCATAAGATGGCTAGAACCAAAAGTCGACCGGTTAGCCAACAACCCACAAGGCAACCGACTGGGCCGCCGAGCTACTCGCCTCTCAGGCTCCCACAACAAAGCTCACAAAAGTGAGGCCCATCGAGCTCACCTTCTTCCTCTGCAACAAATATATTAAGCAAAGCAGCTGAGTACAAAAATTGTTTTTGTACTCGCAAGACTGACGTGTAGAATAGCAGACCTATTCATAACTACATGCAGGCTTATTTAAGTGGAGGTCATATGTCTCATTTTGCACAAAGCCAACTTTATTTGCAATAATGTCATACATTTAAAAGCAAGTTTGTAATTCATTTTTAATTGTTGAAATAACAGCGGAAATAAATATAAGTACAAGTAACCACCTGGAAGTGACTATCCCAATAGTCACCACAACATAGCATGAATCCCTGATTCGTGCCACCCATCAAGTTTTAATTAAAAAGTTGTAGTCTAACTCTTGAAAGACCTAGCCAAGCGTGTCCATAACCTAGGACGAGGCTATTCGAATAGTTTTAACCCTGCAGGGGTGTACCAATGTACCCACACTTGGATCGCCTTTACGCCACAAAGCACACTTCAAGGTATATGCGCACGGCTAAGTCCTACGAGACGCTTTCCAATATTGTGTATTAACTACGAGCCGCTCGTATGGATCGAAACCCATACGCTTACATTGCCAGCCGAAAGACAACCCACCGTTACGGGGGGGGGGGGAACCTTTCGGACTCTACAATGCTCCCAACACCATCCCTCCTGCGACTCCCTGCGACCTGAAGCTAATACACGCCAAAGTACTAAGTCAAGAGAGGTCCCATACCCTCTAGTGTGGTTAGCACGCTAAAATGCTTGGTTTAGTGTAACAAGATGTTCGGTCCTTGATGACTCGGGCACCATTCCAGTCACACCCCATAATCACACCATCTTACCATTATGCCCAAGTCTAAATCATTTTTATTTTCAGTTTTAGTTTTCATAAGTAGACATGGCACAAGGTGAAAATCATAATCATAATAAGTTTTATGTGATCAAGGTTATCGACAAGTCGATAACCGCCCTTTCTACCGAAGCTAGGCATGGCTAAGCATTTAAATTCGCAACTACTAAGTGACAAGAGCTCATCCGCAACTCTAATCACAGCAATAACCTAGGCTCATGGTAGTAGAGGATAAAAATTTGCTAAGGAAATGCATCTACTAGGTAAACTAACGACAATAGTTTAACACAAACTAGCAATGCATACATAGGAGTTGCAAACAAAATAAATACTTAAAATAAATGGGAGTAACATGATCAAACTGTTTGCCTTGCTGCTGTTGCTCAACCTGTTGCGGAGGGTCGTTCTCAGGGTCACCGCAAATGTCGAAACCTAAGCGAAAGAGCGAAAACAACCGACAAAAACCAAGAAGAGCGAAGAACACCAAAAAGCTCAAAAATCAACTTTCTCCAAATGCCCTAAAATTGTACAGCAGTAAGAACAAGATTTATAATGAATTTAGAAACAAAAATCAACTAATTTGGACATTCTGAACTAAAGTTACAAGCAAAACAATTACGCTAGACTAGAAAATGCAATTTGTTACTATTTGTCGTAATTAAATTGTTTAGCAAAAATTTCTGGAAATGTGGTGCACTTGAAATTTTACAGTAAACCTAGCACCTCACAAGATGAACAACCCAATTGGATTCATCTCATTTGGAGCTATAATGCACTTTCTATTAATTTTCAAAGACATGAAAATGAGCATCATACAATTATATTTGCAACTTCTTTAACAACAGAGACATGCCTAAAACTAATTTTCACAGCAAGTTCATCACTAGAGGAAGCCAACAAAATTGGATTCACTCCATTTGAAGTTACAGAGAAATACTTATGCATTTTTGAAGTTTAAACAATTTTCAGTGCAAAATAAATCTAACCTAGAGTCGTTTTATTATTTAAACATTTTCTGAGACATAAACATGGCTCAACCTATTTTTGTATTAAAGTACATTTAAAATGGAAGCTAATAAAATTTGAATCACCCATTTTGGAGCTAAAATGAATTAGTTATGCAATTTTGAAGTTTAAAGCATTTAACAGTTCACCAATAAAGTATTTCAGAAATAATAAACACGCAAAATCCTTTTTATACCCACAGCTAACCTAGCCACAGACACTGACGAGTGGGGTCCATGAACAGTGCTATTTTCTATTTTCCAGAAAGGATTTCCAAAATGGCCTGACAAGTGGGACCCGCCTGTCATTGGCTCGGTCTACCGAACAGCGCATGGACCCTTGGTCCACGGCCGGTCCACAGGACCACGACTGTGCACTTAACAGACTCGGGCCCGCATGTAAGCCACACAGAGCTACACCTAAACACGTGATTCCGACAAAGATTCGCAGTTAAATGCTAATCAACACCATTAACTCCTAATCATGCCGCTACAGTGCCGATTGGCCGAACGCCCGGCAACAGAGCTCGCTTGACCGCGAGCTTGACCGAAGCCTCGCCGGCGAAGGAGGGCTCGGCGACGGCGGCCAAGCACCAAAATGGGTCCAGCACGCTAATGCGCACCCGACGGTGGCGGAGCCGCGGGCCGACGAGCGGTGGCGCGGCGCGCGGAGCGAGCGGCGTGCACGGAAAACGAAACGCACAACGACCATTCTTCGACCGATCTAGTGCGAGCATGAGCAATAGCAAAGGTCAGGGATGCTACCGGGATGACGCGGAGTCAGAGAGGTGGTCGGAGTTGAGCTGGCGACGAGGAACAGCGGCGGCGGCGATGGTGCTACCGAGGGGAGGACAACCTGGGGACAGAGGAAGAGAATGGATGATGGAGGATGCATCAGTGGAGCCTCGAGATGGTGTAAGAGAGGGGAATTGGACAGAGGCTCACCGCAACGTCGCCGGAGAAGAAGGTGGCACTTGCGGCCGAAAATGGGGGAAAGCCAAAACTCCCGAGCTCCTGTGAGTGGATGACAAAATTGATTTAGGGGAAACGTTTCTTATAGCCCAAGGCGCAAAGTGACGCGCAAGAAAAGAGTAGGAACTCACCGGAGATGAAGATGACACGGTGGCGGTCACGGGTGCGTGCTCTGGAGCAGCTGGTGGCGCTCCTCGTGCTCTCGGTCCTACACACGAAGACAAGGTCTCAGACCAGAGCACAAGGGAGAGCGAAGGGAGAGAAACGAGGGTAAACCACGCGAGAGACTTACCCAAGAGAGGGTCGAGTTCTTGCCTCCTTTCCCTCGGCCGCCGAGAGGGAAAGTGAGAGCTAGAGGGTGAAGGAGGCAGGGTTATAGGGCCCCAACGTTCGGAATGGAAGCGGCGTTAGGCAACGGAGCTCAAGGATAGGTCGGGAGGGGCGGTGGATTGACGGTGTTGACGGAGCGGGGCAGAGCGTTGCGGGCGCGTGGCGCTCGAGCTCTGCGCGGCGTCAGCGTGAGGTAGACGATGCAGCTGACGGGTGGGTCCGCGGCGTCAGCGGCTCAGCGTCGCGCGAGAGGGCGGGCGAGATGGGTTGGCGCGGGCCATTAGATCAGGATCCAAGGGCCTACAACGCGCGAGGGGAAATAAGAGTTCGGCCGAAGCGGTACGCGACGTCGACCGTGGATGCGCGATCGCACGGCTGCGAAGCGATGCGCGTTTAAGACGGTTGGGCCGAGTCAAGTTGGGTTGGGTCGGAGCCCGAGTCGGAGTGTGGTCCGAACCCGATGAATAGTGTTTACAGGGTTTGATTTAAAAACGCTGAGAGAATAGGGAATTTTTAGAGGGGTCTCTATAGCTCCAAAAATTCTCAAATTTTTATGGAAGCTTCCTGGGACATAGGAAAACCTTGTATAATTTTTCCAGACATTTCCATGTACTGAATTAGTCCCTGGAAATTCCACAAGCTGCTGCCCTAGGGTTTGACCAAATTTCAAACTGGTTTGACTTGCTCTTTTGAAATAGCAAATAAAATCTAAAAATCCTGAAATTTTTCAGAGAGGTTCCCAAGATGACCAAGATGATGGGAAAAATAATTCCAGAGGATGATCACCAGATTTGGTTTGAAAGTTTTTAGCGACAACGATTTCCATTAAAGAAATATGGTTCTTTTTAATTAGGAAATTATTGGGGGATAATTCTAGAAACTTTCCAAATGACTCATGAGGCAACAAAAGTTTTAAATTATTCTCACAAATTACATTTAGAACCTAAATCAAAGTTTGGGATGTTACACTGAGGATATTCCAAAGACGGCATTCACTACTCGTTATGGCCTTTACGAGTACACCGTCATGTCGTTCGGTTTGACCAATGCTCCAGCTTTGTTCATGAATCTTATGAACTCGGTGTTCATGGAGTATTTGGATAAGTTTGTTGTGGTTTTCATTGATGACATTCTTATCTACTCCAAGAGTGAAGAAGAGCATGCTGAGCATCTGCAGATTGTATTGGGAAAGCTGCGTGAGCATCAGCTGTATGCCAAGTTCAGCAAGTGCGAGTTCTGGTTGAAGGAAGTGGCATTCTTGGGCCATGTTCTTTCAGCAGGGGGTGTCGCAGTAGATCCTAGCAAGGTCAGCGATGTTCTATCTTGGGGGCAGCCCAAGTCAGTCACCGATGTGAGGAGTTTCCTCGGTTTAGCGGGCTACTACCGCCGCTTTATCGAGAACTTCTCCAAGATTGCTAAGCCCATGACCGAATTGCTCAAGAAAGAAAAGAAATTCGTGTGGTCATCTGCTTGTGATTTGAGTTTTCAAGAGCTCAAAAGGCGATTGACGTCAGCACCAGTGCTTGTTCTCCCTGATGTGCATAAGAGCTTCGATATTTATTGTGATGCCTCTCGGCAGGGACTCGGTTGTGTTCTTATGCAAGAAGGCAAGGTTGTGGCCTATGCATCGAGGCAGTTGAGGCCTCATGAACTCAACTATCCTACCCATGATTTGGAGTTAGCTGCGAGTGGTTCATGCACTCAAGATTTGGCGGCATTACCTCATTGGTAACCGTTGTGAGGTGTATTCGATCACAAGAGCTTGAAATATTTGTTCACCCAAACAGATCTGAACCTCGAGCAGAGGAGATGGTTGGAATTGATCAAGGATTATGATATGGGCATTCAAGATCACGGGCAAGGCCAATGTTGTTGCCGATGCACTCGATCGCAAGGTGTATTGCAATACCTTGTCACTTCAAGAGCAACAACCTACCCTTCTCGAAGAATTTCAGCGCTTAATTTGGGATTGATTGAGCATGGTTCTCTTGCTACCTTGGTTGTGCAACCGACTTTGGTGGAACAAATCAAGGCTGCCCAACAGATGTTGGTGTGATCCAAATCAAGCGGGAACATCAAGAATGGGTCACTAAGTGCTTTTACGAGGATGAGCACGGTGTTGTGTGGTTTGGACACGCTTGGTGGTTCAGAAGGTCATGGAGTTGCGGATTTGATTCTCGCGAGGCCCATGACTCCCCTTTGTCTATCCATCCCGAGCTACCAAGATGTATCAAGATCTTCGACAGAGGTTACGGTGGACTCGCATGAAGCGAGATTGCTAGGTTCGTTGCCGAGTGCGACGTGTGCTGTCGTGTCAAGGCCGAACATCAACGTCCAGCAGGCCTTCTTCAGCCTTTGCCAGTACCAGAATGGAAGTGGGATTCCGTTGGTATGGACTTCATCACCGTCCGCCTGCATTTTCTTACGGGAAAGATGCTATCTGGGTTGTCATTGATCGATTGACAAAGGTGGCACATTTTCTGCCAGTGGCGTACCAATCTCGGTGTTAGTCGGTGGCGGATCTCTATGTGTCTCGCATTGTATGTTTGCATGGTGTGCCACGAACGATTGTGTCATATCGTGGTTCTCTTTTCACCTCTCGCTTTTGGCATAATCTGCAAAAGGCGATGGGTACACGTCTTTCTTTCAGTTCAGCTTATCATCCTCAAACTGATGGTGAGACGGAGAGAGTCAACCAAGTGTTGGAAGATATGCTCCGTGCCGGTGTTCTTTCCTATGGAAAGAAGTGGGAGAAGTGCTTGCCGTTTGCAGAGTTCTCCTACAACAACAGTTTCCAAGCTAGTCTTGGCATGGCACCGTTTGAGGCTTTGTATGGGAGGAAGTGTATAACCCCATTGAACTGGTCGGAAACTGGTGAGCGTCAGTTCTTCGGGCCAGATTCCATCAATGAGGCCGAGAGCCAGGTCCAGTTGATTCGTGAGCATTTGCGCGTGACCCAGTCCAGGCAAAAGAGCTATGCGGATCGTCGTCGTCGGGAGTTGAGCTTTGAGCCCTATGACTTTGTGTATCTCAAGGTCTCACCCTTGAAGGGCCATCAATGTTTTGGCGTCAAGGGCAAGTTAGCTCCTCGATATGTTGGGCCTTATTGCATCATCGAGAAGATTGGAGCTGTTGCATACAGATTGGAGTTGCCAGCTTCACTTGAGGGTGTGCACGACGTGTTCCATGTGTCACACTTGAAGAAATGCCTCCGTGTTCCAGTTGAGGAAACTCCGTTGGAAAATCTCGATGTGCAAGAAAATTTGACCTATCATGAGCATCCTGTTCGTATTCTCGAAGAATCTGAACGAAGGACAAGGAACCGTGTCATCAAGTTCCTTAAGGTTCAGTGGTCAAACCATTCTGAACACGAGGCAACTTGGGAGCGCGAGGATCGTCTTCGTGCAGATTACCCATCCTTCTTCTCGAGTAAAGCGTAATCTCGGGTGAGATTCTTGTAATGGGGGGAGGTTTTGTAACATCCCAAACTTTAGGCTTGTGTTTCAAATGTAAGAAAATCAGTAGAAATTAAAACTTTTCTTACATCATGTATTTCCTTTTTGTGCCAGTCAATTCTTGTACAAGGAATTATGGAAATACATTGTCACAAGTCTAGTTGATCCAAATCTTGGCATTCCAAAAACAATCTTGTCAAATCTTATGATCATCCTCTGGAAATATTTTTTCTAAGTCTCTGTGATGGTATGTGACCCCTCTGAAAAATTTCACAATTTTTAGAAATTGTTTGAATATTTTTAGAGGCAGTCAAACCTGTTTGACTCTCAGTCAAACATTAAAACAGAGCCTTGCAGAATTTTTGGAGATTTATTCATAGCATAAAAACCTCTGAACATTTTACACAAGGTTAATATCTGAGTTAGCAAGCTCCTGTAAAAATTTCATAATTTTTGGAGTTAATTTGCTACCACAAATAAATCTTTCAAAGTCTCTGTTCTTATTTCAAAGTCAAACTTGGTTTTACTGTTACTTGGGTTCGAGTCAGACTCGGGCTCGAGCCAATTGATTCGGTCCAGTCAACTAACTGCACCGAGCCACTCTTTAAAACGCGGGTTGGATCTCCACCGTTGGATCTAAATCGCACGGCCCGCGCGCGTGTAACCTTTGGACTTTCCGGTTGCTTGCGCGAATGTCAACCGTTAGATCTCCATCCAACCGTTGAGATTCTCCGCAACCTTCGGACCCTCCGGTTGCATTCTTAAATCTGAGCCGTTGGATTAAGATCCAACGCTCGCGTGTCCCTTCGTTGTAAAATGAGTTTGCGACGTGGAGCAATCGAGGCCGTTCATTTCTAATCCTAAGGCTCGCAACCTCTCCGTTGTGTTTTAAAGCCCGTAGGCATGGCACTATCTCAGCCGTCCGTGTCTCATCTAACGGCTGTGAATCGCCCGAGCTTTTTGCGCTGGTCATCTTCAACCTCCCGCCGTGCGAAAACAGTGCAAGGCATGGAGATGTCATTTCATGCTCCCTACGGCTGCCCTAGTCGACATTATGGGTCGTGGGAGACACATTCGGCCTTGCCATGCCCTATTGCACCAGCTATTATCTTTTCCTTGTCGGCCGCGCATTGTGCTTTGTGTTTTGCCGCCCGAAAGATGTGTGGTGCAAACCCTAATGCTTTCATGGCTTTATAAGCACTCTCAATGCTTCCTGGTATTTCTTTAGACCACCATCAAGTTTCATTCTCAATATTGGAGCTTAACACCTCAAGAATGGCAAATCGCCATTGTTGACCCGTGGAGCTCCATTGGTGTTCTTGATGTTCCAGTGGTCTTGCTTCATGTTTCTTTGCCCCAACCTTATCTATTCACTTCCTTGAACATTTCCCCTCACTTAATTTTGGATTTGATTCTCAGGAATTGTCCAATTTGGGGTTTGTTCAAATTCGGCCGAAATTGGTCATCTTCTTCCTCAGCTCAGGTGAGTGCTCCATTTTCCAATTACTTGCTCATGTAGCTTCTGTGAATCATAATGAAGCTATTTTGATGCTTTGGTATCACTCATTTGGCTCAGGGGGTCATTTTCAAACCTTCTTCTCCAAGTCCGGCGAGCTTTCACCGTGATCAAGTGTAACATCCCCATTTTGGCTTGTGTTTCAAATGTAATAAAATGAGGGTAAATTAAAACTTTTCCTTCATCCTTTTACTTTTGAAACTTTTCTGAAATTCCTGTAAAAGAATTTTGGAAAATTAAAAATCAAAGGCCTCATTTATCAAGTCAACAACCTCCTTGGTCAAATCTTTTGTCAAACCCTTGGAAATAATTTTCCCTGGTTCTAGGGTGGCTTGGTAACACCTCTGAATTATTTCATAATTTTTGGAAATTATTTGAAATATTTTAGAGGCAAGTCAAACCTTGGTCAAACCTCTGTCTTAACCTTCTGGAATTTCTTGAGAAAATTCCAGTGCACAAAACCCTCTAGAAATTTTATGGAAGGTTAACCCCAAGGTAAGCAAGCTCCAGTTAAAATTTCATAAATTTTGGAGTTGATTTGATGCCTCAATTAAATCCCTAAAGTTTCAGTTCAAAAATCAAAACCTAACCTGGTTTGCACTGTTCCTCGGTGCGAGTCAGGCTCGGGCTCGAGTCACTTGACTCGACCGAGCCAACTAACTGCACCCGGCGCGGTCGAGCGAGCGCGCGCGTCATCAGCCGTTAGATCTCCATCTGACGGCTCTCATTCGTGTAAGCATTCGGATAACTCCGGTTGCCCTATGATTCTCAGCCGTTGGATTTCAATCGGGCGGTCGACGTTGTCCGATGCCGTTTCAACGCGATCGCACGCTAGCCCTTGGATGCCGTCGGACGGCTGTCGTCGCCGCCTTCCTCTCGCTTCGCGGCGTTGCGCCATGGCGGAGCGAGCATGGTGCGCGATGCCCGTCACCTCCGTCTTCGTCAACGGCTCTGCGATGCATTAAATGCCCGTCACTCCACCGCCCGTTTAGTCGTCGTCTCAACTGCTCCCGTCGCTCACGGCGACCGCAGCGCCAGCGGGAACCCGAGGCGGAGCAACGGTGCTCTCTTGCTCCTCAGGCCAACTTAAGCCCCACTTGTCCTCCTTTATCCTCCTTTACACACCCCTTGAGCTCTCCTGCACCCATTGCCCTTGAGGAGCTCCCGGCGCTCAAATATCCTCGCCGCCATTGTTGCCGCGGAGCTTCTCGGTGAACCCAGTGCTCCAGTGGTTCCCTGGCTCCCTCCTTGCTCCTGTTGCTTCTCCTCACCTCGGTGGTGCTTAACCCCCACTCCATTTCAGGTTGCTTCAACGGGAGCGTCGGAATTTCAGATTTCCCAAATCAACAAGCAACTACCCCTTCGTCCCGAGCTCAGTAAGTCCCCATCCTCGATTCCTTGCTCTGGGCACCCTTGGGGTGTCTTTGGTGCTATCTTGATGACCCGGCGTGGTGGCTTTGCTCGAGTTGACCCCTCGCCGTGAAGCTCCCGCCGCCGCCGCCCTCGTCGCCACCCATCTTGGCATCCCGTCCTCACCGCGTCCTCCGGGTGAGTCCCTAGACCCCTAGTGTAGCTCAAGCAAACGCTAAATCACCTAGGGCGTAGCCGTAGCTCGGTCGGCGTAAAATTTCATAGATCTGCCCGGCCGCCGCCTATCTCTGCCGCCGGCTCACCTCCGGTGACCTCAGTGGCGCCGAGCCCTTCCCTTAAGTCCCTAACACCTTCCTAGTGCCCGTGCACCCTCCCGTTGCGCGCGGCTTAGCCATTTCACCGTTGCCGTGTTTCCGTGCGGTCACCCCGCTCCGCCGGCGTCGCCGCGCCCTCCGTCCACCTCCGGCGAAGTCGGCTGCCCTTAGGTGCGCAATAGTGCTAGGATCCCATTTGGCCCTTGGCGGCGTCGCCATGGCGATCCTCGCGGCGACACGCCGAGCAAACTTCGCGGCGGGAGCTCCTCGTTGTCGGACGGAGCTCGGTCGAAGCGGCGTGGCCCA
This sequence comes from Ampelocalamus luodianensis, assembly GCA_036346255.1. Taxonomy (NCBI): domain Eukaryota; kingdom Viridiplantae; phylum Streptophyta; class Magnoliopsida; order Poales; family Poaceae; genus Ampelocalamus; species Ampelocalamus luodianensis. The sequence continues at coordinate 48,743,720 of CM070625.1, read as the reverse complement.
TTGGCGGTCGTCCGATCCAGAGATCTACGGCCCTCAGCTCTCCACGTCGCCACCTCTTCTGCGCGCTCAGTTCCTGTAACGCGTGTGGTTCAACCGGGGACGTCCGATCTGAGATCAACGGCTCTGGTTCGTCCACGTCTCTGGGTGTTAGTGAAGTCCCGAAAGTGCTAAGTCCAGAAATCAGTATCACATTAGGGTCTTGTCATTTTCATATCTTTGTCATCTTAGCTCCAAATTAGATGATTCCAATTTTGTTAGCTTCCTTATAACTTGAACTTAAATATAAAAATAATTGTAGACCATGATAAAACCTGGAAAATCATTTTCAGAAATAGTAAACAAGTGAACTTCATACTGTTTTTCAGAACTTTAGCAAACTTGTAAAATGCATAACTTTTAATCTATAAGTCGTTTTTGTATGAATCCAATTGTATTAGCTTCCACTGATAGTGTATTTGCTGGGAAAATTGGTTTCACGAATTTTACTGTTTTTAAAAATCATAAGGATCATATTTTAGTCTAATACCCTAAACAATTTAGAAAAATCATAACTCTTTCAATATAACTCCAAATGACCTGAAATTTTACATGGGTTACCACTATACCAGTAGGTATCCACCATAAAAATTTCAGCTTCAAAATCTTTCTAGAAAATGTTTTTGCTACAGTGCTAATTATGGCCGAAAATAGGTTTTTAGGGAATATCTTTTGCACCACAAATCCAAATTAAGTTTTTCCAGTTTCTATGTCTAGGTATATTCGTATTCTATCTTGTGTGTAAAGTTCGTCGCATTTGGATAATTGTTGCTTGCTATTTCATTTAAGTGTTGCTCGCCTTATTGGTTGTTTTCGCTCTTTCGCTTAGGATTCGATATTTGCGGTAACCCGAGAACGACCCTCCGCAACAATTTGAGCCACAACAAGCAGGCAAGCAGTTCGATCATTTCCCATTGATCCCATTACTTTTAAAGTCTAATATTTTGTTTAACTTCTATGTATGCATTGCTATTTTGTTGTGAAATTGATTAGTTAGACCTCTAGTTGCATAATCTGTAGGTAAATGGTTATCCTCTACTACCTGAGCCTAGATTATTTGCTGTGGTTAGAGTTCGATGGATGAACTCTTATCACTTAGTAGATTACGAATGAATATTGCTTAGCCATGCCTAATTATCGGTAGTATTGGGCGATCATCGACTTAGTCGGTGATCTTGATCACACAACTACTTATACTACTCCATTATGTCCAACCCTTGTGTTTTATTGATTTACAAATCAAAAACTGAAAACAAAACTATATCTTGACTTGGGCACAATGGTATGTTGATGTGATCTGTTGGGTGTGTGGAATGGTGCCTAAGTCCCCAAGGACCGAGTTACTTGTGTCACTAAGCCAGCGCTTGTGCGTGCTAACCACACGAGGGGATATGGAACCTCTCTTGACTAAGTACTTTGGGAGGTGTTAATTATGAGCTGGTTGGTGGGTGTGTTCTTGTGTGTGGTGTTTGGAGGAGCATTAGCGGACCGGTTAGGCTGCCTAATGTGTCCTTCTCCGTGGGTTGCGGCTCTTAATTAGCATCGTCCATTGGAAAGCGTCTTGTTAGACTTAGCCATGCCTGCATACCAAAGGAAGTGTGCTAACCGTGGTGGTGGAAAGGCGGTCTATCGTGTGGGTACATTGGTACACCCTGAGGTTAAAACTATTCGAATAGCCTCATCCTAGGTTATGGACATGCTTGGTAAGGTCGTTCAAGAACTAGACTACAACCTTTTAAAAAACTTAAACTTGACATGGGTGGTATGAAGGGTACTTCATGCTATTGTTGTGGTGGCTATGGGTTAGTCACTTCTAGGTTGGTGTTGTTCTCTATCTATTGTTATTATTGCCTCTCTTTATTTGAACAATAAAAGTTAATTGCAAACTTGCTTTGAATCTATTACCTTATTGCAAATGAAAACTTGCTTCATCTTGAAAATAAGTCGAGCCTCATCCACTTAAATAAAGCTTGCATGTAGTTAATTATAGTTCATTATCTCACACGTCGGTCTTGCGAGTACAAAAACAAGTTTTGTACTCATCTGCTTTGCTTAATATTAATTGTTGCAGAGGAAGAAGGTGAGCCCCAAGGGCCTCACTTTTGTGAGTATGTTCTTGTGCTTGGGACGATTAGCTTGGCGGTCCGGTTGGTTGCCTTGTGGGTAAAGGCACACCGATTGGCTTTGTTTATCACCATCTTATGGCCATTTGCTTCATTGTTTAAATTATTTACTTATGTGTCATTTGGCAGTTGGCCTCTCTTTTGTAATAACTCTCTTTATCTTATGTATGTCTTTAAGTTATTGTTGTGCTTCGGTTCTAGGTGTATGAATGGAATTGATGCATGATTCTGTAACGGGGTGTGTATACTGCAATTCTGGGAAGTATACATATCTCGAGGCTTGGTTTATTTGATTTGTACTGTTAGGACCAAGTGGATGGTTAAACAGTACAAACCGAATAAACCGGGGTCCTCACAAAGTTGGTATCAGAGCCATTCCGACCGTAGTAACCCAAGCTTGGTCGTCCTTAGGATATTTTGAAAACCTTAATTTCATAGTATCAAATGATTTATGAAAGCTTAAGTAAGTTCTCCGATTTTATTTCTTACCTATCTTAGCTTTCTATCTCATCTTGCTCTAATTTGAGTTTTAAAAGTTGTTCTCCTTTCCTTCTCTCAAAAGATAGTCATTATCGTTTAAATTGGGTTTTGGGAACCAATGAGCTTGGCAAATTGAAGTGTTAGCTGCCCTCTACAAGGTTTTGAAGCTTCCGAAGTTGAAGATTTCAATTAGGAGGCTTGGATGCAAAATCTGGACAGCGATCATTCAGTTTCCGGACAGCAAGCTCAGAGGTTCTAACCAGGGTAGAAAATGAGAGGTTAATCAAGTAAAACTTGTAGGAATAAAAAAGGGTAAGATGTGATACTAGTTAGCTAAGTATCTAACACCTATTTCGCTGATTTAACCTTGCTCTCGAGTAGTGTTAGACTTGTTGTAGTGTGCTGAAATTTTTATCTTCTCACACTATTACTCGTTCATTCCATACGGGTGAATGGCATTGAGAAGTTGAGCTTGGTTTGGAGTTTCCTTGTTGTTTTGGAGTTTCCTTGGAAACATTTAAAGTTGTTACTTGCTGTTTTTGACTTTCGGTTAGGGTGATGTCTCATTCCCCTAATCGCTAGCTTTTCGCTTTCATCAACTTCTAGTGTTAGTGTTTTGGTTTCTAACCTAAGTTTCTTAAAGCAGGATGGCTGGAGGTACTCGTAGCGGCCGTGGTCAGCAGCCTGGTTTGGATGAGGAGCTTCCGCCTCCTCCAACCATGGCTGAGGTCCTTCTTGGATCGAGCGCAACCGTTCGGAGGACGGGAGGGTCTGCCGGATGTTATTGCGCGCAACACCTCCGCCTTTCCGGTGCCTCGGGATCCGGGCAAGGGGTGGACATCGATCTCGTGGGGTTTGGTGAGTTTCTTCGCACTCAACCCCACGTTCTCAGTCTCGGGACCCATTAGACGCAGATGACCGGCTGCGTCGGGTTGGCGTAAGCTCGGCGTTGCTCGATGCTGGACCGGGACAGGGCACTCTTTGCCTCCCATCGGCTTCAGGCGGCACTCTCTGGTGGGAGAACTTCTTGGCCATGCAGCCCGCCACCACTGTGTCTCTTGGGATGAGTTCGGACGGCGTTCGTCGAGCTCACATCCTGCCGCTTGATGAAGCGAAGAAGAAGGAGTTTCGCGCTCAAGCAAGGGCGTAAGTCGGTGATGGAGTACATGCGAGTTCAACCACTTGGCTCGTTATGCTCCATCCGAGGTGGCCACCGATGAGGCCAGCGGGAGAAGTTCATGGAGGGCTTGTCGAGGAGCCGCAAGACAGGCTCTCCATTGTGGACTTTGCCGACTTTCGGACCTTGGTGGACAAGGCCATTGTTGCCGAGCACAAGGCGGCGCTGGCGAGTCCCGCATAGCGCAAGTGGGAGGCCCGGTGCTGCATGCAGTCGGCCTCTCGTCCCGTGTCGGGCCTACCCGGGGCCCGTTCGTGGCTTCACTACCACCGGCCGCCGCAAAGAGCTCCTCACCCTCCGCGAGCGTGCCCGATCCACGTGCGCTGCGAACCAGCAGGTGGCCCCGCAATCCGGCCGCCGGGTCACTTGCTTTTCGTGCAACGGAAGGGCATTATGCCAATAGTTGCCCTAACAGATCGGAGCGGCCCCGTCCTAATGGAGGACGCGGGCGGGAGGTGGTTCTTCTCGAGATCGAAAGATTGTCCCGGCTACCCAAGGCGTGGGTAGTGGCGCGTCAACCTCATCTCCGCGGAGGAGGCACGAGAGGCACCGACGTCGTGTTGGGTACCCTTTCGGTTAACTCTTTCCACCTTTCTGATTTGTTTGATTCAGCGCATCTCATTCGTTTGTTTCGAGTCTTTTCTTCTTGTGGGAGGTCTTCTTTTACTCCATTGTTGGTCCCATTGCTCATTCGCTCTCCCGGTTCGGAGTTGAGAGCCGAGTCCGAGTGTAGGGATGTCCCATTGAGATAGAAGGGTAGGATTCTTGGCAAACCTTATCCTCCTTCGATCGGCGAGCTTAGATGTAATCCTAGGCATGGATTGGTTGTCTCAAAGACATGGGACAAATTGATTGCGCTAGAGACTCATCTACCTCACCGATCCTTCCGCGGCGGGTTCGCTTCGCAGAAGCTTACGTGTCCGCATCTCTTCGCGCTCGGCGAAGCCACTCTAGATATTAGTGAAGTCCCGGTGGTTTGTGACTTTGTTGATGTCTTCCCCGACGACCTTCCAGGGATGCCACCAATTTGAGACCTCGAGTTTGTCATTGAGTTGGTTCCCGGTACGGCCCCGATCTCGAAGAGGCCTTACCGAATGGACCCAATCGAGTTGGTGGAGTTGAAGAAGCAGCTGGGTGAGCTTCAAGAGAAGGGTTTCATCCGCCCTAGCTCGTCTCCTTGGGGATGCTCAGCAATCTTTGTCCCGAAGAAGGACAAGACGCTGCGCATGTGCATTGATTACCGTCCACTTAATGAAGTAACGGTAAAGAACAAATACCCTTTGCCCGTATCGGCGACCTCTTCGATCAATTAACGGAGCTCGAGTTTTCTCAAGATTGATCGAGTGGGATATCACGAGTTCGGATTCGACACGAGGATATTCCAAAGACGGCTTTCTACTCGTTATGGCTTGTATGCGAGTATACCGTCATGTCATTCGGCTTAACCAATGCTCCGGCCTTGTTCATGAACCTCATGAATTCGGTATTCATGGAGTATTTGGATAGGTTCGTTGTGGTCTTCATCGATGATATCCTTATCTACTCCAAGAGCGATGATGAACACACCGAGCATTTGAAGCTTGTGTTGGGCAAGCCGCGAGCACAAGCTCTATGCAAAGTTCGCAAGTGCGGCGTTACGGTTGAAGGAAGTAGCCTTCTTAGGCCATATTCTTTCGGCGGGGCGAGTCTGTGGATCCTAGCAAGATCGGCGTGCTTTCTCGAGTCGACCTACTTGGTCACGAAGTTCGGAGTTTTCTTGGTTTAGCGGGATATTATCGCCGCTTCATCGAGAATTTCTCCAAGATAGCGGCCGATGACGAAGTTGCTCAAGAAGGACAAGAATTTCTCGTGGTCGCTGATTGCGAGAAAGTTTCCAAGCGCTCAAGCGATTGACCACCGCTCCGTTCTTGTTCTCCCCAATGTCCGTCAAAGCTTCGATATCTCTTGTGGCGCTTCGTCGAGGCCTCGGTTGTGTCCTTATGCAAGAAGGCAAGGTAGTGGCCTATGCATCAAGGCAATTGAGACCTCATGAACTCAACTACCCTACCCATGATTTGGAGTTGGCCGCTGTGATCCATGCACTTAAGATTTGGCGATATTACCTAATCGGTAATCGTTGCGAAGTGTATTCGGATCACAAAAGCTTAAAGTATTTGTTCACCCAACCAGATCTGAACCTCAGGCAAAGGAGATGGTTGGAGTTGATCAAAGACTATGACATGGGTATTCACTACCATCCGGGCAAGGCCAATGTCGTTGCGGATGCGCTTAGTCGCAAAGCGCATTGCAATGCATTGTTGCTTCAAGAGCCTCGGCCACCCTTACGGAGGAGTTTCAGCCTCAACTTGGGTTTGGTTGAGCATGGTTCCCTCGCTGCCTTGGTTGTACAACCAACCTTGGTGGATCGGATCAAGTCCGCTCAGCAGTCAGATGTTGGAGTGAACCGCATCAAGGAAAATATCAAGAACGGAACAGCCAAGTGCTTCTTCGTAGATGAACTTGGTGTCGTGAGGTTTGGGCAACGTCTAGTGGTTCCAAAGGACATGGAGTTGCGGGATTTGATCCTCCGCGAAGCCCACGATTCTCCATTATCCATTCATCCCGGGGCCACGAAGATGTATCATGATCTCCGGCGAGATTTTGGTGGACCGAATGAAGAGGAGATCGCAAGGTTCGTTCTGAGAGTCGCGACGTGTGTCGTCGTGTCAAGGCCGAGCATCGCCCGGCGGCGGCTTCACCCTTACCAATTCCGGAGTGGAAGTGGGATTCGGTCGGGATGGACTTTATCAACGGTCTACCCGGTCTCCAAAGAAGAATGATGCCATCAGGTCGTCATCGATCGATTGACTAAGGTGGCTCATTTTCTTCCTGTCAAGACTGACCTTCGAGTGGGTCTTCTGGCGGAACTCTACATAGCCCGCATCGTGAGTTTGCATGGTGTGCCAAAGACAATTGTGTCAGATCGTGGTTCGCTGTTCACGTCTCGATTTTGGCATAGCCTGCAAGAGGCTATGGGAACTCGACTTTCTTTCAGCTCAGCATTTCACCCCCAAGCGGATGGTCGGCCAGAGAGGTCAACAAGTTTTGGAGGACATGCTGCGAGCTTGTGTCCTTTCCTATGGGAAGCATTGGGAGAAGTGCTTACCATTCGCCGAGTTTTCTTATAACAACAGCTTCCAAGCCAGTCTCGGCATGGCACCATTTGAGGCCTTATACGGGAGAAAGTGTAGGACCCCGTTGAACTGGTCTGAGACCGGTGAAAGACCTTTCTTTGGCCCGGACTCGATTAATGAGGCCGAAGGTCAAGTCCAGCTCATTCGTGATCGCTTACGCACAGCTCAATCCAGGCAAAAGAGCTATGCGGATCGCCGTCGTCGTGAGTTGAGCTTTGAGCCCAATGACTTCGTTTATCTCAAGGTTTCTCCTCTGAAGGGTCACCAGCGTTTTGGTGTCAAGGGCAAGTTAGCTCCTCGATATGTCGGTCCCTACCGTATTATCGAGAAGAAAGGAGCTGTCGCCTACAAGTTGGAATTGCCTGCTACACTTGCGGGGGTACATGATGTTTTCCATGTGTCCCAGCTAAAGAAGTGCCTCCGGGTTCCAACAGAGGAAACTCCGTTGGAAACTCTGGATGTTCAGGAGGATTTGACCTATCGCGAGCACCCTGTTCGCATACTCGAGGAGGCTGAGCAAAGAACAAGGAACAAGACCATCAAGTTCCTTAAAGTTCAGGGGTCAAACCATTCCGAGAACGAGGCTACTTGGGAGCGAGAAGATCGTCTCGTCTGACTACCCTCTTTCTTTTCCGAGTGAACCAAATCTCGGGACGAGATTTTTGTAAGGGGGGGAGGTTTGTAACATCCCCATTTTGGCTTGTGTTTCAAATGTAATAAAATGAGGGTAAATTAAAACTTTTCCTTCATCCTTTTACTTTTGAAACTTTTCAAATTCTGTAAAAGAATTTTGGAAAATTAAAAATCAAAGGCCTCATTTATCAAGTCAACAACCTCCTTGGTCAAATCTTTTGTAAAACCCTTGGAAATAATTTTCCCTGGTTCTAGGGTGGCTTGGTAACACCTCTGAATTATTTCATAATTTTTGGAAATTATTTGAAATATTTTAGAGGCAAGTCAAACAGGTCAAACCTCTGTCTTAACCTTCTGGAATTTCTTGAGAAAATTCCAGTGCACAAAACCCTCTAGAAATTTTATGGAAGGTTAACCCCAAGGTAAGCAAGCTCCAGTTAAAATTTCATAAATTTTGGAGTTGATTTGATGCCTCAATTAAATCCCTAAAGTTTCAGTTCAAAAATCAAAACCTAACTGGTTTGCACTGTTCCTCGGGTGCGAGTCAGGCTCGGGCTCGAGTCACTTGACTCGACCGAGCCAACTAACTGCACCCGGCGCGGTCGAGCGAGCGCGCGCGTCATCAGCCGTTAGATCTCCATCGGACGGCTCTCATTCGTGTAAGCATTCGGACAACTCCGGTTGCCCTATGATTCTCAGCCGTTGGATTTCAATCGGGCGGTCGACGTTTGTCCGATGCCGTTTCAACGCGATCGCACGCTAGCCCTTGGATGCAAATCGGACGGTGTCGTCGTCGCCTTCCTCGCGCGCGGCGTTGCGCCATGGCGGAGCGAGCATGGTGTCGCGATGCCCGTCACCTCGTCTTCGTCAACGGCTCTCTGCGATCGCATTAAATGCCCGTCCTCCACCGCCCGTTTAGTCGTCGTCTCAATCGCTCCCGTCGCTCACGGCGACCGCGTGCAGCAGCGGGAACCCGAGCGAACAACGGTGCTCTCTTGCTCCTCCGGCCTACTAAGCCCCATTGTCCTCCTTTATCCTCCTTTACACACCCCTTGAGCTCTCCTGCACCCATTGCCCTTGAGGAGCTCCGGCGCTCGAAATATCCTCGCGCCGTTGTTGCCGCGGAGCTTCTCGGTGAACCAGTGCTCCAAAGTGGTTCCTGGCTCCCTCCTTGCTCCTGTTGCTTCTCCTCACCTCGGTGGTGCTTAACCCCACTCCATTTCAGGTTGCTTCAACGGGAGCGCCGGAATTTCAGTTTTCCCCCAAATCAACCGCAACTACCCCCTTTCGTCCCCAGCTCCGGTAAGTCCCCCATCCCTCGATTCCTTGCTGCGGGGCACCCTTGGGGTGTCTTTGGTGCTATCTTGATGACCGGCGTGGTGGCTTTGCTCGGGTTGACCCTCGCCGTGAAGCTCCCGCGCCGCCGGCCCTCGTCGCCGACCCATCTTCGGCATCCCGTCCTCACCGCGTCCTCGGGTGAGTCCTAGACCCCTAGTGTAGCTCAAGCAAACGCTAAATCACCTAGGGCGTAGCCGTAGCTCGGTCGGCGCAAATTTCATAGATCTGCCCGCCGCCGCCTATCTCTCGCCGGCTCACCTCCGGTTACCTCGGTGGCGCCGAGCCCTTCCCTTAAGTCCCTAACACCTTCCTAGTGCTCGTGCACCCTCCGTTGCTTGCGCTTAGCCATTTCACCGCTGCCGTGTTTCCGTAGCGGTCACCCCGCTCCGCGCGTCGCGCACCGCCTCCCGTCCACCTCCGTGAAGTCGGCTGTCCCCTAGGTGCGCAATAGTGCTGGATCCCATTTGGCCCTTGGCGGCGTCGCCATGGCGATCCTCGCGGCGACACGCCGAGCAAACTTCGCGGCCGGAGCTCCTCTGTTGTCGGACGGAGCTCCGTCGAAGCGACGTGGCCCATGGCGGTCGTCCGATCCAGAGATCTACGACCCTCGGCTCTCCACGCCGCCACCTCTTCGCGCGCCGGTTCACATGCGCGTGTGGTTCAACCGGGGCGTCCGATCTGAGATCAACGGCTCGGTTCGTCCACGTCTCGGGTGTTAGTGAAGTCCCGAAAGTGCTAAGTCCAAATCGAGTATCACATTAGGGTCTTGTCATTTTCATATCTTTATCATCTTAGCTCCAAATTAGATGATTCCAATTTTGTTAGCTTCCTTATAACTTGAACTTAAATATAAAAATAATTGTAGACCATGATAAAACCTGGAAAATCATTTTGAAATAGTAAACAAGTGAACTTCATCTTGTTTTTCGAACTTTAGCAAACTTGTAAAATGTATAACTTTTAATCTATAAGTCGTTTTTGTATGAATCCAATTGTATTAGCTTCCACTGATAGTGTATTTGCTGGGAAAATTGGTTTCACGAATTTTACTGTTTTTAAAAATCATAAGGATCATATTTTAGTCTAATACCCTAAACAATTTAGAAAAATCATAACTCTTTCAATATAACTCCAAATGACCTGAAATTTTACATGGGTTACCACTATACCAGTAGGTATCCACCATAAAAATTTCAGCTTCAAAATCTTTCTAGAAAATGTTTTTGCTACAGTGCTAATTATGGCCAAAAATAGGTTTCTAGGGAATATCTTTTGCACCACAAATCCAAATTAAGTTTTTCCAGTTTCTATGTCTAGGTATATTCGTATTCTACCTTGTGTGTAAAGTTCGTCGCATTTGGATAATTGTTGCTTGCTATTTCATTTAAGTGTTGCTCGCCTTATTGGTTGTTTTCGCTCTTTCGCTTAGGATTCGATATTTGCGGTAACCCCGAGAACGACCCTCCGCAACAATTTTAGCCACAACAAGCAGGCAAGCAGTTTGATCATTTCCCATTGATCCCATTACTTTTAAAGTCTAATATTTTGTTTAACTTCTATGTATGCATTGCTATTTTGTTGTGAAATTGATTAGTTAGACCTCTAGTTGCATAATCTGTAGGTAAATGGTTATCCTCTACTACCGAGCCTAGATTATTTCTTTGTGGTTAGAGTTCGATGGATGAACTCTTATCACTTAGTAGATTACGAATGAATATTGCTTAGCCATGCCTAATTATCGGTAGTATTGGGCGATCATCGACTTAGTCGGTGATCTTGATCACACAACTACTTATACTACTCCATTATGTCCAACCCTTGTGTTTTATTGATTTACAAATCAAAAGCGAAAACAAAACTATATCTTGACTTGGGCACAATGGTATGTTGATGTGATCTGTTGGGTGTGTGGAATGGTGCCTAAGTCCCCAAGGACCGAGTTACTTGTGTCACTAAGCCAAGCGCTTATTGCGTGCTAACCACACGAGGGGGATATGGAACCTCTCTTGACTAAGTACTTTGGGAGGTGTTAATTATGAGCTGGTTGGTGGGTGTGTTCTTGTGTGTGGTGTTTGGAGGAGCATTAGCGGGACCGGTTAGGCTGTCTAATGTGTCCTTCTCCGTGGGTTGTGGCTCTTAATTAGCATCGTCCATTGGAAAGCGTCTTGTTAGACTTAGCCATGCACATACCAAAGGAAGTGTGCTAACCGTGGTGGTGGAAAGCGGTCTATCGTGTGGGTACATTGGTACACCTGCGAGGTTAAAACTATTCGAATAGCCTCGTCTAGGTTATGGACATGCTTGGTAAGGTCGTGCAAGAACTAGACTACAACCTTTTAAAAAAACTTAAACTTGACATGGGTGGTATGAAGGGTACTTCATGCTATTGTTGTGGTGGCTATGGGTTAGTCACTTCTAGGTTGGTGTTGTTCTCTATCTATTGTTATTATTGCCTCTCTTTATTTGAACAATAAAAGTTAATTGCAAACTTGCTTTGAATCTATTACCTTATTGCAAATGAAAACTTGCTTCATCTTTGAAAATAAGTCGAGCCTCATCCACTTAAATAAAGCTTGCATGTAGTTAATTATAGTTACATTTATCTCACACGTCAGTCTTGCAGTACAAAAACAAGTTTTGTACTCATCCGCTTTGCTTAATATTAATTGTTGCAGAGGAAGAAGGTGAGCCCCAAGGGCCTCACTTTTGTGAGTCGTGTTCTTGTGTTTTTGGGACGATTAGCTTGGCGGTCCGGTTGGTTGCCTTGTGGGTAAAGGCACACCGATTGGCTTTTGTTTATCGCCATCTTATGGCCATTTTGCTTCCGCTGTTTAAATTATTTACTTATGTGTCATTTGGCCGGTTGGCCTCTCTTTTGTAATAACTCTCTTTATCTTATGTATGTCTTTAAGTTATTGTTGTGCTTCGGTTCTAGGTGTATGAATGGAATTGATGCATGATTTTGTAACGGGGTGTGTATACTGCAATTCTGGGAAGTATACATATCTCGAGGCTTGGTTTATTTGATTTGTACTGTTAGGACCAAGTGGATGGTTAAACAGTACAAGCCGAATAAACCGGGGTCCTCACATCAAGCATCTCCGGCCATCTTTGAAGCTCCTCTCCTTTCCGGTAGCTTCTTATTAGTCCTTAGAAGCTTTGGCACCGCATCCTAGGCTTGCAGTGGAGCTCATCGCGATTTTCGTGTTTAGCAGTAAGCTCCCATTTTCGTTTTTCCGGCTAGCCGGCGTTCTAGTCCCTCGCCGCCGGCGAGAATGCTACCATTAGAATCGTTGTGCTATTGCGAATCCATTTTGGCTCTTGTTCGGCGCCGCCGCGGCCAGTGTCGCCGGCGATTAGCTGTGCAAGTCACTCGGGTTTTGCCGGCACATAGCTCCCGTTTCCGTCACTTAATTAGGACACATTAATTGCTAATCATTAGTTATTAATTATGTCTTAATCATTGTCGTTGAGCCACTGACCAGTGGGCCCAATATCCTTAAATCACTCTCTGGTTCAATCCCGCACTGTTCCGACATCATTAATGCTTAATCATGGCTTAATTAATGTGTCGGCATTTAATCCCTGTCGGAAATCTCCTCTGGGTCGCTGACTTGTGGGCCCGAGGGGTTAAAATCAAATCTCAGGAGTCATTAGTGCCTAGTTAATGATAATCATTAGAACCTTTAATCCTGTCCTAACCGCCACTCTCAGTCGCTGACAAGTGGGCCCAGTGCACTGTGCACGTGGGTTAAACCAGCGCGTTAGTGACTCGAAGTCACTGACATGCGGTCCCACATGTCAGCACCTCCCTTTGAACTGCGATCATTATCCGCCGTTCATTTTTAGATCTGCGGCCCTGATCTTTGTGTGCGTTCGGACCCTCCGGATGCCTTGATCGTTCTCGACCGTCGATCTTGCGATCAACGGCTGAGATCGTGTTTGCAACCGCACCGTCCGAATGCATACGCTCGTGTGCGCCGTTGGATCTTGATCCAACGGTGGGCTCCGTTTCGGTTCGGCGCGCGTGCGCTGTTTTCGGCGCGCGTGAGCCGTAGGATTTTAGATCAAGGGTTGGGAATTGTCCACGTCGTTTCCTTTTATTTGAGTTTGCCTGTATTTCGATAAGTATTTGTTTAACAACTGAAAAATGATGTAAAAACTTTAGAAACTCATAACTAATTCTTTTTAACTGCTTTTTAGTTAATTCCAACTGTAATAAATTATGTTATCACTTTAGTTTATTATAAAAATGGATTTGAGCATGTTGCAGTAGCAGAAAATTGTGTAACTTGGAATAACTCGATTTCTGTCAATTTGAATATTCCAGAAATAGTTTTAATCTTGAAAAATGCATATCTTTTTCTGTATAAATCCAAATTGTGCAAAACTAATTTTGTTAAATTCGTCTGTTAGTATACTTTCATATAAAATAGTATTTGAGCATGTTCATAATTCTGTAAAATGATTCGTATTAGATTTAGAACTTAGAAAAATCATAAGTAAATGTGTATAACTCCAAAATTAGTAAATCCAACTTTGCTGTTATTAGGATGTCATAATCTACCTGCTATAAAAATTTCAGACCTTAGATCACCCTAGAAAATTTTGTCATGAACAGTACTAATTATTAATTAAGTTGTTATAGGCTGAGGAAGAGCATTTTGCTCATATCTTTTGCATGCTTAGTCCAAATTGCATAATTCTTGTTCCTATCATTATCTTAGATCATTCCCTAGCTCTAGTGTAAATTTTATTAGTTTTGAATGTGTTTTGCTGTTGGAGTTTCATTTGGTGTTCTTCGTTCTTATTAAAAACCATGCTAAAGATATAAATTTAACAAATGACAGATCCAGTAAACAGGATTCCCGGATATATATGATTCACAATGGTTCCCAGGATCAACGACCATTGCATATATATCCTTCATCAACATTGCATCAAACACATACCAGTCATACATTGATATAATTAAACATAAGGTTACATCATTCTATTAGTACTACAATATTAAGTGACTTGGTCACTTTAACGATATCTGTGGAAGCAAAATAAGCGGAAAATGTCCACCAATGGCCTCATCCACCCGCGAGCAATTGCGTGGAGGAAAGAAGTAGCGTCACTCGTTAGCGTCACCTGATCGGCGCTAACGGGTACTTCATAGAAAACCATCCTCACTGCAACAATAGGTGGTGGCACCTTGAGTACAAAAGGTACTCGAGCAAGTCTTACACAAACTAACAAAAGAAAGTGGTTATTAGATCCTATTCAAAGGGTAGAGTTGTTACATGCATAAGGTTACAACGGGAAGGTATAAAGGTTCAAATTTGCATAAAGCGATACACCTTATCCTACCAAGGCTAACTTTTAATAAAGCAATTTAATAAATCAAAAATAAAGTAAAACAGATAAGTAAATACATTAAATGTAAAAAGATGCGATTGCATGATTCCCTCATGCAAACCGAAAATAAACCGAAACCACATTTTGAAATCAAAATCTCTATACAGTGATATCGGTTCAAGTTATCGTCCATGACTGTGGACACGGCTATTCGAGCAGTTTATACCTGCGGGTGTACATCTTTACCCACATGACTTAGCTAGCCCGTTGCCTTCGGATGCCTCCGAATGATGACATACTTCCTTTGGTATGCCGACCGGGGAAACCAAGATTTGGTATTTTTCAACAAGCTAACACTATTGAGTTGGACCCCCATGTGTGAACTGATCCCGCTTAAACAACGACTGATAGCATCTGCCTAACCGGGGCACACATGTTGCGTCAGTAATGCCGATCCAAACAATTTAAAGCGGGTGGGTTCCCTACCCATAGTAGAATGCTATCGGCACCATTAAGGTATCGTATATGCGACGAGGCACATATACGCCCTCACCCTCCTAAGAACATCTGATACTGACATACAAAGCTCACATGGCATAAAACGCAGTCCTCAGACCAAAGCATCTATGCCATACAAGGTCAATACACATATTCTTACTCTCCTGTTTCCAACTCAATAGTCTCAACATTTTACTTAACCAAACAGCGCCCATACATTGCATGTGGAAGTACGTGGGGACTTGAACTGAATAGTCAGAGTTCGGTCCTTAATCAACCCGGACAAGTCCACCACAAAACCCAATCTCGTGCACAAAAGCACCATCACTAGCTTCCTCTTGTCCAGATCAATTTGAATTTCAAATACAAGACTGATTTAAAGAAACTGGACAAAGAGTTTAAAATGACAATAGTTCAGTGGTGATTCCCATGTTTGACAAGATATGCTTGTCAAACTCTAAAATCTCTAGACTGCATATCTAAGCCAAATCTGAAAATAGACCATATAGGATACAGTACTACACTAGAGTTGAGTGTATGGTCATAATTAAGGTAATCCACCATGTCAGGTTATAGCTAGCTATTACAAGTCACATTTTTGTATTTTCAGAAAAATAGCATGCACAGATATCACTGGATTTGTAAAAGCTATTGTACAAAATCTGGGTTCAATATGGTGCAAAGAGGATGCTTGCCTTGGTAATAATAGACTTACATTGCGAGTTACGTTGCTCGAGAAAAGATTCAATTGCTTCAAAAGAACCAGATTCTAAAAGGAACAATAAGATTCAATAAATACCAAAACTGACAATAAGTCCAAAATAGAAGAAAATGCATGATCAATCTAGAAATGCATGATTACAGTATGCTTAAGCCATAACTACCCATAATAATGATAATAATCCATCATATAGCTCACTGTTTTCAAAAGACAAATTAGGTTTGATGCAAAACTCAGGTTTTGATTGTATAAGAGCTGAAAACAGGACAGATTGCAATTTTTGGAAAAAGAAGTATAGACCATGCAAAAGTCCATAAATGAATCTTAGCATGATCCTTTAGGGTAATTAACATCCCAAACTAATCTTAGTCTAACCCTAGCGGTTAGATCACAAAACTAAAGCAAACACCTATTTTGTCGGTTGGCCGGCAAAAGAACAGAACATATTTCAACTAAGAGTCAAAATAGATGGTGACAAGAATGGAAAGATCAACTTGCCATGCTGCTAGGGTTTACTCAAAACCTAAATAAGATGATAGGTTGTTGGAAGAACCTAGGTCTTGAAAATGACATGAAAGACCGAAAGGTATAATATCAACTTTTCGGTTTAAGGGCAGTTGAAGCTACGATGCTTAAAAGAATGATTCTTAGCAGCTCCTAAGGTTCTTAAGATGTTCAAGATGTCGAAACTAGGGTTTTGGCTTACGGAGGAAGGAAGACACCCAAGTTTCTAAAATGGATGTTGATCAACAGAGAGATGGGCGATGGTTCAACCTACAAAAGATGTCAAATCTTTATTGTAAGGTGGAACCAGTGCTTAAAGTGGATAAGCAATGAACAAGAAGCAAGAAACTCCACTGGTCAGCAAGAAAAGGATGAGCTTCTTCGGTCAACAATGGCAACAGCAAGGAAAGCTAGGGTTTATATATGGGTGTTGAGCTACAGGGTAAGAGAGAAAGATCTAGAGTTGATGAGGTGTCCATTTAGGGCTAATTATCCCAAAAATTAGTTGCAAAATATTTGGGATAATTCCTCTCCTTGATTTCCAGAGAAATCTGCGCGCTGAGAGAGAGGGAAGAAGATAAGAGCCACCTGACATGTGGGCCCCATTGTCATCTTCAGCCGCGCGCAACTCAGAAAGCTCAAACAAATGTCAGCCGTCCGATTGGAAATGGACGGCTACGATAAATAGAGAGATTAAATGATTTGAATCGGTATCATTTAATATGGACCGCACGATCAAGATCGATCGAACGAGATTAAAACGAAATCCCGAAGGGTTCGCGGGCTCGCTTTCAAAGAGAGACGTCGATTGAAATCCAACGATCGGTTAAAAGATATACACGTCACCCTTTTAGATGCGATGGTTTAACACCGTTGGATTTGATTTCTACGGTCAGGATGTAAAAGGGAACCGGATGGTCCGATTGCATACACCGCTCTGGGCCACCCGATCGAAATCCAACGATCCACCGATTTTGGGCTTTAAAGGCCCACGGTCAAAAAGGTGTCGCGTAGGTTTGAAATCAAAGGCCCGCATAAGCGCGCCTCGATTTCAATTTGGAATAAGCGATACCGTTAGATCAGGATGGGCGGCCACGATTGTGCGGGGATCGGAGTCGTCGAATGCATACACAAATCTAGGCCATCGATGAAGATCCAACGGTCGCAGGAGTGCGGGCTTTATAACACGCGAGAAAAGGAAAAGCCGTAGGATTTGAATCTAACGGCTGAGATAAAAGCGCGCCTTTAGGTTTAAAACGAAAAGGGCGTCACGGTTGGATTGAAACGAGCGGTGGAGATTGAACATGGATCCGAGTTGTCCGATTGCACACACTAACCTCGCTCGTTAGATCAAGATCCAACGGTGGAGATTAAAGTATACACGTGGGCGTCTCGGCCGAATCCGTGAGCTCGCCCGTTCGATTGAAGATCGACGGCTCGCATCACGCGTGGATGTCGGGCTCGCGTTGGGACGTGACCGAGCCAGACCAAGTCGCACTGGGTTGCACCCAAACACGTGAGACCGAGTCGCTACAGTACAAGGGTTGGGTTTAGACCAGTTTAGTTGACCCAATCCTATTCAAATTTGTAAAAGGTTTGACTGGGTTTTTAAAAATAGCAAATAAATTCATAAATTCATGAAATTTTTACTGTAAGTTGCTGGGATGATATATTTCCCAGATAAATTTTATAAACCGCATTTTCACTTTATAAAATACATAAATATTTATTTCAGGCCGAAAATATTCATTTAAAGACCATAAATTTTCTTTAGGCCCAAATAATTTCTAAAAATGCAAAAAAAAATATTTTTAGCCAAGATAATTTATCTAGGCTTTAATAAAAAAAATTTCCCAGTCATAATACAAGTTTTACCTGGTATTCCTTTAAGATTTTAAATGGTTCTTTAGGATGTTAACTAGAAAGGAAGGTTTTTAATTTGTAGCATGCTGCTCAAAGTGTAAATATGAACAGTAATGCTATGAACAGCACCTCATTACTGTTCATAAAGCATTTTATTACTGCTTATAAACTTGGGGCTGTTACAAACCTACCCCCCTTAAGAAAATCTCATCCCCGAGATTTGGAACAAGTTAAGATCAGGAAGAAGTGAAATGGAACTGATTTATGAGGAAACTCAACATCTGTTGCCTTGATTTCCTTCAAGGATAACAAAGAAGAACTTTACATAACAACATAGTGTTATTATTACATCTTTGTTTACATTGCTTTGTTTAAACTTTCCTTTCTTGATCTAAAGGAAAGTACTAAACAACAAAAAGATGGGGATGCTCAATCTGCATCAGATCTTCGCGCTCCCAAGTGGCTTCATCCTCGGAATGATTAACCCACTGAATTTTTAAGAACTTGACAGTACGATTTCTTGTCCTGCGTTCCATTGTGTCGAGGATACGTACTGGTTGTTCTTGATAAGAAAGATCGGTTGGAGATCAAGATGCTCATAGCGATTGCCTCAATAGGAACACGAAGGCATTTCTTCAATTGAGACACATGAAAAGTATCATGCAACTGCGAGAGTGATTGAGTAATTCCAATTGGTAGCTACAACTCCTCGCTTGGCAATGATTCGGAAGTGTCCGATATAACTAGGTGCGAGCTTTCCTTTTACAAAGCGATGAGTACCCTTCATGGGTGACACTTTAAGATAGACATGGTCATCCACCTCAAAGCTCAACTCACGGCGACGATGATCGCGATAGCTCTTACGACGAGTATGCGGTTTTCAAACAATCTCGAATCGATCGAACTTGCTCTTCGCTTCCTTTACAAGTGCGGACCATAGAATGATCTTTCACGGACTCGGACCAATTCAATGGAGTCCTACAAGCTCTCCCATACAAGGCTTCAAAGGTGACATTTGAATACTTGCTTGTAGCTATTATTGTAAGAAAATTCCACATATGGCAAAGATTTCTCCAGTCTTTGCTATAAGATAGCACATAGGCTCGAAGAAGATCTTCCATTACTTGGTTTACTCTTTCAGTTTGACCACTGGTTTGAGGATGGTAGCGATCGAAAGAAAGTTCAGTGCCCATAGCCTGATGAAGGCTATTCCAAAAATGGGAAGTGAATTGAGGACTACGGTCAGAAACAATGACTTTAGGAACACCATGAAGACAAACAATTCTAGCAATATAAAGCTTTGCTAATTGCTTGCCATTGAAATCAGTCCTGACCGGAATAAAATGAGCCACTTTAGTTAAACGATCGATGATCACCCAAATGGCATCAGATCCCTTGGAAGTCTTGGGAAGACCGATGCTTGAAATCCATACCGATCTCTTCCCACTTCCATTGTGGAATAGGCAAAGGCTGAAGGGTACCAGCTGGCTTCAGATGTTTAGCTTTAACTCTTTGGCAAATATCACATTCTGCAACATACTGAGCAATTTGCCTCTTCATTTGGCTCCACCAAAATATTTTCTTCAAATCCTGGTACATTTTGGTACTCCCAGGATGCAAAGAAAACTTGGAATTATGAGCTTCTCTGAGAATTAGACTCTTCAATTCAGAAACAGCAGGTACTACCAAACGATTGCGATATCGAATCGTACCGCGATCATCTTCAGAAAACTCGTTGGCTTTACCTGCTTTCATGTTTTCCTTAATCTCGGCTACCTCGGCATCAGTTTTCTGGGCCTCCAGAATCTGAGATTCTAAGGTAGGCTCCACTTGTAATGCAGCGAGGAAACCTGCTCCTACCAATTCAAGACTTAGGCGCCGGAAATCAGCACACAAGTCTTTTTCGGCAGGTAGAGAAGATATGCAGTTGCATTGTGACTTTCTGCTTAAAGCATCTGCCACAACATTGGCTTTACCAGGATGATAATGAATACCCATTGTAATACCTCGAATATCAAATAGAGAGAACATATTATTCGGAAGAGAAATTTATTCAAATTTGAATGCATTAAAGTTTAGAGGAAAATTGAAAGAAAATTCAGGATTTGAGAGAGGATTGGACCTTCGGCTTTTAGCCCAAGGTGTCCTAGCCAAGTGGGCCGGCCTTGTAGTGGAGTCAAGAAGGGGGGGTCTCCTTCCCCAAAACCCTACCCTCTGCTACAGTACCGCGCCGCACTGTAGCACGCGGTACTGTAGCAGCCCCCCCTCCGTGCTGCTCTACCAAGATGAGGAAGAAGCTCCGAGGTGCCGCCGGCCATGGTGGAAGGAGAAGAAGGGAGAAGGAGAAAGGAGGAGGAAGATCATCTTCTCCAAGGTTCTCCCACCTACGTCCTGGTTGCTACAAGGGTAACGAGTGCCGATCCTCATCGTTTGATTAGTGGTAGATGTGTTTTGGTTCAATTTTGATTATATCGATTTGCTGCGGGTAGAAATTCGATTCTGTCCAGATTGTTGCGTGGACTTTTTCGTGATGTTAGAAGCCGAATCTGAGTTTCCCATCTCCTAGAGATATGTAGGTCTTGTTCTTAGCTTTCGGTGTCCGCCAAGATCACCTAATTCCGACTTTCGAGTCAAAAGTTATGATAGATTTAATATCTGCTGTCCAGAATCCTGACGAGAATTAGCAGTCTCTGTTTAGGTTGATATATGGCCTAGTTAGAGGGTGATTCAGAGGTCTTGCCCATAACAAATTTTGAAGGTGATATCACTAGCTTTCAGGATTGATAAAGAACACCTCATTTGGATTTATATATCAAAAGTTATGCACTTTTCTTTGTGACTGTCCAGATTGTAGATCAGTCTGTCCAGATTGTATGTCAGTTTCTATCTTTAGTTTTGACCCGTGTGCCACTTTTTGTTAAAGGAAAAATTTGAATGTCGTGCCAACTAGTTTATTGTAGGTAATTTCATAACCTTTTCAGATTGTTAAAGAACTCTCAATTCGGAGTTGTAGATTAAAAGTTATGGTTGTTTTAGTATTGCTGTCCTGTTTGTTCAGACAGAAGCTGTGCTGCTGTTTTGTTTTCTTTATTAGAGAAGTTTATTGGCCGAATTGGGAAATCTCATCAACTTGAATGTTATAGATATGTTCGTTAAGATGAGGTAGGATCTGGACTCATCTCATTTCGAGTCCCACGTCATTAACTACTGTCATTTTCGTGCTGCTGTCCCGACACGTTTTTGGGTTGCAGCCTGTTTTTCAGATTAGGTTTTATGGCGATTCCTTGGGAGTTCAAGGGGGGTATTGTAGACTATTAATTCGGGTTGGATTCTATGTTGTTCTTACTTGGTTATTTAATTGTTTAGGCCACGAGGCTACGGGTTTGGGAGCGCCATCGTTGCTGCTAACTTGTCATAACGAAGGCAAATACTTTGTTGCTTTTGAGTCTTGTGATTGTGAATGTTTTCATGAATATCTGTGACATATTGTGTTACCCGAGATGCGGAATTGGTTATGTTCTTTCATTATGTGGAGTATATCTTGAGAGATGGTATTATCACTGTTCATGTTCATATCATGCATCCTTTTATTCATGTTATGTCCACGGGAGTGGATTGTAAGTCCCACCATTCCAATGTGGGCAAATTTGGACATTGTCATGTCCCGTCCACGGAGTGGATTGAAAGACCCATCAATTCGGTATGGGCACGTAAGACCCATCAATTCCAGTATGGGCAGCTTTGGACACCTATATGAAACGTTCTTCATATAGGACTTGGATCCCCGCACTTTTGTTAAGGTGCGGGCTTAAGTGAACACCGACGGTGTGTCACTCACTATACTGAGTATATGCATGTGTGCAGTCCATCCTTGATTACATTCATTCATTTCATGTTTTCATAAGTGTTCACTCGATGCAAGGTTCGCATTCTTAAATGGTGATGTCCTGTTTGTATATGTGTTCTTTTTCTTTCATTTGTACTTGCTTTGAGTCATGGACTCACTCTTGCGTTGTTTGTTTAATTTAGGTAACCCCGATGTTGGCTCACTTGGGAGGGTAGACACGCACTACTCGTTCACATCATCCTATTCATGTTCAAGATTAAATTTAGTTCTATCTTACATTCGTTAATGATGAACTGTAATAATTAAATTATAATTGGTGAAGGAAGGATACCTTCTCCACATGGATGTTGATTTATTACTGCGTGTGAACCTTCTTTATTGATGATCGTATTAAATAACTTAGAAGGTGAAGGAATGATACCTTCACCATGTCTGTTTAATTTAATCTTGTCTTTAGTTGAAATACTTAGTTCAAATTCTTACGCATTATGGATGTATGTTAGATGTTTTAGGTGACATCTTGGCTTCCGAACGACGAGGTGTTACTGATTGGTATCGAGCGGGCTTTAGGTCCGTGGTAATTGAATATTAAATTGACACACTGCGTACCTGATAGGTGGGGTTGGGAAATCCATTGTTTCGTATTTCTATTGTTATGTTTCATTCGTTGAGCAATTGTTGAATTGCTTTTGTATTATCTTTCTTGTTGTTAATCTATGATATGTTATGATATTCCATATCTATGAATCTATTCTATGATTGTCATGATATGATCATGTATAATCATAATTGATTATATTGTTTAAACGTGTCGATGATGGAGGTTAAGAAGTGGAGGCCGTGGTTGTGGCCCCGGACTTTGTCGATTGCACCAGTATTTGTGGTAGCGAGAATAGAGTAGTATCTACCCGAATACCATAGTGGAGTGTTGAGGTGAGATTCTTTAGAAAATATTATTCTCTTCCTTGGTTACGTATGTGGCGATTACGGTAATAGTTGCGTTTGATGAAGTTTTCTTGAGTTAGTGTTTTACATTTCTTCCGATGAGTTCTCATTGGACTTTCTTGGTTCCATAAGTCGACTACTTGTTCTCCGATTTTGGTCTAAAGTTGTTCTTGGGATCGTTGGATATCGGCAAAAAAAAAACTTATCTTTTCTTGGGAGTTCGCCCTTCTTATTGGAGAATGTGAATCATTTATTATTTGAGTATTACAGATCTTGAAAGTTTTCTGTTGCAAATTCTTTAACATGTGAAAGCTTTGACTTTATGTATTTCTTTTGGATTAGTTACGGTGTTGGAATGTAATGCCTCTTTTTACGAAAGATTAGGTTAAAATCTTTAAGTGATGTCTTGACATGCTTAAGTGCAGTGTTAATTAAATGAATTAATTATTATGGTATGAGTTATCGATTTGGGTTATTAGCTTTGTGCAAACAGTCTATTCTTAACTAGTATCCGTGGAAGTGAATTGCTTAAAGTGAAATGTCGTTGTATTTGAGTACAGGATGAGTTTTAGATAAGAGGTTGTTCATATTTGTTCAAGAAGCTATTGTTGTTAAGAATTGTGGAAAAAATGTGGATGTATCGGGTTGATCTTTACGATCGGATAATCGATAAATTTGTTAGATAAGTTGAAATCTAGGTCCTCTTTCAGTTATTCTAACCGCTAGTGATGGTTAAGTTAAGGATGTGTTCGAATGTTGTCTTGATAAATATTAATCTTGAATTTGTCTTCTATTTGGATCTTGATGATCTTATTTAAATGATAGCTTTACTTGATTCTTGCCATGCTAAAAATTATTGAAACATGTTTAAATGACTAGATGAGCGATGATGTATCGCCTTGTGAAACCTTGACTTATGTGTCCTATATTATTGAAGTTAAGGACATTTTATTCTAATTCTTGATCATAAGTTAGAATGCTGATTATATCCTCTTAATCGTTGTTGAGGTTGCAAGCAGAGGTAGGATCATGTTTGTGCCATGTGTGGCTAGAGAGCATTTAGTGTGTACTATCTTGGCATCGAGTGTCACTAAGAGTTAAATGGATGAAAGCTAATCGAGATTTCATTGGTGTACATTGGTGAGATTGTCATGTTCTATTATCATCTTGTTGAAAGAGTTTGTTTCAATTATAAGGTTTTTGCACTAGGTTTTCCCTAGATCAAGTATATGTAACCTTATTTAGATTTTAGAGACATGATGAAGTAGTTCATTGTGATTCTTTTCAAAAGTTCATGGAGTGTTAAGAGATTTGATGATTCTCACCAATAGCATATTATTTCGTTGATTAGTGTGATTGTCAGACTGTGGTTGTGATGATAATGTTCAACGAAAAAAAATCATTTGAATGATACTGTTTTAGTGAAAGTGTTTCGAGTTTTGCGTTTGTTATCTTTGGACCTCATGAGTTATGTGGTAACTTTGTCTGTTTCGAGCAAAGAGACGGGTTGAAAGATTTTATTGGTTCTTAAGTGGTTCTTATGATTTGGTCTTAAGAGCTTATCTTGTTTAAGCTGGCAAAGTGATGTAGTAATCACAGAAAATAACTTTCCGGGTTAAAGGAAGGAGTGAAGTAAAAGTATTTGAGATTTAAGTCGCGTTTCGCCACTTGCAGTTTATTTGGGTGTGCTTAAACCTTATGCATTTGTTCCATAAGAGTTTATCAAATTTTCAAAGGGCATTACCTTCTTCTCATTTGTGGTTTGGTATTTGCTTTCAATAGGGCTTGAGCCCTCGACTATTGATTTTCCCTTATGTTTTCCGAGTACTTTGCCTAAGTGACTATTTTTTTTCTTGATCCTCTGTTCACTGCGGGTGGCACATGTTTTCCTAGTTGAAGAAAATTGATTTCATTCGCTCTTCCTTTTGAGAAAGAATCAATCTATTCGTTTCACCGGAGTCTTTTGAGGTGTTTAATGATTGTAGTTGTGAAACTTTGGGTTGGAAATTATTCGATGAGCATTGGAGGATGAAATAATTTCGTAATATAGTTATTTAAGAGGAGTTTATCTCATTAGAAGGTTGCCTTTGGAGGTTAAACTGATTGCATGGTTACAACTAGTAGAATCTATAGCGAGGCGTAGTCCAAGTTCTTTTGTTCATTTCAATGGAACATAGAATTATCCAAAGTATGAAAATCTTGATCAATGTATTAGAGTGTCGCGGTTGAGTACCTTGCGTGGTTGTGTAGATGAAATATGATGGCGTTGTAATGGGAGTAATATTAGCAAAGTGATCGATCGTTAAAGAGATTAAAGAGATAGCCGAGATTGTTGGATTATTGCCATGAATGACTTGGGCGTAGTAAGTAACTCTCTAAGAATTAGAATCTTGATAAAGATAATTGGATCGAAGAAATGTTTTTGTGTTGATGTCAATGCGCGAGTATGTTTGGATTGTGAGAATTTTAGGGATTTAATTTGAGGCTTCCCTATCTTCTATATGAGAAGTTCATGGTAGGAGTCTTGGAGTTTAATTTTGGGCTTCACATTCTTTTGCTAGGACCTTGAGTCTCCCAATGATTATGTGTAGAGAAAGTAGAATAAGGGTGGATTCGAACAATGGGATGGTCATTGATAGAACCCTTTTGAGGAAGTATATGAATGTGTGTGCTGGGAATTTGAGTTGTTTATTCTTAAAACATTGAGGTGATGTGATTGCATGTGATATCTATTTTGAGATGCATTGGAAGTCATCTGTCAAATTAATTCTGTCGGTAGAGGAGTTGTTGAGAGAAAGTTTCAGTGTAGTCGATAGAGCCTCTATACCGAGGTGTGGATGATGTATTTCGACTTGAGCATAGCGTTGAGAATGCCAAGTTAAGAGAGATGAGTTAGGGTGTTATGCGATGAATTGGAATTCCAAAGTTTGAGAGAAGTTTTATTCTGAAAGAGAAACGAGAAATTGATGCTTCCTAAAGTAGAGACACGTTTTCTTGATTCTTGTTTGAGCTATGTGTTTTGACAGATGTCTTTCGCAAGTTGAGCTCGACATTTATGTTGATATGTGTGATTCTTTCTAGTTCAGACGGAATAAATGATTTTTTTTTTTGGGCATTCAAGTGATTTCTCCTTTGGATTTCGTGACGTTTATTCGCAAACTGCCACTTGGAACGTGGAAAGGTTTTTCGTGATGAAATTCTGATTTCTGCGTTTGACTCTTTAGTACTGAGCTGGTAACGCATAGATGCGATGTGAATCTTTCTTTTTCAGATGGGTTTTGTCGGTAAAAGAGTTTGCTTAAAGAGAGCTCTGTTGTGTGTTTCTGGTTAAAGGAGGTGATCCTTATTTTAGTGAAGAGTTCAATTGAGAGGTGGAACAAGAGTTCGTGTTCTATGTGCATGTTGTGTGGTTCAGTATCAATTGGAAGGTTAGCCAAGGTACTTTGGGTTGTTTTCGTTAGCTACGGGAATTCGGAAGTTGGCGTATCGCAAGGACCGTCTCGGGTCCATATGTGGTGTACTACATTTAGCATGTTTGGTGCCGAGTGAGTACCTGTGAGAACTAGTGTTTGAATATTCGTTAACGTCATTGACCATCGAGTAGGATCTTACCTTTGAATCTCTTCTGATGAGTGTACTTGGCAATGTCGGATTGAGTGTTAGGTCGGATGTAGTTTACGTCAATGTCTTGTGGTCTTGTCGATCGAGAGATAGGTCATTTGGGACACAGGTCTCGCATGCGCGAGTTTTATCCGTTTATGTTTGCTCGGGCATATGTTAATAGATGTTTCTTTTGGTGGCAATTATTCTTTCGTTTATTTCGACGGTTAGAATTCGAGGTCGAATTCATTAAGAGGGTAGAATGTAATACCTCGAATATCAAATAGAGAGAACATATTATTCGGAGAGAAATTTATTCAAATTTGAATGCATTAAAGTTTAGAGGAAAATTGAAAGAAAATTCAGGATTTGAGAGAGGATTGGACCTTCGGCTTTTAGCCCAAGGTGTCCTAGCCAAGTGGGCGGCCTTGTAGTGGAGTCAAGAAGGGGTCTCCTTCCCAAAACCCTACCCTCTGCTACAGTACCGCGCACTGCAGTAGCACGCGCATCTGTAGCAGCCCCCTCCGTGCTGCTCTACCAAGATGAGGAAGAAGCTCAGGTGCCGCGCCATGGTGGAAGGAGAAGAAGGGAGAAGGAGAAAGGAGGAGGAAGATCATCTTCTCCAAGGTTCTCCCACCTACGTCCTGGTTGCTACAAGGGTAACGAGTGCCGATCCTCATCGTTTGATTAGTGGTAGATGTGTTTTGGTTCAATTTTGATTATATCGATTTGCTGCGGGTAGAAATTCGATTCTGTCCAGATTGTTGCGTGGACTTTTTCGTGATGTTAGAAGCCGAATCTGAGTTTCCCATCTCCTAGAGATATGTAGGTCTTGTTCTTAGCTTTCGGTGTCCGCCAAGATCACCTAATTCCGACTTTCGAGTCAAAAGTTATGATAGATTTAATATCTGCTGTCCAGAATCCTGACGAGAATTAGCAGTCTCTGTTTAGGTTGATATATGGCCTAGTTAGAGGGTGATTCAGAGGTCTTGCCCATAACAAATTTTGAAGGTGATATCACTAGCTTTCAGGATTGATAAAGAACACCTCATTTGGATTTATATATCAAAAGTTATGCACTTTTCTTTGTGACTGTCCAGATTGTAGATCAGTCTGTCCAGATTGTATGTCAGTTTCTATCTTTAGTTTTGACCCGTGTGCCACTTTTTGTTAAAGGAAAAATTTGAATGTCGTGCCAACTAGTTTATTGTAGGTAATTTCATAACCTTTTCAGATTGTTAAAGAACTCTCAATTCGGAGTTGTAGATTAAAAGTTATGGTTGTTTTAGTATTGCTGTCCTGTTTGTTCAGACAGAAGCTGTGCTGCTGTTTTGTTTTCTTTATTAGAGAAGTTTATTGGCCGAATTGGGAAATCTCATCAACTTGAATGTTATAGATATGTTCGTTAAGATGAGGTAGGATCTGGACTCATCTCATTTCGAGTCCCACGTCATTAACTACTGTCATTTTCGTGCTGCTGTCCCGACACGTTTTTGGGTTGCAGCCTGTTTTCAGATTAGGTTTTATGGCGATTCCTTGGGAGTTCAAGGGGGTATTGTAGACTATTAATTCGGGTTGGATTCTATGTTGTTCTTACTTGGTTATTTAATTGTTTAGGCCACGAGGCTACGGGTTTGGGAGCGCCATCGTTGCACGCTAACGCGCCGCAACGCCGAAGGCAAGTACTTTGTTGCTTTTGAGTCTTTGTGATTGTGAATGTTTTCATGAATATACTTGTGACATATTGTGTTACCCGAGATGCGGAATTGGTTATGTTCTTTCATTATGTGGAGTATATCTTGAGAGATGGTATTATCACTGTTCATGTTCATATCATGCATCCTTTTATTCATGTTATGTCCACGGGAGTGGATTGTAAGTCCCACCATTCCAATGTGGGCAAATTTGGACATTGTCATGTCCCGTCCACGGAGTGGATTGAAAGACCCATCAATTCCAGTATGGGCACGTAAGACCCATCAATTCCGGTATGGGCGGCTTTGGACACCTATATGAAACGTTCTTCATATAGGACTTGGATCCCCGCACTTTTGTTAAGGTGCGGGCTTAAGTGAACACCGACGGGTGTGTCACTCACTATACCAGATATGCATGTGTGCAGTCCATCCTTGATTACATTCATTCATTTCATGTTTTCATAAGTGTTCACTCGATGCAAGGTTCGCATTCTTAAATGGTGATGTCTGTTTGTATATGTGTTCTTTTTCTTTCATCGTACTTGCCGAGTCATGGACTCACTCTTGCGTTGTTTGTTTAATTTAGGTAACCCCGATGTTGGCTCACTTGGGAGGGAGTAGACACGCACTACTCGTTCACATCATCCTATTCATGTTCAAGATTAAATTTAGTTCTATCTTACATTCGTTAATGATGAACTGTAATAATTAAATTATAATTGGTGAAGGAAGGATACCTTCTCCACATGGATGTTGATTTATTCTTGCGTGTGAACCTTCTTTATTGATGATCGTATTAAATAACTTAGAAGGTGAAGGAATGATACCTTCACCATGTCCTGTTTAATTTAATGTCGTCTTTAGTTGAAATACTTAGTTCAAATTCTTACGCATTATGGATGTATGTTAGATGTTTTAGGTGACATCTTGGCTTCCGAACGACCTGGTGTTACACCCATGTCGTAGTCCTTGATCGAGTTCAAGCCATCTTCTTTGTCTCATATTCAAATCAGATTGAGTGAATATGTACTTGAACTTTATGATCGGTGTAGATCTCACAACGATTACCAAGGAGGTAATGTCGCCAAATCTTTAATGCATGGACCACGGCACCAATTCCAAATCATGAGTAGGATAATTAACCGTGAGGGCATAGCTCGCGGGATGCATATGCCACAACTCGGCCTTCTTGCATAAGCACACAACCAAGTCCATGGCGAGATGCATCGCAATAAATGTCGAAGCTCTTAAGAACATCCTGAAGAGTAAGAACTGGAGCTTTAGTCAAGAGAGTTCTCAAAAGCCGAAAACTCTCTTCACATTTAGCTGACCATTCAAATTTCTTCCCTTTCTGCAAGAGCTGAGTCAAAGGTCTAGCAATCTTGGAGAAATTTTCAATGAACCTACGGTAATAACCCGCAAGTCTAAGAAAACTCCGAATCTCTGGGACACTCTTGGGAGGCTTCCAATTTAGTACATCTTGTACCTTGCTTGGATCAACAGCAATGCCTCCTTCAGATAACACATGCCCCAAAAATGCAACCTCTCTGAGCCAGAAAGCACACTTGCTGAACTTAGCATATAATCGATGCCGACGAAGTGTTTCCAGCACAAGTCGCAAATGTTGTTCATGATCCTTATCAGACTTGGAATAAATAAGAATGTCGTCAATAAACACGACAACGAACTTATCCAAGAATTCCATGAACACTGAATTCATAAGATTCATGAAATAGGCTGGCGCATTGGTCAGACCAAAGGACATGACAGTATACTCGTACAAACCGTAACGAGTAGAAAAAGCTGTTTTAGGAATATCCTCAGCTCTAACCTTGATTTGATGATAGCAAGATCACAAATAGATTTTAGAAAAGATTCGGGCTTCAGTCAATTGGTCAACAAATAGGTGAGTGATTTAGGCAAGTGTCACCACCAATTTGGTTAGGGACAAAGACTAGGACAACGAGTGTTGTTAAGAGAGGGGCAAGGAAAAAAATAAAAAAATAACAATGATGCCACTAAGTGACCACATTCGATTGTGAAAGCCATGTACATGGCGCACTTAATGCGATATGACTTGTATTAAATGCCCAAAG
Source organism: Ampelocalamus luodianensis (assembly GCA_036346255.1). NCBI lineage: Eukaryota > Viridiplantae > Streptophyta > Magnoliopsida > Poales > Poaceae > Ampelocalamus > Ampelocalamus luodianensis. The sequence continues at coordinate 48,713,646 of CM070625.1, read as the reverse complement.
CACTTAGGTGGCAGAGAAAAATGAGGACGACCCAGGTGAGTAAATAACAGGTGGTGGATAAAAATGATGCATGCTCAAATGGTGTTGAACAACAAATTGACTACTACCAAAAGAACGGAATGCTCCAGAATCAAATAAAACAGTAGCTGAACTGAAATTAATTAGGAGCATACCACGAACAACGTCAGTGCTTCACCACTTCCTCACCGTGTCTGGTTTATTCGATCGCGGTTGAACTGGATCGCACTCGGCGGATGTCTTTTGAAGATAGTGTGGGACGAACAACGGCTGGGAAAGGTTGAACAGGAGGCAACCCACGTTTCTTAGCAAAGCACTGGCTTGCGAAGTGCCCAAGACGTCCACAATGATAACAGATCACACTAGGTTTAACCTTACTGACAATGGGTGGCGGACTTACACTAATTCTTGACTGCTCAAAAGAATTAGGAAGTCTAGGTACAAAGGGAAGTGGTTGAGGTAGAACGGATGGTGGTGCAGGAGCTTGATAGGTCCGGGGCATCCTTCGATGTCTTGTGAAACATCGATTAGCATAATGGCCAAGGCGACCACAATGAAGGCAAGTAACTTTCTTGTTTCGTTGACGGCAGCTTATTGGCTTCTCTCTGGGCTGTCTTTGTGTACCTCTTTGTCCAGTGGTTGTCTTGAAGATGACGGCGTGGAGAATCCGTTGTTGTAGTCCAACTGACTCAATGATTATCTGGTGTAGTCGACACTCCTTGGGACAGTGATCGTGCCCTTCGCAGAGAAAACAAGTGACTTTACTAGTTGGACAGCTCTCTGGTGGATGGTCTCCGTCACAGTTGGGACAATTTGTAGTACACTGGTTGATGTAATGTCCCTCTTCACCACAGCGTCGACAGACCATAACCTCGACGATCGTCTTACTTAACTCCCTGGGTCGAGGGCTCAAAGGAGTACTAGATTTTGCCATCCTATTGTCACACAAATGGTTAGAGGGCAGAAAAAGGATACACTCAATTGAGTGCGAAAGATCGTTTTGGCAGAATAAGGAAAGTACTAAAGTTAGTATGCACAAATGATATGAATGCACCAAAATCAATGCCAACAGAAGACGCAAAGGCGCAAAGGCCAGCATAAGATCCAACAAAACAACTCATAGTTTTCCGACATAATTGCTATACATACTGCCCACAGGCGATGCGCAATTACTCGAAAACCAGAAGAAAGCGAACGGTCAAACAAGAAAATATAACTTCTACAGATAGGAAAAATAAATAGGATGGATATTATCTATTCATAGTCCCTAATTTATTCCTAATATCGTAATACGACAACGTCTTCTCGTCTTTTCGCCATTGCTCTTCTAGTTGAATATTAACATGTCTCTCTTTTTGAAAATGAGAGAGAAATCACTGGAAAATATTTTGCACAAGTCCAATAAATAGTGAGGAAAGAATTAGAAGCTAAGAGGGGTAAGGAATAAAAGATGTCATACTTAAACTTTCCGAAATTATTTTACTAACTTGAAAATAATTTCTCAAAAGACTCTCTAATACTAACGGCCATGCTACTTCTAACCTACAGGCAACGTATGCTCTGATACCAACGCTGTGAGGACCCCCGGTTATTGGAAATGTTACTAATTAAATTCATACTGTAGCACAATTGTTAATGAAGGAACAGTACTGCCCCTTTATTAAAAACCATGCTAAAGATATAAATTTAACAAATGATGATCCAATGCGATTCCTGATATATATGATTCACAATGGTTCCCAGGATCAACGACCATTGCATATATATCCTTCATCAACATTGCATCAAACACATACCAGTCATACATTGATATAATTAAACATAAGGTTACATCATTCTATTAGTACTACAATATTAAGTGACTTGGTCACTTTAACGATATCTGTGGAAGCAAAATAAGCGGAAAATGTCCACCAATGGCCTCATCCACCGCAGAGCAATTGCGTGGAGGAAAGAAATGGCGTCCACTCGTTAGCGTCACCCCGATCGGCGCTAACGGGTACTTCATAGAAAACCATCCTCACTGCAACAATAGGTGGTGGCACCTTGAGTACAAAAGGTACTCAACAAGTCTTACACAAACTAACAAAAGAAAGTGGTTATTAGATCCTATTCAAAGGGTAGAGTTGTTACATGCATAAGGTTACAACAGAAGGTATAAAGGTTCAAATTTGCATAAAGCGATACACCTTATCCTACCAAGGCTAACTTTTAATAAAGCAATTTAATAAATCAAAAATAAAGTAAAACAGATAAGTAAATACATTAAATGTAAATAAAGATGCATGATTCCCTCATGCAAACCGAAAATAAACCGAAACCACATTTTGGAAATCAAAATCTCTATACAGGTGATATCAGTTCAAGTTATCGTCCATGACCGTGGACACGGCTATTCGAACAGTTTATACCTGCGCAGGTGTACATCTTTACCCACATGACTTAGCTAGCGTTGCCTTCGGATGCCTCCAATGATGACATACTTCCTTTGGTATGCCGACCGGGGAAACCAAGATTTGGTATTTTTCAACAAGCTAACACTATTGAGTTGGACCCCCATGTGTGAACTGATCCCGCTTAAACAACGACTGATAGCATCTGCCTAACCGGGGCACACATGTTGCGTCAGTAATGCCGATCCAAACAATTTAAAGCGAATTGGGTTCCCTACCCATAGTAGAATGCTATCGGCACCATTAAGGTATCGTATATGCGACGAGGCACATATACGCCCTCACCCTCCTAAGAACATCTGATACTGACATACAAAGCTCACATGGCATAAAACGCAGTCCTCAGACCAAAGCATCTATGCCATACAAGGTCAATACACATATTCTTACTCTCCTGTTTCCACTCAATAGTCTCAACATTTTACTTAACCAAACAGCGCCCATACACTTGCATGTGGAAGTACGTGGGGACTTGAACCGAATAGTCGAGTTCGGTCCTTAATCAACCGGACAAGTCCACCACAAAACCCAATCTCGTGCACAAAAGCACCATCACTAGCTTCCTCTTGTCGGATCAATTTGAATTTCAAATACAAGACTGATTTAAAGAAACTGGACAAAGAGTTTAAAATGACAATAGTTCATGGTGATTCCCATGTTTGACAAGATATGCTTGTCAAACTCTAAAATCTCTAGATCGCATATCTAAGCCAAATCTGAAAATAGACCATATAGGATACAGTACTACACTAGAGTTGAGTGTATGGTCATAATTAAGGTAATCCACCATGTCAGGTTATAGCTAGCTATTACAAGTCATATTTTTGTATTTTCAGAAAAATAGCATGCACAGATATCACTGGATTTGTAAAAGCTATTGTACAAAATCTGGGTTCAATATGGTGCAAAGAGGATGCTTGCCTTGGTAATAATAGACTTACATTGCGAGTTACGGTTGCTCGAAAAAGATTCAATTGCTTCAACGAACTGATTCTAAAAGGAACAATAAGATCCAATAAATACCAAAACTGACAATAAGTCCAAAATAGAAGAAAATGCATGATCAATCTAGAAATGCATGATTACAGTATGCTTAAGCCATAACTACCCATAATAATGATAATAATCCATCATATAGCTCACTTGTTTTCAAAAAGACAAATAAGGTTTGATGCAAAACTCAGTTTTGTTGTATAAGAGCCAAAAGCAGACAGATTGCAATTTTTGGAAAAAGAAGTATAGACCATGCAAAAGTCCATAAATGAATCTTAGCATGATCCTTTAGGGTAATTAACATCCCAAACTAATCTTAGTCTAACCCTAGCCAGTTAGATCACAAAAACTAAAGCAAACACCTATTTTGTCGGTTGAGCCGACAAAAGAACAGAGACATATTTCAACTAAGAGTCAAAATAGATGATGACAAGAATGGAAAGATCAACTTGCCATGCTGCTAGGGTTTAGTCAAAACCTAAATAAGATGATAGGTTGACAGGAAGAACCCTAGGTCTTGAAAATGACATGAAAGACCGAAAAGGTATAATATCAACTTTTCAGTTTAAGGACAGTTGAAGCTACTGATGCTTAAAAGAATGATTCTTAGCAGCTCCTAAGGTTCTTAAGATGTTCAAGATGTCGAAACTAGGGTTTTTGGCTTACTAGAGGAAGGAAGACACCCAAGTTTCTAAAATCTGGATGTTGATCAACAGAGAGATGGACGATGGTTCAACCTACAAAAGATGTCAAATCTTTATTGTAAGGTGGAACCAGTGCTTAAAGTGGATAAGCAATGAACAAGAAGCAAGAAACTCCACTGGTCAGCAAGAAAAGGATGAGCTTCTTCGGTCAACAATGGCAACAGCAAGGAAAGCTAGGGTTTATATATGGGTGTTGAGCTACAGGGTAAGAGAGAAAGATCTAGAGTTGATGAGGTGTCCATTTAGGGCTAATTATCCCAAAAATTAGTTGCAAAATATTTGGGATAATTCCTCTCCTTGATTTCCAGAGAAATCTGCGCGCTGAGAGAGAGGGAAGAAGATAAGAGTCACCTGACATGTGGGCCCCATTGTCATCTTCAGCCGCGCGCAACTCAGAAAGCTCAAACAAATGTCAGCCGTCCGATTGGAAATGGACGGCTACGATAAATAGAGAGATTAAATGATTTGAATCGGTATCATTTAATATGGACCGCACGATCAAGATCGATCGAACGAGATTAAAACGAAATCCCGAAGGGTTGCGGGGCTCCGCTTTCAAAGAGAGACGTTGGATTGAAATCCAACGATCAGTTAAAAGATATACACGTCACCCTTTTAGATGCGATGGCTTAACACCGTTGGATTTGATTTCTACGGTCAGGATGTAAAAATGGAACCGGATGGTCCGATTGCATACACCGCTCTGGGCCACCCGATCGAAATCCAACGATCCACCGATTTTGGGCTTTAAAGGCCCACGGTCAAAAAGGTGTGCCGTAGGATTGAAATCCAAAGGCCCGCATAAACGCGCGCCTCTGATTTCAATTTGGAATAAGCGATACCGTTAGATCAAGGATGGACGGCCACGATTGTGCGGGGATCCGGAGTCGTCCGAATGCATACACAAATCTAGGCCATACGATGAAGATCCAACGGTCCAGAGGAGTGCGGGCTTTATAACACGCGAGAAAAGGAAAAGCCGTAGGATTTGAATCTAACGGCTGAGATAAAAGCGCGCCTTTAGGTTTAAAACGAAAAGGGCGTCACGGTTGGATTGGAAACGAACGGTGGAGATTGAACATGGATCCGGAGTTGTCCGATTGCACACACTAACCTCGCTCGTTAGATCAAGATCCAACGGTGGAGATTAAAGTATACACGTGGACGTCTCGCTGGATACCGTGAGCTCGCCTGTTCGATTAAAGATCGACGGCTCGCATCACGCGTGGATGTCGGGCTCGCGTTGGGACGTGACCGAGCCAGACCAAGTCGCACTGGGTTGCACCCAAACACGTGAGACCGAGTCGCTACAGTACAAGGGTTGGGTTTAGACCAGTTTAGTTGACCCAATCCTATTCAAATTTGTAAAAGGTTTGACTGGGTTTTTAAAAATAGCAAATAAATTCATAAATTCATGAAATTTTTACTGTAAGTTACTGGGATGATATATTTCCGAGATAAATTTTATAAACCGCATTTTCACTTTATAAAATACATAAATATTTATTTCAGGCCGAAAATATTCATTTAAAGACCATAAATTTTCTTTAGGCCCAAATAATTTCTAAAAATGCAACAAAAATATTTTTAGCCAAGATAATTTATCTAGGCTTTAATAAAAAAAAATTCCCAGTCATAATACAAGTTTTACCTGGTATTCCTTTAAGATTTTAAATGGTTCTTTAGGATGTTAACTAAAAAGGAAGGTTTTTAATTTGTAGCATGCTGCTCAAAGTGTAAATATGAACAGTAATGCTATGAACAACACCTCATTACTGTTCATAAAGCATTTTATTACTGCTTATAAACTTGGGGCTGTTACACTTATCTATCGGTAGAAATGGGCAGTTATCGACTCGTCGATAACTTTGATCACACAAACTATTACTATGGTACATTTCAGCCTTGTGCTTTGTCTAAATTGCAAAACTAAAACTGAAAATGAAAACAATTTAGACTTGGGCACAATGGTAAGATGGTGTGATCTTTTGGGTGTGAATGGAATGGTGCCCGGGTCAATTAAGGACCGAACTACTTGTGAGTATCTGTTATCAGAGCATTACGGTGCGTGCTAACCACACTAGAGGATATGGGACCTCTCTTAGTGAGTACTTTGGGTGTGTTAATTAATGAGTCGCGTGGTGGGTTGCATATTTGATTATATGCAACATGGACACGTTGTAGGAGGAGAACACCCACCGAGGCGGTGTATCTTGCTCCACGTATGGGTCCTTGTGATCCATATTTCGTCGGCAGATCACTAAGGATTAACCCCATACGTGCGTCTCTTGATTAGCATATTCCATTGGAAAGGGTTCGTAGGACTTAGCCGTGCTTAGGCATACCAAAGGAAGTGTGCTTAATAGCTTGGCAAAAAGCGATCCAAGTGTGGGTACATTGGTACACCTGCGAGGATTAAAACTATTCGAATAGCCTCGTCCTAGGTTATGGACACGCTTGGATAAGCTTTTCAAGAGTTAGACTACAACCTTTTTAAAAATTAAAACTTGATGGGTGGTATGAATCAGGGATTCATGCTATGTTGTGGTGGCTTTTGGGAAAGTCACTTCTAGGTGGATACTTGTTACTTATGCTTACTCGCTGTTATTTAAATGCTTAAAAACAGATTTTACAAATTGCTGTTCAACTTATTACAATATTGCAAATGAAACTTGCTTTATGCGTCCAAAGAACCATATAACCACATTCCTTTGATTACAGCTTTCATGTAGCTATGTATAGGCTTGCTACTCGTAAGTCTTGCGAGTACATTTTTGTACTCACCTGCTTTGCTTGTGTTGTGCAGAGGATGATAGTGAGTCCGATGGACCTCACTTTTGTGAGTTGTCTTTGTGGCGATTTGAGGCGATTAGCTTGGCGGCCCGTCGGTTGCCCCTGGTGTTATGTCGCTAACCGGTCGTCTTTTGTTTTAAGCCATCTTATGGCAACTTTTGCTTCCGCTGTTACTTATTTGGTACTTATGTCAATTGGCCGGTCGGCTGTGTTGTAATAACTTATATTATGTATGTCTTTTAGTAGACTCGTTATATTCTGTTGTATGGAAATGATGCATGCTTGGAATTGATGTATGTGTGCTGCTTGTTCTGGGAGGCACATGTCCATCGAGACGCGGATTATTTTATTTGTGATACTAGGACCAGTGGAAGGTTAAGTATTACAAGTTTAATAAACCGGGGTCTCACAACTAAACCCTAGCAGCATGACAAGTTGATCTTTCAATTCTTGTCATCATCTATTTTAACTTCTAGTTGAGATTTGTCTCTGTTTCTTTTTGTCGGCTTAACCGACAAAAAAATGAATTTCTTCTTAGTTGATGTAATCTAACTAGTTAGGGTTAGCCTAAGGTTGGTTTGGGATATTAATTACCCTAAAAGATCATGCTAAGTTTCATTTATGAACTTTTGCATGTTCTATATTCCTTTTAGAAACTTGCAATGCATCTCTGTTTTGACTCTTTTCAAATCAAACTGGGATTTTGCACTAAACTCTAGTTTCGGTCTTTTGAAAACAGTAAGCTATATTATGGGTTATTATCACTAATATAGGTAGTTATGGCTTAAGCATACTGTAATCATGCATCTTTCTTCCATTTTGGACTTACTGTCAGATTTGGCATTTATTGGATTTATTTGCTTTCTATAGAATCGGTTCATTTGAAGTTTTGAATCTACCTCGAAACGATGCAACTCACAATGCAAGTGTATTACTACCAAGGCAAGCATCCTCTTTGCACCATATTGATCCCAAATTTTGTACAATAGCTTTACAAATCGAGTGATATCTGTGCATGCTATTTTTCTGAAAGTACAAAATGTGATCTGTTAGTAGTTAGCTATGACCAAACATGATGGATTACCTCAATTGTCACCATACACTTAACCCTAGCATAGTACTGTATATCATAAGCTATATTTTTAGTTTTAGCTTAGACATGCAGTCTAGAGATTTTAGAGTTTGACAAGCATATCTTGTCAAACATGGGAATCACAACTGAACTATTGTTATTTTAAACTCTTTGTCCAGTTTCTTTAAATCAGTCTTGTATTTGAAATTCAAATTGATCTGGACAAGAGGAAGCTAGTGATGGTGCTGTTATGCACGAGATTGGGTTTTGTGGTGGACTTGTCCGGGTTAATTAAGGACCGAACTCTGACTATTCAGTTCAAGTCCCCCACGTACTTCCACATGCAGTGTATGGGCGCTGTTTGGTTAAGTAAAATGTTGAGACTATTGAGTTGGAAACAGGAGAGTAAGAATATGTGTATTGACCTTGTATGGCATAGATGCTCAGTCCGAGGACCGCGTTTTATGCCATGTGAGCTTGTATGTCGATGTCGATGTTCTTAGGAGGGTGAGCGTATATGTGCCTCGTCGCATATCACGATACCTTAATGGTGCCGATAGCATTCTATTATGGGTAGGGAACCCAATTCGCATTAAATTGTTTGGATCGGCATTCATCGACGCAACATGTGTGCCCCGTTGGCGGATGCTATCGATCGTTGTTTAAGCGGGATCAGCTCACACATGGGGGTCCAACTCAATAGTGTTGGCTTGTTGAAAAATACCAAATCTTAGTTTGCCCGGTCGGCATACCAAAGGAAGTATGTCATCATTCGGAGGCATCCGAAGGCAACGGGCTAGCTAAGTCATGTGGGTAAAGATGTACACCCCTGCAGGGTATAAACTGTTCGAATAGCCGTGTCCACGGTCATGGACGATAACTTGAATTGATGTCACCTATATAGAAGTTTTGATTTTCAAAAATCTGTTTTGGTTTATTTTCGGTTTGCATGAGGGAATCATGCACTGTACTGTTTACTTTTATGTCATTTACTTACTGTTCTAAACAAACTTTGATTTATTAAATTGCTTTATCAAAAGTTAGTCTTTGTAGGTTAAGATGTATCGCTTTATGCAAATTTGAACCTTTATACCTTCCTGTTGTAACCTTATGCATGTAAAAACTCTACTCCTTTGAATAGGCTCTAATAACCACTTTCTTTAATTAGTTTGTGTAAGACTTGCTGAGTACCTTCCGTACTCAAGGTGCTATCACCTATTTTTGCAGGTGAGGACGGTTTCCTTCTGAAGTGGCACCGTTAGCGCCGATCGGGTGACGCTAACGAGTAACGCTACTTCTTTCCTCCACGCAATTGCTGCGGTGGATGAGGCCATTGGTGGACTTTTTCAGTTTATTTTGCTTCATTGTTGAATAAGTTGTAGTGACCAAGTCACTCTATATTGTAGTACTAAACCCGAATGTTGTAAACTTATGTTTAATTATGCAAATGTATGACTTGTATGTATATGATGCAATGTTGTTAAAGGATATATATATGCAATGGTCATTGATCCTGGGAACCATTGTGAGATATATATATATCCGGGGATCCTGTTTATTGGAATTGTTACTTGTTGAATTTATACCTTTAGCATGATCTTTAATTGAGGGACAGTACTGTTCCTTCCTTAATAATCATGTTACTGTATGAATTTAATTAAGTACATCCAACTTTATAGGGAGGCTACGGTTCAATTTATAGGGGCAAAGGAGTAACGGTTTGGCGGGAATTGCTCGCCGGAGTTATGGCCGGAAATTACGCCTTCACCGGAGTTACTGTAGCAGACAGAATATTCCAAGGAATATTCCTTTTGGAAATTCGGAAAGAGACAAATTAATTCTGGAAAAATAGCAAATTAATTCCTAAAAATCTGAAATAAATCACAGATATTACATATATTATTTTGAATTCAAATAAAATATTATTAATAATAATAAAAATTTTATTATTACACAGTAATTATTTTTATATTGCTAAAAATTGTTTTTAAACTTAAAAAATAGTAATATAGGTCTAAAAATTCAATGAATTTTTAGGGTAGTTAAATAGGATATTTTGAGCTTAAATAAAATATTTTGAACACAAATTTGATTTTTATTTGCGGACAGCAATTCATTTTTAATTGCTAGATATTAGAAAAATCAAAAAGGGACTTTTAGAATATAGCAAATAAAATCCAAAAAATTCTAGAAAACTTCACAGAAATTCCTAGAGTTATTTTGGACTTAAATAAAATAGTTACAACTTATAATTGGTAATAGGTTTTGAAAATAAATTATTTTGGCTTTAAAATATTTAGGAAAAAGCTTTTAAAATTCCAGAAAATTCTAGATATTAATTAAATTATTATTTTTCAGATCAAACCAAATAAAACTTCAAGAATTTCAAATGATTTTTTTCTTTTGACTTTTAAAACTTCAGAAATTCAAATAAAGCAATGAAACTCTTTCAAATTTCAGAAAATCCAATAAAATAATAATTTTATTTATTTTTATTTTGGTAACAGATCTTTGGGGTGTTACAAACTACCCCCCTTAAAAGGAATCTCGTCCCCGAGATTCAGAGTGGCTAGAAAGAAAGAAGACGGACAAAGGATAAATGAATTGAGAGATAGGGAGTCTATCTTCAAGTTGGTTTTACATCTTGGGGTTTTGAGTTTGTCCGAAGTTTTGAAGTGTCGACCCGTATTTTATGTTCCAGGCGCATCGATAGGTTAGGAGTCCAATGGATTGTTAGAGAATAGCAAAGGGTGACAGAGAGAGAGCTGTGAGGGAAGAATGTAACATCCCCATTTTTTTTAAGTTGTGTTTCAAATGTAAGAAAATGGGTAGAATTTAAAACTTTTTCTTACATCATGTATTTCCTGTGTGTACTAAACAATTATTGTACAAGAGTATGGAAATACAAAGTCACAAGTCTTTTGATCCAAATCTTGATCCTTCAAAAATAATCTTGTCGAATATTTTGATCATCTCCTGGAAATATTTTTCCTAAGTTCTTGGGATGGTATGTGGCCCCTCTGAAACGTTTTACAATTTTTGGAAATTGTTTGAATAGTTTTAAGGGCCAGTCAAACTTGTTTGACTTGTAGTCAAACCCTAGCCTAGCACACTATATGATTTTTGGAGAAAAATGCTCAGCATAAAAACCTCTGGAAACTGTACACAAGTTCCATCTCTAGGTTAGCAAGCTACTGTCAAAATTTCATAAAACTTGGAGCTAGTTTGCTATCTCTAAAAGTCCGTTCAAGATCTCAGTTCAAAATAAACCTTAAGCCCTGGTCCGAGTCAGACTTGGACTCAGACTTCCAGGTCTTGGTCGCACCGAGCCCCTTAGCCGTGTCGGGCTCGGGCAATTAGCCACGTGTGGTCTGGACCGTTGGATTTCAATCCGACGATCAAAGACCTCCCACCCGCACGACCTCCTCAGGTTCTATTTGCAAAGACGACCCTCGAGGACCTCCCATAGGACCTCCTTTGCACCTTTTGCAAAGACCACCCTGGGGCGACCTCCTCAGCCCTCCACGACCAACCCTAGAACTTGGGTGATCGTGGGCCGTCCATCTTGAGATCTGTGGCTCAGACCTCCCCTAAGTGTTAGGACCTCTAACACATAGTTCTAAATCTGAGCCCTTAGATTTCAATCCAACAGCTCACGACCTCCCTAGTGGAGCTCGGCGATTTAGCCGTTGAATTCTTTGATCAGGTCCTCCCTAGTTCTCTCACTGACTGGTGGGGCTTGTCATTATCAATATTTGTGCATGGCAGTAGAGAGCAGTGCCTTGTCAACTCTAGGACTGACAAACGGCTATGTGCTGCCAACATTAAATGTTTGGCAGCCCCTTTTTCTCAAAAGTCTCTCTCACAACCTACTCCCATCATTTCGAGGGTGCCCTAGATCAGTGCACATGAGCTGGCCCGGGTTCTTTTTTGCAAATGGCTATAAGAGGAACCCTAGCTTCTCCCAAAAGCTTCTTTTGAATCTCTCTTGCACTTCTAGTTCTTCCCCTCCTCTTGTGCTCAAAACTCCCGAAAGCTCTTTGCCTCCATTGCTGAACTTTGGAGCTCTTCGGCGACCTCCGAGCTCCAGTGGTTCAAATTGCAGTTGTTGGCTATCATTTGTTCTCTTGGTCACCTCCAAATCTCCCTAATTTGCTTTGTTTAAACCTTCACAGAGGTTGACAAAGTGGGAGCCTGCTGTTCGTGGCCGGGAGCTTCGTCTTCTTCGCCTCCGCGACCTCCACCACCACCGAGCTCTGCGACCACTCGATTCTCCTTCAATCCCTGGTGAGTACTTCAGTTCCAAAAACCCGATCCTCTTAGACCTCTTCGGTTTTTGTTTTCGGCCGCATTTGGTCTACGGCGGTTATCTCTGGCTAGCCACCGGTAGGGTGCGCTCTAGCCCTAGCTGTTGGCACCTTTAGGTTCTCCTCCCTATTTGGGACTCATCCGTGTTCTTGGTTTCCGCCGACGAGGTCCACGTCGCCGGTGGCAAGCTATGGAGGACGCTCGGGTTTTGTCAGTCAAAACCTCCATTTTCGTCATGTTCTTCGGACAACTTTAATGCTCAAATCATTGCTTATCATTTGGTGCGTTAATGGTGTCTTAATCTGTGCCGTGGAGTCACTGACGTGTGGGCCATGGGTTTAGAATTAAAGTCCGGAAGTCTTTAAGTGCTCCTGTTGGATTCATTTATTGTCAATCATTAGATGCTTTTAATTTGTCTTAGCTGCCACCTTTTGTCGTTGTCCGGAGGTCCTGCGCCATTAAATCCACTCTAGGACCTCCTCGGGCTAATCTTAGCCGTTCACGACCTCTCCAAGTTTAGATCTGGGCCTTAGGATCTTTTCCGAAAAATCCTAAGTCTCTGGACCTCCCCTTGGTGGTGATCCTAGCCGTATAGGACCACCCCTGTTAAATCTTAGTCGTATAAGACCACCTCTGTGTTTCCGCAAAGGACCTTCCCCGAGGTCCTCTTTGCAAAAGACCTCCCTGTGGTCTTTTGTAAAAACCACCCCTAAAGACCTTCCCCGAGGTCTTCTTTGCAAAAGACCACCCCTGGTCTTTTGTAAAGAAAACCTTCAAAACTACCCCCTGAGGTCCTCTTTGTAAAAGACCACTACTGGTCCTTGTAAAGAAGCCTCAGGATCTCCCCGCCTAGATCTAGACCGTTAGGACCTCCTCGGTGAGATCCTAACCGTCCAGACCTCCCTCCGCTCAGATCTAGACCGTTCAGGACCTCCCCGCGGAGATCTGAACCATCCAGACCTCTCTATGTTAAACACCTGTCGCACAGGACCTCCCCGCGAAGATCATGGCCATCCATGACCTCCTTGGTGAGATCCCAGCCATCCACGTATCTCTCTGCTAACTCGCGCGGTAGAGGACCTCCTCGATTTCATCTTAGCCGCTCAGACCTCCCCGGAGATCGTGGCCGTCTAGGACCTCCTTGTTCGATCACCGACCGTTAGGACCTCCTCGGAGGTCTTAGCCGTCCGCACCTCCCGTGTGAGTTGGCCTTAGGACCTCCTCATGGAGCTCGGGACCGCCAGATCCGGATCTGACGGCCACGACCTCCCTAGTGCGCGAGGAGCTCCTTCGCGTGTGCTGTGCATCCGGTGGTCGGGGCCGTTGGATTCAATATCAACGGCTAAGACCTCCCTAAGCGCGATGAGGTCTTGGCGCCTGGTGCTCGTGGTGGAGTTCGGCGCTTGTGCTCGTGTGCCGTGTGATTCTTGATCAACGGCCCACGACCTCCCCAGTTTGAGTCGGTTTTCCGGATTAAGTCCCGTAAGCTTTTATTTGCACTTTATTAATTGTTTTAAACTTCAAAAATGCATATATTTTTCTCTGTAACTCCAAATTTAACAAACTAAAGTTCTAATAATGCATCTGTTAAAGTACTTTAGCATAACCCATGTTTTAAAGTAGTCTTTAATTCTGAAATTAACCATACCTTAGATTTATAACTTAGAAAAATCATAACTAAATCATTTTAACTCCAATTAAGATGAAACCACTTGTGTTAGCCTTAAAATGTCAGTAGCAACCTATCATAAAATTTTCAAGTCCAGAAAACCTCTAGAAAATTATTTATGAACAGTAACCTATTTAATTTTAATTTCGGCCGAACTGCATTGTTTTGATCATATCTTTTGCAATAAAAGTCCAAATCAATTGGTTCTTGTTTCTAAATTCATTTTAAATCATGCTCTTACTGCTGCAAAATTTTCAGAGCATTTGGAGTATTTTGGTTTTAGAGTCTTTTTCGTTTTCTTTGTTCTTATCGGTTCTTTTTCGCTCTTTCGGTAGGTCCCGACGATTGTGCCATCCTTGAGAGTGATCCTCTGCAGCATAGTGAGCAACAACAGCCAGGCAAGCAGTTTGATCATTTCCCATCCAATCCCATTACTTTTAAAGTCTAATATTTTGTTTAACTTCTATGTATGCATTGCTATTTTGTTGTTAAATTGATTAGTTAGTCCGCTAGTTGCATAATCTGTAGGTAAATAATTATCCTCTACTACCTGAGCCTAGGTTATTTTGTGGGACCCCGGTTTATTAAACTTGTAATACTTAACCTTCCACTGGTTCTAGTACCACAAATAGAATAATCCGCGTCTCGATGAACATGTGCCTCCCAGAACAAGCAGCACACATACATCAAATTCAAGCATGCATCATTTCCATACAACAGAATATAACAGGTCTACCAAAAGACATACATAATACAAGTTATTACACCACAGCCGACCAGCCAAATGACATAAGTACCAAATAAGTAACAGCGGAAGCAAAAGTTGCCATAAGATGGCTTAAACCAAAAGACGACCGGTTAGCCACATAATACCACAGGGCAAACAACCGGGCCGCCAAGCTAATCGCCCCTAAAGCGCCACAAAGACAACTCGCAAAAGTGAGGTCCATCGGACTCACTATCATCCTCTGCACAACACAAGCAATGCGGTGAGTACAAAAATGTACTCGCAAGACTTACGAGTAGCAAAGCCTATACATAGCTACATGAAATCAGTATTCAAAGGAATGTGGTTATATGGTTCTTTGACGCACAAAGCAAGATTCATTTGCAATATTGTAATAGATTGAGCAATGAGTTTGTAAAATCTGTTTTTAAGCATTTAAATAACGAGTAATCATAAGTAACAAGTATCCACCTAGAAGTGACTTTCCCAAAAGCCACGCAACATAGCATGAATCACGATTCATACCACCCAACAAGTTTTAATTTTAAAATGTTGTAGTCTAGCTCTTGAAAGACTTCCCAAGCGTGTCCATAACCTAGGGCGAGGCTATTCGAATAGTTTTAATCCTGCAGGTGTACCAATGTACCCACACTTGGACCGCCTTTTTGCCAAGCTATTAAGCACACTTCCTTTGGTATGCCGGCACGGCTAAGTCCTACGAACCCTTTCCAATGGAATATGTTAATCAACAGACGCACGTATGGGGGTTAACCCTTAGTGATCTGCCGACGAAATATGGATCACAAGGACCCATACGTGGAGCAAGATACACCGGCCTCGGCGGTGTTCCTCTCCTACAAACGTGTCCATGTTGCATATAATCAAACATGCAACCCACCACGCGACTCATTAATTAACACAGCCCAAAGTACTCAGCTAAGAGAGGTCCCATATCTCTCTAGTGTGGTTAGCACACACCAATGCTTGGTTTGGTGTAACAAGTAGCTCGGTCCTTAATTGACCCGGGCACCATTTCATTCACACCCAAAAGATCACACCATCATACCATTGTGCCCAAGTCTAAATTGTCTTCATTTTCAGTTTTAGTTTTGCAATTTAGACAAAGCACAATGCTGAAATATACATATCATAACAGTTTGTGTGATCAAGGTTATCGACAAGTCGATAACTGCCCATTTCTACCGATAACTAAGCATGGCTAAGCATAATGACACGTAATCTACTAAGTGACAAGGGTCCATCCAGCGAACCAAAATCACAGCAAGTAACCTAGGCTTGATGGTAGAGGAATGAACATTTCCTACTGATAATGCATCTAGTAGGCCAACTATCGACAATAGTTTAAAACAACATAGCAATGCATACATAGAATTTGCAAACAATATATTAGACTTTGAAAATAGTAGGAACAATATGATCAAATGAATGCTACATCTGCTTGCCTGGCTGAAGTGCAGGATCTGATGGCTGCTGTGGCTCAATATCAAGATTAATAATATTGTCTTCGGAACCTAACGCGAAAAGGCGATAAGCAAATAAGAACGAAGAACACCAAATGAAACTCCAACGGCAAAACACATCCAAAACTAATAAAATTTACACAACAGCTAGGGAATGACCTAAGACAATGACCGGAACAAGAATTATGCAATTTGGACTTAACATGCAAAAGATATGAGCAAAATGCTCTTTCTCAGCCTTACAACAAACTAATTAATAATTAGCACTGTTCATGGCGAAATTTTCTAGAATGACCTAGGGTCTGAAATTTTTATAGTAGGTAGATTATGACATCCTAATAACAGCAAAGTTGGATTTACTAAATTTGGAGTTATACACATTTACTTATGATTTTCTAGGCTATAAATCTAATGCAAGCCATTTCTACGAACTATGAACATGCTCAATTCTTATTTTATATGAAAGCATACTAACAGATTTAATTTAACAAAATTGATTTTGCACAATTTGGATTTATACAGAAAAAGATATGCATTTTCCAAGGTTAAAACTATTTCTGGAATATTCAAAATGACAGAAATCAAGTTATTCCTAGTTACACAATTTTCTGCTACTGCAACATGCTTAATTCCATTTTTATAATAAACTAAAGTGACAACATAATTTATTACCGTTGGAATTATCTAAAAAGCAGTTAAAATGAATTAGTTATGAGTTTCTAAAGTTTTTATATCATTTTCAGTTGTTAAACAAATACTTACCGAAATACAGACAAACTCCAATAAAAGAATAAGACGTGGACAACTCCCAACCCTTGATCTAAAATCCTACGGCTCACGCGCGCCGAAAACAGCGCACGCGCGCGCGAATCGAAACCGAGCCCACCGTTGGATCAAGATCCAAACGCGCACACGCAGTGTATGCATTCGGCGGTGCGGTTGCACACGATCTCGGCCGTTGATCGAAAGATCGACGGCCGAGAACGATCAAGGCATCGGAGGGTCCGAACGCACACAAAGATCGGGCCGCAGATCTAAAAATGAGCGGTAGTTATTTAACGCATTCAAAGGAGGTGTTGACACGTGGGACCGCATGTCAGTGACCTAGAGTCACAACTGCGAGCGTTTAACCCACGCACACAGCACCGCCCACTTGTCGGCCGAAAGTGGCGGTTAAGACCAAATTAATGCCATTAATGATTAACATTAAGTAAACACTAATGACTTCTGAAATTTGATTTTAACCCCTCGGGCCCACAAGTCAGCGACCGCAGGTGATTTCGATGAGATTAAATGCCGACACATTAATTAATCAACGATTAAACATTAATGATGTCGGAACAGTGCGGGATTGCACCAGAGGGTGATTCAAGGATGTTGGGCCCACTGGTCAGTGGCTCAACGACAATGATTAAGACACAATTAATTAACTAATGATTGGTAATTAATGTGTCCTAATTAAGTGACAGCACGGAGCTCTGTGCCAAGCAAAACCGAAGCGATTTCCACGGCGAATCGCGGCGACACCGCACATGGCGCCGCCAAGTACTAAAATGGATTCGCAATATCACTACGAATCTAATGGTAGCATTCTCGCCGGCGGTGAGGGACTAGAACGCCGGCTAGCTGGAAAACGAAAATGGGAGCTTTTACTGCTAAGTGCGAAAATAGCGAAAAGCTCAGCTGCGGTCCAAGGAAGCGGGTGCTAAAGCTTCTAAGGACTAATAAGAAGCTACCTCAGTGACGAGAAGCTTCAAAGATGGTCGGAGATGCTTGATCACAGAGGAAGCTCGCCGGACTTGGAGAAGAAGGTTTGAAAATGACCCCCTGAGCCAAATGAGTGATACCAAAGCATCAAAATAGCTTCATTAAGGTCCACAGAAGCTACATGAGCAAGTAATTAGAAAATGGAGCACTCACCCGAGCTGAGGAAGAAGATGACCAATTTGGCGAATTTGAACAAACCCCAAATTGGACAATTCACGAGAATCAAATCCAAAATTAAGTGAGGGGAAATGTTCAAGGAAGTAAATAGATAAGGTTAGGGCAAAGAAACGTGAAGGAGGACCACTGGAACACCAAGAACACCAGAGAAGCTTCACGGGTCAACAATGGCGATTTGCCATTTTTGAGGTGTTAAGCTCCAATATTGTGAATGGGGCTTGATGGTGGTCTAAAGAAATGCTAGGAGGTAATGAGAGTGTTTATAAAGCCATTGAAACATTAGGGTTTGCACCACCAATCTTTCGGGCGGCAAAACACAGAGCACAAGGTGCGGCCGACAAGGAAAAGATGATAGATGGTGCAATAGGGTATGGCCTGGCTCAGAGTACCTCCCATACCCCTAAACGTCGGCTAGGGTGACTCTAGGGAGCATGAAACGACACTGCCATTACTCCCCCTACTGTGCTCGCACGGCTGGAGGTAGAAGATGACCAGTGCAAAAGGCTCGATGATTCTCAGCCATTGGATGAGACATGAACGGCTGAGATAGCGCCACGCCTCCCAGGTTTAAAACACAACGGGGAGACTGCGAGCCCTCTGATTAGAAATGAACGACTCCGATTGCCCCACGTCACAAACTCAGTTTACAACGAAGGAACCGCCGAGCGTTGGATCCTAATCCAACGGCCCTGATTCAAACCAACAACCGGAGGGTCCGAAAGTTGCGGAGGATCTCGACGGTTGGATGGAGATCTAACGGTTGACATTCCTTTAAGCAACCGGAAGGTCCGAAGATTTACACGCGCGCGGGCCGTGCGATTCAGATCCAACGGTCGAGATCGATCACGGGATTTTCAAACGGGCGCGGTGCAGCTAGTTGACTGGACCGAGTCAATTGGCTCGAGCCCGAGTCTGACTCGAACCCAAGTAACAGTAAAACCAGGTTTGACTTTGAAATAAGAACAGAGACTTTGAAGGATTTGTTTGAGGTAGCAAATTAACTCCAAAAATTATGAAATTTTTACAGGAGCTTGCTAACTCAGATACTAACCTTGTGTAAAATTTTCAGAGGTTTTTATGCTGTGAATAAATCTCCAAAAATTCTGCAAGGCTCTGCTTTAATGTTTGACTGAGAGTCAAACAGGTTTGACTGCCTCTAAAAATATTCAAACAATTTCCAAAAATTGTGAAATTTTTCAGAGGGGTCACATACCATCACAGAGACTTAGGAAAAATATTTCCAGAGGATGATCATAAGATTTGACAAGATTGTTTTAGGAAAACCAAGATTTGGATCAACTAGACTTGTGACAGTGTATTTCCATAATCCCTTGTACAAGAATTGATTGGCACAACAGGAAATACATGATGTAAGAAAAAGTTTTAATTTCTACTGATTTTCTAACATTTGAAACACAAGCCCAAGATTGGGATGTTACATATTTGCTGTGATTAGAGTTCGTTGGATGAGCTCTTGTCACTTAGTAGATTTCGAATAAATATTGCTTAGCCATGCCTAGTTATCGGTAGTATTGGGCGATCATCGACTTAGTCGATGGTCTTGATCACACAAATACTTATATTATTCCATTATGTCCAATCCTTGTGTTTTATTGATTTACAAATCAAAAACTGAAAACAAAAACTATATCTTGACTTGGGCACAATGGTATGTTGGTGTGATCTGTTGGGTGTGATTGGAATGGTGCCTAAGTCCCCAAGGACCGAGTTACTTGTGTCACTAAGCCAAGCGCTTATTGCGTGCTAACCACACGAGAGGGATATGGGACCTCTCTTGACTAAGTACTTTGGGAGGTGTTAATTATGAGCTGGTCGGTGGGTCTGTGTGTGTGTGTGTGTGTATGTGGTGTGTGAGGGGAGCATTAGCAGACCGGTTAGGCTGTCTAATGTGTCCTTCTCCCATGGGTACACTATTGATCATATTGTTCCTATTGTTTTAAAGTATTTATTTACTATCTACAATTTACTATTGCATGCATATGTTTATAAAAATATCTGAATATCCTGATTTCGTATATAGTTGTTCCAAACTCCTTGGTATGGCCAATTTGACTATCAAAACTGAATACCTTGACACCTTAGATAAAATTTGTCAAATGCTTAGCCTTGCTTAGATAATATTTACAAATTTGGGAGAATTTAGTCAAATCTTTACAATGTAATTTAAATGTGTTCCTGTGGTATTGTTTTATCACGAAAGGATTTTACTCTAAATAAAATAAAATGGGTTTGGACTTGGCGAGATGGATGGATGGTGGGTGCGAGTTCATGCACGGTCTAATCTGGTTAGGATTACGACCGGGGGTTTTAAATTGAAGTCGCCAGTCGGTTAAGGACCGGTCTTTGAGCGTATTTTGCTACGCCTTACCGTACCACCACATGTCTGTATGGGCGGGATTTGGCTAAATAATCTGTAGTGTCTTAGTGTTATTTGTGCTATGTTGTATGTGTGGGCGTTGGTTAGACATTAGTCCCACCGGCGCAAGAGGGGCTTCCGAGGATGGATAGTCCAAAGGTAGCGAAACCTTAGCGGGCATGAATACTGATGAGACACCGCTTGTAACGGCCTCATGATAATTGCTTAGTCACACGCCTTCGAGCGTGCTTTGGCGACATTAAAGCATTTTATCTCGTGTGGGTAAAGCTGTACAACCTCTGCAGAGTGTAAAACTATTCGAATAGCGCGTCATGATCATGGACATGCTAGCAAAGCCACTCTAAGTTAGAATTGTTTTTGGTTTATAAAATGT
Source organism: Ampelocalamus luodianensis (assembly GCA_036346255.1). Lineage (NCBI taxonomy): Eukaryota > Viridiplantae > Streptophyta > Magnoliopsida > Poales > Poaceae > Ampelocalamus > Ampelocalamus luodianensis. Next base: position 48,692,713 of record CM070625.1, on the reverse strand, counting down.
GTTCAATGATGTTTTAGGATGGATAGTCCTATGGTAAAAATTGGGTGGTTAGCCAAGTGTTAGGAGGATATCCTTCAATAATCAACTAGTGGAGGTCATCCAATATTCGATGTCGGTTTGTCACTATCTTTATTCGAATTATTAAAATTGGTCTTACAAAAGTATTAGCAATATAATCTGAAAATGTTGTTTATGCAAAACAACCTGCCATTACCTTTGTTTACCTTATGCATGCATTAAACTTTCTATATTGGGTGTGACTTGCGAGCACGGTAGTAGTGCTCACTCTTGCTGAATAAATCTTATTCAGAGAAGACGTTTTCCGACGGTGAGGATCTTGATTTAATAGGCTGCGTCCCAGACGATTGCCCGTGGCAAGTCGTGTGGCCTACTACTTCTACTACTCTTCCATTGTGTTATTTCTTTTCTTTTGGCGCAGCCCTTTTGTAATAAACTTTGAATTATTATCAATAAACTCGTGATATGATTGTGCTATCACTTTTGTTTAACTGTGTACACTAGAAATCTGTACTAGTGTATGAACACGAGAGAATTTGGGATCCTTCGTTCCGGGTTCGACAAAAGTGGTATCGAGCCATATCGATCGTAGGTCGTGGCCCCACAAATGTCCTAAGGACTCATTTGCAAAAATTAAAAACTATTTTGAGTCTATCCGAGTCATCTCTCAACCCTTCTCTTTAAAAACGATTCGACTTGTCTATTCCTCAAAATTTTAGATGGCGAAATGCGGACGCTATCTCTCACGTAATCATTGCGGACACCGGTGAACTTCTGCAGGAAGTGATGCAAAGACTTGGACTACAAGAAGAGGCCAACGCTTTGAGGCTACCGATACAAGTTGGGAGAATGACGTCTCGGAGAGTGGAAGTACTAATCTACTCCGACCGCCGCCAAACACCGTCTTCCATACCTTCCACGCCCGATCCGACGCGACACCTTCACGATGGCATTCGGATACAATGAGAGAAGCGGTTCATCGACTCGCCATACTTACGACCGCCACCTCAACGGCACGGGTTTCACTATTTCCGATGCATCTTCCAACCAGACTTGCGGTGTCTTCCGCACCACCGAGGAGGAAGATTCCCGAGTTGACGCACTGTGGACGACGACAAAGGCACTGGACTACGCTTATGGAAACGCCTTGGACGACTTGCGTACCACTCAGGATAGTCTAGAGTATACCGAGGCGAAACTGAAGGCAGTCGAAGAGGAGCTGGCTATTTACAAATCAGGCCAAGGTAGTACCAGCAATTCCCCCGAATACACCCTATCCACCCCATAGATGTTTATTTTTTTTCCCATCCGTACTTTAGCTGCGTATTATGAGCTATCGTTTATTCATGTGATAGCCATAATATATTAATAAAATAAATGAATAAAGAAACCATTTTGAAAAGTTGATTCTTTGTTTGTGTGCTTTTTCGTTCTTGGGCTATTTTAGATTTATCCCCCATAGAATCCCTCGCTATCTCTTCTAAATCATTGGAGGATTCCGCAGATGGTGACCACCCGCAGAAACGGCAATGCCAGCAGCAGTGCCAACGGACAAGGAAACGATCAGACGAATCACCAGGATAATCACGTTTCGCAGCCGCCACCACTGCCGGCAGAAGGACCCGACTGGCGCCAGATGATGGCGAATCAAACTCATTTAATCGACCTTCTTGCCCGACCACTTGAATGTTCGAACACTCGTGCCGCTCTGGCGAAGCGAGCTCCCGCTCCACCTCCGCATAACCAAAGGCGACTATGTCCGAGTTTATGAGGATGCGTCCACGACATTCTCAAATAGTATCAACCAATGGACGCCGATCGGCGGCGGGCTATTGAAAGAAATCGGACATTAGTCGGTGTTACGACCGTGAGAGGTCTGCTTGCCTCTCACCAACCGAATGGCCCCGCATCGAATGGTGGGACAACTCTCGCATAGCACACAATGATGCTCATCCATCACATGGGCCGACTTCGGCGAGCTTTCGTCATGCACATATCCGGCGAGGATGATGGCGCTCAAGAAGAAGGAGTTCCACGCACTCGACAAGGCAACCGTGACGGTGAATGAGTACCTTCACCGCTTTAACTAACTTGCCCGCTACGCCCACCGACGTGCGAGAGATGAGGCAGAGCGGGAAAGGTTCTGGATGGATTGAATGATGATATCTCTGTCCAACTTATTTCTCGAATTTCACCGATTTCCAGCAGTTGGTGGATAAAGCAATCGAGCAGAGGCTAAACACGCAGAATGGAGAACCGCATAGCGGAGGATGGCGGCCTGCAGGTTTAACGCAGAGGTGCGCCCAAACCTCGCATCACCACACCGCACGCGGCAGAACGTGGGAAGTTTCAATCTTCCACGCCTCGTACTCGGACCGCCACGGCGCTCCAACCCTCCAACTTCCGTGGCACTTCATTAGAGGCGGTTTAGTGACACTCTACCTCCTCGACTTTTGGAGTCACGTGCTTCCACCGCAACGAGACAGGCATTATGCCAATAAATGTCCAAAGAAGCAACAAGGTTTGGCACCAACAAGGCCAACCTTAGGAGTTCAAGCTACGGCGGCAACACCGGACCAAAGAAACCGGTTCACCAAGGGCGGGTGAACCATGTCACCGCCGAGGAAGCTCGAGCAAAGACGGATGTTGTTCTCGATGCGTTCCTCGTTAATTCGATCAAAGATCTGCCCTATTTGATTCGGAGCTTCACACTCTTTTGTGTCATATAAGTTTGTGGGAAAATATGGGTTACCTATATCCTCTTTAGCTACTCCCATGATAATTCATTCCCGGGCTCGAAATGAGAACCAATTCTCTATGCCCTAATCTCACTCTCGAGATATCCGAGTAACTTTTCTAGCAGATCCGATAGTTTTACACTCTCAAGGTTTGGATGTAATACTTGGAATGGATGGCTAGCCAAAAATCACGGTCAAATAGATCGTGCAATAGATCCATCACCCTCACTAATGAACAAGGTGTGTCTGTTGAATTCAAACACGAGACTCGAACCGGAGGAAGTTCCATACTTACAGTTGAAGGAAGCGAAACTTGAAGATATACCGCACACGAGTATCCCGACGTCTTCCCGGATGATCTACCCGTATGCCACCGGATAGGGACATCATGTTCCTAATTGATCTAGTCCCGGGACGCTCTCGATATCAAAGCGACCCTATAGAATGCCATAGCGAGTTAGCGTAATTGAAGAAACAGATTGAAGAACTACGAGAAAAAGCGTACATTCGCGGTTCCTCACCATGGGGAGCCCGGTACTATTTGTCAAGAAGAAAGACAATAGCATGAGAATGTGCGTCGATTACGGATCACTCAACGAAGTAACAATCAAGAATAAATACCCATTGCCCGTAATTGATGATTTGTTTGATCGCTTAAAGGAGCAAGTATTTTCTCAAAGATCGATCGAGATCGGTTATCACCAATTAAAGATTAGACCGGAAGATATTCAAAACCGCCTTCACCACGGATATGGACTATATGAGTTCACAAGAATGTCATTTGGATTGACCAACGCCCGCCTATTTCATGAATATGATGAACAAGGTGTTCATGGAATTCTGGATAAATTCGTAGTCGTCTTTATTGGCGACATTCTCATCTACTCGAAGAACGAAAAAGAACATTAAGAGCATCTCCGATGATACTAGACAAGCTCGGGAGCACCAACTCTATGCCAAATTCAGCAAGAGTGAATTACGCTAAGACAAGTTGCATTCCTTGGACATATTGTATCCGCAGGAGGAATTGCGAGACCACGCCAAGGTTGAAGCGATAATGGACCGAAACAGCATTAAATCGATCACCGAGGTGAGAAGTTTTCTGGGACCGCGAGCTATTATCGTCGGTTTATTGAGGGTTTCTCTAAACTTGCCAAACCCATGACTCAACCACGAAGAAAGAAAAGAAGTTTGAATGGTCAAGCGCTGTGAAGAAAGTTTCAAGAATTGAAAAAGAGGCTAGTCTCAAAGACCGGTGTTAATTTTACCGACATCGCAAGGATTTTGAGATCTTTTGTGACGCATCCCGTCAAGGCCTCGGATGTGTATTGATGCAGAAGGCAAAGTTGTAGCTTATGCATCCCGGCGATTGAGGCCACACGAAGGAATTACCCGACTCATGATCCGAGTTAGCGGCAATTGTGCACGCTCACGAAAATCGCGGCATTATCTCATTGGTAACCGCGTGAGATTTTCACGCACCATAAAAGTTTGAAGTACATATTCACGCAGATCAGAGCTCAATCTCCGACAAAGAAGATGGTTGGAACTAATAAAGGATTATGATCTCGGAATTCATTATCATCCGGGCAAGGCCAATGTGGTAGCAGATGCCTTGAGCAGAAAAGCATATTGCAACACCATCATGGTGCAACAAAATCAGCCCGAGCTGTATGAAGAGCTGAAGCATCTGAATCTTGAGATTGTCAACCAAGGCTGTGTAAACGCTTTAGAAGTTCAACCAACTCTTCAAAATCAGATTAGAACAAAACAGTTGGAAGATGAAGATATCCAAGAAATCAAGAAAAATATGAGAAGAGGCAAAGCCCCAGGTTTCTCTGAAGATGAGCAAGGGACAGTGTGGTTCGGAGACCGCATCTGTGTGCCTAACCAGCAGGAGATAAAAGACTTAGTGCGAAAGAAGCTCATGAGTCGCCATACTCCATTCATCTGGCAGCACCAAAATGTACCAGATCTAAAGAAAGATATTGGTGGAGTCGGCATGAAGCGTGAAATTGCTGATTTAAATCGCTCGTTGTGACGTTTGTCAAAGAGTCAAGGCACAACACCAAAGACCCGCTGGTCTGTTGCAACCATTACCAATTCCCGAGTGGAAGTGGGAAGAAGTCGGTATGGATTTCATCACTGGACTCCCCAGGACCCAATCGGGATATGACTCCATCTGGGTGGTAATTGACCGGTTAACTAAAGTCGCTCACTTTATTCCTGTCAAGACCACCTACCAGAGCAGCAAACTAGCAGAATTGTACATGGCCAGAATCGTCTGCCTGCACGGAGTACCCAAAAAGATTGTGTCAGACCGAGGTTCCCAATTTACCTCTCGGTTTTGGAAAAGTCTGCATGAAGCCTTGGGGACCAGACTCAATTTTAGCACGGCGTATCATCCCCAGACCGATGGTCAGACAGAACGCACCAATCAAGTTCTTGAAGATATGCTTCGAGCCTGTGCCTTAGAATTCGGAAAAGGTTGGGACAAGGATCTGCCGTATGCAGAGTTCTCATACAATAATAGTTACCAAGCTAGTTTGCAGATGGCTCCATTTGAAGCTCTGTACGGTAGGAAATGCCGAACCCCGCTTCTTTGGGATGAGGTAGGAGAGCGTCAGCTCCTTGGACCTGAGTTAATCAAAGAAGCTGAGAGTAAAGTGAAAACTATTCAGGAGCGTCTGAAAGCAGCCCAATCCCGACAAAAGAGTTATGCCGATAAATGCCGTAGGGAATTAAGCTTTGAGGTAGGAGATGTTGTCTATCTCAGAGTAACCCCACTCAGAGGTGTGAAGAGATTAGGACAAAGGTAAACTCGCACCTAGGTATATTGGGCCATACAAGATTTTGGCAAACGTGGAGAAGTAGCTTATCATTAGAGCCGCGAAGCCACGTCGTGATACATAACGTCTTCCACGTGTCGCAATTAAAGAAATGCTGCAGAAGAACCGAAGATCATACCTTTCGAAAGCTTCACCTTCAAGAAGATCTCACCTCGTGAAGCGGCCGATTAAAATTATAGATGTCGCGAGCGTGTTACGAAGCGAAATAATCGGATCGTACAAAGGTACAGTGGAGTCACCATCCGGAAAGCGAAGCCACATGGGAGAATGAAGAAGAACTCAAGGCTAACTACCCCGATCTTTTGTTAACCAAGTCCAATCTCTGGTCGAGATTCCCTTTAAGGGGTAGGTTTGTAATGTACCAAATTTCAATTTCGGTTGAAAATAAAGTTTAATTATTTTATTGGATTTTGGTGGAATTTTAAAGCTTTTCCTTAACCAAATTAAAGATAAAACAAAATTATGGGCAAAATCTATTATCGATAATAGTGAAATATTTTTCTTAAATCCTAAATGCTCCAGAGAATTTCGTGAATTTTCTCATAATTTTGGAATTATTTTGCTATATTCTAAAGCCTAATTGAATTATCCGGAATTAAAACAAAAGAAAATCAAAAGAAAAACCTCAAATAGGAATTGGGCGAAACCCACTTCAGCCACGTTCTTCCGCACAAGACGGCCCGCCCGCCGCCGCCTCCTCCTCTCACGACAAATGGGTCCACCGTCGATCCTTTCTCTCTCCCATCACACCATCAGATCCCAACCGTTGGATTAAAATCCAACGGTCGAAATTCACAAAGCATTCGGAAGGTCCGAATGTTCTACGCAATCGGGACCGTTAGATCTAAATCCAACGGCCCACGTGCATCAGTCACTTAATGATTCACCGCAACCCCGTGATCTATTTCAACCGTTAGATCGAGATCAAACGGCTACGGCCGACTACAACTTACCGCTTCGCCAATCTTTTGTCCACCGTCTGATCAAAATCGGACGTGCCCCAGTTGTCGTCTTCCTCGTCGTCTTCTCCGCGCGATCCTCACGCCGCCGCCATTAAAACCGACGCTCGAACTCTGGTAACGGCCGCCTTCAATCCCCCACTCCCCTCACCATCGTGCGCATTGACGACCCCGTATCACGCCGCCCCACTTCCGCCGTTTCTCCCTTCTCGCATCGCTTTACCCACGATCACCGAAAACCGCCGCGCGATGACCTTCGCGTCGCCGCGCTTCCGGTCTTCCCGACCCTATAAATAGGAGCCATGGGTAGCCCTTCTCCTCCTCCACCTTTTTCCCCACGCATTACTCCTCGCGCGCCTAGCCGCGAACCGGCCGTGGAAGCTCCTTCACCGCGATCGCCTTCTTCCCTGATTCCGGCGCCCTCGACGACGCTCCGTCCTCGCCGCCACCACCAACGGCTTCGCCACATCATCGCCGACCCGGTGCTCACCTCCGCTTCGCCAGGACGCCGCGGGTCGCATTGTCGCCAACACCCGAACCTCTCGCGCTTCAACCTCGCCGCCACCACCGCCCACCTCGACCACCCGGAGCTAGTCTAACAGTTCGAAATAGTCCTAGCTACACACCGTACCACCATCGCCGCGAAACCTCGCGTTCGCCGTTGCCGTTGGTTCCGTGCGCCACCGTCGCCGGTCCGGCGTGTCACGCCGCGTGGCGATGCCACCTAAGCACCACCTCAACCCCACGCTTGCGTGGTGTGCGCGTGGCGTCCGTTCATCGCCACGTGCGCACCGCGTGTCGTTCACCGCGCCGATCACCTCGGCTCGGTGGAATCGATCCACCGTGAGCCGAGTCTATCACATGGGACCCGCTTGTCGAAAAAATCATTATAATTCTTTTAATTTCCGGAAATTCTTGTGGCGTCGATTGCACAATAAATAGAATTTCCTTTAGAAAAATAATTCGAGAATTCAATTAAATTCCGATTTTGTATTAAACTTGTAAAATTCATATCTTTTGCATTTGAACTCCAAATTGAGTGGTTCAAGTTGCAAAATTTGTCTAAATTTATAACCTAGCTAACTAAAGCAAAATATTTTAATTTGGAGTTAGTTTGATCTGAGTTTTTGAATTTATTTAAATTTGAGTTGAATTTGTCGTATTTTCCCGTATAGACTTCGACGACTCCGGAGAGTTAGATCCTTCCGACGATTTAGAGTTCCAAGACTTCAACGAAGGCAAGTTACACTATTGATCATATTGTTCCTATTGTTTTAAAGTATTTATTTACTATCTACAATTTACTATTGCATGCATATGTTTATAAAAATATCTGAATATCCCGATTTCGTATATAGTTATTCCAAACTCCTTGGTATGACCAATTTGACTATCAAAACTGAATACCTTGACACCTTAGATAAAATTTGTCAAATGCTTAGCCTTGCTTAGATAATATTTACAAATTTGGGAGAATTTAGTCAAATCTTTACAATGTAATTTAAATGTGTTCCTGTGGTATTGTTTTATCACGAAAGGATTTTACTCTAAATAAAATAAAATGGGTTTGGACTTGGGCGATATGGATGGATGGTGGGTGCAGGTTCATGCACGGGTCTAATCTGGTTAGGATTAGGACCCAGGGTTTTAAATTGGAAGTCGCCCGAGTTAGTTAAGGACCGGTCTTTGAGCGTATTTTGCTTCGCCTTACCGTACCACCACATGTCCTGTATGGGCAGGATTTGGCTAAATAATCTGTAGTGTCTTAGTGTTATTTGTGCTATGTTGTATGTGTGGGCGTTGGTTAGACATTAGTCCCACCTGGCGCAAGAGGGGCTTAGGAGGATGGATAGTCCAAAGGTAGCGAAACCTTAGCGGGCATGAATACTGATGAGACACCGCTTGTAACGGCCTCATGATAATTGCTTAGTCACACGCCTTGGAAGCGTGCTTTGGCCGACATTAAAGCATTTCATCTCGTGTGGGTAAAGCTGTACAACCTCTGCGAGTGTAAAACTATTCGAATAGCGCGTCATGGTCATGGACATGCTAGCAAAGCCACTCTAAGTTAGAATTGTTTTTGGTTTATAAAATGTGTTCAACAGATGTTTTAGGATGGATAGTCCTATGGTAAAAAAATTGGGTGGTTAGCCAAGTGTTAGGAGGATATCCTTCAATAATCAACTAGTGGAGGTCATCCAATATTCGATGTCAGTTTTGTCACTATCTTTATTCGAATTATTAAAATTGGTCTTACAAAAGTATTAGCAATATAATCTGAAAATGTTGTTTATGCAAAACAACCCTGCCATTACCTTTGTTTACCTTATGCATGCATTAAACTTTCTATATTGGGTGTGACTTGCGAGCACGGTAGTAGTGCTCACTCTTGCTGAATAAATCTTATTCAGGAGAAGACGTTTTCCCCGACGGTGAGGATCTTGACGAGTCGTGTGGCCTACTACTTCTACTACTCTTCCGCTGTGTTATTTCTTTTCTTTTGGCCGCAGGCCCTTTTGTAATAAACTTTGAATTATTATCAATAAACTCGTGATATGATTGTGCTATCACTTTTTGTTTAACTGTGTACACTAGAAATCCTGGACTAGTGTATGAACACAGAGAATTTGGGATCCTTCGTTCCCGGGTTCGACTTGCAAGAACTAGACTACAACCTTTTAAAAACTTAAAACTTGACATGGGTGGTATGAAGGGGTACTTCATGCTATTGTTGTGGTGACTATTGGGTTAGTCACTTCTAGGACTGAGATTCTGTTGTTAGTGGAATTAACCGCAAATCGCTCCGGAATTACCCCGACAAGTCGTTCCGGAATTAACCAGACAAATCGTTCCACCAACTAACAACGGCCATGCACCACCACCCTTAGAATCAAGAAGAATCTCTCAGTCTGTCGATCCTTGTTATGTGTAGACCTGGTGAGTTTTCCCCGTGTCGACTAAAGTGGCACATTTTCTACCGATCAAAACCAAGATTCATACCGGTCACCTTGCTAAACTTTATGTCTCAAGGATCGTAAGTTTGCATGATGTGCTGGCAATGATCGAGTTAGGTCATTTCTCTATTCACTTCTCAATTTTGGCATAGCCTGCAGGAGGCTATGGGAACCCACCTTTCCTTCAGCTCAGCATATCACCCCCAAACGGATGGTCAGACCGAAAGGGTCAACCAAGTTCTGGAGGACATGCTTCGAGCTTGTGTCCTTTCCTATGGGAAGCATTGGGAAAAGTGCTTGCCATTCGCCGAGTTTTCTTATAACAACAGCTTCCAAGCCAGTCTCGGCATGGCACAATTCGAGGCCTTATACGGGAGAAAGTGTAGAACCCCGTTGAACTGGTTTGATACCGGCGAAAGACCTTTCTTTGGCCCGGACTCGATCAATGAGGCCGAGAGTCAAGTCCAAATTTATTCGTGATCATTTACGCACGTACTCAATCCAGCGTAAGAGCTATGCGGATCGTCGTCGTCGTGAATTGAGCTTTGAGCCCAATGACTTCGTCTATCTCAAGGTTTCTCCGCTGAAAGGTCACCAGCGTTTTGGTGTCAAGGGCAAGTTAGCTCCTCGATATGTCGGTCCCTACCGCGTCATCGAGAAGAAGGGAGCCGTTGCCTACAAGTTGGAGTTGCCTGCTGCACTTGCGGGGGTACATGATGTGTTCCATGTGTCCCAGCTAAAGAAGTGCCTCCGTGTTCCAACCGAGGAAACTCCGTTGGAAACTCTAGACGTCCAAGAAGATTTGACCTATCGCGAGCACCCTGTTCGCATACTCGACGAGGCTGAACGAAGAACTAGGAATCGTTCCATTAAGTTCCTTAAAGTTCAGTGGTCAAACCATTCCGAGGATGAAGCTACCTGGGAGCGAGAAGATCGTTTGCGTGCAGACTACCCCTCTTTCTTTTCCGAGTAAACCAAATCTCGGGAAGAGATTTTTGTAAGGGGGGAGGTTTGTAACATCCCCATTTTTTTTTAACTTGTGTTTCAAATGTAAGAAAATGGGTAGAATTTAAAACTTTTTCTTACATCATGTATTTCCTGTGTGTACTAAACAATTATTGTACAAGAGTATGGAAATACAAAGTCACAAGTCTTTTGATCCACATCTTGATCCTTCAAAAACAATCTTGTCGAATATTTTGATCATCTCCTGAAAATATTTTTCCTAAGTTCTTGGGATGGTATGTGGCCCCTCTGAAACGTTTTACAATTTTTGGAAATTGTTTGAATAGTTTTAAGGGCCAGTCAAACTTGTTTGACTTGTAGTCAAACCCTAGCCTAGCACACTATATGATTTTTGGAGAAAAATGCTCAGCATAAAAACCTCTGGAAACTGTACACAAGTTCCATCTCTAGGTTAGCAAGCTATTGTCAAAATTTCATAAAACTTGGAGCTAGTTTGCTATCTCTAAAAGACCCTTCAAGATCTCAGTTCAAAATAAACCTTAAGCCCTGGTTTGAGTCAGACTTGGACTCAGACTTCCAGGTCTTGGTCGCACCGAGCCCCTTAGCCGTGTCGGGCTCGGGCAATTGGCCACGTGTTCCTTTTTGCAAATGGCTATAAGAGGAACCCTACCTTCTCCCAAAAGCATCTTTTGAATCTCTCTTGCACTTCTAGTTCGTCCCCTCCTCTTGTGCTCAAAACACCCGAAAGCTCTTTGCCTCCATTGCTGAACTTTGGAGCTCTCCGGCGACCTCCGAGCTCCTATGGTTCAATATTGCAGTTGTTGGCTGTCATTTGTTCTCTTGGTCACCTCCAAATCTCCCTAATTTGCTTTTTTTAAACCTTCACAGAGGTTGACAAAGTGGGAGCCTGCTGTTCGTGGCCGGGAGCTTCGTCTTCTTCGCCTCCGGCGACCTCCACCATCACCGGAGCTCCTGCGACCACTCCCAGTTCTCCTTCAATCCCTGGTGAGTACTTCAGTTCCAAAAACCCGATCCTCTTAGACCTCTTCGGTTTTCATTTTCGGCCGCATTTGGTCTCCGGCGGTTATCTCCGGCTAGCCGCCGGTAGGGTGCGCTCTAGCCCTAGCTGTTGGCACCTTTAGGTTCTCCTCCCTATTTGGGACTCATCCGTGTTCTTGGTTTCCGCCGACGAGGTCCACGTCGCCGGCGGCAAGCTGTGGAACACGCTCGGGTTTTGTTAGTCAAAACCTCCCGTTTTCGTCATGTTCTTCGGACAACTTTAATGCTCAAATCATTGCTTATCATTTGGTGCGTTAATGGTGTCTTAATCTGTGCCGTGGAGTCACTGACGTGTGGGCCATGGGTTTAGAATTAAAGTCCGGAAGTCTTTAAGTGCTCCTGTTGGATTCATTTATTGTCAATCATTAGATGCTTTTAATTTCTCTTAGCTGCCACCTTTTGTCGTTGTCCGGAGGTCCTGCGCCATTAAATCCACTCTAGGACCTCCTCGGGCTAATCTTAGCCGTTCACGACCTCTCCAAGTTTAGATCTGGGCCTTAGGATCTTTTAGAAAAATCCTAAGTCTCGACCTCCCTTGGTGGTGATCCTAGCCGTATAGGACCACCTGTTAAATCTTAGCCGTATAAGACCACCTCAGTGTTTCATGAAGGACCTTCCCGAGGTCCTCTTTGCAAAAGACCTCCCTGTGGTCTTTTGTAAAAAACCACCCCTAAAGACCTTCCCAGAGGTCCTCTTTGCAAAAGACCACCCCTGGTCTTTTGTAAAGAAAACCTTCAAAACTACCCCCTGAGGTCCTCTTTGTAAAAGACCACTACTGGTCCTTGTAAAGAAGCCTCAGGACCTCCCCGCCTAGATCTAGACCGTTAGGACCTCCTCGGTGAGATCCTAACCGTCCAGACCTGCCTCCGCTCAGATCTGGACCGTTCAGGACCTCCCATCGGAGATCTGAACCGTCCAGACCTCTCTATGTTAAACACCTGTCGCACAGGACCTCCCCGCGAAGATTTAAAGTAGTCTTTAATTCTGAAATTAACCATACCTTAGATTTATAACTTAGAAAAATCATAACTAAATCATTTTAACTCCAATTAAGATGAAACCACTTGTGTTAGCCTTAAAATGTCAGTAGCAACCTATCATAAAATTTTCAAGTCCATAAAACCTATAGAAAATTATTTATGAACAGTAACCTATTTAATGTTAATTTCGACCGAACTGCATTGTTTTGATCATATCTTTTGCAATAAAAGTCCAAATCAATTGGTTCTTGTTTCAAAATTCATTTTAAATCATGCTCTTGCTGCTGTAAAATTTTCAGAGCATTTGGAGTATGTTGGTTTTAGAGTCTTTTTCGTTTTCTTTGTTCTTATCGGTTCTTTTTCGCTCTTTCGGTAGGTTCCGACGATTGTGTCATCCTTGAGAGTGATCCTCTGCAGCATAGTGAGCAACAACAGCCAGGCAAGTAGTTTGATCATTTCCCATCCAATCCCATTACTTTTAAAGTCTAATATTTTGTTTAACTTCTATGTATGCATTGCTATTTTGTTGTTAAATTGATTAGTTAGTCCGCTAGTTGCATAATCTGTAGGTAAATAGTTATCCTCTACTACTTGAGCCTAGGTTATTTGCTGTGATTAGAGTTCGTTGGATGAGCTCTTGTCACTTAGTAGATTTCGAATAAATATTGCTTAGCCATGCCTAGTTATCGGTAGTATTGGGCGATCATCGACTTAGTCGATGGTCTTGATCACACAAATACTTATATTATTCCATTATGTCCAATCCTTGTGTTTTATTGATTTACAAATCAAAAACTGAAAACAAAAACTATATCTTGACTTGGGCACAATGGTATGTTGGTGTGATCTGTTGGGTGTGGTTGGAATGGTGCCTAAGTCCCCAAGGACCGAGTTACTTGTGTCACTAAGCCAAGCGCTTATTGCGTGCTAACCACACGAGAGGGATATGGGACCTCTCTTGACTAAGTACTTTGGGAGGTGTTAATTATGAGCTGGTCGGTGGGTGTGCGTGTGTGTGTATGTGGTGTGTGAGGGGAGCATTAGCAGACCGGTTAGGCTGTCTAATGTGTCCTTCTCTCGTGGGTTGCGGCTCTTAATTAGCATCGTCCATTGGAAAGCGTCTTGTTAGACTTAGTCGTGCCCGCATACCAAAGGAAGTATGCTAACCGTGGCTGGTGGAAAGGTGGTCTATCGTGTGGGTACATTGGTACACCCCTGCAGGGTTAAAACTATTCGAATAGCCTCGTCCTAGGTTATGGACATGCTTGGTAAGGTCGTGCAAGAACTAGACTACAACCTTTTAAAAACTTAAAACTTGACATGGGTGGTATGAAGGGGTACTTCATGCTATTGTTGTGGTGACCATTGGGTTAGTCACTTCTAGGACATTGTTGTTCTCTATCTATTGTTATACTTGTCTCACTTTTATTTGAACAATAAAAATTAATTGCAAACTTGCTTTCAAATGTATTACTTTATTGCAAATAAAACTTGCTTTATGCTGAAAATAAGTCCAGAGTCTCCTCCACTTAAACAAAGCTTGCATGTAGCTAATTATAGTTCTGTTATCTTACACGTCAGTCTTGCGAGTACAAAAATAATTTTTGTACTCAGATGCTATGCTTAATTGTTTTGTTGCAGAGGAAGAAGGTGAGCCCCAAGGGCCTTACTTTTGCGAGATGTGCGGTTTCTGGGACGATTAGCTTGGCGGTCCGGTTGGTTTCCTTGTGGGTTAAAGGCACACTGATTGGCTTTTGTTTATCGCCATCTTATGGCTCTTTTGCTTTCGCTGTGTACTTATCTAGTTGTATGTCTTTTGGCCAGTCGGCCTCTCTTTTGTAATAACTCTTTATATTATCTATGTCTTTCAGTTGTTGCTTTTGCTTCGGCTCTATGTGTATGAATGGAATTGATGCATGATTTTGTAACGGGGTGTGTATACTGTAATTCTGGGAAATATACATATCTCGAGGCTTGGTTTATCTGATTTGTGATGCTAGGACCAATGGATGGTTAAGCATTACAAGCCAAATAAACCGGGGTCCTCACAAAGAAGTCTACCCATTTAAAGCAAATGTTGTATACAAGATCAAAAGATCTATATACGACGTACCAAAAGAAAACATACCATACAAGTTAAGAAACAATACAACGTTCTACTCGATCGATACTCGTAAGCTGGTGAAACGACTCAATACACAGAATGAGTCTTGGCACACACTTAAGCTATATGGCTTGGCTGACAAAACGATCTTCGGTATATCTTGTCCATTGTCCTTGGATGGTGGAGACGACGAACTTTCTCGATGGCTCCATATCTTGTAGTCTTGAACGTAAGGGTTAAGAAACGTGTTGACCAACTATATAAATTTATAAGGGAAAGAGGATCCATTTAACATTATTAAATGGTGAATAAAGAATTAGGTGAGAGAGAATTTTCTATAAGAAAGCCATAGATAGATGACCAAGATGAGAAGAGAATAATTTGTTTTTCTTGTTATAAAATAGGTTTTGAAGTTTTCAACTAACGGTCATTCTAACTAGGTCACGACCTACAGTCGATGTGGCTCTGATACCAATTTGTCAGAACCCGCGATTAACGTCCCAGATCCTCTGTGCATTTCTGAACTAGTCCCATGATCAGTAGCTAGTTCACACAGTAAACAAATATGATAACAAATTCATATCACGACTTTATTAATAATCAACAGAGTTTATTACAAAAGAGGCTTACAGCCAACAATAAAGAACACAGCGGAAGACGAAGATGTAGTAGGGTCCAGCAATCTGCCACAGGCAATCGACTGGGGTAGCGGCCTAGTCGTCACGATCCACACTTGTAGCGAAGTCTTTCTCCTCTGAAATTTTATTTGCATAAAGCAAGTTTGAGCACAACTTCCGTGCTCGCAAGTTACACCCGTCAAGTAACAGAATGATATGCATATATGGATGTAACAAAGGATGGCTTATTGGTTTATTTGCGTAAAGCAGCATTTTCCTTAAATACTTGTACTAAGTTCCAAAGCAGTTATTTTATACTACAAATCATTTTACAAATTCTGAGTTTTATAGTCAGATAACATTCACACATGAATGGTGAAGGATACTCTCCTATCACATGGCTTCCTGCCCAATTCCCATCTGCATAAACCAGTTTTGAAGAAGTCTTTTTCAAACAAAACCAAAGTCTAACTTTGAGCAGTTCTGCTAGCATGTCCATAACCGTGGACACGGCTATTCGAATAGTTTTACGCTCTGCAGAGGTGGTACAACTTTACCCACAAGAGATAATCAACTTGTACTGTCCGCTCACACACTTAGTAGGTGTGCGACTAAGTGATTATCACAAGGCTTTTACAACGCGCAATTCCACCACAGTCCTCCCTCGCTAAGGTTTCACCCCCTTTGGACTACCCGTCCGTAGGGTTCAGGCCCCCTCTTGCGCCAGGTGGGACTAACAAAGGTCATGAAAGACTACCCACCGCAATAATAGGGACGACCATGATGGAACTTTGCAAATTAATCGGCCAGGTCCTGCCCATACAAGATATGTGGTAGTACGGTAAGGCGCAGCATCATGCACTCGAAGACCGGTCCTTAACTGACCTGGGCGACAACCAACAAAACCCTGGGCCTCAACCTACCCAGTTGAGCCCGTGCATAAACCTGCACCCACCAAACAACCACTTCGCCCAAGTCCAAACCATCATTTTATTTTATTTTTCAAAGTTATTTATAAAACTCCCATGACACACCAATGCCAAGGGTACACTTTAAACAATAGTTAATTTTTTGGCTGAAATTCCCCAAATAAAACATGTTTGGTCTATAAGCATGGCTAAGCACAATATTTTCCAAATGATCCTGGTCTATACTATTGTATCAACTAGGTTTTATCTAGGGTGACAATATGCTTGCTTCAATTACTAAAATTGGTCATACAAAGGATTTTAGGCATAACTATAAATTTAAAACAAGGATTTAAATTACTGAATATAAATAAGCATGCAGTAATAATTTAAAACAGAATTTAAATAATTTGAAATAATGGGATCGATATGATCAAGGGTATAACTTACCTTACTTGATTAATTGATGCTCTCAAACAATGTTGAAATCCAGTCGTCCAAAGTCGTCGAAATCTATACGCGTAAACGATAGGAATTCAAATAACATTCAAATAAAATCCAAATAAAATCCAAAAATTATAAAAATAAATACTACTAGGAAGGTATCAACTTTATATGAAGTTAGGGAGTTGAGTCGACGAAATCGGAGTTCGTATGAAGGAGAACGAACATCCGGAAGGTTGATTATCACATGAAAAGATGAAATTCCGAATTTCAGAATTTAAGAAATTATTTTTCTGAAGGAAATCTCTTTATTGTGTTAGCACGATGTCTGCAGGTGGGAAAATGAATTTTCGGCCGAATTTATTTTTGTAAAGAAAAATGGTTGGAGTCAATGACATGTGGGCCCGGGTCCACAAAAATGGGTTTGGTCCACGGTGGACCGGCCCAAAGATTAGTGCCAGACACGCAAGAGCACACGTGGGCTGCCACGTGGGCTTAGGACGGTGAGGTAGCCGTGACATGGCAGTGACAAATTATTACGAAATTCAACATTTTGTTTGAATAGAAAGGTAGATAATATTGAAAGGAACATGTAGGTAAAAGGGTTCGAGTAATTACCCAACGGATGAAGAGATCGGGCTCGACGAAGTTCTCATCGGACTTAGGGAAGAAGATGTGGCCGGTGATGAAAAATTAAGTAAATCAAAATTCCACTTGAATAGAAATATGAGGAATCTCAATAGGAACTCACCGGTCAAATTTAGTGCACAACGGAGCAACGGATGAGGAGATCGGGCTCGCCGGAGTTGTTGCCGGAGTTGGAGAAGAAGACCGTCGGTACTTTTGTGGCCGCGGTGAACTAACAAGATAATCAAAATTCGGTTTGAATAGAAATGTAGATAATCTCGAGAGGAACTCACTGGTAAAATTTGGCGAACAACGGAGCTACGGATGAGGAGATCGGGCTCGCCGGAGTTGTCGCCGGAGTTGGAGAAGAAGGGCTAGCAGAGGGGTCTCCGGGAGGATTTTGGCAAATCTGAACGAGAGAGATGTGGGGAATGGGATGGAGAGGCTACAGTTCAATTTATAGGGGCAAAGGAGTAACGGTTTGGCGGGAATTGCTCACCGGAGTTATGGCCGGAAATTACGCCTTCGCCGGAGTTACTGTAGCAGACAGAATATTCTAAGGAATATTTCTTTTGAAAATTCGGAAAGACACAAATGAATTCCGGAAAAATAGCAAATTAATTCCTAAAAATCCGAAATAAATCACAGATATTAAATACATTATTTTTAATTCAAATAAAATATTAATAATAATAATAACAATTTTATTATTACATAGTAATTATTTTTATATTGCTAAAAATTGTTTTTAAACTTAAAAAATAGTAATATAGGTCTAAAAATTCAATAAATTTTCAGGGTAGTTAAATAGGATATTTTGAGCTTAAATAAAATATTTTCAACACAAATTTGATTTTTATTTGCGGACAGCAATTCATTTTTAATTGCTAGATATTAGAAAAATCAAAAAGGGACTTTTAGAATATAGCAAATAAAATCCAAAAATTCTAGAAAACTTCACAGAAATTCCTAGAGTTATTTTGGACTTAAATAAAATAGTTACAACTTATAATTGCTAATAGGTTTTGCAAATAAATTATTTTGTCTTTAAAATATTTAGGAAAAAGCTTTTAAAATTCCAGAAAATTCTAGAAATTAATTAAATGATTGTTTTTCAGATCAAACCAAATAAAACTTCAAGAATTTCAAATTATTTTTTTCTTTTGACTTTTAAAACTTCAGAAATTCAAATAAAGCAATGAAACTCTATCAAATTTTAGAAATTCCAATAAAATAATAATTTTATTTATTTTTATTTTGGTAACAGATCTTTGGGGTGTTACAGCAAGAATAACCCGCAGCAGTCAGCCGGCTGGTCTTGATGAGGAGCTTCCCCCTCCTCCGACCATGGCTGAGGTTCTTGCTCAGATCGAGCGGAATCGCATGGATCAGACTCAGATTCTTGAGGTCATCGCAAGGAACACCTCCACTCCCTCCGGTGCCTCGGGATCTGGAGGTGGTGGTCACCCGTCTCGTGGGGGACTTGCGGAGTTCCTCCGTACGCAGCCGCCTACTTTCTCTCGATCTGAGGATCCTCTGGACGCAGATGATTGGCTATGTCCGGTTGAGCGAAAGCTCAACATTGCTCAGTGCCAAGAGCAGCAGCGGGCACTCTTTGCATCCCATCAACTTGAGGGTGCAGCGCTCTCTTGGTGGGAGAACTTTCTCGCCATGCAGCCCGCGGGCCATGTGGTCTCATGGGAGGAGTTCAGGTCTGTTTTCCATCGGGCCCACATCCCCGATGGCCTGATGAAGCTAAAGAAGAAGGAGTTCCTTGCGCTCAAACAGGGGCGCAAGTCTGTGTCGGAGTACTTATACGAGTTTAATCACTTAGCTCGTTATGCTCCGGGTGAGGTGGCCACTGATGAGGCCAAGCAGGAGAAGTTCATGGAGGGCTTGTGTGAGGAGCTGTAGGACAAGCTCTCTATTGTTGACTTTGCTGACTTCCAGGCCTTGGTCGACAAGGCCATCGTCGCCGAGCACAAGGCGAAGGCGCTGGGTGAGTCCCGCAAGCGCAAGTGGAAGGCCCATCGGTCTGCTCAGGCCAGTCTCTCCCGTCCCGTGTTGGGCCTGCACTTGGGGCCCGTTCTTTGGCTTCACCACCGCCGAGGCCATCGGCACCAGCTCCACGTCCCCCGTAGGTCATGTTTCAGCCACGTGCACCTGCGGCTCAGTAGCAGGGTGGCCTCCGCAATCCAGTTGCCGAGGTTACCTGCTTCGCCTGCAACAAGAAGGGCCACTATGCCAACAGTTGCCCTCGAGGATCGAGCGACCGCGTCCTAATGGAGGACGCGGGCAAGGGAATGGTCACCCACCTGACCAGAAGGTGGTCCAGAAGACTCAGGGTGTGGAAAGTGGCCGAGTCAACCACATCTCGGTTGAGGAGGCACAGGAGGCGTCCGACGTTGTGTTGGGTACGCTTCTTGTCAATTATCGTCCTGCTGTAGTATTATTTGATTCAGGAGCATCGCATTCTTTTATTTCGAGATCATTTGCTGCTGCTTGTGACCTTCACTTTGTTCCTTTCGGGATTCCTTTGCTTATTCGCTCTCCGAGTTCGGAAATGAGAGCAGATCAAGAATGCCGGGACGTTCCCATTGATATTGAAGGAGTGGAATTCTTGGTGAACCTCATCCTACTCGACTCGGCGCGCCTGGACGTGATTCTTGACATAGATTGGTTGTCCCAACACTTGGGACGAATCGATTGTGCCAGGAAAAGGGTCTACCTCACCAGCCCCTCAAGCGAGCAGGTTGGGATTTCACCATAGCTGCAAGGGCCACATCTTTGTGCTCTTGAAGCTAAGCCAGCCTTGGAGATTCAGGAGGTGCCCACAGTATGCGACTTTGTGGATGTCTTTCCAGAAGATTTGCTTGGGATGCCTCCGGTTCGAGACCTAGAGTTTGTTATTGAGTTGTTGCCCGGTACCGCTCCAATTTAAAGGCACCGTACCGAATGCCTCCTAATGAGTTGGAGGAGCTGAAGAAGCAGTTAGGTGAGCTTCAAGCAAAGGGATTTATCTGTCCTAGCTCATCTCCTTCGGGTTGTCCAGTTATTTTTGTGAAGAAGAAGGACAAGACCCTGCGTATGTGTGTTGATTACCGTCCACTTAATGAGGTAACGGTGAAAAACAAGTATCTTTGCCCCGCATTGATGATATTTTTGACCAATTGATGCTACTGGGATCATATTTAAAACTACTGTTTACCAGTTTAAAATACATAAATAATTCAATAAATTCGAACAGGCTTATTTACAGTCAAATATTTTTCTTAATGTCAAAATAATTTCTAAAAATTCAACAAAATTTATTTTTGGCCAAGATAGTTTATCTAGGCTTTAATAAAAATACTTACCAGTCTTAATACTAACATTGACTGGTATTTTCTGTTGAAGCTTTAAACAAGTTTTGGATTTTGACTAAAAAGGAAAGTTTTAAATTGTAACAACATATTCAAATTTTTTAAAAAATGAACAGTGATGTTATGAACAGCATCTCATTACTATTCATAAATCATCTTATTACTGTTCCTTAAATCTGGGGCTGTTACATGCGCTGGCTTCACAACGACGCGGCGATGTCGATGACGAGGTCAGCGTGGTCGGAGCGTCTACGGTGGCGCTGGAACCAGAGAAGAAGCGAAGTTTCACCCCCGGCAAGAAACTTCGAATTTAGGGTGCTAGGAGTGAGGAGGATGGTGGTTGGCAGCGCTGACATGCGGTGAGGGAAGTGCTCCCGTAGCCCCTATTTATAGGGCGCGGGCGTGGCTAGGGAGGCGTGGAGAGGATGAAGGTCCGTGCGGAACCTCGGTGTGGATTCGGGGATTTAGGGCGCGGGGATGGAAAGTGAAGGCCGTGTCGGAGGCGGAGGGGATCCCGGGCATAAATGCACGCGACGATTAGGGAAATGCGGCCAGATTTGCCCGGTTTTGGAAAGGTTTTGAAACCCGGCAATGGCGGACGCGGCGCCAGGAAAAGGAAAGCGGCGAGGAAGAAGATGGAAAGGAAGATGATGACTCAGGCGCGTTCGATTTTGATTGAACGGTGGACATGAGTGGGAGCGAAGGAGTAAGTGTGGTGGATGCGCAGCCGTTGGATTTTAATCCAACGGTCGCGATAGATCGAAACGGTGCGAGTGAATAGTAAAGTTACTCATGCACATGAATCTCTGGATCTAGATCTGACGGTGCAAAACCAAAGGGTGCGTTCGGTCGCCCGAACGTTTTATTGAATTCTGGCCGCTGGAATTTAATCCAACGGCTGACAGAGGTCGGTGCGGGTGCGAGTGAGGGAGAGGGAGAGAGGCTGATAGTGGGCCCCGCTGTCAGTGAGAGGGGAAGGCGCGGGTGGAGCAGCTATGTGGGCTGCGCGCGGGGGGGATATGGACTGGGCCAGCTAGGTTTTGGCCCATTGACTGATTGGAGTTTTCTTTTGATTTTCTAATTAATAAAATGCTGATAATTCATTTAGGCTTTGGAAAATAGCAGATTAAGTCCAAAAATTTTGAGAAAATTCATAGAAATTCTCTGGGGCATTTTGGACTTAGATAAAATATTTCCATCTATTATTTGATAATAGATTTTGCAAATAAATTTGTTTAGCTTTAAATTATCCAAGTAAAAGCTTTTAAAAATTTCAGAAAATCCCACAAAAATAATTAAATTTTATTTTCAACTGGAATTTGAAATTTGGGCTGTTACAAACCTACCCCCCTTAAAGGGAATCTCGACCCCAAGATTCAGACTTGGTTAGCAAAAAGATCGGGATAGTTGGTCTTGAGGTCTTCTTCTTTCTCCCATGTAGCTTCACTTTCTGGATAGTGACTCTACTCACCTTGTATGATCTGATGATTCTGCTTCTGGTAACACGTTCCGCGACATCCAGAATTTTAATTGGTCGCTCCACATAGGTGAGATCTTCTTGAAGGTCATAACTCTCCAGGAGGGTGTGGTCTCCGGGCACTCGAAGGCATTTCTTTAACTGTGATACGTGGAAGACATTATGCACTGCTGACAAGGCTGCTGGTAGCTCCAGTTGATAAGCTACTTCTCCACGTCTTGCAAAGATCTTGTATGGCCCGATATATCTGGGTGCGAGTTTTCCTTTCGTCTGGAATCTCCTTACTCCTCTGAGTGGAGTAACTCTGAGATAAACAAAATCTCCTACCTCAAAGTTTAATTCCCTCCGATGGTTATCAGCATAACTCTTCTGTCGAGATTGAGCTACTTTCAGTTCCCGTATAGCCTTCACTTTACTTTTAGCTTCTTTGATCAGCTCAGGTCCAAAGAGCTGATGTTCTCCCACCTGATCCCAAATGAGCAGAGTTCGGTATTTCCTACCATACAAAGCTTCGAATGGAGCCATCTGTAGACTGGCTTGGTATCTATTGTTGTATGAGAACTCTGCGTGTGGCAGATCCTTGTCCCAACCTTTTCCATAATCTAGGGCACAGGCTCGAAGCATATCCTTAAGAACTTGGTTGGTGCGTTTCGTCTGACCACCGGTCTGGGGAAGATAGGCTGTACTGAAGTTGAGTCTGGTCCCCCAAGGCTTCATGCAGGCTCTGCCAAAATCGTGATGTAAACTGGGAACCTTTGTCAGACACGATCTTCTTGGGTACCCCGTGTAGACAGACGATCCTAGCTATGTACAATTGTGCTAACTTGCTGCTCTGGTTGGTGGTCTTGATAGGGATAAAGTGAGCTACTTTAGTCAACCGATCAATTACCACCCAGATGGAGTAATATCCCGATTGGGTCATCGGAAGTCCGGTGATGAAATCCATACCAACTTCTTTCCACTTCCACTCGGGAATTGGTAATGGTTGCAACAGACCAGCGAGTCTTTGATGCTCTGCCTTAACTCGCTGACAAACATCACAACGAGCGACGAATTCAGCAATTTCGCGCTTCATGCTGACCCACCAATATTTTCCCTTTAGGTCCTGGTACATTTTGGTGCTTCCAGGATAAATGGAGTATGGTGATTCATGAGCTTCTTTCAGAATCGACTCTTTTATCTCCTGTTGATTGGGTACACAGATGCGATCTCCAAACCACACTGTTCCTTGCTCATCCTCAGAGAAACCTGGGGCTTTGCCTCTTCTCATATTCTTTTTTTATTTCTTTGATTCTTCATCTTCTAACTGCCTTGCTCTGATCTGACTCTGAAGAGTCGGTTGAACTTCCAATGTGTTCACACAGCCCTGGTTGACAATCTTTCAGTTCAGGTGCTTCAGTTCTTCATACAACTCTGGCTGATTCTTCTGCACCAAGATAGTGTTGCAGTACACCTTTCTACTCAGGGCATCTGCCACCACGTTGGCCTTTGCCCGGGTGATAATGAATTCTGAGGTCGTAATCCTTTATCAACTCCAACCATCTCCTCTGTCGGAGATTGAGTTCCAACTGGGTGAATATGTATTTCAGACTCTTATGATCTGTGAAGATCTCACAGCGGTTACCAATGAGATAATGCCACCAGATCTTCAGAGTATGCACAATTGCTGCTAACTCCAGATCGTGAGTTGGATAATTCCCTTCGTGTGGCCTCAACTGCCTGGAAGCATAAGCCATGACTTTGCCTTCCTACATCAGTACACATCCGAGACCTAGACGAGATGCGTCACAGAAAATCTCAAAGTCCTTGTGGATGTCTGGTAGAACTAACACCCGTGCTGAGACTAACCGCTTCTTCAGTTCCTGGAAACTCTCTTCGCAGGCGTTTGTCCATTCGAACTTCTTTTCTTTCTTCAGGAGTTGGGTCATGGGTCTTGCAAGTTTAGAGAAACCTTCGATGAAGCTGCGGTAATAACCCGCTAGTCCAAGGAAACTTCTCACTTTAGTAACTGATTTGGGTTTTTTCCAGTCTATTACTGCCTTAACTTTGGCAGGGTCTACTGCAATTTCTTCGACGGATACAATATATCCAAGGAATGCCACTTGACTTAGCCAGAATTCACTCTTGCTGAATTTGGCATAAAGCTGGTGTTCCCTGAGTTTGTCCAGGATCATTCTAAGGTGCTTCTCATGTTCTTCTTCATCCTTTGAGTAGATAAGAATGTCGTCGATGAAAACAACCACAAACTTATCCAAAGAATTCCATGAACACTTTGTTCATCATATCCATGAAATAGGCAGGGGCGTTTGTCAGACCGAAGGACATTACTGTAAACTCGTACAGTCCATATCTGGTGGTGAAGGCGGTCTTTGGAATATCTTCCGGTCTGATCTTCAGTTGATGATAACCGGATCTCAGATCAATCTTCGAGAAGACACTTGCTCCCTTCAGCTGATCGAACAGATCATTAATCCTGGGTAACGGGTATTTGTTCTTGATTGTCACCTCATTGAGTGATCTATAATCAATGCACATCCTCATACTATTGTCTTTCTTCTTGACAAATAGTACTAGTGCTCCCCAAGGTGAAGAACTGGGTCGAATGTACCCTTTGCTTTGCAATTCTTCAATTTGTTTCTTTAGCCCTACTAACTCATTGGCTGGCATTCTATAGGGGCGCTTTGAGATTGGAGCTGTCCCGGGGACTAGATCGATTAGAAACATTATGTCCCTATCTGGTGGCATGCCGGGTAAATCATCCGGAAAGACATCGTGATATGGTCCAACTATCCTCTATTAATTTTACTGTGTGTTTCAGTCATCTCAAGTGCACAAGAGGAGGTGGAGCGCATGGGGCCTGGACCTGTGCAGATGCGCACGCATGCGCAAGGGGAGGTCGTGCATGGTGTTGCACGTGATCATGTGCAGTGCTTGCATGGGACTCGTGCATGTGTGACGTGCATGGAGCCCAAGAAGGAAGCCGAGCTAGATCAGTATTCGCTCGCTTCCAAACAAACTTACGTGCATGTACGTTTAAAAGGAATTCTTATCTCAAGGAACTTTCTATCTACAAGCACAACATGATCGATCAACCACCATCGGCAAGAATCGTTTGGGAGATAGGGTGCATACCAATGGATGGACCTGTATGCATCTAACACACAGGACCCACCATGGTGCACCGTATTATTTCTAAACGGTATTGATTGATTAAGATATGATTTCCTAGTTTGTTTCTTAGGAGAGTCCGTACAGGACTTTAGGTGAGTCTAGTTTGGTTAGCATTATGTGTGCGTGTGTTAGGGGCTATAAAAGCTACGGTATGCTGCATGTAAGAGTTAAGTTTTGAGTTATGAAATAAAACACGTGTGCGTGTTGGCCTTCGGCCGTTAGGGTTTATCCCTGTTCTTGGTGTGTTCTTGTGAATTCCAATCTCGGATTTCATCGTGGCGTGGTGGTTTCTAGCTGTGGTGCTAGGAGTTGCTCGTTGGATATTTGATCCCTATTTCTCGTTCGTGTACTGTGGTGTGCGCGGGCGTGAGATTTATTTATCCAGGTGCGGATTGTTGTTTCAAAATACTGTTCACATGCAAGATACTGTTCATGCGCATGGTACTGTTCATGTGCATGGTACTGTTCATCCAACGCTAAAAGAAGAAGACGACGCACTACTTATCTTCGAGTTCCACCGTGAAAGATCGGGCAACCCACGGATTTAATCTCATCTCGAGGTTGATCCGCATCAGATGGTATCAGAGCACCAAGTTGTTCACGGTGCTGAAAGTTACGACTTGGATCGTCGAGATCCTTTCCGCGATTGGTCACCGCGACGCCGTCGGATCAAGTGAAGTCGTTGTCTTATGTCTTGACGTGGAGAAGGGTTGATGATTTATTTGGTCGCCGATTGATCTACATCAAGATTGTCGCCGATCGAACCGCCCATCTATCGCTTGTCTTCTTTGGTTCAATCCAACGTCGGCGTTATCAAGTCCTTTACGATCGCTGGCGAATATTTAATTCGGTTTGCTCCAATCTCATTGATTATACCGAATTCTTTCTCGCTAATCTTTACCGCCGTGAGATCATGCTCGTATTGTTGCCTCGGTTGGTAATCAAAAGTTTGATAGCCGCTGCTCACATTGCTTTGTTTGGAGGCGCATAGTTCTTGTGTCATCCGTCTCTGCTTGTGCGTGAGAGGAGTTGGCATCATACGTAAATTTTCTAGTACCGTTGGTCGGACGAAAGTGACGCTGGAACCGTTGGTCTTGATTGTTGCCGGGAATTGACTCAAGAGTCTTCTTTGGAGGTACAGGATCGAGTGGATCGCTGCTATTCGTTGATTGAAGTAGTTCGTGTCTTCGATCGGTTGATTAAAGTAGTTGGTGCTTTCAAAACCAAACTCAATTGTTTATTACCTCTCAACAGACCATTAATTACTTGGTGTTGGCTGCTGTACTCACGTTGATTAAAGAAAAGAAGTCACATAATAGCTTTTTCGGTTGGAAGATATATTGTCGCTCCAACCGATATATATTGTCTTCTTGCTATTTCGGTAGAATTTGGAGTTTTGGTGCCGCTATGGCATCTTCTGAGGAGAGTTTCAAGAAGTTGAGTTGCAGCGTGCTCGTATGAAGAGAAAGGCTACGGTGTGGATTGGACTTTTCACTCTCCGCAAAGTGAGGGAGATAGTTTGTGACATGTCGATTGACCGTGAGAGTTCGATTACGCCTTGCTAGTACCGAACTAGTTGAGAAGTCGGGTTGTCAATGATATCGCATCCGCAACCTTATATCTTGAAGTGCTATTCGCATGCTCAAGATCACGAACCAAGTCAAGGTACTGCTTTCATTGGGAAAATTCTCTTGCGAGGTTTTGTGTGATGTTATACCATCGCTATGGTTTCGTGTCATCTATTATTGGGAGGACCGTGGTGCGAGCAACAAGGTGCGATTACGCACTGGAGCACCTGTGGTTGTACCTTTACATCTAAGGGTACACCGATCCGCTTGCTTCCCATAGACGTCCAGCTTGATTCAAGGTGATTACAAGAAGAAGTCATTAGAAAGGAAGGGACGGGAAGAAGTGAAGAAAAAGGAGGCCAAGTCGTTGAAAATTTTTCACCCTGTGCAAACTACAGAAGATGGTGAAAGACCAACTCGAACCGAGGACGGTTTCGCTTGAAGGAGGGAGGATGATATGGTCCAACTATCCTCTATTAATTTTACGTGTGTTTCACCATCTCAAGTGCACAAGAGGAGGTGGAGCGCATGGGGCCCGGACTGTGCAGATGCGCACGCATGCGCAAGGGGAGGTCGTGCATGGTGTTGCACGTGATCATGTGCAAGGCTTGCATGGGACTCGTGCATGTGTGCCGTGCATGGAGCCCAAGAAGGAAGCCGAGCTAGATCAGTATTCGCCTGTTTCCAAACAAACTTACGTGCATGTACGCTTAAAAGGAATTCTTATCTCAAGGAACTTTCTATCTACAAGCACAACATGATCGATCAACCACCATCAAGAAGAATCGTTTGGGAGATAGGGTGCATACCAATGGATGGACCGTATGCATCTAACACAGGACCCACCATGGTGCACCGTATTATTTCTAAACGGTATTGATTGATTAAGATATGATTTCCTAGTTTGTTTCTTAGAGAGTCCGCATGTGACTTTAGGTGAGTCTAGTTTGGTTAGCATTATGTGTGCGTGTGTTAGGGGCTATAAAAGCTACGGTATGCTGCATGTAAGAGTTAAGTTTTGAGTTATGAAATAAAACACGTGTGCGTGTTGGCCTTCGGCCGTTAGGGTTTATCCCTGTTCTTGGTGTGTTCTTGTGAATTCCAATCTCGGATTTCATCGTGGCGTGGTGGTTTCTAGCTGTGGTGCTAGGAGTTGCTCGTTGGATATTTGATCCCTATTTCTCGTTCGTGTACTGTGGTGTGCGCGGGCGTGAGATTTATTTATCCAGGTGCGGATTGTTGTTTCAAAATACTGTTCACATGCAAGATACTGTTCATGTGCATGGTACTGTTCATGTGCATGGTACTGTTCATCCAACGCTAAAAGAAGAAGACGACGCACTACTGATCTTCGAGTTCCACCGTGAAAGATCGGGCAACCCACGGATTTAATCTCATCTCGAGGTTGATCCGCATCACATCGGGGTACTCCCGCACCACGGGTATGTCTTCAAGTTTTACTTCCTTCAAGCTGGTGAGGATGGAACTTCCTCCTGTGCGGGTCTTGGGCTTGAATTCGACTGAAATTCCCTGCTCATTGGTGAGGGTGATAGACCTGTTGGCACAGTCTATTTGTCTATGGTTTTTGTCTAGCCAGCCCATTCCAAGAATTACATCTAGCCCTTGGGAATGTAGGACTATTAAGTCTGCCAGGAAAGATACTCCTGATATTTCCAGGGTAAGATTTGGGCACAGGGATCTGGTTCCCATTTCTGAGCCTGAGGAATGGATTATCATAGGGGTGGCTAGGGAGGATATAGGTAACCCATATTTTCCCACAAACTCATTTGACACGAAAGAATGTGAAGCTCCAGAATCAAATAGGACAGATGCTGATATCGAATTAACAAGAAACGCATCGAGAACCACATCTGGTGCTGCCTGGGCTTCCTCCGTAGTGACATGGTTCACCCGTCCCTTGGTGAACTGGCCTGTTGGTCTTGTGGTGCCGTCGGTGGCTGGAACTCCTGAGGTCGGCTTGGCTGGGGTCACACCTTGCTGCTTCTTCGGGCATTTGTTGGCATAATGCCCTGTCTCGTTACAGTGGAAGCAAGTAACTCCTAAAGCCGAGGAGGTGGAGTGCTTCTGCTGAAACTGCCCTCTAGATGAGGTGTTGCAGAAGTTGGAGGTGTTGGAGCGCTGTAGCGGTGTTGGGTTCCTGGACGTGGAAGATTGGAATTTCCCACGTTGCGGTGGCTGCGGTGTGGTGAGGCGAGGCTTGGGAAGTCCTCCCGCGTTGAACCTCTGAGCAGCCATTCTCCGCTTGCGGTTCTCCATCTCCAGATGCTTGGCCTCCTGACAGATTGCCTTGTCCGCCAACTGCTGGAAGTCAGTGAAATTCTAGGAGATCAGCTGGACAGAGATGTCATCATTTAGCCCTTCCAGAAACCTCTCCTGTCAATCCTCATCCCTGGCTACGTCGGCTAGGGCGTAGCGGGGAAGTTGGTTGAATCGGTGCAGATATTCATTCACCGTGCGGTTGCCTTGACGGAGTGCGTGGAACTCCTTCTTCTTCAAAGTCATCATTCCCGCCGGGATGTGTGCGTGGCGGAAAGCTCGCACAAAGTCGGCCCATGTGATGGATTGAGCATCGGCATGGGAGATACAATAGTTATCCCACCATTCCGATGCAGGACCATTAAGCTTGTGAGAGGCAAACATAACTCTCTCACGATCGGTGCACTGAGCGATGTCTAGCTTTTTCTCAATGGCTCGAAGCCAATCATCAGCGTCCATTGGCTCCGTACTGCTTGAATAGGTCGGCGGACGCATCCTCATGAACTCTAACATGTTCATCCTCGGGTTGTGCGGGGGTGGGGCCTGAGCTGCTACTGCTGCGGTGGCGGCTTGAACATTCTGGGCGTTGTGTAGAGATTGGGCGAGAAGGTCGATCAAGTGGGTTTGATTCACCATCATTTGACGCCAGTCGGGTCCTTCTGCTGGTGGTGGTGGTGGTTGCGGGATGTGATTATCGTGATAATCCGCCTAATCATTCCCTTGGCCACTGGCACTGCCGCTGCCTATCCTGCGGGTATTCACCATCTGCCAGATCCTCCAAAGATTTAGAAAAGATAGAAAGAACGCTCTAAGGGGGATAAATCTAAAATAGCCCAAGAACAAATAAACACGCAACAAAAACCAAAATTTCAAAATAGTCCTTTTATTCATTTATTTTATTAAGTGATTATGGCTATCACAAAGGGACTTGATAGCTCATAATTCGCAACTAAGGTACGGACTAAAGGAAAACAGCTATGGGGTACTAGGGGTGTAATCTATCTCGCTAGAGCTGGCCTCTCCTGCCTTGTAGCTAGCCAACTCTTCTTCTGCTGCTTTCAGCCTTGCTTCCGCATACTCCAAGCTATCCTGGGCGGTACACAAGTCCTCCAAAGTGTTCCCATAGGCATAGTCCAATGCCTTCACCAGGTCCACCTGGTGCGTCAGCTCAGGAGAATCCTCTTCTCTGGTGGAGCGGAAGATGCTGTCGAGTCTGGTCGGGAGATGCATCGGGTAGTAATGGAACTTGGTGCCATTGAGATAGCGGTCGTAGATGTGATGAAGACGACGGACTGCCTCTCTTGCTGCATCCTAGATGCCATCGGCGAAGGTGTCGCGTCTGATCGGAGCGTGGAAGATGTGGAAGACCGTGTTGGGCGAGAGGTCGGAGTAGATCAGCACTTCCACCCTCCAAAGACGTCTTTCTCCTATTTTGTACTTATAACCTTGAAATGTTGGCCTCTTCTTGTACTCCAGATGTTGCATCATCTCCTAAAGAAGCTCGGCCCAGTGTCCAGCAAGAACTCCGTGAGAGGTAGCATCCGGTATCTCAGCCATCTACAATTTTTGTGAACGAGATGAGTCAGTAACCATTTTAAATAGAAGAGTTGAGAGAGGACTCCGGACAGACTCAAATTAGTTTTAGTTTTTGGAAATAAGTCCTTAGGGATATTCTAAGGCCACGACCTACAGTCGATATGGCTCTGATACCACTTTTGTCGAACCCAGGAGCGAAGGATCCCGAATTCTCTGTGTTCATGCACTAGTCCAGGATTTCTAGTGTACACAGTCAAACAAAAGTGATAGCACAAACATATCTCGCATTTATTATTAATAACTCAGAGTTTATTACAAAAGGGGCCGGAGGCCAAATAGATAAATAACACAGCAGAAAGCAAAATAGTAGTAGACCACACGACTTGCCACAGGCAATCGTCTGGGGGCGTAGGCCTAGTCGTCAAGATCCTCACCGTCCTAATAGAGGTCTTCTCCTGAATAAAGATTATTCAGCAAGAGTAAGCACAACTTCCGTGCTTGCAAGTTACACCCAATATTGAAAGGTAATGCATGCATAAGGTAAACAAATGATATTGGCAGGGTTCATTTTGCATTAACAACATTTTCAAGTTAAATACTCATAGTAAGTTCTAAGGCCAGTTTTTATACTATAACTAAAAATCGGTGTTTAAAATGACAGTTTCATAGTGGATAACCTCCAATGATTGAATGGTGAAGGATACCCTCCTATCACTTGGCTAACCGCCCAATTTTTAACATAGGATTAACCATCCTGATATCATTTGTTGAAATCATCTTATAAACCAAAACAAAGTCTAACTTAGAGTGGCTTTGCTAGCATGTCCATGACCGCGGACGCGGCTATTCGAATAGATTCTACTCTGCAGAGTTTGTACAGCTTTACCCACACGAGATAATTTGCTTTTAATGTCGGCCAATGCACGCTTCCGAAGGCATGTGACTAAACAATTATCATGATGCCTTTGCAATGCAATGTCTTAATGTATTTATGCCCGCTAAGGTTTCACTACCATTGGACTAACCATCCTCCGGGAGCCCCCTCTTGAGCCAGGTGGGACTATTGTCTAACCGACGCCCACACATACAACATAGCACAAATAACACTAAGACGCCACAAATTATTTAGCCAAATCTGTCACATTCCAGACATGTGGTGGTACGGTAAGGCGTAGCAAAATACGCTCAAAGACCGGTCCTTAACTGACTCGGGCGACTTCCAATTAAAACCCTAGGCCTTAACCCTAACCAGATTAGGCCCGTGCATAAACCTGCACCCACCATTCAGCCAATTCGCCCAAGTCCAAACCCATTTTTGATTTTATTTAGAGTAAAACCCTCTTTATAAACCTTTTGTAGTAAGACAATACCACGATACCAAATTTGGATCAAGTTTGTAAAAGATTTGGCTAAACCTTCCCAAATTCATAAGTGTGATCTAAGCATGGCTAAGCATATGATTAATTTTAGTAGTATTTTACCTAAGGGTGACAAGATATTCATATTCAACACTCAAATTGGCCATACAATGAAGATTGGAATAACTATATACAAAAACAGGCATTCAAACAATTGTATAAACATATGCATGCAATAGTAATTTGAAAACAGAATTAAATACTTTATAATACTGGGAACAACATGATCAATGGTATAACTTTCCTTCGTTAACGTCCTGAAAATCTAGGTCTTCAGGATGGTCAAACTCTCCGGAGTCGTCGAAGTCTATTCGCGAAAATACGACAAATTCAATTCAAATTCAAATAAATTCAAAAATACAACTCAAATTAACTCCAAATTTAAATATTTTGGTTTACTTAGCTAGATTATAATTTTATACATTTTTTGCAACTTGAATCACCCAATTTGGAGTTCAGATGCAAAAGATATGAATTTTTAAAGTTTTAAACCTAAATCTACAATTTAAATGAATTTTCCAAATTATTTTTCTAAAGGAAAATCTATTTACTGCGCAATACTGACGTCAGCGAGGGATTTTCGGAATTTAAAGGAATTAAAACAATTCCCTGACATATGGGCCCCACGTGTCATAGCCACGGTTTATGTGGAGCAGGCCCACAGGCTCGAGGCTTGGGAGGGAGGTGCTGACACAGCTGAGGTGGCTGCCACGTGGGCAGCCACGTGGGTTTTGACACCGAGGTGGCGCTGACCCGGCGCTTGCGTGGCAAGGCCATGTAGACCCAGCGAGCGGCGGTGCTACGGGCGCAGGCTTGCCGGCGTTTCACGCCACGGCGAGCCGAATGGAGGTGCTCAACGGAAAGCCGGTGTGACACTGAGTCTAGGACGCTACCTTGCGGCGGAGGAGCGTGAAGAAGTCGCCGGCAACAAGCTAAAGAGCGGCGGCGAGGTTCGGTCGTCGATGAAGTTAGCGGTCACGAGGTCCTCCGACGAAGTGAGTGGGTGCGCTGGCTTCATAACGACAGGACGATGTCGATGATGAGGTCGGCGTGGTCGGGGCGTCTACGGTGGCGCCGGAACCGGAGAAGAAGCGAAGTTTCACCCCCGGCGAGAAACTTCAAATTTAATGCGCTAGGAGCGAGGAGGAGGACGGTGGTTGGCGGCGCTGAGATGCGGTGAGGGAGGCGCTCCTGTAGCCCCTATTTATAGGCCATGGGCGTGGCTAGGGAGGCGTGGAGAGCACGAAGGTCTCTGCGGAACCTCGGCGACGATTAGGGAGATGCGGCAAGATTTGCCCGGTTTTGGAAAGGTTTTGAAACCCGGCAATGGCGGATCTTGCGCGAGGAAAAGGAAAGCGGCGAGGAAGAAGATGGAAAGGAAGACGATGACTCAGGCGCGTTCGATTTTGATCGAACGGTGGGAGCGAAGGGGTAAGTGCGGTGGATGCGCAGCCGTTGGATTTTAATCCAACGGTCGCGATAGATCGAAACGGTGCGAGCGAATAGTAAAGTCACTGATGCACATGAACCGCTGGATCTAGATCTGACGGTGCAAAACCAAAGGGAGCGTTCGGTCGCCCGAGCGTTTCATTGAATTCTAGCTGTTGGATTTTAATCCAACGGCTGACAGAGGTCGGTGCGGCGCGAATGAGAGAGAGAGAGAGAGAGGCTGACAGTGGGCCCCCGCTGTCAGTGAGATGGGGTGGCGTGGGTGGAGCAGCTACGTGGGCTGGACGCGCGTCCGGCTAGGTTTCGGCCCATTGACTGATTGGAGTTTTCTTTTGATTTTCTAATTAATTAAATGCTGATAATTCATTTAGGCTTTGGAAAATAACAGATTAAGTCCAAAAATTTTGAGAAAATTCACATAAATTCTCTAGGGCATTTTGGACTTAGATAAAATATTTTCATCTATTATTTGGTAATAGATTTTGCAAATAAATTTGTTTAGCTTTAAATTATCGAAGTAAAAGCTTTTAAAAATTTCATAAAATCCCACAAAAATAATTAAATTTTATTTTCAACTGGAATTTGAAATTTGGGCTGTTAAAGGTACCATCTGTTTCATCTTATCCTTAGCATGCAAAGCTTCATAAACTTCATTAAGTGTGAGAGTATCTCTACTATATAATATGGTATCTCTGAAATTTGAAAATGAACTAGGCAGGGAACACAAAAGAATAAGACCCAAGTCCTCATCCTCATATTTTACCTCCATCGACTCTAGGTGAGCAACAATCTCCTTAAACGCTAAAAGATGATCAAGCACAAATTCTCCTTCTTGTAATTTGTGAGAGTACAACTTCTGCTTGAGATGCATCTTACTGGTGAGATCTTTTGTCATGCAAATTTTTTCTAGCTCAGCCATAATGCAGCATCTGTCTTCTCCTTCAAAACATCCTGCAAAATATTATTTGATAGATGAAGGTGAATCTGAGATAAAGCCTTACGGTCTTTACGTTTGTTATCTGCGATCCATGCTGTAGATTGTTTCGCAAAACCTTCTAATGCATCATCCAAATCCATCTGTGCCAACACAGCCCTCATCTTGACTTGCCACAGCGAAAATCTTGTGTCTCGGTCTAGGAGTGGAAGATCATACTTCAAAGTCGTCATGAAGAATAAAACCTAAAAATTGCTGGTACTGATCTGTGTAAACTTAGCAAAAATCACGACAACACTTTCTGTATACATGAATCAAAGATTTTCCAATCCCTGGTACTCTTTCCCGTGTGGACGTAGCAAAGAAAAAAAAACTCCAAAACTACCAAAACCAAGCACCTCACGTGCACCAACAGGACCTAGCTTGGTGATTTAATTAAAGAAAGATTTTTCCTTGGAGATTGTGCTGCTGGATTGCTTTCGGTTTTGGTCTGCTCTGATTTCGGTTTTGGGACATGTGCTGTGTATAAGGCTACTCCCAATGGGTAGTTTCTTACTGCAGTTTCTTATTGCATGAAAGGCATTTAGATACCACCTTTCCAATGTATAGTATCTTAAAGTGTTGTATCTTAGACCTTTGATATAGAGTATTTACTAGTATTTTTAGCTAGGAAACTGTGTATGAGTGGTATCTAAATAAGATACCAATCCGCTCTCTCTCTCTTCCTTAATTGCAGTGCCACATCAGATTTTTATCTACGTGGCAGTTTTAGGAAACTTGCCAAGGTGGAGCATTGGGAGCAGCCTAAAGAGCCGATGAAACCTTAGTGTAGATGACGCGCCGACTCCGAGGACGCACCGAAGAAAACGCGAGGAGGACGCGAGAGTTGCTGGCGCCGCGAGGGCCGACGCGACGAAGGACACGCGCTGGACCGAAAAACCTTGCTGGCGCCGCTGTCCGCTGGACCTGCTGTGGGCGATGCACCGCGCGGATCAAGGCGAGGGCGCATGCGTAAGACGGCGGCGTCGAACGGATCTGTTATTTTTTCTCTCTCGTATCTCTAAACCCTAATTTCCTGTGATACCACTTGTTAGAAATAATACACGGATGAATAAAGACAAGAGACACAAATTTTACGTGAAAAACCCTTGCGGAAAAAAACCACGGACACCAAACGACGATGATCACTATATAAGGAGTGTTTACAAAACGTCGAGGATTACAATGAGGTGTTATGCGTCTAACGTCAACACTACTACAGCAGAGCACTGTAGGGGCGGCTGGTGAGCCTCTGTAGAGGCGGCTCGGCCAGCCGCCCCTACCCAACCGTCGCCACAAATCAGAGATTTGTAGGGGCGGTTTCTGAACCGCCCCTACAAATCTTATTTGTAGAGGCGGTTGGTTTCTAGAGCCGCCCCTACAAATTGTTTTGTAGAGGCGGCTTGTAATCCACCGCTCTACAAATTAGATTTGTAAGGGCGCTTAGATGACCACCCTCTGTAATTTTCTGCGTGGAGCGGCTTGCAACTCTGACACGCCCCTACAACTGCTTTTCCGCCAAAAAAAAATTCAAATTCTCAAACCACGGTACATATATCAAACCATGCATGATATATATATATATATATATATATATATATATATATATATTGAAGACATGATATTAACAAGTTCAACGAGACATTATATTCACATCCACGCAACATCATGTTTATAATTTATCATTAGAAACACTTGTAGCATAAAGTGCGATAACATTACATACACATTGTTCTCAATGTCCTAAATGCATTCCTTCCCACTCACGAAGGAACTCGTACTCGAGGCGACGTCCTAGCATAGGCGTGTCGTCATGGTATGTACCTCGGCGTGTATAATAGCATCCATTATGAAGTTGCAAATGTCCCCGACGAGCTCCAGGAGGCTATCATCGTTGAGTGGTTTTCTACAAATTCCTATCTCATCTTTCCACTACAAGACAATTTTAAGTTTAGTATTTCATAACATATGCGTGTGTTATACGACGAGTGAATTAGTTATAACATACCATAAAGGGTGTCTCCAGTAAGCACCGGTGACACTCATGTAAGTGCATACGTAATATCCACAATGCAAACTCCCGGACTTCGCTTGTGGCATCGTGAGTTTCGCATATAAAACGTCAATGCTTGTGGCGGCAACGTAATGTAAGTACTAAAGTAAGTTGCACTTACCGCCATCTTGTTTTGACATATAGGTCACCCTTCCTCTCTCGGATCATGCACCCTTTGAGTTTGTTGACGTAGTACCTGTACGCTCTGCTCGAATGAATTTAACAAAAGCAAGTTAGTTAGTATTGAAAAGTCAAAAGCGATGAGGATGGTTGATAAGTATACGTCTTAAGAATGCTTATGAAATCTTTGTAAAGCGACTCGTCATAATCAAGTGGATCCATGACCCACGCCATGCCTAGCTTGAGGTCGATAACTACACAAATCCAATGCTTGCTGCATGAATTTAATCATAGGAATAGATAAGCTCGTTTGCATCGAACAAAATAATATGGCTCATTAAAGATTGAAGGATATAGTTAAACTTACTTGAAGTTGTAGGGTAGAAATATATAGGATTTGTCTTGCATTCGAGAAAGCTCTCGAAATATACGCCGCAACCTTATAGCACTCCTTCCTAATTTTTCATTCCGTATTTTATCTTTCTCCTCAACGGTCTATCCACGGGCCAGCTCCTTGTGGTCCAGTCCCACTTGTCGGGAAATTAAACATCATCTGGCCTATTAATTGAGGGTCCAAGTACCCTGCTTGGTCTTTGCTAGGAAGTTTATTTGAAATGTGCACTTGCATTCTACAAATCATAGCGCGGGTTAGTTAGTTATAACAAAATCTAAAGATTACAATCATATCAATGCAATAGGAGTAGGACTTACAGGCACCACACGCGAATGAGATTGGTTTCCATTTCTCCGAGGTGAAAGATAGTATGGATGTCATCAAAGTCAAAGGCAATTTGTCCTTTTGGGCCTCCAAATGTCATGGGTGGGAACCTTGCCTCTATGAGATTTACCTTCGTTGGGATAGCACGCAAGTACCAATCATGAAACCTTTTCATTCCAATTGGTAGGTACTGGATCACCCGATTTGGAAGGAAACACTTGCCTCTTTCATATTTTTGCGGGCAATTCTTTGACCATGTGATGCATTCAACATTTACGTACTTGCAAGTAACCTGGTTGGTTTTGGTTGGTGCCTGCCCTTGCACTTGTTTCGCTTGTCGTGACCGCCTTCTCGATCTTGGCGCTTGGTTCTCCGGCTTGAACATATCATGGCCATACCACCTTTCCACCCCACGACATCTGTCATCGGCACATAAGCTGACCTTATCTTGATTGGATGCTTTTTTCGAATTTCTGGCTCGTTGTGGGCACCTTCGGGTGCATCAACTTGTTCCGCATGCTCTTCATGCTGTTGCGCCTCTTGTTGTTCATGTGTCGGCTCTACACATCCTCCAGGAGGCGGTGAAGACGGTGGCATATCATGAGGCACGTCATCGCGAGGTGGCGGTGTCTGCATCTCAGGCAATTGTTGGTCATGATGTGGTGTCTGTATCTCCCCCTCCTCAACTCCCTCCAAACGTAACGGTGTCTGCACAGGCGATGTAATCGTAGTCAATATGATGTCTCGCTTGTGCCAGAGGACGAACTGGTTCACTACTTCTCCGAGTATTTGGAGTCCCTCAGGAGTTGGAAAGTCTATCCTCCACTGGCTGAATTCGGACTTCACGGTCTGAATCTCGACCCTAGTGTAGTCCGGCGGGATCCGATTAGTGTGATAAGTGCCTCCTGGAGGATGTGCCTCACCCGTTGCCACCTCAATCATATTTGATTGCCTGCCCATGAGAACAACCAAAGTGCAAGGAGTAGGTTCCCGTATGCGATCGACGGCGGTTGTGGCTGCAGTGGAACCTTGGCTGCTGCGAACTTCCAGTTGTCCCGGTGGTGGCATTACAGTTCGTGCCTCCGTTGATGCCCTTGCTCTGCGCAACGCCTTACGCAACTAGAGCCTTTACTTGGACCTCAAGGTTAGCCTCTCGGTCTCTATCATGTTTCTTGTACATGTGCCTATCCTCTTCAAATCCCTCCTTCCATATCACTCTTTCCCTAGCCCCCGACACGGCTGTGTGCTCGGGTTTCCCAAGGCAAGGCTAAGCTCATCCCTCTCTCTGGAAGGCTTAAATAAGCCCTTCTCATTTGTTCACCATAGTTCAAGATCTTTGATACTGTCTCTTGATCTCAAACTTACTAAACTTAAGCGCCTTGGATGCTTTTTTATTCCTCGAAAGGATCCAGCCCTTGTGCGCTTTGAAACCCCGCAAGTTGTATGTCCCACCGATGGCATCTTCCTCTATCTTCCTAAATTGCTCTTCCTTTCCATAGTACCCACCGGTCCTAGATGATGGTGGTGCACGTTCTTCTTCGCCTCGATTGTTCACGGCACCGAGGCCAATGCTTCATTGAAGTCTTCGAGCCACAAACCGCTCCCATTGTCCAGAGTTATGTTGCCAAACTCCTTGAAGGGAGTTAATCCTCTTGGACATATTTGACGTTGAGGGACGACTTCCAACCTCTCCATGACTCTCCAATCGCTTCATAGCGTGACGGCGTACCATTTCCTCGGTTCCGCGGGAATCTAAAACCCAGTCATCGCCTTATCCCATAAGACTTTCTTTGTATCACCGGTACTTCTTTCCAAGTTGGGATTGCGGGTTCAACTCATCTCTTACCGCCCCAATTGCGTTACGCCACTTAGCTCTGAGATGTTTTGGCTCAAGTGGCTCCCCTAGCCTCCCGACCTCTCTTATCACATATACTGTGTCCTTTGGATATATGTTAGCACTTCTTTTCCCTCGTCCCCTCTTTGCCTGGCTGCCCGAGTTTGTGGCTTCGGGTTGTGGAGCCGAGGCGCCATCAGTGTCCTCTGCTACTTCTTGCCTCTGTGGCTCTGTGGCTCTTGCCTCTGCTCCAGCTTCCTCTGCTACTTCTTGTGCGCGAGATGTCGCCGACGTCGTAGAGTTCGAGAAGGGGCCTATTAGGTCGAAGTGTTAGTAATGATAACACGATCTTATATACAAGCATAATGTATGAAATAAGGCTTTATCCCTACCTCCTCGTTCGGATCAAAATCCCTGTCCAACTCCTCTTCGGTTGGCCTCTGTCTGTTACCAGGTGGGAAAGGATCCTCCGGACTTACATATCCCTCTTCTTCATCCTCGTCAGCGTCTTCATCATTAGCCTCCTCATGGTCCCCATCTAATAACATTTGTAGATCATCGTCTAGCTCCTGGTTGAACTGCTCCTCGCAAGCAACTCGTTGTTCGTCTTCAAAGATTGGCACTTGTTCGGGGCCTCGGGTTGTGTCGTCTGTTGTCCCCGTCATTTTGTGCTTTGTTCTAATAGATGCAACAAATACAGATAAACAATACTATTACTCATCCTCTAATAGAGCAATGTAGTAGTAGTAGGGAAGAGAGATGAGAGTAGTACAAGTAGAACATATGCACTCCAATGAGAATTGACATGATCATTAAAACAGAAACTCGGTTTGAGAGCATAAGAGGCGTTACAACATCTAACCAGCTATTAGTCATCATGAAATGGGTCCTACTACCTCACAAGGGGCCATACCCAATAGATGAGTACATGGTTATAGGTACAACATCACGCATAATTGTTCCCGCCTAACAATGTAAAAGATGAGCACTGCCAACATTAAAGACTGACCATGCAAACAAGAAATAGCCAAGATTTTTGCAACGACAATGCAAAGAGCTTTCGCAAAAACTCTGTCATCTTCACAACGGTTGAACTCTAAGTAGGAAGACTCGCCTCTTGTTTTGACTGGAAGCTTTTGTAGCAAAGATTCTGCTAAAACCAGTGACTTGAGCATGGCATTGAGCCCAGGTTGCAAAGACCCCCGTCTGTCGTCCTCGGTATACAACATACCAAGCCATGTGCCCCTTTAAACAACACATAAAACCATGTTTCTATATCACAATCATGATTTCACCCGAATTAACAAATCCTTATTACCTCCTAATAAGTTTTTATGTAAGCCTGTATACTAGCCGCACTATACCAAGATCGCCTAAATTTGAGCTTGATCTACAGAAATATTCTTGGCGAGGACTTGGGTCCACTTAGCACGAAGGAGCTTGAGCAACTTGAGAACCAAATTGAGACATCCCTCAAGCATATCAGGTCGACAAAGGTATAATCAAGTTGATCATATTTTCATATATCCTTTATGCCCTTGATGCTTTAATTGATGAGTTCTAGGATACATGCTATAATTGAATAAATCACATTTAATCGCCTTTAAAAATCAAAGACCAAGTTAGAAAGGTCCATTTTTCACGATTACGGGCTTATGTAGCACAAGAAAATAAAATGTAAACAAAAGAAGTAAAATGTGTCAAGCTAAAAGTTGTAATAAACGCGCACCACTACCATGCCTAAGCTAACAAAACATACCAATAACAAGTGAAATTTAGCTCCAAATACACATTTCTAATGAATTTTTTCCTTCTCTTTATTGATCTTCGATTTCTGTCCAAACTATCCAACAAGAGGCATAAATCATTTCACAACTATAAATTAGCACTAGCCAAATTTTGTTATCCTACAAAGACATACAAATTTCATTCTTGATAGAATCAAAGCCGCTTTATATTTATTTGCAACAATAAGAACCGAAATGACAATATCAACCTTTAAAATCAAGCTTTACACCTCAAATTGAAGTTTTATCACATGTTTATGTATTCAAAGATGCATGCTATAATACAACCAAAGTCCGTGACAATGTCCAAAATGACAAGCTAACTCCAAAGAAGCATCACATTGCATGCTCAAACATGTCTAGCTAGCTTAAAGCCTTAAATGGGCTAGCATTTAAACAATTTTAGCAACATCGACTCTACAACACAAATAAGTATTTGAGTAGCAAATAATTAACACATCGTAACGCATCCGCCTACTCTAGAACAAATAATCCTCTCAAGGTGCTTCCTTATCGCCATTGCTTTCTTAATCGTGAAGTACAGGTCCTCCGGGATCTCAGCGCCACCCTACTCACCAACACACAACCATCCACACATCAACGTGACTCTACCGCTGCGTATAGATAACACAGAGGAGTTCATAGGAGTTCCGTATAGATAACACAGAGGAGTTCGCATCGGCGTCGGAGAGGAGCACAGCGCGTCGAGAGGGGAGAGGAGCACCGTCGCTTCCACTTGCGCGCGCCGTCCGCTTCCACTTGCGCAAACCCTAATGGCGGGTTCCACTCACGTGTGCTTGGCGGCGGCCGCGGCGCGGTGGTACGCGACGACGGCGTCCTCCACGGGAGTAACCGCCCGCCACGCGCCCGTCGCTTCCACTTGCGCAAACCCTAACGGCGGCGGCGGGGGGAAAAAATTTGGTGTTGTGCGCCCAATGACTTAGCCGATTTCGGCCTCGCCCGCGCCCTCCAGCTTATATAGGAGGGCGATTTGTAGGGGCGGTTGAGATTACAAGCCGCCCCTAAAAATAGATTTGTAGGGGCGGTTCCTGAACCACCGCCTACAAATAATTTACAAATTCGGTCCCGCGACGGTTGGATCGAATCCAACGGTACGAGAATCACAGGCAATCGGCGATCAATGCTCCAAAGAATCTGGGCCGTTGATTTCCAACGGACGGCTCGCGATGCGCTCATGTGGTGCGGCTCGGCCGGTGCAAATCGCGATTTGTAGGCGGTTGAGGTTACAAGCCGCCCCTATAAATTATTTCCATAGTTTTAATTGAAGTAAATTCTTTTACAAAAATTATTTTAAGTGTATGTTCTTGATGTTTGACTATGGATTTTGAAAACGAAGCTAAACCTAGGAATGATTTTTAGAGATAGCAAACTAGCTCCAAAAATCATGAAATTTTAATCGAGGTTGATGACTCTATGACTCTAGAAGGCTATTTCAAAGGTTTGACCAGGGTTTGACTTGCCTCTAAAATATTTCAAATAATTTCCAAAAATTATGAAATAAATCAGAGGTGTCACAAAGCAACCTTAGAACCAAGGAAAATTATTTCCAAGGGTTCGACACCAGATTTCACCAAGGAGGTTGTTGACTTGAGACAAATGAGGATTTTAATTTTGGATTTCCCAAAATTCTTTTACAAGAATTTCAGAAAAGCTCAATAGCACAAGGGTGTAAGAAAAGTTTTAAATTATCCTCATTTTATTACATTTGAAACACAAGCCAAAATGGGGATGTTACAGGATGTAAAAATAAAAGTTGTAGAACTCATCAAAATATACAACTTTGGCACATTTTCTCCAAACACACTCCATGCATGCTGAACACACATACATACAGATACACACACCATGCATCAAACTTGAACAACTAGCCTGTAACAAGTTTCCCCTTGGCACATTTTCGTTCCCATGGCAGTATGTCTTTGGGCAAGTTCTTTTCCACGACACCGATCTTCTTAGGAAAGTCAGTGAATAGTTGCATTTCATCGTAGTTATTGTACTCATCAACATCATCCACTCCGTCTACTCCGATAATAGTTTGTTTCCCGAAGGCAACCACATGCTTTGTCTTCTTTTTTGGGGGTAGGTTAGTTTTCGGGTCACGTAAATATAAAACTTGTGTGACACGTGAAGCGAGCACCCAAGGGTCATCTGCGTATCCGATATTCTCGAGGTCCACGACTGTGAACCCGATCTCATTCACTTGGTGTTGTTTGACCCAGCGGCATCTAAACATGGCCATCTGTATACCCATTCCATAGTCAAGTTCCCATATATCATCTATGATGCCAAAGTATGGGGTCTTTTGCCCCATTCCGTTGATGGCTTCTATTCGAACGCTGCTATTTTGGTTCACACAATTACTATCCTTTGCGCTGGTATAGTACGTGTACCCATTGATGTCGTAAGCTTGCCATGATGTCACTTGTCTCGATGGGCCCCAAGCCAACCTTCTGATGGTAATATCATCTCTGGTTTCCCCATTCGGTAGGTTTTGCTCCTTCAACCATGTAGTGAATCGATGCTTGTGCTGTTTCATGACCCAATCATCGAGCGCCATTACTCTACGCCTAATGACATCCAAGTGTTCATCAATGTACGGTTGCATCGATTACAGACTCTGCAAGACACTATAATGAGCTCGACTAACTTCGTTGAAATCCTTGTCGATGAAGACTTTTCTCCCCTTGGTGCCCTTCCCAGTCAGCCTACCCTTGTGACAAGAATCGAGTTTACCAATCCCTCTTTGTACTTTTAGGTACTCTTGACAAAGACTCGACGACTTCTTCGGTGATTGTAACCCTCTATCATGGAGCCCTCTGGCATGCTCGATTATGCACGTGTCGGTTAAGAACCGACATGAACCGCTCGTAGGACCACATTTCATGTAAGTAGCAAGGGCCCAAAGTGCACGATCGATGAACCATGTGAATCATGAGATGTGGCATTATATCAAAAAGCGGAGGTAAACACATCTCTAGTTGGTTTATTGTCTCCACCACGAATTCATGTAGGTCACGGCTCATTTTCACCAATCGTCTTCGTGAGATCTTGAAAAGAAGTAACACATGCGGGTGATGGCCATTTTCAAGAACTCGGCTCTATAGCCCGATTGCAATAGGTAGGAACAATGTGAGCATCACATGACAATCGTGAGCCTTGAAGCGTGTTATTGATGTGTCCTTCATTGACACTAGCTTCTTCACGTTGGTGAAAACCCAGTGGGAACTTTTACCCTCTCAAGAAATTGCGGATCGCCTCCTCTCATCCGAGTCGTTGAAACTAGCTGCGGGTAGGAGGTATTTTCCATTACCCGAGGTATCGGGTGAAGCTCGCTTCACATTTAGCCGCACCATGTCTTTCCGTGATCTTAGACCATCCTTTGTCTTGCCCGTGTCCATCAAGGTAGCAATGAGACTCTCAAATACATTCTTCTGTAAGTGCATAGAATCAATGGCATGGGGA
This sequence comes from Ampelocalamus luodianensis, assembly GCA_036346255.1. NCBI lineage: Eukaryota > Viridiplantae > Streptophyta > Magnoliopsida > Poales > Poaceae > Ampelocalamus > Ampelocalamus luodianensis. The sequence goes on along the minus strand of CM070625.1, from coordinate 48,648,264 downwards.
CCTCCAAGTCCGCCAATAAGGCGAGATACTTAAAGAAGATCGACTTTTCTTAAAAGGTACACCGGGACGGAGGTGTGCTTCTATCTCTCTTTGTCCCATCCGCATTCTTCTTTCCAAAATCGACATGTATGTGTTTCACCATTTCGAACACATGTTGCCCGCTTTGACGTCTCTCTGGAGGATTCGGTCTCTCGTTTGTTGTCATAAAATTTGAAGAACAACTTGTGCGTATCTGTGAGTTGTCTTTAAGAATCGTCGGTACCTTAGGTAAACCGTCTTCTTGAATGCATCCAGAACACCCATGTAGTACCATCCAAGCATACTAAGCATCCGTCTTCCCTTTGATCTGTCCGCACAAAGCAAACAGTATGAGGTAATCATTGGTAGTGACAAAGATAATGGCTCTACATATGAAGTCCTCTTTTACGAGGCGTCGTACATCGGCTCTCCATACCGCCATAGCCTCTCCATTTCTTGCATCAAAGGCTCGAGGAACACATCTATATCAATGCAGGTTGTTTGGGACCTTGAATGAGAATAGTGAGGAGAAGATATTTTCTCTTCGACACAACCACGTTGGGATGTTGTACATGGTTAAGATCACTGGCCATGTACTATGCTCGCTAGTTCTCTCATTGAAGGGATTCATTCCATCTGTGCTAAGGCCAAACCGTACATTCCTTGGGTCTTTGCTAAATTCTTGGTATTTCGCATCAAAGCGTTGCCACTGGGTAGCATCGGCTGGGTGTCCAATCTTACCATCACCCACCTTGCGTTCATCATCCCACCATGTCATGAGTGAAGCTTCCTTAGGGTTTAGGAACATACGCCTCAAGCGATCGACGATCGGTAGGTACCACATTACCAAGGCAGGATTCTTCTCGCTTGCATCGATGCCTAATGGAGTGTTTTCTTTGGGTTGAGAATCTTGTACCACCTTTTCCCACCTTTCTTCCTCTTCTTCCTGTGGAGGCTTCTTCCCGTTGTAAAGGTCATTGTTCTTGTAACGACTAGTGCCACACGGGGCATTTATCTAGTGACTTGAACGTATCGCCACGATAAAGGATACAATGGTTAGGGCATGCATGGATTTTTTCAACCCCATTGTCAATGGACTTATAACCTTCTTCGCCGTATGTGTTGGCGGGAATCGAGTTTGGTGTGGCAAAGAACCAAGACAGAGACGAATGATCATTGAAACTACAATCGACCAGCCGTATTTAGCCTTCGGGATGAGTAGCTCAAGCACAAAACGTAGCAACGCCCAAAGGTGTCGGACAACCCTTTTCAACACCATACAAAGTCTCCTTCGAGGCTTTTTAACCCTTTCCAAATTTTCTAGACCTTTCGGGCTCTTTAGTAAAATCTACGGTCCAATGGCCCAAGCATTTCCTCCAAATAATCACCGTCATCTTCATCCCGACACATCCTCCGCCATCATTGCCACCACCGTCGTTATGACCACCACTACCTTCTTCTTCACGGTCTATTTCGCATCATATTCAGCTACATATTGGTCCATGCAATCTAGGTAATCGTCGTCGTCTTCTTCTCGGATCAACGTTGTTAATAACCGCTTCACCATGATGATTCCAAACCGTAGTCTTTAACAAATCCTCGCATAATCAAGTGTGATCTAATGATAGTCACATCTTTCCATGCGAGATAGTTCTTGCAATCGCTACACGGACAAAGAATTTCACCACTATTATTGCTCGACATTGCATGGCTCTCTGCGGCTTGAAGAAATTTATCCACTTCATCACGAAAACTTGGCTCCCACCTTTGTTTACCATACATCCAAGAGTTCCTATCGTCCATCTTTATTTCAATATAGAAAACAAAGATAAGAATTAATAGGACTAATTAATACTTCACAAATTAATTATTACTTCAAAAAAATATACATAGAAATTTTATGGAAGGATATTCTAAATTCGATTAATAAATGTATGGTGCAATGTAAATAGCAATTGTAAATATATTCCACTAAATTAATAACAATGTAATTAGTAAAAAAAAAACAAACCCTAGTTCTAGGTATCTAGATCTAGATGTAGCTCAAACATCCATAAAACTAATTAATAGTCTACTAAAATCAAGGAAGAATGACTAAATAAGGGTATGACATTATTCCCATAACTAATTTAGCCTAGCATATTCAAAATTTTAACCTCATTTGCTCCATAAATTACTCAAACACCATAGAAGAGAGAGAAAATCAAAACTCTAATTAAGCAATAACCCACCATTAAAACTTCAAAAGATGTATGGAAAACCATTTTCTTACCTCCAACAACCTCTCCACCAAAGGAATTTAACTCAAAACCTTCCCCTCAAAATAGCAATTTTGGGAGGTGCCCAAGGCCTCCTTCCTTCCTCTCTCGGGTTGCACTGCATGCACTCGAGGAGGAAGAAGGGGTCTGTACTATATGTTTGGTCGATTTGTAGGGCGGTTGGTTAACCACCGCCTACAAATGAACCAAGAGGGGCGGCTGGGACCACCCTCTACAAATCAAACAAGAGGGGTGGCTAGTATTTCACCGCCTCTACAAATATAACCATTTGTAGGGGCGGTTGGTGATACCAGCCGCCTCTGCTGAACCATTTGTAGAGGCGGTTGGTATAGCTGGGCCGAGCTCAGCCACTGTAGGGGCGCTTGGTAAGTGAGCCGCCTCTACTATGAAATAGGTGGTGTTGCTACAAATCATTTTTGTAGTAGTGCAACTCTCCCCGTGCGACTTACAAGAGATATATAAAGGGGTAAAAGGACTTAGAGTATAAGTAAGAAACTAATTCGCTAATATGGCAACTAATCCGAATACTTCTATATTAGAAATTCGAATCACAATTCAACAAGTTGGTTTTGATCCTACGGTCAAAAAACTGACCATCGAAAGATATACAGACACTCCCATAATTAATAGACAAAAGAGATGATCAATAGACAAGTATTCAACCGTTTGCTTACCACGGAAAGTCAAGCTAATTAACATCCACTTCAATCCAACTTCTCCACACTTAATTAGTTTACACAGATAATCATGAAAGTGCTATTGCCAACTTAACCCAATGTTGCAAACATGGCATTTCTTCAAACCTGCAAAGGCTACAGGTCCACAGAACATTTATTCCAACCCACCGCGCACAAATAACACGGACATGATAACAACAAGGCACGCATCTAAAAGGTCTTCATCTCGTCCTGAAACTCTTTGAGATGCTTCTCCTCCACACACTGTGTCATAATCCGGGTCCCCTTCTTCGGTACGGGTGGAGCCCCAAGCACAGCGACCGCCATGTAGTCTGCATAAGTGAACGGTATGATATGGCTAGGTGCACCCCACCCGTAGTCCACCTCGAAGAACCCTAGCCGTGTCCAATCCGACACGAAAAGCACATTGTACTCGAATGTCAGTTGGTATGGGTCAACCTTCGCGTCCCCTGTAGCCCACTTTGCAAACTCCAAGGGTAGCCTCGCCTTCCCATCCCGAATCATCCTGATGACATCAAGCAACCCCACAGTGGCAACATCCTCAGCTGTAGCCGTCACAGTCACCGGGTAGAAGCAGTTGCCGTAGAAGCCGCCGTCCTTCGGAAGAACCTGCGTGAGAAGATGGCGAGTGTTTGCGAAGAAGCAGACTTGGACCTGTGCCTCTGGGCTGTACTTGATAGCCCGAGTTCGAGCCTGCCAGACCTTGGCAATGGCGACATCAAAGGTGGAGCAGTACTGGCCCATGGTCTGGAGGTATTCAGTCTTGACATGGGCGATGCGGTCTGAGGTTACATCGGTCGCGAAATGCTGGAAACCAAAGGATTGGAATGATGGCGGCGGCCCTGACGGTAACTTGGGTGGGTTCGGGATCAGCGCTCGACCCCATACGGGAGCCACTGTAGGCTTGTCGATCCCCCGGGCTAACTCAGCGATTGCGTTGATGAATTGAGCCGCACCGAGCCCATCAGCAAGGGTGTGGACTGCTACCAGACCCACAACAAATCCTCCACAACTGAATTCAGTCACCTGGCACATTGTTAAAAATTTCAGTATTCGAGATGACCTTGTTGCTTTTGAATGATGGGAGAGAACAATAGCTCTATTTTATTCTTGTCTTGCTTGACTTAATGAATGTAAAAAAAAAAGGGAGATATGCGACTTCATGACTTGTCAATGGAAAAAATGAGAAAATACGCAACATCAAGACTCGCGAATGGCAAAAAGTGGGAAATATATGCAACATCAAGCCTCAAAACGCGGGATTCAACATTGTTTTGACGTAGTGGTTGTATGGAATTTGACTCCAGGAGGAGTCGGCAGTAGTAGACCACCTAAAGCAATATGTCTTGTGTTAGTGCTTCAGTTGTTGAAAATGTGTGGTGTTGGCTCGTACTTTCTTGCTTCCACTATCGAGCATGCTCTGTGGTACAGTTTTCTTATTCGAAAAGTTCGTCTATCGGGCACTTCATATGGGTTAGTTATGTGCAATTTATCATATTTTATTAAGGTCGATGATGATTTGGTTACATTGCAGGAAGAAAAGGCCAGGCCCAGGCGGGAAGCCTGTCTCTTGCTGAACTCATAAGATGGGGCATTGCTTCTTGAAGGCAACAATGTTTATATGCGAAATTACTGCAAAAATACCTGACACACCAAATTACTTTTTGAGCGGACTTAGACACCTGATTTTGTGTATTCCGGGTATCATTCATCAGCAGTTAATTATAATGCTTGGTGTTACATGCATGAAATTAAGGTCGCCTCTTGGGGTCTTGAACACCAAAGTATTAGCTTAAAAAACAATTGTATTGTGAGTTAAAGCAACAACTAATTTGGAGTTTGGACCAGGGAGGCAGTTGGACACATATCCGTCAATTTTACACCTAAAAATGAATTACTACCAATGAATGATGAGAGCAGCTAGCCGCAAGCTTCAAAAGCTGTATCGAATTCTTGCTGGTAGCCCGGCACATGCATCGATCTCCACTTGTTTAAAAAAAAAAAACAAGAATCGCCCCATATTTATTTAATTATTCATTCATTTCGAATGTCAGAAACATAAGTAAAAAATTCTACTGCATATTCAGTACGTGAGAGAGGAAAAGAAGAAAGATTTTTTTCCCTGTGGACCACGTTTATTTCTTCTGAAAGCAGAAACAAAACAAGAGATACAGGTCTCGCAAGCAAAAGTCCCACTCTAGTACTGTACATCCAGGAAAAATATTCTATTGGCTATTATGTACGTGAGTGGAAAAAACATTTCGCCAGTACGTGTCCCTCTCTCTCTAATCGCCTCGCATGGCATATAATATATGTGCGACAAACATCTAGATCACCGGTGACCAGTTTTTCTCTTGCATGCAATCGGCATGGCAAGTACGTACCGGAGAAAATGAAGACAAATCTGTTGGCCCAAATTGAAGACATATGAAGACAAGAATGAAAAAAAAAATTGTGCCATCGGAACAAGAGCAGCTTTCTGATTTTCTTCTTCTTCTCTATTACTCTTGTTTACAAAATCTAATTACAAAGGTACTCTTTTATTGAGTGCAAACGACTATTCGTATTCGAAAAGAATTCTATGTATCCGGAAGGGATACTACTCAAACTCTATATCTATAATGAATCTATCTATATCTATACTAATTGGAGGCTCTCCTAGAAGCCCCCGTATTAATCCTAGGAGATAAAAAGGCTAGAAATTCCCATAATAATCGGGAAAAAAAGAAGAAAAGGCTAGAAATTCCCACATTAATCAGAGAAAAAGAGATAATCCTAACCATCCAATTTATCATGTGGTACAATCTACGGCTTGGATTTATTTTTTTAGTCCATGTGCAGGCATGTTGATTGACCTACGTTGCATTTACAAATTAGAGTTGGACTCTGACATTCCAATATCCAAATGTACATGGCGTTTTCATTTTGAACACATATAGCTTCACCAAATAACCATGTAGGATGCAAATACTTACTAAATGAGATCTCAAGGTTAACGTTAAATCTATAGCGTTTTAATCTAGACTCACAAAAAATCAAAGGCAAAAATATATAGATTTATCACTTAAATATATATAAAAAATTAAATTGTATAAATTAAAGACTTTTAGAATTTTGAGCGATAATTTCGAACAAAAACATATATGTTAAATTCACATCAGTTAGGAGCTAAAAGTTACAAAAATGTTAGCCCTGAAAATAATATTGAAAAAGTGTCATGTCTGTGCGGATGCATGGGTTGATGACTAGTACTGCTTGAATACTATAGGACTACGCAAACAAACTCTACAAAAAATCTAGATATACCATATGTACAAAGATTACTAACAAAATCAACACTAATCTAAGTGCACACTATTATCAATTGATTTGGGATAAGGCCCAATTAGCCACCAATAACTTCGATCAGTGCCTCGAAGTGTTACTTGGTTCTTTTTCATCTAGAAGTGTACTACAAGACTTGGAATGCCAAATACTTCTGGATGAATGTAGTGTACTTCAAGACTTGAAATGCCAAATACTTCTGGATGAATGTAACAGATTTTTCACTTTTGAGTAGACTTTGGTAAAACAACGTCAGATAGTTGTCATCAACATTCCTATGTATTGAGGTTTGCCTATATACTATCTCTACTCCATATATCATTAGTTGATTTATCATTAATAAGGGATAGAACTTTTTTATATAAAAAAACAAGTATGAATTAGTGAGAATAATGAATAGGTATTGATTTGAATAGTTTGTGAGATGCACACTCTAACCGTCCAAGTGTATGCATTAGTGAGAATAATGAATAGGTATTGCCTGAATAGTTTGTGAGATGTGTGCACGGGAGGTCGCATTTCACTGTCCATGATGTAAGCTGTGTGTCTTAAATCCTATATTTCTAAGGAGAGTAGATCATATGACAAGCTCCCGTCAACTACTAACTTGTCATGTCATATCCTTGGAAATATACACCGAGCAGAGATTAAACAAACATGCAATGACATCAAAAGCAGCGGTGGTCCTGTGAACAATATAACTAAATTAAACATACGCTGAGATTTTCACATATGTGCATACAAGTATGAATTAATCGCTGCGCACATCACATTAACAATACTGTAAAATGTAGCAAATTGCATACATACGGCCACTAATGATGATATATATGAATTTTCTTTTTGGTTGCTGAATTAGTGGCGATGATTTCCTTGATGTAATTTGCAGCATGTTGGCTGCATCTATCCTCTCTGCTAGCTTTTGCTTAGCTCTTTTCGCTATATGTCATTGTTGAAAGGTTGAGAGCTGGACATGTGGATTATGCTTATAAGAGACAAAAAAATAAAACTATGAATTAGTGTTTATGTTTATGACCTTTTCGAGGTTAAAACATACACACATACACGGACGGACATGCTACCTAGACCACGACATGTCTGCCTGAAATACACGAACAATTAATGTTGTTAGGTTAAGTTTGGTGACATGACAAATTTGATTTTGCTTACTGACCTTGATTGCACATAGGAAAATGTTAACCAAAGATGCGCACTATCATTCTTAAATTTTTTGTCGAGTAAGTAGTTGCGTACGAAACCAATCTAATAGAATTGGGCTCTTACCTCTCAAAAATTGCTGCGTACGAAACTAATATAATATAGTTGGGCTCTTGCTCTCAAAAAATTATGTATATAGCTAGTGCCTTGGGTTCCTATATACTTTCTCTGTTCTTTTTTATTTGGTCTCTTTTGACTTTTTACGGTTTCCAAGATGTGGTTTAGACTGTTACTTTTTATACCTTTACATTAAGATATACTAATAAAATTATAAAAAGTATTTTTAACGATAAATCTAATGATATATTTTTATATAGCCTAAATAATTTGAAACATATTAGCGGTCAAACTTTATACAGTACGAATTCTAGAATGTCAAGTAAAAAAGAACGAAAGGGGTATCATTCTACTTAGAAGTTTGATTTCAATAGGTGTCTAGAATGAAATAAAATTAACGGTTAATAATTCTTTTGGTCCTCCAATTATGCCGCGTCGCTCCAAATTGTTCAACGTAATGATGGTTCAGTATGTAGAAAAACTAGGGTACATTTCTTCGAAATCTAATTGACGTGGGAATATTTCGAGTGCGTTTGGACCACCAAATATTAACGGAGAGTTGGGAATATTTTATTACTGATTTAATTTGTTATGTACGTCCCAACAAAAATGATTGGGTGCGTTTGGGGAATATGGTTGACTGCGAGACTTGAGAAAAGTAATTTGCAGGAACTCATTATTTGTTTGTTCTCACGAATTTCCACCCAAAATTTATAAGAGTTGGCCGAGTCCAAAATAGATGTCTTGTTAGCAAATGCCCCTATTAATTTTGTTTTGCAAATACTTATCATTTTAGTTTTTGAGGCCACATTTGCCACAAATATCCCTATAGTTAAATACTTGTGAGAGTGACAATATACGGCACAGTACAGTATAGGGAGTAACTACTCCCGGAGTAGAAAAAAAAGCTTCCAATACATATGTATATATGTATACGTATACATATGTATATATAATTTATGCACTTAACATACACTTTTCCGACTGCCTACTAATCATCTTACAAGAGAGTTGGGAAGTGGAGAAAATATTGGCGGAAGAAAATGTAGAAAATATTTTTGACGTAACTAAAAGTCATATGTACCATAGTCATCCCTATTACTTATTAGTACTGGTGTTAGAGAGATTTTTATGCGATTATTAGGGACAAATATGTCAAAACATCGTCATTAATTAACTACTTTATTTTGTATGAATTAGCAAAAATGACAATTAATTCAAATTGGAGGCAGTATATGTTAGGAAATTTATTTAAAAAATTATAATATTGTGATACTATTTTGGTTAAATTAGCTAGTTAGTTTTATTTTCATGTGACCAATTTTAATGTCTTTATGTATATTAGTGGTCAATAATGAAAAAATGACTGCACCCACCACCGTAAAATGATATCTATCTAGGAGTTACTATCGTTTAATATGAGAATTCTTTACATAAACCACCAAAGTTGGCCATCAATTTTTATTTAGAAAAGTGAAAGTATTGCTTACATGAAAATCATCATAGTGCTAGTGCAAGCATGGACACTACTATATATATACTCCATATTTCACTAGTTCCAATAGAAAATAGAAGGCTGAAAAGTTAAAAGTATTTATACCTGCATCATGATCGGAATACCGGTAGGGTCGACACCTCCCTTCGGGGCTGGCAGAAGCTCCTCCTCGCAGACCATGAGAGGGTAGTCCAGACCGTTCACTTCCTCGAGGCTGCAGTCGGCGGCGGCCTCAACGAACCACGCGCCGTCACCGGTGGACACGACGCAGGCCTTGCCGGCCGCCACCGAGCCGACGAAGCGGCCGGCGAACGGGCGGTATTCCACCAGCGCGTGGGACAGCGCGGCGCGGATCACCTCGGCCGGCCTGGCGTCCCCGCGGGGGTTGGCGCCGCCGCTGTTGTGCCGGAACACGTGCAGAGACCGCACGGTGTGGCGCAGTCCGGGCACGCGGTCGATGGCAGACAGCTCCAGCGTCTCGGCCGTCGTTGGCTCCGACGGCGCGACGAACGACTGGGACTTCATTGTTACGGTGATCACTGTCATGGTGGGTACGCGTGCGTGCTAGCTGCTAGGCTAAGTGATGGCGGGGCACAGAGTTTGTGTGTGTAAGTGTGTGAGGCTTCGAGCTAGCACAAGATGCGTATTTATAACCGGAAGAGGTTTTTTAAAAAAAGAATGCGCCGGGAGCACTGGCATTCTCAAAAAAAAAAGTGAGCACCTAGATGAATCGTAGGATCTACGATTCGATCTCGCACAGGAGAGGGGACGACGCCCACTCGTTCCCAGCTCGGTTCTGCTGACTTTTAAGGAGAAACAGTGACTTTTTCTAGAGACTCTTAAGCAGAAACACTGCCTGTCCAGTCCACACCAACTATATGTGCTCACCAACACCCGGACTAGTCAAAAAATTTAGGGTGACACTAGCACCCGGACATCCGATTTGGGGCTAGGATTGGACTCCCGAGTGCACCTATGCATGAGGCTGTGGAGGCTTAGGAAGATGGCAAAATGGGCTTAGCGTGAGCCTGCGGTGTGTTGGTCAACGATCTCGTACGCATCAACAGCATCCCGCGCTCAATTTCAAGCCCGGCCGTCTGCCTCGCTCTTCATCACAATTCATAGTCTCTGCACCGCGCACTGCACTATCTCTTTCCGTTTCCACACATTGTACTACGGAGTACTAGTACTACTAGTAGTTGGACATGACATTTTCAAATCATTTTCTTTGGGTGGAGATGATGATGACAATATTGGAAAATGATATGTGAAACTTGGATTACCAATAAAACATGGCTGGAGCATTAACCCCATGCATGCATATGAACAACAGTACAGTACATAAACACACACGTCAATGCAAGTATAAAAAAAGGGCAGAAGTACGTCACTGTATGCAACATCCTCCGGACATGGTTGTAATATCCCCAGACAACGGTTGCAACATCACAAATAAAAAAAAAAAGCATCTAGAAAAAAAAACGCGTTAGAGAACATTGCAATATCGTTGTGAACATTATACAACATTTTTTCTACAGATACAATATTTCTTCTACAGACGTAACACTTGCAACATCCCCGGACAATGGTTGCAACATCCTGTTTGTAACATCCCAATTTTCAATCTGTGTTTCCAATGTAAGAAAATGAGGGAAAATTAAAACTTTTTCTCACGTCATGTATTTCTTGTATGTTCTAAACAATTTCTGTACAGAAATTACGGAAATACAAAGTTACAAGTCCTTTTGACCTAAACCTTACCCTTCAAAACTTTCTTGTCAAATTTTGTGATCATCCTCTGGAACCATTTTTCCTAAGTTCTTGGGTTGATGTGTGACCCCTCTGAAAAGTTTCACAATTTTTAGAAGTTGTTGGAATACTTTTGGAGGCAAGTCAAACCAATTTTTCAATTGGTCAAACCTTAAATTGAAAGGTTCTGCAATTTTGGAGAAAGATTCTGAGCATAAAAACCTCTAAAAATTTTATGTAAGGGTTATCATAGAGTCATCAACCTCCATTTAAAATTTCATAAGTTTTGGAGCTAGTTGCTATCTCTAAAAATCCTTCCAAGATTCAGGTCATTCTCAAACCCTAAGTCAAACATAAAGAGCATACACTTAAAATAATTTTTGGGAAGAATTTACTTCAAGTGAAACTCTGGGAAATAATTTATTTAAATCTTATAATAATTATCATGAATAAATATAATTTTTCCAAAATTTTTGGAGCTAAATTCAATCCATATAAAATTCAAACTTGCTTCAATAATCTTTTGTAAGTTTGAACTCAAAATAAGCAAATGATTCATGAACATTAAGGTTTAAGATTTTATTTGGTCATTAGGTCATCCCAGAACCTCCTGAAAAATTTCAAATTTTTGAAATTTAATTGCTATATTTTGAAGCTCGGTCAAAGTAGGGTTTGAAATTAAAACCCAGTCAAACATCCTTTTACTATTCCTCCGACCGGACCCAACACCGACTTGGCTCGACCGAATCAACTTAATGCACCGGCGCACCAGGCTCAGACCCGCACCACACCATCGCATCGCGGGCTGTCCATTTTTGAAATGAACGGCCCGGATTGATGGAGCCTTCGGGTTGTCCGATTGCACTCATCGCCTCGGACCACTCGATCTCGATCCAACGGCCCGGATTAAGTGGCCGTTCCGACCGTTTAACTCAACGACCCAACCGGTCAGCTCCCGTGGGCCGTCCGTTTCGAAACAAACAGCCGGATTGCATCGCCCCTTTTCCCCTGGCCTTCTTCCTCCCGCGGTCGCCGCTCGCCCACGCACGCCACTGCGCCGCTCACCTGCTCCCCTGCCACCCCATGAGCGCCCCGCCCCTCCAACGGCTCTTTTCCCATGCGCTTATAGGAAGTCCCGAGCTCCCCTTGGACCACCCCTTTTGCCTCCCCACTGGCGCCTCGCCCTTTCTCTTCTTCCCCGTGAGCTGCCGCTGCGCGCCCGAGCACTCCGGCCACTCCGGTGACCCCCAGTCCTCCCTAACCGCGTCACGTCGCGTCACCCCTCGCAAGGAGTCGAAGCCCTCTGTCAATTTGAAGAATCCGCCACCGGAGCACCTCGCGCCGCCCTTCTTCCCCGACCACGGCCGCCACCGCCAATCCCACCGCCCCTTCTTCCCCGATGACTCGTTCTTCAATTCTTTTGCCCGAGAGCACTCTTGGACCTCCCTCTACCTAACCCCATCACTCACCCGCTCTCTCTTGCTCCACAGGGTCCTCTCCGCGGTGATCACCTTGCGCCGCCGCGGGTTCGTCGTCGCCGGACCACTCCGGCCACCCTCCACTGCGCCGACTACTGGGTGAGTTCCTCATCACACCGGTGCTCATGCGCGCACCTTAATTCCTCCCCAACCTCACCCGTGCGCTGCCGCCTCCTTTCACCCCACGGCCGCGCGCGACCTCGCCGCCGCCACAATGCCGGCCGAGTCCCAAAACCACCACCCCTAGCCTCCTTATACTCCGGGCAACCCATTTTGGTGGTTGTTGTCACCACCGCGCCACTCACTCGCCGGCGACGAGCTTCGGCAGAGTCTCCCACGTCTGCCCTGTAACTTTCCCTTTTGGCTCCTCCTTTTCTTTCTCTGAATCTTGAATCACCTGTTAGGTTTTGAGAGCAATTCTATTAACTAACGAGTAATTCCACTCTTAAAAGATGTTCAACTGATTAAAATTTCGGTTTAGCAAGAAATAGAGTTAACGGCATCTCTGTCTAGAATATGTCCTGTTGTCGGTTGTTTAACACAGAAGAGGAGAGAGTGTTGTCTAGGGCTGTTTGTCAGTGAAGCTCTTTTGCATAAGTCATCACATCAAATTTTGAAAATGTCACATGAATCACTCCCTTGAGTTAACAAGTTAAAAGTTTGAGTTTTATGGAAATGGAGTTGAGCACATTTTAGTTCAGAAATTCTGGCTTAGCAAATAAGTATATAGTTTAGCAAGGAGACTTAGTTATCAAACTCTTTTACTCAACAAGTTTTCCTTTAAGAGGATGAGTAGTCAGAGAAGGTTGGAGCTGAGTTCAATAGGTTTAGCAATCTGAAAGTCAATTTTTGAAGAGAGTTAGCTAGCAGCACCTTATTCCAGGAGATGCTCTTTTGTAGGTTGCTTGAGCAGTCAAAAGGGAGCTGCATGTTTTTAGAAGGTAGTTGTCAGTAAGCTTAATATCTAATGGTGTTAGTAAAGTCTAGTGCTTAGTCATAATTGACATCTCTTAGTATCCTTAACAGTCAAATGAACATAAGAATAGAATTTTAAACCACACTAAGGGAAAATCTGAAATTTTCAGAAAACCAACAGAGTTTCGAAAATGGTTAAGTCCCAAAACTGAAGTGAGTAGGTGTTTTCTCTTTTTCATATCTTTTTCATTGTAAGTCCAAATTAGATGGTTCCAATTTTGTTAGCTTCCTTATACCTTGAGATTAAATGGAAAAATAATTAGAGACCATGATCAAACCTGGAAAACTATTTTCAAAAATAGTAAACAAGTGAACTTAATACTGTTTTTCAGAACTTTTAACAAACTTGTAAAATGCATAACTTTTAATCTATAGATCCTTTTTGTATGAATCCAATTGGATTAGCTTCCACTGCTAGTGTATTTGCTAGGAAAATTGGTTTCGCAAATTTTACTGTTTTTTTTTTAAAAAAATCATAAGGATCATATTTTAGTTTAATACCCTAAACAATTTAGACAGATCATAACTTTTTCAATATAACTCCAAATGACCTGAAATTTTATATGGCTTATCACTATACCAGTAGGTAGCTACCATAAAAGTTTCAGCTTCAAAATCTTTCTAAAAAAATATTTTTGCTACAGTACCTAATTATGGCCGAAAATAGGTTTTTAGGGAATATCTTTTGAACGACAAATCCAAATTAGGTTTTTCCAGTTTCTATGTCTAGGTTTATTCCTATTTTACCTTGTGTATAAATTTTGTGTCATTTGGATGCTTCTTGCTCAATTTTTGTGATTAGGGTTTATGGCCTTATTTGCTTTTCGTCGTGTTATTTCCTTATGCGATTAGGTGATGAAGAGTGGGTTGAGCCTGAGAGCGATCCTCTGCAATGATTGAGCAACAGAGAACCGCCAGCAAGCGCTTTGATCATATCCAGTTCATTCCCATTATTTTCAAGTCTAATATTTTGTTTAACTTGTATGTATGCATGCTTTTGTGTCAAAGAAATTTTGTCGATTAGAGGTAGTTAATCCCATTGCATTGTTGCCTCAAAATTGTTCACCCCGCCACCACCTTAGGAATATTATTCTCACCGGTGAATTAGAGCCCGTGAATGATTTAGGGCCTTTCATTTGTATTTACGCTATGATGCTTAGCCATGCTTAGTCACCAGTAGAATTGGCGGTTATCGACTTAGTCGGTAACCTTGACCACACAAAATTATTATAACTTTATATTTTAGCATTTTTGCTATGTTATCTGTGAAAACTAAAAATGAAAACAAAATGATTTGGACTTGGGCACAATGGTAAGATTGGTGTGCTTTTAGGTGTGATCGAATGGTGCCCAGTCAACAAGGACCGAACATCTTGTTACACTAAACCAAGCATTTTAGCGTGCTAACCACATTAGAGGTATGGGACCTCTCTTGACTTAGTACTTTGGCGTGTATTGGCTCCGAGTCGCGAGGAGTCGCAGGAGGGATGGTGTTTGGAGCATTGTAGTGTCCAAAGACTTCACGAGATGGGATTTGTTGTCTTTCGGCTTGCAATGTAAGCATATGGGTTTCTATCCATATGAGCGGCTCGTAGTTAATACACAAGATTGGAAATGTCTCGTAGGACTTAGCCGTGCCGGCATACCTTCGGTAGTGTGCTTTGTGGCTTGAAGGCGGTCTGAAGTGTGGGTACATTGGTACACCCCTGCAGGGTTAAAACTATTCGAATAGCCTCGTCCTAGGTTATGGACACGCTTGGGGAGGTCTTCCAAGAGTTAGACTACAACCTTTTAATTAAAACTTGATGGGTTGGTATGAACGGGTGTTCATACTATTGTTGTGATGGCCATTGGGTTGGTCATCTCGGGATGTCTTTTGTCACTACTTATCAGATCATTGTTATTTCGCAAATAAAATTGAATTGTCAAAACGCCTTCAAACTATTACATTATTGCAAAAGAAAACTTGCTTTCTGCTAAAAGTAAGTCGAGCCCTTCCACTTAAATAAAGCTTGCATGTAGTTAAATTATAGTTCATTACCCTTACACGTCGGTCTTGCGAGTACAAAAACAATTTTTGTACTCGGATGCTTTGCTTAATGTTTCATTGCGAGAGGAAGAAGGTGAGCCCCAAGGGCTTCCCTTTTGTGAGATGTGCTGCCGGTTTGACGACCAGCTTGGCGGCCCGGTTGGTTGCCTTGTGGGTAAAGGCACACCGATTGGCTTTTGTTTATTGCCATCTTATGGCCTATTTGCTTCATTGTATATTTACTTATTTGTATGAATTTTGGCAGTCGGCCTCTCTTTTTGTACTAACCCTCTTATATTATGTATGTCTTTTATGTTGTGTTGTGCTTGGTTCTATGTGTATGAATGGAATTGATGCATGATTTTGTAACGGGGTGTATACTGCAGTGCAGGAAGTATACATATCTCGAGGCTTGGTTTATTTGATTTGTACTGTTAGGACCAAGTGGATGGTTAAACAGTACAAGCCGAATAAATCGGGGTCCTCGCACTAGGACAATGGTTACAACATCACAGGACAACGGTTGCACCATCACAAATCAAAAAACAAAGCATCTGGAAAAAATACGTTGGAAAATATTGCACATCGCCGTGAACAGTATGCAACATTTTTTCTACAGATGCAATATTTTTTTCTACAGATGCAACACTTGCAACATCCCCGGATAATGGTTGCAACATCCTAGGATAATGGTTGCAATATCCCCGGACAACAGTTGCAACATCACAAATGAAAAACCAAAGCATCTGGAAAAAAACACGTTGGAAAAAATTGCAATATCGTTGTGAACAGTATGCAACATTTTTTTTTCTACAGATGCAACATTCCAAATAACAATATGCAACATTGTTTTCAACAAGCCGTAATATTATTTTTAACGGACCGCAATATCAGCAGGAACAACAGAGGATAATTATTTGGAAACAACATCAGAACCAGCACCATTCACTTCGGAGGCGCTAGCGACGTTGAGGTGGCCCTCACGTCGATGTTGATGACCTCCCACACACGGCGCGCTCGTCCTCCTCGCCCCCAGAGGAGTCGTAGACGGTGGCACCATATATACCCCTTATAAGCCACATGGGAAGAGTTAACGACTCACGAAATTCGTTAGAGAGTAATCAATCAGAAATTAACGGTCGATGAGGAATAACAGTACCGATGAGGACTCAGCCGGCCCATGGATCCGACGCTCGAAGACATGGAATGATGTGAATGACAAGCAGAGGCGAGACTTATCTGTGGAAGTCAAGCGGAGGTTGCCACCCGGCGTTGGCTCCGATAGGCAGACGAGCACTGGCAGTGAGTGTGAGGACCCGGAATATTTAACTAGTAACACTTAACCTCCAATTGGTTCTAGCGTTACTAATTAAACATTCTAAGCCTCGATGGACATATGCTTCCCAGAATTGCAGCATATGTACATCATCACAAAATTACACATCAATTCCATACACATACATCACTAAGTTCAACAACGACATACATAAAGTAAAGTTATTACAAAAGAGAGCCGACCGGCCAAATAGAACAATATACAAGAATGACAGCGGAAGCAAAAGCGCCATAAGATGGCTAGAACAAAAGTCGACCGGTTAGCCAACATAACCCACAAGGCAACCGATCGGCCGCTAAGCTAGTCGCCCATAAGCTACCACAACACAGCTCGCAAAGTGAGGCCCTTGAGCTCACCTTCCTCCTCTGCAACAAAACAATTAAGCATAGCAACTGAGTACAAAGATTGTCTTTGTACCCGCAAGACTGACGTGTGGAATAGCAAACCTATTCATAAACTACATGCAAGCTTATTTAGGTGGAGGTCATATGTCTCATTTTGCATGAAGCCAACTTTATTTGCAATAATGTAATACATTTTAAAAGCAAGTTTGCAAATTTATTTTGTTATCAAAGTAACAGTAAGTAAAGATACATACAAGTAACCACCTGGAAGTGACTAACCCAATAGTCACCACAACATAGCACGAATCCCCGATTCGTACCACCCATCAAGTTTTAATTTAAAAAAAAGTTGTAGTCTAACTCTTGAAAGACCTTGCCAAGCGTGTCCATAACCTAGGACGAGGCTATTCGAATAGTTTTAACCTGCAGGTGTACCAATGTACCCACACTTGCATCGCCTTTAAGCCACAAAACACACTTAGAAGGTATCTTTGCACGGCTAAGTCCTACGAGACATTTCCAATCTTGTGTATTAACTACGAGCCGCTCGTATGGGTAGAAACACCATACGCTTACATTGCAAGCCGAAAGACAACAAATCCCATCACGGTGAAGTCTTTCTGACACTACAATGCTCCCAACACCATCCCTCCTGCGACTCCCTGCGACTCGGAGCCAATACACGCCAAAGTACTAAGTCAAGAGAGGTCCCATACCCTCTAATGTGGTTAGCACGCTAAAAATGCTTGGTTTAGTGTAACAAGATGTTCGGTCCTTGTTGACCGGGCACCATTCCATCACACCCACAATCACACCATCTTACCATTGTGCCCAAGTCTAAATCATTTTGTTTTTAGTTTTAGTTTTCATAAGTAGACATGGCACAAGGTGGAAATCATAAATCATAATAAGTTTTGTGTGATCAAGGTTATCGACAAGTCGATAACAGCCCATTTCTACCGGCTAAGCATGGCTAAGCAATTAATTCGCAACTACTAAGTGACAAGAGCCCATCCACGAACTCTAAATCACAGCAAGTAACCTAGGCTCATGGTAGTAGAGGATAATCATTTGCTAAGGAAATGCATCTACTAGGCCAACTATTAAAACAAAGTAGCAATGCATACATAGAATTTGCAATCAACATAAATACTTAAAATACTGGGATTAACATGATCAAACTGCTTGCCTTCTTGCTGTTGCTCAATATGTTGCGGAGGATCGCTCTCGGGGTTACCGCAAATGTCGAATCCTAAGCGAAAAGGCAAAAAGAACCAAGAACAACCAATAAGACTAGCAACACTTAAACAAAGGAGCAAGCAAACGTTATCCA
The DNA here is from genome assembly GCA_036346255.1 of Ampelocalamus luodianensis. Classification (NCBI taxonomy): domain Eukaryota; kingdom Viridiplantae; phylum Streptophyta; class Magnoliopsida; order Poales; family Poaceae; genus Ampelocalamus; species Ampelocalamus luodianensis. The sequence continues at coordinate 48,629,931 of CM070625.1, read as the reverse complement.
AATACAACGAAATTTATACACAAGGTAGAATACAAATATACCAAGACATAGAAACTGGAAAAACCTAATTTGGATTTGTGGCGCAAAAGATATTACTTAAAAACTCATTTTCGGCCATAATTAGCACTGTAGCAAAAATATTTTCTAGAAAGATTTTGAAGCTGAAATTTTTATGGTAGCTACCTACTGGTATAGTGGTAACCCATATAAAATTTTAGGTCATTTGGAGTTAAGATGATTTAGTTATGATTTTTCTAAGTTCTACAACTAGTATATATCATTTCTCAGGAACATGACTAAAGACAAAGCCTAGATCAATTTAAGGCATGTCTATAGGCCAAATTTACCAGGTTGAGTTTGCCCACTTGCAACTACAGAGAGGAAGTTATGTGGTTTACAAATTTCTCATGAATTTCTAGACCTCATTTTTCATTAAACAAGATCATGCTATTAAAATCATTTTCTGCTACAACACAGGGCCTACTTTCATTCTCAGATTAAAGTTTATACTATAACAAAGCTACAGCAACTGGAATCATTCAAAAAGGAGTTAAAATGACAAAGTTATGCACTTTTGAAATTCGAAACAGCAAAAGACTTAGGAAACTTGAGCTCTCGGGAGGTCCAAACGAACTGGAATACAAGGGGAGGTCGTGGGCCGTTAGATCAAGGTCGGCGACTCTGAGCCTCGAAGCCGCGGCAGCGCACAAGACCTCCTCCCGCGATGGGGAGGTCTGGATCGTTGAGATCTGATCCAACGATCACGACCAGTGCGTGCACAGCGCACGCAAGGAGGTCTATGCGCCTAACAGAGGTCGTGACCGTCAGATCGAGATCTGGCGGTCCCGAACACTAGGGGAGGTCTTAAGGCTTTAAATCCAAGGAAAGAGGTCGGGACGGTCAGAATCCCACAGAGGAGGTCCCAACGGTCTAGATCTCCAGCGGGAGGTCCTACGGCTAAATCCACAGAAGGAGGTCTAACCCGTTAGATCTAAATCTAACGGTTTAGACCAGAGGAGGAGGTCCTAACGCTACTGATCCAAAGGAGGAGGTCCTAGACGGTCAAGATCTTCCAGAGGGAGGTCTTGATCGGCTGAGATTGACACGAGGAGGTCTTGGATGGCCAAGATCTTCTCGGGGAGGTCCTAAGCGATAGGGTTTTAATCGGAGGAGATCTGGACGGTTCAAATTAGACCTAGGGAGGTCTTGAACGGTCCAGATCGACGCGGAGGGAGGTCTGGGCGCTAAGGATCTGACAAAAGAGATCTAACGCTCGATCTAATCCGGGAGGTCGTGAGCGGTTAGGATTGAGCCTAAGAGGTGCGGCGGTGGTTTTCTTTGTAAAAGGCCACGGTGGCTTTACAAAGACGACCCGAGGGTGGTCTGAGGTGGTCTTTGCATAATGACCAAGGGAGGTCTTTTGCAAAGAGGACCTCGGTGGAGGTCCCGAAGGTGGTTTTACAAAAATGACCTCGAGGAGGTCTTTTATGCAAGAGTGGTCCTAGCGGCTAGGATTTAACCAAGGGGAGGTCCTGGCGCGCAAGATTTTTCACAGAGCGAGATCCAACGGCTAAGAGCAAAGCTGCGGAGGTCTTAAAGGCTGAGATTACTCAAGGAGGTCCTAGGGCTTGAGTTTTTGCGGACAAGATTCTACGGTCGGGATCGAATACGAGGGTGGTCTTGAGCGGCCACGATGAACCCGAAGAGGTCCAATGGCTTGACAAAATACGACAAGGTCTGAGCTCGACGGTGAGCTCGCCGGCACGTCGCCGACGACGACCGGCCCACGGCGGCGGGAACCAAAGCCACCAAAATGAAGCTAATAGTATTGCGAACCCAACGGAGGTGCTTTCGGCGATGGCCTTGAACGCCGTGGCCGAGCGAGCGGAGGATCGGTTTCGGCAAAAACCGAAAACACGAAAAGGAGCGCTACGAGCTATCCTAGCTGGACCTTAAGCTCTAAGGGCTAAAATGAACTCACCAGGCACGGGGTGGTCGGAGGAGGTCGGAGGAGTGCCATGGCGGGCAGCGATTCAGGAGGTGAGGAAGATAACGGCGATAGTGGCTCTGAGCAATTATAGAGAAAAGGGTGATGAGGAACACCGCGATGACCTTAGGTGGCTTCGAACCAAGGAATCGAGTGGAGGAACCTCACCGGAGATGGGGACGAAGGAGTGCCCTTACGGCGCAACTCGCAAGTCTCGATCAGAGTTGCTCTGTGAAAACAACCCAAACCGGAGTTAGGGACGACTTTGCGATGACCAGGGGCCTTCAGGGAAACAAGATTAGGGCAAGAGGACCACTGGAGGACCCAAGTTCACCAATGGAGCTCACGCGGCCAGAAATGGCGGAAATGAGCTCAAGGTGAGATTTGGCGCTCAACCTTATAGAAAAGGTTTGGGAGGCGGCCGGAGGTAGAAGGGGACTAGAGGAAAGCCTCGGAGGTGCTCAAGTAGCTCAGAGCTGACTGAGCTCGAGGACAGAGGCTTAATGGCGATGGGACAAAAGAGAGGTTGCTGCGCGAGAAAATGAGGCGAGGAGGCAGGTAAGGTCAGGGCAAAGCTGACACGGTTGACAACAGAGGGGGCTCAGAGCCGTTGTAGGGCCCCAAAGTGGCTGGACCGCCACCGCTCACTGCGCCGCGCGCGCGCCGCGCATGGCGGAAAGAGGAAGAAGAAGAACGAAGAGGGAGGTCGGGGTGGTGCCGTGGCGTTGGATTTCAAATCCAACGGCTCACACACGGGACCAGGCCAAGCTCGGTGCGGCCTAGTGACTCGACTCGGCGAGTCGATTGGTGGGTCGGACTCGGTCCGACTCGAGCCCGAGTGCAGCTCGACCCTAACTTTGGGTTTCAAGCGGATCTGAAGTTTGGGGATTTAAATTGAAGTAGCAAACTCACTCCAAAATTATGAAACTTTTACAGAGCTTGCTAGCTGAGTTATTGACCTTGTATAATTTTTGCAGAGGTTTTTGTGCTATACATTTTCCTCCAAAAATTCAACAAGGTGCTGGTCCACAGTTTGACCAGATTTTGAACAGGTTTGACTGACCTCCCAAAATATTCAAATAATTTCTAAAATTGTGAAATTTTTCAGAGGGTCTAAACCATCCCAAGAACTTAGGAAAATATCTCCAGGAGATGATCAAGAGGTTTGACAAGATTGTTTTGAAAGTTCAAGATTTGGATCAAAAGACTTGTGACTTCAGATTTCCATAACTTCTTGTACAATACTTGCTTGGTACAATAGGAAATACAGGATGTAAGAAAAGTTTTAATTTCTACCCATTTTCTTATATTTGAAACACAAGCCTAAAATTGGGATGTTACAACTCTCCCCCTTACAAGAATCTCGACCGAGATTAGTTTACTCGGAGAAGAAAGAAGGAAAATCTGCACGGGCGATCTTCTCGCTCCCAAGTTGCCTCATCTTGAGAATGGTTTGACCACTTGAACCTTAAGGAACTTGATGATACGGTTCCTTGTTCTCCGCTCGATTCCTCAAGAATGCGAGCAGGATGCTCGCGGTAGGTCAAATTTTCCGCACATCGAGAACCTCCAACTGAGCTTCCTCGGTCGGGACACGGAGGCACTTCTTGGTGTGAAACATGGAACACATCATGCACACCCTCAAGTGCAGTGTAGCTCCAATCAGTATGCAATCGCTCCAACTCTCTCGATGATACGGTGGGCCCAACATATCGAGGAGCCAACTTGCCCTTGATGCCAAAACGCGATGGCCCTTCAAGGGTGAGACTTTGAGATACACAAAGTCATTGGGCTCAAAGCTCAACTCACGGCGACGACGATCCGCATAGCTCTTTTATCCGGGTCGGGCCGTGCGCGGATGCTCGCGGATCAATCGAACTTGACTTTCGGCCTCATTGATCGAATCGACCGAAATCGCCGCCACGATCTCGACCAGTTCAACGGGTTCGCACCTTCTCCCATACAAAGCCTCAAATGGTGCCATGCCAAGATCGCTCAAAGTCGTTGTTGTAGGAGAACTCAAAGAAATGGTAGGCATTTCTCCCACTTCTTCCCATAGGATAGAACACAAGCACGAGCATATCTTCCAACACTTGGTTGACTCGCTCCGTCGCCATCGATCCGAGGATGAAAGGTCAGATCTTGAAATGAAGGTGGGTCCCCATAGCCTCTGCGCACTATGCCAAAACCGCGAGGTGAAAAGCGCACCACGATCAGAAATAATCGTCTTTGGTACACCGTGAAGACTCACAATCCTCGAGACATAAAGTTCGGCCAAAGGCCCCACACGAAGCTTAGTCTTGACGGGAAGGAAATGTGCCACCTTAGTCAACCTGTCGATCACGACCCAAATAGCATCATTCCCTTTGGACGAGCGGGCAATCCGGTGATGAAGTCCATGCCAGCGGAATCCCACTTCCACTCGCACCGCAAAGGTGAAGAAGACTGCTGACGCTGATGTTCGCCTTCACACGACGGCACACGTCGCACTCGGCAACGAACTTGGCAATCTCGCGCTTCATTCGGGTCCACCAGAACCGCTGACGAAGGTCCTGATACATCTTGGTAGCCCCGGAATGAATAGACAAAGGAGAATCATGGGCTTCGCGGAGAATCAAATCCCGCAATTCCATGACCTTAGGAACCACAAGACGCTGCCCAAACCACACAACGCCATGTTCATCCTCTGAAAAGCACTTGGCTATCCCATCCTTGATGTTCTGCTTGATTTGACTCACGCCCACATCTGTCTGCTGCGCCGCCTTGATTTGGTCCACCAAGGTTGGTTGCACAACCAATGTAGCAAGAGAATCATGCTCGATCAAACCCAAATTGAGGCGCTGGAATTCTGAAACGAGGGTAGGCTGCTGCCCTTGGAGCATCAACATGTTGCAATGCACTTTCCGGCTGAGTGCATCCGCAACGACATTGGCCTTGCCCGGATGGTACTGAATACCCATGTCGTAATCCTTGATCAGTTCCAACCATCTCCTTTGCCTGAGGTTCAGATCTGGCTGGGTGAACAAGTACCTCAAACTCTTGTGGTCGGAATACACCTCACAACGGTTACCAATCAGGTAATGCCGCCAAATCTTGAGTGCATGGACCACAGCAGCTAACTCCAAGTCATGAGTAGGATAGTTGAGTTCATGAGGCCTCAATTGCCGCGATGCATAGGCCACAACCTTGCCTTCCTGCATAAGAACACAACCAAGACCCTGACGAGAAGCATCACAATAGATATCAAAACCCTTGTGAATATCGGGAGAACAAGCACTTGAAATTTGAGGTCAACCGCCTTGAGTTCCTGAAAACTCACGTCACAAGCAGCGGACCACTCAAACTTCTTGTCTTTCTTGAGTAGTTCAGTCATAGGCTTCGCAATCTTGGAGAAATTCTCGATAAAGCGGCGATAGTAGCCAGCCAAACCAAGAAAACTCCGCACATCGGTGGTGACTTGGTGACCCCAAGATAGCACATCGACCTTGCTAGGATCCACACCACACCTCCAAATGAAAGAACATGGCCCAAGAATGCCACTTCCTTCAACTGAACTCGCACTTGCTGAATTTGGCATACAGCTGGTGCTCACGCAGCTTGCCCAACACAAGCTTAAGATGCTCAGCATGCTCTTCTTCGCTCTTGAAGTAGATAAGGATATCATCGATGAATACCACCACAAACCTATCCAAATACTCCATGAATACCGAGTTCATAAGATTCATGAACAAAGCAGAGCATTAGTCAAACCAAAGACATGACGGTGTACTCGTAAAGACCATAACGAGTAGCAAAGGCGGTCTTAGGAATATCCTCACCGATCGACTTGATGATAGCCCAATCTCAAGTCAATTTTGAGAAGACTCGTGCTCGGTCAAGCGATCGAAGAGATCATCAATCCGGGCAAAGGATACTTGTTCTTTACCGTCACCTCATTAAGCGGACGGTAATCAACACATGCGCAAGGTCTTGTCCTTCTTCTTCACAAAGATGATGGACAACCCCAAGGGGATGAGCTAGGACGGATAAAACCCTTCTCTTGCAGCTCACCCGCTTGCTTCTTCACTCCTCCAACTCATTAGGAGGCATGCGTCGGCCTCTTAGAAATAGGGCGATGCAGGGCGACAACTCGATCACAAACTCGGATCTCGAGCAGAGGCATCCCGGCAAATCTTGGAAAGACATCCACGAACCCGCATATCGTGGGAACATCCTGGATCTCAATGCCGGTTTTGCTTCAAGGGTATAAAGATGGGGCTCTCAATCGCGCGAAACCCAACCTGCTCACTGACGGTGGTGAGGTAGACAATCTTCCCGGCACAATCGATTTGCCCCAAGTGTTGGGACAACCAATCCATGCCAAGAATCACATCCAAGCGCGAGTCGAGTAGGATAAGATTCGCCAAGAATCCCACTCCTTCGATGTGGATAGGAACATCCCAAGATACTTGGTCACTCTCATTTCCGAACCCGAGAGCGAATCGCCAGTGGAATCCCCAAAGGAACACAAAGAAGTCCACAATCGACAAAGAAAAGACCTCGAAATAAAAGAATGCGAAGCCCCGAGTCAAATAAAGCGTAGCAGGGCGCAAATTAACAAGGAGCGTACCCAACACCACGTCGGGCGCCTCACTGTGCCTCCTCACCGAGATGTGGTTGACTCGGCCGCCCCAAGCCCGGGTCTTCGTCGTGGGTGACCACTCCCTTGCCCGCGTCCTCCATTAGGACGAGGCCACTCGATCTTCTTAGGACAACTACTCGCGTAGTGGCCCTTGTTGTGGCGATGAAGCGGTGGCGTCGGCGCGGGGTTGCGGGAACACCTGCTGGCTGGTCGCAGCGCACGTGGCGAGTCACGACTGCGGAGCGTGGAGCTGGTGCTGAAGGCCTCGGCGGTGGTGAAGCCAAGGAACGGGCCACCGTGCGAGCCCAACTCGGAACGAACGAGGCTCGCTGCGCGCACCGCCTGGGCCTCCCACTTGCGCTTGCGGGACTCGCGCCAGCGCTCTCGCCTTGTGCTCGGCAATGATGGCCTTGTCCACCAAGGTCCGGAAGTCGTGAAGTCCACAATAGAGAGCTTGTCCCAAGCTCCTCGCACAAACCTCCATGAACTTCTCCCCTTGGCCTCATCGGTGGCCACCTCGGTAGGGCGCACCTCGCCAAATGGTTGAACTCATGGAGGTACTCGGTGACGATTTGCGCCTGCTTGAGCGCAAGGAACTCCTTCTTCTTGACTTCATCAGTAGCGGGGACATGGGCCCGACGAAAGTCGACCGAACTCCTCCCACGAGACCACGTGTCCCGCGGGCTGCATGGCGAGGAAATTCTCCCACCATGAGAGTGCCGCACCCTCCAACTGATGGGATGCGAAAAGTGCCCGCTCCTGCTCCTGGCACTGAGCAACGTTGAGCTTCCGCTCAACCAGACGCAGCCGATCGTCAAGCGCCCAAGGGATCCTCGGACCGGGAGAAGGTAGGAGGCTGCGTACGGAGGAACTCCGCAAGCCCCCCACGCGTCTGGTGCCCACCTCCAGATCCAGAGGCACCAGAGGGAGTGGAGGTGTTCCTGGCGATAACCTCCAACACCCTGCGGTCCTCCGAACGATTGCGTTCGATTTGCATGAGGACTTCCGCCATGGTCGGAGGAGGGGGAAGCTCCTCGTCGGGACTACCCGGCTGATTCCGGCCGCTACGTGTCCCACCAGCCATCCTGATTTACTAAGACAAGTTAGATACAGATCAAGACCCAAGAGCACAGAAATCCAAACTTAGTTAAAATGACCAAAGAATAGCCACAAAAGAGCATGAGACCACAAGTCACCGAATCAACTTTCCGAAACGACCAACCCGTATGGAAGAACGAGCAATCGTTTAAGAAGGCCCAAAATTCCAGCATTCACTTCCAGCTCAAAACAGTCCAAAATTCAAGGTATACCCACCTAATAGAATATAGGCATTAGCTAATCTCATATCACCTCTTACCCTTTTTTCCCACAAGTTTTAGTTGTATTTACCTCTCATTTCCTACCTTAATTACTCACCACTAGCTAGCTGCCCAAATTTCTTTCTCCAAGCTCTCATGGTTCTCCCAAAACCAAGTTAATCGATAGAGGCTAATTTTTGAAAGGAAGAGAGGAACAACTTTTTCAAAACTTAAGTGAGAGTAAGGTGAGATGAGCAAGCTAAGATAGGTAAGGAGTAAAATTAGAGAACTTACTTAAGTTTTCATAAACTATTTGAAAGTAAGTTTTCAAAATATCCTAAAGGCACCAAGCTAGGGTTTCTACGGTCAAGATGGCTCGATACCAACTTTGTGAGGACCGAATATTTAACTAGTAACACTTAACCTCCAATTGGTTCTAGCGTTACTAATTAAACATTCTAAGCCTCGATGGACATATGCTTCCTGCATTGCAGCATATGTACATCATCACAAAATTACACATCAATTCCATACACATACATCACTAAGTTCAACAACGACATACATAAAGTAAAGTTATTACAAAGAGAGCCGACCGCCAAATAGAACAATATACAAGAATGACAATGAAGCAAAAGCGCCATAAGATGGCTAGAACAAAAGTCGACCTGTTAGCCAACATAACCCACAAGGCAACCGACCGGCCGCCAAGCTAGTCGCCCATAGCTACCACAACACACTCGCAAAAGTGAGGCCCTTCAGCTCACCTTCCTCCTCTGCAACAAAACAATTAAGCATAGCAACCGAGTACAAAGATTGTCTTTGTACCCGCAAGATCGACGTGTGGAATAGCAAACCTATTCATAAACTACATGCAAGCTTATTTAGGTGGAGGTCATATGTCTCATTTGCATGAAGCCAACTTTATTTGCAATAATGTAATACATTTTAAAAGCAAGTTTGCAAATTTATTTTGTTATCAAAGTAATAAGTAAGTAAAGATACATACAAGTAACCACCGAAGTGACTAACCCAATAGTCACCACAACATAGCACTAATCCCGATTCGTACCACCCATCAAGTTTTAATTTAAAAAAGTTGTAGTCTAACTCTTGAAAGACCTTGCCAAGCGTGTCCATAACCTAGGACGAGGCTATTCGAATAGTTTTAACCTGCAGGTGTACCAATGTACCCACACTTGGACCGCCTTTAAGCCACAAACACACTTAGAAGGTATGTCGCACGCTAAGTCCTACGAGACATTTCCAATCTTGTGTATTAACTACGAGCCGCTCGTATGGGTAGAAACACCATACGCTTACATTGCAAGTCGAAGACAACAAATCCCATCACGGTGAAGTCTTTCTGACACTACAATGCTCCCAACACCATCCCTCCTGCGACTCCCTGCGACTCGGAGCCACGCCAAAGTACTAAGTCAAGAGAGGTCCCATACCCTCTAATGTGGTTAGCACGCTAAAAATGCTTGGTTTAGTGTAACAAGATGTTCGGTCCTTGTTGACCCGGGCACCATTCCATCACACCCCACAATCACACCATCTTACCATTGTGCCCAAGTCTAAATCATTTTGTTTTTAGTTTTAGTTTTCATAAGTAGACATGGCACAAGGTGGAAATCATAAATCATAATAAGTTTTGTGTGATCAAGGTTATCGACAAGTCGATAACCGCCCATTTCTACCGGCTAAGCATGGCTAAGCAATTAATTCGCAACTACTAAGTGACAAGAGCCCATCCACGAACTCTAAATCACAGCAAGTAACCTAGGCTCATGGTAGTAGAGGATAATCATTTGCTAAGGAAATGCATCTACTAGGCCAACTATTAAAACAAAGTAGCAATGCATACATAGAATTTGCAATCAACATAAATACTTAAAATACTGGGATTAACATGATCAAACTGCTTGCCTTCTTGTCGTTGCTCAATATGTTGCGGAGGATCGCTCTCGGGTTACCGCAAATGTCGAATCCTAAGCGAAAGGCAAAAGAACCAAGAACAACCAATAAGACTAGCAACACTTAAACAAAGGAGCAAGCAAACGTTATCCAAATACAACGAAATTTATACACAAGGTAGAATACAAATATACCAAGACATAGAAACTGGAAAACCTAATTTGGATTTGTGGCGCAAAGATATTACTTAAAAACTCATTTTCGGCCATAATTAGCAATCAGCAAAAAATATTTTCTAGAAAGATTTTGGAGCTGAAATTTTATGGTAGCTACCTACTGGTATAGTGGTAACCCATATAAAATTTTAGGTCATTTGGAGTTAAGATGATTTAGTTATGATTTTTCTAAGTTATACAACTAGTATATATCATTTCTCAGGAACATGACTAAAGACAAAGCCTAGATCAATTTAAGGCATGTCTATAGGCCAAATTTACTGTGTTGAGTTTGCCCACTTGCAACTACAGAGAGGAAGTTATGTGGTTTACAAATTTCTCATGAATTTCTAGACCTCATTTTTCATTAAACAAGATCATGCTATTAAAATCATTTTCTGCTACAACACAGGCCTACTTTCATTCTCAGATTAAAGTTTATACTATAACAAAGCTACAAAGAATGGAATCATTCAAAAGGAGTTAAAATGACAAAGTTATGCACTTTTGAAATTCAAACAAAGAAAAGACTTAGGAAACTTGAGCTCTGGAGGTCCAAACGAATCGAAGACAAGGGGAGGTCGTGGGCCGTTAGATCAAGGTCTGACGGCTACGAGCCTCGAAGCACAGCGCGCACAAGACCTCCTCCCGCACTGGGGAGGTCTGGATCGTTGAGATCTGATCCAACGATCACGACCAGTGCGTGCACAGCGCACGCAAGGAGGTCTATGCGCCTAACAGAGGTCGTGACCGTCAGATCGAGATCTGGCGGTCCCGAACACTAGGGGAGGTCTTAAGGCTTTAAATCCAAGGAAAGAGGTCGGGACGGTCAGAATCCCACAGAGGAGGTCCCAACGGTCTAGATCTCCAGCGGGAGGTCCTACGGCTAAATCCACAGAAGGAGGTCTAACCCGTTAGATCTAAATCTAACGGTTTAGACCAGAGGAGGAGGTCCTAACGCTACTGATCCAAAGGAGGAGGTCCTAGACGGTCAAGATCTTCCAGAGGGAGGTCTTGATCGGCTGAGATTGACACGAGGAGGTCTTGGATGGCCAAGATCTTCTCGGGGAGGTCCTAAGCGATAGGGTTTTAATCGGAGGAGATCTGGACGGTTCAAATTAGACCTAGGGAGGTCTTGAACGGTCCAGATCGACGCGGAGGGAGGTCTGGGCGCTAAGGATCTGACAAAAAGAGATCTAACGCTCAGATCTAATCCGGGGAGGTCGTGAACGGTTAGGATTGAGCCTAAGAGGTCTGAGCGGTGGTTTTCTTTGTAAAAGGCCACGGGTGGCTTTTACAAAGACGACCCCGAGGGTGGTCCTGAGGTGGTCTTTGCATAATGACCAAGGGGAGGTCTTTTGCAAAGAGGACCTCGGTGGAGGTCCCGAAGGTGGTTTTTACAAAAATGACCTCGAGGAGGTCTTTTTGCGCAAGAGTGGTCCTAGCGGCTAGGATTTAACCAAGGGGGAGGTCCTGGCGCGCAAGATTTTTCACAGAGCGGATCCAACGGCTAAGAGCAAAGTCATGAGGTCTTAAAGGTGAGATTACTCAAGGAGGTCCTAGGGCTTGAGTTTTTGCAGACAAGATCCTACGGTCGGGATCGAATACGAGGGTGGTCTTGAACGGCCACGATGAACCCGAAGAGGTCCAATGGCTTGACAAAAACACGACAAGGTACAGAGCTCGACGGTGAGCTCGCCGGCACGTCGCCGACGACCAGGGCCACGGCGGCGGGAACCAAAGCCACCAAAATGAAGCTAATAGTATTGCGAACCCAACGGAGGTGCTTTCGACGGCGGCGATGGCCTTGAACGCCGGCGAGCCGAGCGAGCGGAGGGATCGGTTTCGGCAAAACCGAAAACACGAAAAGGAGCGCTACGAGCTATCCTAGCTAGACCTTAAGCTCTAAGGGCTAAAATGAACTCACCAGGCACGAGGGTGGTCCAGAGGAGGTCGGAGGAGTGCCACAATGGAGCAGCCACCGAGGTGAGGAAGATAACGACGATAGTGGCTCCTGAGCAATTATAGAGAAAAAGGGTGATGAGGAACACTTCGCGATGACCTTAGGTGGCTTCAGAACCAAGGAATCGAGTGGAGGAACCTCACCGGAGATGGGGACGAAGGAGTGCCCTTACGGCCGCAACCCGCGAAGTCTCCAGTCCGAGTTGCTCCTGTGAAAACAACCCAAACCGGAGTTAGGGACGACTTTGCGATGACCAGGGGCCTTCAGGGAAACAAGATTAGGGCAAGAGGACCACTGGAGGACCCAAGTTCACCAATGGAGCTCACGCGGCCAGAAATGGCGGAAATGAGCTCAAGGTGAGATTTGGCGCTCAACCTTATAGAGAAAGGTTTGGGAGGGCGACTGGAGGTAGAAGGGGACTAGAGGAAAGCCTCGGAGGTGCTCAAGTAGCTCAGAGCTGACTGAGCTCGAGGACAGAGGCTTAATGGCGATGGGACAAAGAGAGGTTGCTGCGCGAGAAAATGAGGCGAGGAGGCAGGTAAGGTCAGGGCAAAGCTGACACGGTTGACAACAGAGGGGGCTCAGAGCCGTTGTAGGGCCCCACGAAGTGACTGGACACTGCCCTGCTCACCTGCGCACGCGCACGCTCGCGCATGGCGGAAAGAGGAAGAAGAAGAACGAAGAGGAGGTCGGGTGGTCTGTGAGCGTTGGATTTCAAATCCAACGGCTCACACACGGGGACCAGGGCCAAGCTCGGTGCGGCCTAGTGACTCGACTCGAGCGAGTCGATTGGCTGGGTCGGACTCGGGTCTGACTCGAGCCCGAGTCTGGCTCAGCCCTAACTTTGGGTTTCAAGCAGATCTGAAGTTTGGGGATTTAAATTGAAGTAGCAAACTCACTCCAAAAATTATGAAACTTTTACAGGAGCTTGCTAGCTGAGTTATTGACCTTGTATAATTTTTGCAGAGGTTTTCGAACTATACATTTTCCTCCAAAAATTCAACAAGGTGCTGGTCCACAGTTTGACCAGATTTTGAACAGGTTTGACTGACCTCCCAAAATATTCAAATAATTTCTAAAAATTGTGAAATTTTTCAGAGGGGTCACAAACCATCCCAAGAACTTAGGAAAATATCTCCAGGAGATGATCAAGAGGTTTGACAAGATTGTTTTTGAAAGTTCAAGATTTGGATCAAAAGACTTGTGACTTCGTATTTCCATAACTTCTTGTACAATACTTGCTTGGTACAATAGGAAATACAGGATGTAAGAAAAAGTTTTAATTTCTACCCATTTTCTTACATTTGAAACACAAGCCTAAAATTGGGATGTTACAGTGAGGACTTGGTTACTACAAATTAAGCTCATCTTCTGAAAATGTTGGAGAGGCGATCTATGTTTGCTTACTTCAGTCTTAGCTCTTGACCAGCTCATTAATGCAGAAACAACCCCGAGTGACGAGGCGTCCATTCCTATCGAATGTCAGGTCCGTATCATTACCCAAAAAATTAGAATGCAGCCAGTTATCGTAGCCATCCTTATTGCTCAACATCCTAGAGGTCACATAGTCCAATGAGGCAAAATTCACGATTAACACACTCACCCAGGTTCGATCTGTAGGATATTGTTGGAATTTTCCTTTGAGATGAGCAAAACTGAGACAAACTTGATTTCTTTCGAGAGCATGCTCCTCTTTTGTTTTTTTTCTATTTCTTGCTTCTCAACTCTTGCTTCTTACATTGCTTCATGTATGGTGCTTGCTTTATAGGCTTAAGTCCAATTGGACTCAACGACAGACTCGGCCAGGCGACCAACTCGGATACGCTAGTGCTCAGATACAGACACAAAAAATCTAAACTTAGAAACCAAAACAAGATTAATTATATCAATCATCCCCTTAATCTTGTTTCTTCTCCTTGATCACGCCAATATTCTCTCTTGTTTCCAAAACCTTTTGATGAATGAAAATTTGCATGCTTGATGTAATTGGTGTGGGCAGAACTGTGAGGACTTCCTCGCTATTTCAAATACTCAGCTCTCTGCCTCTTTGCCCTATAATGTTTGCTGTCCACCAGTTCTTTCAATTTCCTCTTCTCTATTTCTCTCTAGTTGCATACAGTCTTGGCTGCCCATTGGATATGCAAAAACCTAGCCTGAGCCTTCCTCTATTCAACTTCTAACAACTCTAGTTGTTTCTTCATAGCAGCAACGCACTTTTGCAAGATTGCAGATCACACCCGTTTTGTGTACTTGCTCTCTGATGTCGCCTTCCGCACCAGGGACCTCGCCACTACTACAGAAAATCTCATCCAAGACAGTTCGGAACCGTCATCACAGATGGTTTAACTGTCTATATTTTTATGTCTGTGATAATAGGCGTATCACAGACGGCTCAAAAGCCTTCTGTGATATGTCCGCTATCACAGATGGTTCTATTTACCGACTATCTGGGATATTACGTATATCACAGATGGTTCTATATACTAACCATCTGGGATATGCCTGATATCACAGACGGTTAGTAAATATAACCATCTGTGATATCAGGCATATCATAGACGGTTCTATTTACCAACCGTTAAGGATATGCATGATATCATAGACAGTTCTATTTACTAATCGTTTGTGATATCAGGTATATCTCAGATAGTTGGTATATAGAACCGTCTGTGATATACGTAATATCCCAAACAGATTGTAAACAGAACCATCTATGATATGCGTAATATCCCAGACGGTTAGTTAATAGAACCATCTGTGATATACGTCATATCCCAGATGGTTAGCAAATAGAACTGTCTATGATAGTTCTATATACCTAACTAATTTTTTTTTTGCTTTTTGGCTAGTGTCGGTATTTTAGAACCGATCTTACGTAAAGATTATTTGATTCGGGGGGTCTCCACAATTGATCACGCAGACAGAAGAGATACGGGGATTTTTATGCAGGTTCGGGCCTTCTCCAGAGAGAATAACAACCCTACTCCTGTGTGTATTGTATTGGGTATCCTGATTACAATCAGTGGAAAGACTTGCGCTAATACTGCTACTGATCGTCAAAAAAGCCCCCCCCCTCTATCTCCAAAAGACACCTATTTATACTACGTTGTGGTGGCGGTTGTCGTTCTAGGCTAATTAGTCGCTCATTATTGCGTAATAATGAGAGCAATTACTGGAGTAGTAACCTCCCCATATTTTCCAACGGTTATCAGTCAGAGATAGTGGAGTATTATCTGTAGTTATTTCAGATATAACTACGTAATTTGACTACCCAGATTCTCACCAATAAATGGGTCTTCTAACGAGTGGACCTAGTTAATCGTGAGAAAGTCGTAGCAGGACTGGCCGTAGCAGGACTTACGTCTAGGGGGTAGTCGTAGGAAAAGCTTACGACTGGGTACTGGTCGTAGAAAGACTTACGACCGGACGTAATCGTAGCAGGGCTTACGATTACACCATAGTCATAGAAACACTTACGACTAGGGGGGTGGTCGTAGAAGACCTTATGACCACCTATCTTACTCTTCCCTTATAATATTAAGGGGTATACCATGTGATTACATGATTATGGAATAATAAAATGAGGATTATCAGATCCTCGTCAGCTAGCCTTAGGAATTGCTAGCTATGCCCTCTGAAAACAAGCAGGCAGATGAATCAATCGTTGACAATTTACAAATTATACATCATAGATGAATCAAAGTGATCATTTACAATATGTATCAAGTATTATCGCTAGAGTTACAATTGAATTACAACTACTCAAAGTGAAGGTCGTTCAGGTGTCGATGGAATAGTGAAACCCTCCGTCGGTGTTAAGGATCTCCGTCTTGATGAAACCACAGAGCCTCCCTCGAACCTCTGAGATCTCTCTCATAACGAGTGCACCTAAATATATGTTCAAACCCTGTCGCTAGCAAGAGTAAAGTAGTAAGCATATATATTTAAATTTATAATTAGGAAATAATTATTGCAAGATTGACCAACTTCGGGATCCTTCAACTTAGCACTCATGAGTTGTTGCATATGATGGCAAACGTAGAATGCACAATCTTCTTGTTTTTGCTAGCAGCACTACAAAAATAGAATTACATATATAGGTATAGTTAGTTCGAGACGCATTATTACGAAGTATGATATATGATTATTGTGTTGTAACGCGTACTGAAAATCGCGTCCTGTGTTGTAGTGTGGCGCTCGATCCCCTGTACGCCCTTCCCTCGGCAACATAGGCGATGAATGACCTACATGTTTCCAAAAAGTTAACCTTGGCCATTTCAAATGAAGGAAGACTAAAATAGAGTTATGTATGGAGAAAATGAGCATACCTGTCGAGTATTTCTTGCACAAGGGTGAAGTCGTGGATTACCTTGAGTAGGGAATCAAGGTATATTACTTTGTTCCTCCTTGGTATAATGACCAAAAGGATCCAGTGGTTCCTACTCATGTATGTCGCTATAGTCCTTAAACCTAAGATCGTACTGCGTATAAAGTACCAATGAAATTTGTATAGCAAGTAGTGAAACACTTACTTCTGGTTGTAGGGCACCATTATGTAGTCCTCGTCGTCCTGAGCAAGCAATGCTGTCGTTATGTATTTCACGACGTAGGATGCGTCTGCCAAGATGGTTTGCTCAGAGACCATGTGTGGGTCGAGGAAACCCACTGGTTCTTTCAATTGTCAAGCATTTTGCATCATGTATCTATACATAAGCAATGAGTCGTTATATTAATCGGTATTACGTGAATATAGAACTTGATTGTACACACTTACAATGTCCAGCATTGTAGAAGTGAGGCATCGAGGGCTTTGAGGTTGAATAGGTCGAATAAGTCATCGAAACCTACGACGAAGGGGTCCAGCTCGTGGAGGAAATGCTCCTTCATGTATCTGACGGTGATTCCACCAGCGCACCCTTTCTCTTTGGTCTTCTGTATGTACCAGGCATGCAAACCCTGACAACTTAATCCAGCGTAGGCTAATACTGTGGTGGTCACCAACGGACTTCTGAAGGAGTATTTCATAGGGTTGGGAGGCGGAGGCTGTAACATCCCAATTTTCAACCTGTGTTTCCAATGTAAGAAAATGAGGGAAAATTAAAACTTTTTCTCACGTCATGTATTTCTTGTATGTTCTAAACAATTTCACATCTGAAATTACGAAATACAAAGTTACAAGTCCTTTTGACCTAAACCTTACCCTTCAAAACTTTCTTGTCAAATTTTGTGATCATCCTCTGGAACCATTTTTCCTAAGTTCTTGGGTTGATGTGTGACCCCTCTGAAAAGTTTCACAATTTTTAGAAGTTGTTGGAATACTTTTGGAGGCAAGTCAAACCAATTTTTCAATTGGTCAAACCTTAAATTCAAAGGTTCTGCAATTTTGGAGAAAGATTCTGAGCATAAAAACCTCTAAAAATTTTATGTAAGGGTTATCATAGAGTCATCAACCTCCATTTAAAATTTCATAAGTTTTGGAGCTAGTTGCTATCTCTAAAAATCCTTCCAAGATTCAGGTCATTCTCAAACCCTAAGTCAAACATAAAGAGCATACACTTAAAATAATTTTTGGGAAGAATTTACTTCAAGTGAAACTCTGGGAAATAATTTATTTAAATCTTATAATAATTATCATGAATAAATATACTTTTTCCAAAATTTTTGGAGCTAAATTCAATCCATATAAAATTCAAACTTGCTTCAATAATCTTTTGTAAGTTTGAACTCAAAATAAGCAAATGATTCATGAACATTAAGGTTTAAGATTTTATTTGGTCATTAGGTCATCCCAGGAACCTCCCTGAAAAATTTTAGAATTTTTGAAATTTAATTGCTATATTTTGAAGCTCGGTCAAAGTAGGGCTTTGAAATTAAAACCAGATCAAACATCCTTTTACTATTCCTCCGACCGACCCAACCCGACTTGGCTCGACCGAATCAACTTAATGCACCGGCGCACCAGGCTCAGACCCGCACCGCACCATCGCATCGCGGGCTGTCCATTTTTGAAATGAACGGCCCGGATTGATGGAGCCTTCGGGTTGTCCGATTGCACTCATCGCCTCGGACCACTCGATCTCGATCCAACGGCCCGGATTAAGTGGCCGTTCCGACCGTTTAACTCAACGACCCAACCGGTCAGCTCCCGTGGGCCGTCCGTTTCGAAACAAACGGCCGGATTGCATCGCCCCTTTTCCCCTGGCCTTCTTCCTCCCGCGGTCGCCGCTCGCCCACGCACGCCACTGCGCCGCTCACCTGCTCCCCTGCCACCCCATGAGCGCCCCGCCCCTCCAACGGCTCTTTTCCCGTGCGCTTATAGGAGGTCCCGAGCTCCCCTTGGACCACCCCTTTTGCCTCCCCACTGGCGCCTCGCCCTTTCTCTTCTTCCCCGTGAGCTGTCGCCGTGCGCCTCCGAGCACTCCGGCCACTCCGGTGACCCCCAGTCCTCCCTAACCGCGTCACGTCGCGTCACCCCTCGCAAGGAGTCGAAGCCCTCTGTCAATTTGAAGAATCCGCCACCGGAGCACCTCGCGCCGCCCTTCTTCCCCGACCACGGCCGCCACCGCCAATCCCACCGCCTTCTTCCCGATGACTCGTTCTTCAATTCTTTTGCTGAGAGCACTCTTGGACCTCCTCTACCTAACCCCATCACTCACCCGCTCTCTCTTGCTCCACGTGGTCCTCTCGCGGTGATCACCTTGCGCCGCCACGGGTTCGTCGTCGCCGGACCACTCCGGCCACCCTCCACCTGCGCCGACTACTCGGGTGAGTTCCCTGCATCACACTGGTGCTCATGCGCACCTTAATTCCTCCCCAACCTCACCCGTGCGCTGCCGCCTCCTTTCACCCCCACGGCCGGCCGCCGCATGACCTCGCCGCGCCGCCACAATGCCGGCCGAGTCCCAAAACCACCACCCCTAGCCTCCTTATACTCCGGGCAACCCATTTTGTGGTTGTTGTCACCACCGCGCCACTCACTCGCCGGCGACGAGCTTAGGCAGAGTCTCCGCGTCGCCTGTAACTTTCCCTTTTGGCTCCTCCTTTTCTTTCTCTGAATCTTGAATCACTGTTAGGTTTTGAGAGCAATTCTATTAACTAACGAGTAATTCCACTCTTAAAAGATGTTCAACTGATTAAAATTTTGGTTTAGCAAGAAATAGAGTTAACGGCATCTCTGTCTGAATATGTCTGTTGTCGGTTGTTTAACACGTAAGAGGAGAGAGTGTTGTCTAGGGCTGTTTGTCGCTGAAGCTCTTTGCATAAGTCATCACATCAAATTTTGAAAATGTCACATGAATCACTCCCTTGAGTTAACAAGTTAAAAGTTTGAGTTTTATGGAAGTGGAGTTGAGCACATTTTAGTTCAGAAATTCTGGCTTAGCAAATAAGTATATAGTTTAGCAAGGAGACTTAGTTATCAAACTCTTTTACTCAACAAGTTTTCCTTTAAGAGGATGAGTAGTCAGAGAAGGTTGGAGCTGAGTTCAATGGGTTTAGCAATCTGAAAGTCAATTTTTGAAGAGAGTTAGCTAGCAAGACCTTATTCCGGAGATGCTCTTTTGTAGGTTGCTTGAGCGATCAAAAGGAGCCGCATGTTTTAGAAGGTAGTTGTCGATAAGCTTAATATCTAATGGTGTTAGTAAAGTCTAGTGCTTAGTCATAATTGACATCTCTTAGTAGCCTTAATAGTCAAATGAACATAAGAATAGAATTTTAAACCACACTAAGGAAAATCTGAAATTTTGAGAAAACCAACGAGTTTCAAAATGGTTAAGTCTCAAAACTGAAGTGAGTAGGTGTTTTCTCTTTTTCATATCTTTTTCATTGTAAGTCCAAATTAGATGGTTCCAATTTTTTTAGCTTCCTTATACCTTGAGATTAAATGGAAAAATAATTAGAGACCATGATCAAACCTGGAAAACCATTTTCAAAAATAGTAAACAAGTGAACTTAATACTGTTTTTCAGAACTTTTAACAAACTTGTAAAATGCATAACTTTTAATCTATAGATCCTTTTTGTATGAATCCAATTGGATTAGCTTCCACTGCTAGTGTATTTGCTAGTAAAATTGGTTTCGCAAATTTTACTGTTTTTTTTTTAAAAAAAAATCATAAGGATCATATTTTAGTTTAATACCCTAAACAATTTAGACAGATCATAACTTTTTCAATATAACTCCAAATGACCTGAAATTTTATATGGCTTATCACTATACCAGTAGGTAGCTACCATAAAAGTTTCAGCTTCAAAATCTTTCTAAAAAAATATTTTTGCTACAGTACCTAATTATGGCCGAAAATAGGTTTTTAGGGAATATCTTTGAACGACAAATCCAAATTAGGTTTTCCAGTTTCTATGTCTAGGTTTATTCCTATTTTACCTTGTGTATAAATTTTGTGTCATTTGGATGCTTCTTGCTCAATTTTGTGATTAGGGTTTATGGCCTTATTTGCTTTTAAATCGTGTTATTTGCTTATGCGATTAGGTGATGAAGAGTGGGTTGAGCCTGAGAGCGATCCTCTGCAACAGATTGAGCAACAGCAGCCGCCAGGCAAGTAGTTTGATCATATCCAGTTCATTCCTATTATTTTCAAGTCTAATATTTTGTTTAACTTGTATGTATGCATGCTTTTGTGTCAAAGTAATTTTGTCGATTAGAGGTAGTTAATCCCATTGCATTGTTGCCTGAAAATTGTTCACCCCGCCACCACCTTAGGAATATTATTCTCCTTTGGTGAATTAGAGCCCGGTGAATGATTTAGGGCCTTTTATTTGTATTTACGCTATGATGCTTAGCCATGCTTAGTCACCGGTAGAATTGGGCGGTTATCGACTTAGTCGGTAACCTTGACCACACAAAATTATTATAACTTTATATTTTAGCATTTTTGCTATGTTATCTGTGAAAACTAAAAATGAAAACAAAATGATTTGGACTTGGGCTCAATGGTAAGATTGGTGTGCTTTTGGGTGTGACTGGAATGGTGCCCGAGTCAACAAGGACCGAACATCTTGTTACACTAAACCAAGTATTTTAGTGTGCTAACCACATTAGAGGGTATGGGACCTCTCTTGACTTAGTACTTTGGCGTGTATTGGCTCAGTCGCGGGAGTCGCGGGAGGGATGGTGTTGGGAGCATTGTAGTGTCCAAAGACTTCACCCGTGATGGGATTTGTTGTCTTTCGACTTGCAATGTAAGCATATGAGTTTCTATCCATATGAGCGGCTCGTAGTTAATACACAAGATTGGAAATGTCTCGTAGGACTTAGCCGTGCTGCATACCTTGATGAGTGTGCTTTGTGGCTTGAAGGCGGTGCAAGTGTGGGTACATTGGTACACCCTGCAGGTTAAAACTATTCGAATAGCCTCGTCCTAGGTTATGGACACGCTTGGGGAGGTCTTCCAAGAGTTAGACTACAACCTTTTAATTAAAACTTGATGGGTTGGTATGAGCGGGTGTTCATACTATTGTTGTGATGGCCATTGGGTTGGTCATCTCGGGATGTCTTTTGTCACTACTTCATCAGATCATTGTTATTTACGCAAATAAAATTGAATTGTCAAAACGCCTTCAAACTATTACATTATTGCAAAAGAAAACTTGCTTTCTGCTAAAAGTAAGTCGAGCCCCTTCCACTTAAATAAAGCTTGCATGTAGTTAAATTATAGTTCTGTTACCCTTACACGTCGGTCTTGCAGTACAAAAACAATTTTGTACTCGGATGCTTTGCTTAATGTTTCATTGCGAGAGGAAGAAGGTGAGCCCCAAGGGCTTCCTTTTGTGAGATGTCTTTGGGTTTGACGACTAGCTTGGCGGCCGGTTGGTTGCCTTGTGGGTAAAGGCACACCGATTGGCTTTTGTTTATTGCCATCTTATGGCCTATTTGCTTCATTGTATATTTACTTATTTGTATGAATTTTGGCGGTCGGCCTCTCTTTTATACTAACCCTCTTATATTATGTATGTCTTTTATGTTGTGTTGTGCTTGGTTCTATGTGTATGAATGGAATTGATGCATGATTTTGTAACGGGTGTGTATCTGCAGTGCAGGAAGTATACATATCTCGAGGCTTAGTTTATTTGATTTGTCTTTATTAGGACCAAGTGGATGGTTAAACAGTACAAGCCGAATAAATCGGGGTCCTCACAAAGTTGGTATCAGAGCCATTCCGACCGTAGTAACCCAAGCTTGGTCGTCCTTAGGATATTTTGGAAACCTTATTTTCAAAGTATCAAATAATTTATGAAAGCTTAAGTAAATTCTCAGATTTTATTCCGTACTTATCTTAGATTTCTTCTCTCGTCTTGCTCTAAATTGAGTTTTAAAAATTGTTTTCCTCTCATCTTCTTCTAAAAAGATAGTGTTATCGTTTAAATTGGGTTTTGGGAACCAATGAGTTTGGCAAATTGAAATGTTAGCCGTCCTCCACAAGATTTTGAAGCTTCCGCAGTTGAAGGTTTCGGCTAGGAGGCTTGGATGCAAAATCTGGACAGCGATCATTCGCTTCCTGACAGCAAGCTCAAAGGTTTCTAAATAGGGTAGAAAATGAGAGGATAATCCACTAAAACTTGTGGGAATAAAAGGGTAAGGTGTGATACTAGTTAACTAAGTACCTAACGCTATTTTTGCCGCCTTAATCTTGCTCTTGCGTAGTGTTAAACTTGAGGTAGTGTGCTGAAATTTTATCTTCTCAACCAATTACTCGTTCATTCAATACGGGTTAATTGTGTCAAGAAGTTGAGCTTTGGTTTGGTATTTCCTTTGCTGTTTTGGATCCTTTTTGGAAGCATTTAAAGTTTATATACTTGTTAATTTGGTTTTTGTCTAGGGTGATATCTCATTTCCCCTAGTCGTTAACTTTTCGCTTTCATCAACTTCAAGTTTTTGGCGGTGTTGCTAACCAAAGTTATTAGTAACACCCTTGTTCTCTAAACCTTTCAAGGCAATTAAAATAAAATAGAACCATTTGGTTTTGATGAGAGTTCAAAACTTAACCTAAGTTTCCGAAAGAGTCCTAAATGACTAAAACAAACTTCAACAAATCAAATTTGGAAGTTCTTTGTGTGGAGTGGGTTCTAAAACTACCCAGGCCTCCCTTTTTGGTTCTGGCTTCTCTAGAACTCTCTTTTGGTACCCCTTTCTCTGGAATATCCCTACCGCGTCAACTCGGTGTTACCGTTATGCGGTATTACCTCCGTTCAATTTCACACCGCTTCATGAGAGAAACAAACTCTTAAGAACATAGGTTCGGGAATCCTTTCTCGCTATGTAGCCACGGTACTACCAAGGTGTGGTGGTACCGATTCCTGGGAGCTCACCAAGACCAGTGTTTGAGCTTCTTTATACCACATGAGACCTCCTTGATCTAATCCGAGCCATTCAGACCCCTTGTTGATTCCATCTTGACCGTCAAAGACTACGGCATGGGAATTCATAACCATCCGGCAAGACTAATGTTGTCGCAGATACAATTAGTCAAAAAGGTGTTTTGCAATGCATTGTTGCTCAGAACTGCAGCCCGCCCGCTTGAAGAATTTCAACGTCTCAACTTGGGTGTGGTTGAGCAAGGATCTATTACTACTTTGGTTGTGCAACCAACCTTGGTGCATCGATCAAGTTTGCTCGTGATCGGATCTTGGAGTGAACCAAATCAAGCAAAATGTCAAGATCGGAACAACCAACTTCGCTTAAGTCGAGATCGATTTCGCGCACTCAACCGCACCAGAAGGGCTATGCGGATCGTTGTCGTCACAAGTTAAGTTTATACGTGGCCTAAATGGCCATAGTCCATCTAAGAAGCTAGTCTGCGGAGGATGACTCAGTATAGCTAGTTGGCGACCATGGTCTCGTTCGTTAGTGGAGTAACCGGACAATTTGCTTCACCAACTAAGAATGACCATAGTCCCTCTAAGATAGCTAGCTGCGGAGGATGACTCCGCATGACTAGTTAGCGGTGAGATTCGTTGTTAGTGGAATTAATCGGACAAGTTAGCTCGGAGTTAACGGACAAATTACTCGGAATTGACCGACAATCATTCCACCAACTAACAAATATTATGTACCACCACCCGATCCTCCGAAAGATCTCTCGATCATCAATCCTTGTTATATCCGAACTTGGCTCACTTGCTAAGTTTTCCCGTGTCGACTAAAGTGGCACGTTTTACGCGGTCTAAATCCGATTCGTGGCTTTGGTCGATTCGCTAATCTTTGCATCTCGAGCTCGTATGTTGGGTCGAATCGTGACCTAACGAGAAACAATGCAATAAAACAATAGATCCAAGTACAACAAAAATATTATAAAATAGATAAAGAATCATAAAGAAAGGTTGTGTCTTTGCAAAAGCCGAACGAAGAGCAACGAATCGCACCCTCGAATTCATGAAAGTTCGGTGGTCAACTCGTTAGAGAGTGAGATACTTGGGAACAGAAGATCATCTCCACGCAAACTACCCTCTTTCTTCCCGAGCCAACCAAATCTCGGGACGAGATTTTTGTAAGGGGGGAGGTTTGTAACATCCCAATTTTCAACCTATGTTTCCAATGTAAGAAAATGAGGGAAAATTAAAACTTTTTCTCACGTCATGTATTTCTTGTATGTTCTAAACAATTTACATGCAGAAATTATGGAAATACAAAGTTACAAGTCCTTTTGACCTAAACCTTACCCTTCAAAACTTTCTTGTCAAATTTTGTGATCATCCTCTGGAACCATTTTTCCTAAGTTCTGGGTTGATGTGTGACCCTCTGAAAAGTTTCACAATTTTTAGAAGTTGTTGGAATACTTTTGAGGCAAGTCAAACCAATTTTCAATTGGTCAAACCTTAAATTCAAAGGTTCTGGAATTTTGGAGAAAGATTCTGAGCATAAAAACCTCTAAAAATTTTATGTAAGGGTTATCATAGAGTCATCAACCTCCATTTAAATTTTCATAAGTTTTGGAGCTAGTTGCTATCTCTAAAAATCCTTCCAAGATTCAGGTCATTCTCAAACCCTAAGTCAAACATAAAGAGCATACACTTAAAATAATTTTTGGGAAGAATTTACTTCAAGTGAAACTCTCGGAAATAATTTATTTAAATCTTATAATAATTATCATGAATAAATATAATTTTTCCAAAATTTTTGGAGCTAAATTCAATCCATATAAAATTCAAACTTGCTTCAATAATCTTTTGTAAGTTTGAACTCAAAATAAGCAAATGATTCATGAACATTAAGGTTTAAGATTTTATTTGGTCATTAGGTCATCCCAGGAACCTACCTGAAAAATTTCAGAATTTTTGAAATTTAATTGCTATATTTTGAAGCTCGGTCAAAGTAGGGCTTTGAAATTAAAACCCAGTCAAACATCCTTTTACTATTCCTCCGACCGACCCAACCCCGACTTGGCTCGACCGAATCAACTTAATGCACCGGCGCACGAGCTCGGACCGCACCGCACCATCGCATCGCGGCTGTCCATTTTGAAATGAACGGCCCGGATTGATGGAGCCTTCGGTTGTCCGATGCACTCATCGCCTCGGACCACTCGATCTCGATCCAACGGCCGGATTAAGTGGCGTTCGGCCGTTAACTCAACGACCCAACCGGTCGGCTCCGTGGGCCGTCCGTTTCGAAACAAACGGCCGGATTGCATCGCCCCTTTTCCCCTGGCCTTCTTCCTCCCGCGGTCGCCGCTCGCCCACGCACGCCACTGCGCCGCTCACCTGCTCCCCTGCCACCCCATGAGCGCCCCGCCCCTCCAACGGCTCTTTTCCCGTGCGGTTATAGGAGGTCCCGAGCTCCCCTTGGACCACCCTTTTTGCCTCCCCACTAGCGCCTCGCCCTTTCTCTTCTTCCCCGTGAGCTGTCGTCGTGCGCCTCCGAGCACTCCGGCCACTCCGGTGACCCCCAGTCCTCCCTAACTGCGTCACGTCGCGTCACCCCTCGCAGTGAAGCCCTCTGTCAATTTGAAGAATCCGCCACCGGGGCACCTCGCGCCGCCCTTCTTCCCCGACCACGGCCGCCACCGCCAATCCCACCGCCCCTTCTTCCCCGATGACTCGTTCTTCAATTCTTTTGCCTGAGAGCACTCTTGGACCTCCCTCTACCTAACCCCATCACTCACCCGCTCTCTCTGCTCCACAGGGTCCTCTCGCGGTGATCACCTTGCGCCGCCATGGTTCGTCGTCGCCGGACCACTCCGGCCACCCTCCACTGCGCCGACTACTCGGGTGAGTTCCTCAGCATCACACCGGTGCTCATGCGCACCTTAATTCCTCCCAACCTCACCCGTGCGCGCGCGCCTCCTTTCACCCCCACGGCCGCCGCGCATGACCTCGCCGCGCGCCACAATGCCGGCCGAGTCCAAAACCACCACCCCTAGCCTCCTTATACTCCGGCAACCCATTTTGGTGGTTGTTGTCACCACCGCGCCACTCACTCGCCGGCGACGAGCCAGCGAGTCTCCGCGTCGCCTGTAACTTTCCCTTTTGGCTCCTCCTTTTCTTTCTCTGAATCTTGAATCACCTGTTAGGTTTTGAGAGCAATTCTATTAACTAACGAGTAATTCCACTCTTAAAAGATGTTCAACTGATTAAAATTTTGGTTTAGCAAGAAATAGAGTTAACGGCATCTCTGTCCAGAATATGTCCTGTTGTCGGTTGTTTAACACGAGAGAGAGAGAGTGTTGTCTAGGGCTGTTTGTCAGTGAAGCTCTTTTGCATAAGTCACTGTCATCAAATTTTGAAAATGTCACATGAATCACTCCCTTGAGTTAACAAGTTAAAAGTTTGAGTTTTATGGAAGTGGAGTTGAGCACATTTTAGTTCAGAAATTCTGGCTTAGCAAATAAGTATATAGTTTAGCAAGGAGACTTAGTTATCAAACTCTTTTACTCAACAAGTTTTCCTTTAAGAGGATGAGTAGTCAGAGAAGGTTGGAGCTGAGTTCAATGGGTTTAGCAATCTGAAAGTCAATTTTTGAAGAGAGTTAGCTAGCAGCACCTTATTCCAGGAGATGCTCTTTTGTAGGTTGCTTGAGCGGTCAAAAGGGAGCTGCATGTTTTTAGAAGGTAGTTGTCAGTAAGCTTAATATCTAATGGTGTTAGTAAAGTCTAGTGCTTAGTCATAATTGACATCTCTTAGTAGCCTTAACAGTCAAATGAACATAAGAATAGAATTTTAAACCACACTAAGGGAAAATCTAAAATTTTCAGAAAACCAACAGAGTTTCGAAAATGGTTAAGTCTCAAAACTGAAGTGAGTAGGTGTTTTCTCTTTTTCATATCTTTTTCATTGTAAGTCCAAATTAGATGGTTCCAATTTTGTTAGCTTCCTTATACCTTGAGATTAAATGGAAAAATAATTAGAGACCATGATCAAACCTGGAAAACCATTTTCAAAAATAGTAAACAAGTGAACTTAATACTGTTTTTCAGAACTTTTAACAAACTTGTAAAATGCATAACTTTTAATCTATAGATCCTTTTTGTATGAATCCAATTGGATTAGCTTCCACTGCTAGTGTATTTGCTAGGAAAATTGGTTTCGCAAATTTTACTGTTTTTTTAAAAAAAAATCATAAGGATCATATTTTAGTTTAATAACCTAAACAATTTAGACAGATCATAACTTTTTCAATATAACTCCAAATGACCTGAAATTTTATATGGCTTATCACTATACCAGTAGGTAGCTACCATAAAAGTTTCAGCTTCAAAATCTTTCTAAAAAAATATTTTTGCTACAGTACCTAATTATGGCCGAAAATAGGTTTTTAGGGAATATCTTTTGAACGACAAATCCAAATTAGGTTTTTCCAGTTTCTATGTCTAGGTTTATTCCTATTTTACCTTGTGTATAAATTTTGTGTCATTTGGATGCTTCTTGCTCAATTTTTGTGATTAGGGTTTATGGCCTTATTTGCTTTTAAATCGTGTTATTTGCTTATGCGATTAGGTGATGAAGAGTGGGTTGAGCCTGAGAGCGATCCTCTGCAACAGATTGAGCAACAGCAGCCACCAGGCAAGCAGTTTGATCATATCCAGTTCATTCCCATTATTTTCAAGTCTAATATTTTGTTTAACTTGTATGTATGCATGCTTTTGTGTCAAAGTAATTTTGTCGATTAGAGGTAGTTAATCCCATTGCATTGTTGCCCTGAAAATTGTTCACCCCTGCCACCACCTTAGGAATATTATTCTCACTGGTGAATTAGAGCCCGGTGAATGATTTAGGGCCTTTTATTTGTATTTACGCTATGATGCTTAGCCATGCTTAGTCACCGGTAGAATTGGGCGGTTATCGACTTAGTCGGTAACCTTGACCACACAAAATTATTATAACTTTATATTTTAGCATTTTTGCTATGTTATCTCGTGAAAACTAAAAATGAAAACAAAATGATTTGGACTTGGGCACAATGGTAAGATTGGTGTGCTTTTGGGTGTGACTGGAATGGTGCACGAGTCAACAAGGACCGAACATCTTGTTACACTAAACCAAGCATTTTAGCGTGCTAACCACATTAGAGGGTATGGGACCTCTCTTGACTTAGTACTTTGGCGTGTATTGGCTCAGAGTCGCAGGAGTCGCGGGAGGGATGGTGTTGGGAGCATTGTAGTGTCCGAAAGACTTCACCCGTGATGGGATTTGTTGTCTTTCGCTTGCAATGTAAGCATATGGGTTTCTATCCATATGAGCGGCTCGTAGTTAATACACAAAATTGGAAATGTCTCGTAGGACTTAGCGTGCGGCATACCTTGATGAGTGTGCTTTGTGGCTTGAAGGCGGTGCAAGTGTGGGTACATTGGTACACCCTGCAGGTTAAAACTATTCGAATAGCCTCGTCTAGGTTATGGACACGCTTGGGGAGGTCTTCCAAGAGTTAGACTACAACCTTTTAATTAAAACTTGATGGGTTGGTATGAGCGGGTGTTCATACTATTGTTGTGATGGCCATTGGGTTGGTCATCTCCAGGATGTCTTTTGTCACTACTTCTTCAGTATCATTGTTATTTACGCAAATAAAATTGAATTGTCAAAACGCCTTCAAACTATTACATTATTGCAAAAGAAAACTTGCTTTCGCTAAAAGTAAGTCGAGCCCTTCCACTTAAATAAAGCTTGCATGTAGTTAAATTATAGTTACATTACCCTTACACGTCGGTCTTGCAGTACAAAAACAATTTTTGTACTCGGATGCTTTGCTTAATGTTTACATTGCGAGAGGAAGAAGGTGAGCCCCAAGGGCTTCCCTTTGTGAGATGTCTTTGCGGGTTTGACGACTAGCTTGGCGGCCCGGTTGGTTGCCTTGTGGGTAAAGGCACACCGATTGGCTTTTGTTTATTGCCATCTTATGGCCTATTTGCTTCATTTGTATATTTACTTATTTGTATGAATTTTGGCAGTCGGCCTCTCTTTTGTACTAACCCTCTTATATTATGTATGTCTTTTATGTTGTGTTGTGCTTGGTTCTATGTGTATGAATGGAATTGATGCATGATTTTGTAACGGGTGTGTATCTGCAATGCAGGAAGTATACATATCTCGAGGCTTGGTTTATTTGATTTGTACTGTTAGGACCAAGTGGATGGTTAAACAGTACAAGCCGAATAAATCGGGGTCCTCACAGAGGCACCTTAAGGTTCTTCGATTTTGATTTGTCCAGAATGATTTGGCCGCTACACGTCTTCTTGTGAGACGACTCGGGAACTGATATGACGACACGCTTTTCTTGTTCCTTCGGCATCTTCTCCATGGGAACCGATGAGGCGGGCTTCTGAAGCAAAGGTTGATGAGGTGGAGTCATCGAGGGTCCTGTTGAAGAGGCATGGTCGTGTCGAGATGGTTGAGGTGGAGTCATCGAGGGTCCTGTTGGAGAGGCCTTCTGAATCGAAGGTTGAGGCGGCACTATAGGGTCTAGGGCGATGTCCTTCTTAGGCCATTGGATAAAACTATACTCGACATCCCCTAGTGTTCTGATGTCTTCGTTCGAGCAAGTCTCCAGCGGGACGACCCTAAAATTATCATGTACCATGTCCACCTAGACCCTGGCGTAACACTACGCCACTTGGGCACCGTGCTGCACTGTCCCTTCTTGGCATGGATACACCACCCTGGCCCAACCTCAATAGACATGGGCCCAACCATCCTCACTTGGAGCATGCAGGGCATCAGCTCCTACAAAACAATACGCAATTAGCTAAGGCGTCCTATAGGTTTATCTTTAGAGCATTCAAGAGATGTACATTACCTTGATGTCGTCGATAGGTAATTAGACGTCATGTTCAAAATTTTGCGTGGACGCGACGCTACTCTTATGTTGAGGAGGACTGGCTCCCAAAATAACGGGAGCGACTTGCGACTGGTTGAGGAGTAGGAGTTGATTCACTTGGTCCTCCAATCTTGCTATCTTTTCTTGAAATTTTGCAGTAAGCACCTGTTCCAACACTATGTCGTACTCGGCCTTGGATCTCTTCCTACTCCTATACGTGCAGTAGTCGTCTGCGAATCCATCCCTCCAAGTTACATAAACCCCTTTGCCTCGCGTGCGACCTGGGTGCTCTTTGTTTCCTAGGGCCGTAGATAGTATATCCTTCTCCCTGTTTGCTTGGAAGGAGCCTTTGGAACATGTGGAAGTCAATTCATGCTGCAAGAGGTCATCATGTTATTATAGACACTATGAAGTTAAGGACTTATTAAGAACTAGGAATTTGACATATTTACCACATATTGGGCCACATTCTGATCTACCGGGTTTGTGAAAGAGAATCCACCCGAAGACGTGGCTGATGCCCTCGTTCTTAACCAAGGTTGAGCGCGCTCGTCTGTGATCTCAGCAAATGGCCCTATTCCGTTCTCGTCCTCCGCTGCCCATTGTGCGGTTTTACCCACGTACCCAGCAGTGTCGAGTCTGTGGGGGTGAGTGTTTCTTGTTTGGAGAGCCTTGTGCGCTGCACTTTGCTCTTGAAATTCGGTCGTCGTCTTCATTTGCACAAAGGCATCGCATATATCCCGCGACAAGAATTTATACT
Organism: Ampelocalamus luodianensis; assembly: GCA_036346255.1. Taxonomy (NCBI): domain Eukaryota; kingdom Viridiplantae; phylum Streptophyta; class Magnoliopsida; order Poales; family Poaceae; genus Ampelocalamus; species Ampelocalamus luodianensis. Next base: position 48,598,903 of record CM070625.1, on the reverse strand, counting down.
GCGTGAAGGGACCCGTGTTCACATACTTTGTGACAAATGTGCTCTTGAAGGTCCTCCACGCCTTTCCCATCGCGAGCAACGCCTACCGTTGCACGCGTGCCTGGTCTACTTCTGGGAAAGTGAACGATTCTAAAATTTCTATCCATAGCTCGCCTCTCCGATCTTTAGATAGAATGTCCTAGCTTAGTGTAGTGATGGGGACCCGTTCCCTTCCAACTATCCCATAGATGGTACGGAATCTCGCCGCTACTTTTGGGGGACTCACAGGGATCCCAATGTCATTGACCTCCGTGACGGTCATTCGGCCCGTAGGAATTTTCGATTTTCCTCTGCCATCTCGCGTACGTACCACTTTCCTTGGAAATCTAGATGCATTCGGCAATGTCGATGACGGTGGCGAAGACGGTGTGGACGCCATCTCGTTTACTTGCTATCTATACATATAAAGTTTCACCAAGTCATTTAAGATGAATAAAATGCTGAGCATATACCACATGTAAATTAAAGATTTCAGCCTAAATGACCAAATCATAATCAATCGAACTACTGTAAGAAATGCGGTTTTAGCAAATAATCAAAATTAATTCCAACATAATCATAAGACATTAAAGCATTAATCCACCAGCATGTAAATGACCAAATGAACATATGTAAATGTAAATCCTCCAAGCTGTCAAACTGAAACATCTAAGTCTGTTAACTTACAGAACATCAAAGCAATAACAGCTCATCCAATCAAATCTCTTGAAGATGCAAAGCAATCAAATCTCTTGATTATGGTATAGCTAAATCAAATAGAAATAAAAGACAGCGGTAAGCAACACATATAGAGCTCAAATCTGAATATGCTATCACACCAATTTCAGTTTATGACAATTATTATCACAAAGCAGTTTGAATAGATCCCTCAAAAGTCACTTTGCAATATATCTCCCAGTACTAACAAATCAATTTCAAAATTGAACTAGTACATCATATATATACTCAAAGTGATACACGATAAATGAATACAGAGATACTCGCGAGACGATGGTACTCCAAACCAAAAACCCAGCGGAGTGGCTTCGACGTGGAGAGGAGGCCTAGCTGTAATACCTCGATCTTATTCCAAGGGAGAATTCATGCAAAAGAAAGCTACACGTGTTAGAAAGGGGATTCAGAGGGCATGGCTAGCAATTCCTGAGGCTAGCCAAAAATTAGTAAAAATATAGTTAGTGTAATGAACTATCACAGATGGTTTTTGTATTAAAACCGTCTGTGAAGGCCCGTATCATAGACGGTTCTGTACACGAACCGTCTGTGAAGTCAGAGTATCACAGACAGTTTTATGAACAAACTGTTTGTGATACTCTGAGTATCACAGATGGTTTTTCCATAGAACCGTCTGTGATACTCTGACTTCACAGACGGTTCGTGTACAGAACTGTCTGTGATATTGGCCTTCACAGATGGTTTTAATACAAAAACCGTCTGTGATATTCGTATCACAGACGGTTTCCGAACCGTCTATGATAACCACCTGTTATCAGAGACCAACTTATTCAGACAGTTCAAAAACCGTCTGTGATGACAGTTTCGAACCATCTGTGATGACCCTCTCTGTAGTAGTGAAAATCCAACAGCGAACAAGGAGCTAGGTGACTTAGTTGAAGTTAAGTTAGACCAAGTTAAATCTCCAATATTTCCAAAGTTCCAAGTTAAGCTTGAGCAAAACAATAAACCGAATGGTTCCTTTTTGGGTTTTGAAAACTGGCAAGAATTCTAAGACAAACGGGATGTTACAAACCTTCACCCCTTAAAGGGAATCTCGACCGCAATATTTAGGCTGGCTAGAGAATAGGTGCGGGAACTCCTTGTGGTCCTCTTTGTGCTCCCAAGCTGCTTCTGCCTCAGTGTGATTGCTCCATTGCACTTTACAAAGTCAGATGGTCTTTGTCCTTGTCACCCGCTTAGATATGTCCAAGATCTTGATAGGCTACTCTTGGTAGGTGAGGTCCTTTTGGAGGTCCACAGCTTCTAAGGACATCTGCTCTTCTGGTACTCACAAGCACTTCTTCAACTGAGACACGTGGAAGACATTGTGCACTCCAGTAAGCTGAGGAGGGAGGTCTATCTTGCAAACTACTTCTCCTCTTCGAGCAAGAATTGGAAAAGGTCCAATAAATCTTGGTGCAAGATTTCCATTAACTCTGAAACGGTGCATTCCTTTGAGAGGTGATACTTTAAGGTACACTTGATCTCCAGGAGCAAAGGCCAGATCTCGATGTCTATTGTCTGCATAGCTTTTCTGTCTGGTTTGAGCAGTTTTCAATTTTTCTCTTATTGATTTTACTTGGTCTTCAGCTTCTTTTAAGAGGTCTGGTCCAGGAACTTGTCCTTCACCAGAGTCTATAAGGGTGTCCTACATTTCCTCCCATAGAGAGCTTCAAAAGAAGACATTTGAGTTATTGTAAGAGAACTTAGCATAAAGTAGCATTCGATCCCAACTAGCTTGCTTTTCCAGAGCACAAGCTCTTAACATGTCCTCAAGGACCTGGTTAACCCTTTCGGTTTGGCCATCGGTTTGTGGGTGATAAGCTGTGCTGAAGTTAAGGTCTGTGCCCAGGACATCATGCAAATTTTGCCAAAATTTGGAGGTGAACTGAGATTCTCTGTCCGACACGATCTTTTTAGGCACCCCATGAAGACACACAATCTTTGTCATGTAAAGCTCTGCTAACTTGTCTCCAGAGTAGGTGGTCTTGATGGGGATAAAATGAGCCACTTTTGTCAAGCGATCCACGACCACCCAAATGGAGTCAAAACAAGCTTAGGTCTGGGGTAGACCAGGTTTGAAGTCCATCCCGATCTCTTCCCATTTCCACTCGGTTATGGGCAAGGGCACTAAAAGACCTCTAGGTCTTTGGTGTACAACCTTAACCTTTTGACAAGTATCACATTTGGCCACATACTCTGCAATTTCGCGCTTCATACTAGGCCACCAATACATCTCTTTGATGTCTTGATACATTTTTGTAGCTACAGGATGAATGGAATATAAGGCTTCATGGGATTCTTTGAGGAGCACCTTCTTGAGCTCTAAGTTGTTTGAAACACAGAGCCTTTTGTCGAACCAGACAGTCCCCTGTTCATCTTCCGAAAACTTTAAAGACCTCCCTTTTCTTATATTGCTCTTGATCTCTTGAATGTCAGTATCTTCAACTTGAGCTATCCTGATCTGACCTTACAAGGTGAGTTGCACTTCAAGAGCTGCTAAAAACCTTTCTTCAACTATCTCCAGCCTAAGCTTTTGAAATTCCTTATGCAAAGTTGGTTGGCTTTCCTTTATCATCAAGGTACTGCTATAGACCTTCCTACTCAGAGCAGCTGCAACTACATTGGCCTTGTCGGGGTGGTAATGAATTCCCACATTGTAGTCTTTAATTAGCTCTAACCACCTTCTATGCCTCATGTTCAAATCAGCTTATGTAAAGATGTACTTTAAGCTCTTGTGTTCTGTGTAGATTTCATAGCGATTTCTAATGAGATAGTGGTGCCAAATCTTCAAAGTATGCACTACGGTAGCTAGTTTCAGGTCATGGTAGGGTAATTTGCTTCATGAGGCTTCAATTGCCGAGTGGCATAGGCTACCACTCTCCTTTCTTGCATCAAGACACAACCAAGACCTTGCTATGAGGCATTGTAGTAGACCTCAAAGTCTTTTCGGACATCTAACAAAATCAGAACTGGGGCAGAGGTCAACTGTCTTTTGAGCTCTTGAAAGCTTTGCTTGCACTCAAAGGTCTAGGAAAACTTCTTTTCCTTTTTCAATAGGTGAGTAAGAGGTCTTGCTATACGAGAGAAACCTTCGGTAGTACCCTGCCATTCCAAGAAATCTTCGAGTTTGGGGCACTGATTTTGGAGGTTCCCAATTGAGCACGTCTTGGACCTTACTAGGGTTGACAGAGACTCCTTTTTCGGACAAGACGTGACCCAAAAAGACCACTTCATTTAGCCAGAACTCACACTTACTAAACTTAACAAAGAGTTGGTGAGCTCTAAACTTTTCTAGAACTAAAGTGAGGTGCTTTGCATGCTCTTCTCCACTTTTGGAGTACACCAGGATGTCATCAATGAACACAATGACAAACTTATCAAGGTACTCTATGAACACTCTATTCATCAAGTTCATAAAGTAGGTAGGAGCATTGGTCAACCCAAACGACATGACAGTGAACTCAAACAACCCATATCTAGTTGAAAAAGTTGTCTTGGGGATGTCTTCTTTGCGAATCTTGAGCTGATGGTACCCTGACCTCAGATCTATCTTTGAGAATACCCCAGCTCCCTTCAATTGGACAAACAAATCATCAATCCTTGGTAGAGGATACTTTTTTTTTATGGTGACCTCATTTAGAGCATGATAATCCACACACATTCTTTGTGTCCCATCCTTCTTGGCAACAAAAATCACTGAAGCTCCCCAAGGTGAGGAGCTAGGTCTAATAAAACCTTTGCTCAACATATCTTCAATTTGCTGCTTTAGTTCTACTTGATCATCAACATGCAATCTATAAGGTCTCTTGGAAATGCGGGAGGTCCCTAGGCCAAGATTAATAACAAATTCCAGATCCCTATCTGGTGGCATCCCTGGAAGCTCACTTGGAAACACATCTGGGAAGTCTTGGATCACTGGGACATCTTCCAAAGAAACCACTTGGGCACTGCAAGCTAGAGCTTCATCAGGATTCACTAAGGAGGCCTCAAATTTCACTGTAACTCCACTGGGACTGGTCAAAGAGATGCTTCAGCCATTACAATCCAACATGGCATGGTGGTATACAAGCTAATCCATTCCTAAGATCACATCTAGGGATTTGGTGTCCAACAGGATGAGGTTGGCTAGAAATTCTACCCCCTTTATGACCAACTCAACTTGTGAACAACCCTGGTTCGTACTTAACTCCGAACCGGGGGATTGGACCAACAAGATAGTTCTAAGAGTTGCAACTTCAAACTGATGCTTGGCAGCAAAACTTCGAGAGATAAACGAATGAGAAGTCCCAGAGTCAAACAAAATGACAACTAGCGCTGAATTTACTAGGAACATACCTAGTTCAACATTCGGGGAGGTCTGGGCTTCTACCACTGCAACATGGTTCACACGACCTCTCCCATAAGGTTGGGAGGTCGGTTGAGGATGTCCTGCGGCTTGCTGGGAGGTCCTCGCTAGGGGAGGTCTTGAGGAGGAGGTCCTCACCACTGGTTCTGTCTTCTGTGGGTACTGGTTAGCAAAGTGCCCCACTTGATGGCACCTAAAACACGTGACTCCTGTTGCGGGGAAGGTCGTGGGTGGTTGGTTCCTGCTGCTGACGTTGTGGCGATGACCTTGGGTGACAGAGCGGGAGGTCCTAGCTTGAGTTCGGGAAGTACTAGGAGGTACTTGATGTCGGTGCTGGTACTGGTGCTGCACAAAAGTCCGGACACGCTGAGGAGGTCCTTGTTGAGCATTGGAGGGTGGCATCTTTCTTTTGTATGCCTCAAAGAGCTCTTTGCAGGATTCCTCAATAAGAAAAGCCTTGTTCACCATGTGCTGAAAATAAGTGTAGTCATTGCCAATAACTTGAACTTTCAAGCTAGAGTGGCGACCTCGCTTGAAGCGCTTTTGTCGTGCATCATCTGTGACAACATCCTCTTTGGCATAACGGGATAGTTGTGTAAACTTGGTGAGATACTCACTCACGGACATGCTCCCTTGTTTGAGGTCCCGAAACTCATTCTTCTTCATCTCAACTTTCCCATCAGGGACATGGGAGTGGCGAAAAGCTGTTGAGAACTCCGCCCATGTCATCCTCTAGGGATCAACATGAGAGGCACAAAAAGTGTCCTACCATTCCACGACAACACCTCCCAATTGGTGTGAGGCAAACAAAACCTTCTCACAGTCTTGACAACGTGCAAGCTCAAGTTTCTTCTCTGTTGCCCTTAGCCAATCATCGGTGTCTAGAGGCTCAGGGGAACTTGAAAAGGTGGTCGGGCGAGTCTTCATGAACTCAGATAGTCTTGATTGGGGGTGAACAGGAGGTGGAAGTGGTGACGCAACTGCGGCTTGGCTGCTTTGACTTATCATGGCCAGTGTCGAACCCGGGAGCGAAGGATCCCGAATTCTCTGTATTCATACATCGGTCCAGGATTTCCAGTGTACACAGTCACACAAAAATAGATATCACATTCATATCACGAAATTGTAAATGACATTAAATAAATAATTGTTTAATACAAATGAGTCTGAATAACAATATCAAATGTCAAATGATAAACACAGCGGAAACAATATAATAGAGGTGAGCCACACGATGCGCCACAGGCAATCATCTGGGTCAAAAGGCCTACTCGTCCGGATCCTCACCGTCGGGGTAGAAGTCTTCTCCTGAATAAGATTTATTCAGCAAGGATGAGCATAACTTCCGTGCTCGCAAGTTACACCCAATATTGAATTTAAATGCATGCATAAGGTAACAAGTGAGTATGGTAGGGTTTGTTTTGCATAAACAACATTTCCAGTTAAATAGACATAGTATTTTTCTAAGGCAGTTTATATTATGACTAAAATCATATTTTTGAAATGTCAATGTTATAATGCGGATAACCTCCAATGATAAAGTGAAGGATCCCCTCCTAACACTTGGCTTACCGCCCAATTTTTCATAAGGATTAACCATCCTCAGCATTTAATAAAGCATTTAAAAACCAAAAACAATTCTAACTTTAAGTGGCCCTGCTAGCATGTCCATGACCGCGGATGTGGCTATTCGAATAGTTTTCTACTCTGCAGAGTTGGTACAACTTTACCCACACGAGGTGACATGCTCGTTATGTCGGCCAATTCACGCTTCCGTAGGCGTGTGACTAAGCAATTACCATGAGGCCTTTACAATGTTCTGTCCTAATATACTCATGCCCGCTAAGGTTTCGCCCCTTTGGACTAACCTCCCTCCGGAAGCCCCCTCTTGCGCCAAGTGGGAATAAAATGTCTAACCGACACCCACATAATCACATGACATAAATACACTAGAACATCACAAATTAATTAGCCAAATCCTGCCCATACAGGACATGTGGTAGTACGATTAAGGCATAGCATTAAGCGGCTCAAAGACCGGTCCTTACTTTATTTGGGCGTCATTCCTACAAACCATGGGCCTTAATCTTAACCAGATCAATCCTGTGCATAAACCTGCACCCACCATTTCGACCATTTCGCCCAAGTCCAAACCCATTTTTGATTTTTATTTTGAATAAAACTCTATTTATAAATCCATGTGGTAAGACAATACCACAATATCAAGTTTGAAACAAATTTGTAAAAATTTGGTGAAAACCCTCCCAAATTCTGTAAGTGTGAACTAAGCCTGGCTAAGCATATGTTTAATTTTGATAATGTTTTGCCTATGGTGTCAAGGTAGTCAGATACAATATTCAAATTGGCCATACCATAAAACATGGGGGTAACTATACATAAATAGGGCATTAAAGTATTTATACAAACATATGCATGCAATAAGGAATTTAAAAACTGAAAATAATTTAAATTACTGTGGGCAATATGGTCAATGGTGTAACTTGCCTTGGTCGATGTCTTGGAATTCTAAATCTTCAGATTTATCGAACTCTCCGGAGTCGTCGAAGTCTAAACGTGAAAATACGACAAATTCAATATTCAAATTCAAATATATTCAAAAACATAGCTCAAAGTAACTCCAAATTGAAATATTTTAGTTTAGTTAGATAGATTATAATTTTATATAAATTTTGCAATTTGAATCACCTAATTTGGAGTTCATATGCAAAAGTTATGAATTTTAGAAGTTTTAAACCTAATTCTGAAATTTAATTGAATTTTCCGAATTATTTTTCTACTGAAAAATCTATTTATTGCGGAATGCTGACATCAGCTTACCGATTTTCGGAATTAAAAGGAATTAAACTAATTTTCTGACGTGTGGGCCCCACGTGTCAGTGACACGGTCCATATGGACTGATTTCATGGACCAATTGGCGCAGGGGTTGTGGTGAGGTGGCGCACGCGGTGCCACGCAGGCGCTGCCTCAGCAGAGCCGCACACGTGGCGCCGATGTGGCCCTGGCGTGGCGCTCACGTGGTCATGCCACGTCGGCACAAGGCCGGTGACGCCCCGGCCGAGGTGCTCAACGTGAAGAGGGGAAGGTGGGGAGTGTGATGCTCACCGATGCGGCGGATGGGCGCGAGGCGTCGGCCGGCGGCGAGCAAAATGGCGGCGGTGAGATCGGCTTGCGGGCGGCGAGGTGGCTGCGGGCGGCGTTACAGTGAAGCTAGCGCGCGCACGAGGTGCGCCGTGACGAGGCGGTGTCGATGGCGGCGGCGGAGGCGACCGGGGGAGCTCGGAGGTGACGCTAGAGGCGACGGAGTAGGTGGCGGCCGTGGCGGAAGGCGTCGATCTGGCGAGCTTCGGAGGAGAGAGTGAGTGGTGGCGGCGGCGTTGGTGTAGATAGGGGCGCCCGAGGCGTGCTTTTATAGGGTTGAAGGGGCGCGGGGGAGGCTGATCGTGTGTGCGAGGTCGTGGCGGCGCGTTAGGCGCGGGCGTTCAATGAGTCGTGCGAAAAGAGGGGAGAACGTGGGGGAGTGGAGGCGGTTAGGTCCGCCGGGTCGTGCGCATGGGCGTGGGGGTCACGGGACCGTTAAGGGGCGGCCGTTGTGGAGCTACTGACACGACAACCATGGCGGTTGTGCGAGGCGGCGCGCTGGAGAAGAAAGCGGGGAGGAAGAAGGGCGTGGGCGGTTCGATGTTGATCCGACGGGGCAGATGAGAAGGAAAGAAGGAGAGGCGCGTGGGTATTTGGTGCGCGTCCGATTTGAATCGGACGGTGGGAGAGAGGTAGGGAGAGACGGTGCGGGCCGGCGCGAAGTGGGCCGACTGGGCTGGCGCGTGGTGAGGAAGAGATGGGCTAAGGCTTTGGGTTTCGGCCCAAACTGGTTTTCGATTTTCTTTTCATTTTTCATTGATTTAATTCCAGTAATTCAATTAAGCTTTAGAAAATAGTAAAATAACTTCAAAAATTATGGAAAAATTCACATAAATTCCCATGCTCATTTTGGACTTAATAAAATTATTTCCAACTTTATGTTGGCTTTTAATTTTGCAATTAAATTTGTTTTGACTTTAAAATATTTATAAAAAGCTTTTAACAATTCAGAAAAACCACAAAAATTAAATAAATTTTAATTTTTACTGAAAATTGAAAATTAGGCTGTTACAGCCAGCAAGGCAGTGGTGGTCTAGCTTTGCTGGGCCATCATTTGATTTAGGTTTTGCATCATCGAGCTCATCATCTAGGCTTGAGCTGTCATAAACTGCCCCAAACCTTGATCGGTCACGGGTGCTGGAGGAAGTGGTGGTGGAGGCAATTGCTCTGCTGGCTCACCCTAACTTGCTGACTGTCGAGTTTGAACCATCTACACTGAACTCTCGAATTAACAAACGAAAAAGAAAGCACATTAGATAAAAGGGAAAAGCACAAAGGTGAGTTGGAGCAGGGGAGAAAGATTGGATCAACCTAATAGGGGTAAATCGGTTAAACGCAAAAAGCAAAAGCCAAAAGGTTAAAGGGAGGCAACAAAACTCAAACAAACTCAAACAAGATGTCCTATTGACCCCACTAAATGTTACCGAAAACTAAGAGGACCACTACCACTTAATCTCAAAGAAACCACCCTATAGAGGTCACAGGGGTAAGGAGGTCAAGTTAAACTTGAAAACAAGGTTCCAGAGGAGGGAAGAAAGGAAAGGAAATAGAATAAGACAAGGAAAAGAGTTGAACAAGATAAGATCCAAACATATTAAGGTAAGGGAAAAACTACTAGGCAAATTACCAAGTTGGTTTGATTTAGAAAATAGCCTTTTTGAAACACGACTAAAATTACCTTTCTATCTATGGCCACGTCCTACAATCGACCAGAGCTTTGATACCACCTCTGTCGGGATGACCCCGGAGCGTACCAAGAAGATCTCCCAGGAGGTCCGAGAGGACCACCCAGAGGTCTTGCAGGTCCTTCTAGAACGCACACGGAGGAGGTCGTCCAGAACCTCTCAGGAGATCTCAAAGACCTCTCGGAGGTCTTGGCTCTGTGAACTGAGTTAGTCATAGGAGCCAAAGCTAACTCGCACAAATTAACATCGGTGAAATCACAACTACACAATCCAACAATTGGAGCAACAAATAAAGTATGACTTATATTAAGCAAGGGCCCTATGGCCAAGATTGTTTACAACAGTTGCCAACAAGGGCTTACAAAAACTGACAACAGGACTGCACAGCGGAACCACCAAAACGCATGAAGCCATCCGACAAACTCATAGGCTGTCGAGTGGAGGACGTCCCTAGAAAACCGGGTCATCAAAGAACTCCTCCTCGAAGAGGTCCGAGCCACCTTGACCTAGATCATCATCGGCCACTGCTCAAACAGTGGACTTAAAGCCATGTACATTGAATGTACTCAGCAAATCGCAGGGAACAAGTATGCAATTAATATTTATGCATTGGCTTTGACAATGGAGAACTACAGGGTCAGTTTTGCAGAAAGCAGTATTACACAGGAAATAACATATATAAATTGAAAGCTCAAGTTTAGAAATAACAACACAAAAGAACATTGTTTTAAAAGGAGGTCATGAGCACCAACTCACTCCCAAAACCACTCGTGGGGATCCTGGTCGCACCTACGTCCAGGACCACCCCCATGACCACTCTGGAGCACCAACCCTAGGGCTCCCAAGACCACCCTAAGGCCCCAAGACCTCCCTCAGCACTAACTCCGGAGCACCTTGAACCACCGTAGGGTGCACAAAACCTCTTTTAGGAAAGCTACCCTTTGCGCAAAATCACCAGGCAATGTCCATGACCAAGGACTTGGCTATTCGAATAGATTTTTACACTCTGCAGAGGTGTGCAACTTTACCCACAATTCACGACCTCTCTAGCGGGGTGGGTTCCCATCGAAACCCTTGCTCATTTCCAAAGATGAGCAATCTAGAGAGCACAGCAAGGCCTTTACAAAGCTTGGAATTGGCTCAGCGCTACCCGCTAAGGTTTCGCTTCTAACGGGCCTCACACCACGCCAGATTCGTGCCCCCTCTTGCGCCAGCGAATCACACGCTCAACCACAACAGAACCAAGTTAGCTCCTTGCTAATTATTTAGCCCATACCACCCCCATAAAATGGTCTTGTGGTTGCACGATAAAACCCGGATCATTGGAACACAAAGCTAAGTCCTTAGTTGCTGCTCAAGCAAGACCATCCACATCCTGAAGTGCGCACAACACCCACTACTCACTCTCGGCCTTCTCGCCCGAGTATAAAATAGTTTGGGGTTGAACCAAGCCAAAGGACCACCAAGTCCAGACACACAAGTTTTAACAAAAGTGGTATCACACCACAATCGATACAACTGTGGCAACCCACCACAACTACACAATAGTGACCTCACACCACAGGTTTCATAGTTTATTAGTCATGATTATTAAAAAGGAAACAAGGTTCTCAAAACCCATGGTTCTAACCAAAGCTAAGCAAAACTACGGTCCCATGTTGGCTAAACCAAAGAATGCCAACAAAACTACCTACTCTAAGTTGTTTAAGGGGATCATGTCAACATGATGAGTACAAACATCTAATGAGACATAATAACAAGTAAGAAAAGCTACTGCCCAAAACTTTTGCTATAAAAGTAGCCATGCATGATAGAGTAAAACAACATAAATTTGAAAAGCTAGGTTCAATATGATAAAAGGCCTATGACTTGCCTTCGTTGAGAAATGGTGAGGCTTCGGCAAAGGCTGTTGGATCCAAGAACTCCTCTTCGAACTCGGGACCTACACGTTCGCCAAGAACCAAATAAACAAAGTAAGCTCAGGAAAGGGAACTTAAAAGAATCAAAAGGACTTAAAACAAATCCAACATAAAACCAGAAGAACGGGAGGTCCTGGCGAGAGGGGAGGTCCAACTCAAGGGAGAGTGAAACTCCAGATTTTGAGCATGGAGAGAACAAGGTGAAAGCAAAGAAGCTAGGAATGAGGAAAAAGTTGGTGAAGGGAGGCTCTCTTGGCTACAAATAGCTGGAGTTGGCTGGGGAGCTCTAAGTGACATAGAGCACGTGTCAAGGGTAGGTGAAAAATAGGACAAGGATAAGACAGGGCATGACATCAAAAGGAGGGAACAAGGTACCTCAGATGTCACCACATTTAATGTTCCGCAACAAAATTAAATGTCCAGAGACTTTCTGCTGCAGGCGTGCAGACAGGAGAAAGGGGACAGGGTTAGCTCAAATAAAGAGGTTTGTCAAAACAATAGGAGAAAGTTGTGACCAAAGGAGAGGTCCAACGACTAGGTGGTCCTAGGAGGAGGTCCTGCGGAGGAGGTCCTCAGAAAACAAAAGCGAGTCCTGTTCTACCAGGGTGGCCTTTGCCAAAAGACCAGAGATCATGACCACATAGGGTAGTCGTGACAAAAGAGGGTGGTCTTTGTAAAAAGACAATGGAGAGGTCCTAAGGTCAAGGAGGTCCCCAACAGGATAAAGGGAAAAGCGCAATGAACCAGGGTCACACGATCTTGATCGGGTGGTCCAAAGGGGGAAGGATCGTTCGGAGCACACAAACGCACACTTACATCGGGCCGCCCAAACTCAATCGGATGCACCACAGTGCAAGGGTACATTCAGACCACGTGAATTCTTCCTCTCAATCAGGCCATCCAAACAAGATCTAATGGTCCTAGGGAGGGGAAGGCGTGCACAGGGTTTGGACTTAAGGGAGGTCCAGGCAAAAGGGAATTTCAACAGGTAAGATTTAAAAGTGAAAAGGATCTAACGGAGATCCAAAGGAGGAGGTCCGAAGAGGTCCTAACAGTCAGGATAGAACAAAAGGGAGGTCCTAACGGTCAAGATCTAACAAGGGGAGGTCCTGACGGTCAAGATCTAACAAGGAGAGGTCCTGACAAGGAAGAGGTCCAAGCACAAAGGAGGTCTAGGCCTAAGGAGGTCTAAACCAAGAAGAGGTCCTGACCTTATAGGAGGTCTGGACAAGGGGGAGGTCCAAAGGGGAAAGCTAGGCTGAGGAGCACCCAAATCAAACAAAGAAAGGGAACTAAAAGCCAAGGAACACTAGGGAACTCCAACACCGAACAAGGAGCTAGGGGACTTAGTTGAAGTTAAGTTAGCTCAAATTAAATCTCGAATATTTCCAAAGTTCCAAGTTAAGCTTGAGCAAAAAAAAAAAAACCTAATGGTTCCTTTTTGGGTTTTGAAAAGTGGCAAGAATTCTAAGACAAACGGGACGTTACAACGACCGTCGTGGACCGCCTCGGCGCCAATCCCACCTAGAGCACCTCCTCAGTGGAAATCACTGCAGGAGAGGCCCAATGCGCGCCTAGTCGGCGCCTCAGACCGACTTTTATAACCCTAGTTTTAAGTTACATTTCAATATATTATTCATATTCAAATGCAAATGTTGTTTTTATGCAAAAGAAGCACAGAAGCCATTTCCTTTGGAATAAGCTAGCATCTATACATTACATTCTGTGGTATAACTTGCGAGTATGGTTGTGTACTCATACTTGCTAAATCAAATCAACAGAAGTGGAGAAGTCATCGCCTGTATTTGAGGAGTACTATGAAAGTGCTGATCGTTAGGTCTTGATCCCAGTCGATCGCCTATAGTGAATTGATGGGATCCTGTTAAAGTTTATTTTGCTCCGCTGCACATTTAATTATTGCCAGCTCTTCGAGGCTTAATAAATGTAAACTCTACTATAAGGTCAAAAGCATTATTTGTTATTCAAATTAATCGTTTATGCTATTATTCGATTTGTGTAGATCGATATTGATCTATGTTGATACTGTGTGCACTAGCATGATCCTGGACTAGTGTAGAAAATACAGAGGGTCCAGAATTGTATTTTTTGGTCCTGACACCTGAGTTGCTAATAGTATATGATGCATTTGTACCAGTCATTTGGCACTAAAAAAGTTTAGTTCATTTGTATGCCACTGAGTTTCTAATTTGTTCTCTTTCGTGCCACTTCTGTCACCCTCACGTGACTCTTCTCTCAAGTGGCATGCAAAAGACCATTTTGCCCTTCTTGCTCTTCCTGTAGGCACCAGCCTGCTCATGACCATGGCAGAACCACAAAAGGCAAAGCACAGCACGGAGAGACAACAAAAGCACCAAGCAGCTGTGGTCCATCCATGTTGCCGCATCCCCACACCAATTTCTTTTGTATGACAGGCTTCTCGGAATTTCATATGGTTGTTCCAAAAGGTTGCAACTCTTGTATTGCCCGCCCCGTCTCCCCGAGGCCCACTGCGTGCCACTTTTACTCCCACCACCTCGCTCCTCCACTGCCACAGCCACCATAGGAGGAGGGGGATTCATTGGAGCAAAAGATTGCCGGTGCCCGTGCCACTGCATTCCAGTGAGACCAAGCCGGCGGTAGTCAAGGACGAGGAGGTGGGGAAGCGGTCGCGGGATGAGGCTCCAGGGAGGACAGGGTCTTCGGCGAGGAGACCAGGGGGTCCGTACACGTACGGATTCAAAACAAACAATATTTCCTGTAATTTCTATGAGTTTTTGGCTGATTTAGCCTCTTTTTAGAACAAAACAGCAAAACTAGTCCCCTTACGAACGAAATGACAAAAATGGAACACTTACTACACGAAATCGCCGCGGCAGGCCACGTGTCACTAACCAGTCCGTGGAAGGACACGTGGAGAGCTCCCAGCCCTTGGTAGGCCTCCTGCCGCTAACCGAATCCGCGGTAGGTTGGCAGGCAGGCGCGATAGGAACATGCGTAGGCCACCTGCCGCGGACTGGATTAGTGGCAAGTGACCTGTCACGGTCTGGGTGTGCGATAGACCGCCTGTCCTAGGCTGGTAGCTCGCTACGTGTCTTTTCGCAGACTGGATTAGCGGTATGTGGCCTGCCGCGACAATTTTGTTCAATAAATGTACCATTTTTATCATTTTATTCGCAAAAGTGCTAGTTTCGCTATTTCGTGAAAAAAAAAACGTTTCATTTTAGCCGCGGGCTCAACTTCTATACCTTCTACTATAAGATGTAGCTAGAGTGAGTGGGTGTACCTGCGGGTTTTGGTTATTTAGATGTAGTGGTTCAGGAATTTTGACTAGCAAAGTGTAATCAGTCAAGACCGGCTACCAAAGCACATCTTTTCGTTACTATGGTAAATTTCACGTCGTACTGAGCCTTTCTTAAGAACATTATCTTTCAGCTTACACGTCGTACGGAGGCTTTCTTAAGAACATTATCTTTCAGCTAACGCTGGTACGCCCCTCTCACGTGAAGCCGATTCATAGGCGAACCACTGAAAGAGAACAAGTGAAACCAATACTCTTACATCGAAATTTGGTCAGGTAGTTCATTTGTTCACTAGTCGTATTTGTATGTATCTAGGAAAGAAAAGGCTAATTTACGTCAACGACGTTTAGGTGTGAGACAGATAAGATTTGTCTCAAAAACCTATGCTTTCTGGTGCAACCACCAGTGTTTTGTTTTGTTGCACTTCAAGCTACAGACCTGAAAATATGTACGTTATATCGGAAATTAACACATTAGTTGTGAGAGTACGTCATCACCGACGTCAACTACACTTAATTTCTAGAAAACATATTTAATAGTACGTAAACTTTGTTCAACTTTGACTATTAATGTATCTTCAGTGTTTAGATAGGAAACACAAATATGACACAATGGTACAGCTTCATCATGAAAAATGATTTCATAACATATATTATACTACCTCCGATTCAAAATGCAAGTCGTTTTAGAATATGTACCAGTTAAACATTTTTAGGTTTGACTATCAATATATAAAGAATTAACAAGAGTAACAACTTGAGGTATTACTAGATATACCTGTACAATTTATAATTATTTTTATTTGGAACAACATATATATTTTCATAGAAAATGATGGCCAAAGTGTTATCTTGTTTTGAAACGGCTAAAACGAAATAGGCAGGAGAGCTGCCTATTATATTGATAAAACATGAATAAAACATATGTCCGATACTAAAGAATCACAAAATGTTAAAAGAAAAAGAAGAAACTCTCGAGTGGCCCGAAGGCCCAAAGATACAAATTAGCTACTCACCCAGGAAGATTGCGCTAGGCACCTCTCTCTAGCTGGATCAAGCCCTTGATTTCTCCTTGTTCTTGGCCACAGTCTGTTCCGGTTCGCAGTCCACACAAGGAGTTCTCCACTATCCAACAGTAGATGTCTTCACAATCATGCTACTTAGCATCTTCCCTTGCAGGCCAGTAACAACAGCAAGCATATCAGCCAACCAAAGCAAAGAAATCTTGGCGCAGCTTGCTCTAGAGAGGGGTAGCCCAAAAGGTCTATTTCGCTTCTATAGCAGTAGCATCATCCAGAAAAACAACCCGCTCCCTGGCCACCAAGCTTAATTTGAGTGTCAAGCTTGAACAATGTATTTAGCGCCTCAATCTTGTCAGGAGGCATCAGCCCAAAGAACATGACTAAGTATTCCTGAAGGGCTATCTCAAGGGGGCCGGCAACATCTACGGGAGACATAGCTTGCGGCATAGGTTCAGTTGCACCCTTTTGGCCTTAGAGATTGGCCTAGACTTGATGGCAAGGCTAGCACTATGATGAACATTGGTCAAGCCAAAAGGTCGTCTAGCGCGCTTTGGCGGGGCTGAAACTAGTAGTAACGGTGGCAGCTACGATAGGATGGGTGGTGGGGGCGCAATGAAGAGGTGAAGAATCTAGACCCACCATTATGTTTAAATGGAGTATTTTGGTTATTAATGATAAATCTAATTGTGAGATTAACACTTCTATTGCTATACCCGTTGTTTAGTCTCAGTTGGATATAAAGGTGAAAATCAAAAGAGGTATGCATTCGACATCATTTACAAAAGAGGTCCAAACGCAGCTTTCTTTTACAATTTTGTTTTGCCATGCAATCCTGTCAGTATGAAAAGAAACGCTCTGATTATGCGGCTTTAACTGCGAATTAATTGCGATTAATGAGCCTTTAGTCTCTGAAAAATCTTATTGTGGTTTCCTAAGCTGAGCGCGGTTTCCTTCTGTGGTCCTTAAAAGGAAAACCTTGCATATCTTCTCTCTGGCATCGCGAAACACATCTGTGCGAGTTGAACTGTTCTCGAGCGCTGTGCTGTTAAGAGCTACTTTGTCCCTGATGTGAGTGTTGGTCCGATCTTCCAAAAGGTATTGATAAGTCGATTGTGGAGAACACGAAGTTGATGATCCAAAGGCTCCGACCCGAACAGATCGATCCCCTCGCAATCACTACACCACTGCTCCGTTGGTTATCAACCGTGTCGAACGCGGTTGACCTCGCCAAGAAGGCTATCTCCTGCAAGCGAATCGAGAACACAAGCAAGAGAGTAGAAGATGCAATCTGTATTGCGAATAATAATGAAGTTCACAGAGTGGGGTTCCTCAAACCGAACAAATGTCGAAACTGCAAAGTGGTAGAATAATCTAAGAAAAACCCAAATTGGACTAAAGGGCGACGACTCCTATATGAGGAGGGTGACCAGGAGGTGGAAAACCTAGGCAAGGTACTATTCACACCGCTGTGTGTACTGTTCACATGAATAGTAACAAGCCTGGGGGTGGCTGTTCCACGTATGGGCCATATGGGCCAAATCAGCCCATAGGACTCGGATACAAGCCTTGTTGGCTAAAGAAAAAGTGACGCAGCACCAAGTAAAGGGTGTCCGAAGCTCTTTGAGTTGGAGGCCACAAATTCTTCATCTCCTTTGGCCATTGTTATTGCCTTCTTCTTCCTTGATGCATATCATCAACTCCTTGCTGTCCCGTCCTAGATTCCTAAGATCAAACAAATCATCTCCATTAGGCAGTATCATAGAGTTCTTAAGTGATACACTCAGCCCTAGAAACGAATTTACCTAATAATTTAGTTGACGAGCACGTGCCCTAGTAATTGGACCTTGAACATCATTCATGGTAGTAGCAAGAGGAGTGTTCATATCAGTCGAAGTGATGTTCTCATCATCCTCCCCTTCTTGAATTGGAGTCATCCTCGACTCAAGCTCATCCTCCGCTCTGAAGAATGGGCATAGATCTGCAATGTTAAAGGTGGGGCTAACCCCAAAATCTGCAGGCAAGTCTAACTTATATGCATTATCATTAATACGTTCAAGCACTTTAAAAGGACCATCTGCACGAAGCATGAGTTTAGACTTTCTCAATTCAGGGAATCGCTCTTTACACAAGTGTACCACACAAGATCACCAGGTTCAAAAGTAACATGCTTGCGTCCCTGACTACCAACAACTTCATATTTAGCATTCATAAGATCAATGTTCTCTTTAGTTGTCTCATGCATCTTAAGTATCAAATCAACATGTTGTTGAGCATCAAGATTTACCTTCTCCGAAGCTGGAAGAGGCAACAAGTCGATAGGTGCACGAGGGATGAAACCACAAACAATCTCAAAAGGACACTTCTTTGTGGTAGAATGCAGCGAGCGATTATAAGCAAATTCCACATGAGGCAAACATTCTTCCGATATTTTGAAGTTCTTTTTAAGCATAGCCATAAGCATAGTAGACAAGGTTCTATTGACTACCTCAGTTTGTCCATCGGTTTGGGGATGACAAGTAGTGAAAAATAACAGCTTAGTCCCCAATTTAGCCCACAAAGTTCTCCAAAAATGACTATCACGATCGAAAACTATCGTATTCGGAATACCATGCAAGCGAACAATTTCCTTAAAAAATAAATTGCAACATTTGTAGCATCATCACTTTTATGATATGGTATAAAATGAGCCATCTTAGAGAATCTATCCATGACAACAAAAATACTACCCCTCCCATTCTTTGTTCTAGATAGACCTAAAACAAAGTCCATAGAAATATCTTCCCAAGGTGTGCTTGGAACAGGAAGAGGCATGTATAAACCATGAGGATTAAGTCGTGACTTAGCTTTTTGGCACATGGTGCAGTGGCCAATGAAGCGTTCGACGTCTCACCTCATCTTTGGCCAATAAAAGTGGTGGGTCAGAATGTCCTTGGTCTTCTTCACGCCGAAGTGACCCATTAATCCTCCTCCATGCGCCTCCTGTAACAACAAAAGACGAACGGAGCTAGCTGGAATGCATAGCTTATTAGCACGGTACAGGAACCCGTCATGCACCACAAATTTATTCCAACTCTTTCCCTCTTGACAATTGAGCAACAGGTCTTTAAAATCAGTATCATGCACATATTGCTCCTTTATCGTCTCTAATCAAAAGATTTTGAAGTCAAGTTGTGAAAGCATGGTATATCTCCTAGACAATGTATCAGCTATTACATTTTCTTTGCCCTTTTTATGTTTAATGACATAAGGGAAAGACTCAATAAACTCAACCTACTTAACAAGTCTACGGTTCAGATTGGTTTGACTTCGAATATGCTTCAAAGATTCATGATCAGAATATATTACAAACTCTTTGGGCCACAAATAATGCTGTCATGTTTTCAAAGTTCGAACTAGAGCATATAATTCTTTATCATAGGTAGAATAGTTCAAACTAGGCCCACTTAATTTGTTACTAAAGTAAGCAACAGGTTTTCCTTCTTGAATTAACACACCACCAAGACCTATGCCATTAGCATCACATTCCAATTCAAAAGTCTTGCAAAAATCAGGGAGTTAAAGTATGGGGCGTGTGTCAACTTATCTTTGAGGGTGTCGAAAGCTTGTTGTTGTATGGTGCCCCAAGTAAAAGGAACACCCTTCTTCATAAGCTCATTTAGCGGTGTAGCGATGGTGCTGAAATCCCGACCAAAACACTTATAGAAGCCAGCGAGCCCAAGAAAACTCCGCACTTGTGTGACCATTTTAGGAGGCGGCCAGCTCTGGATAGCGACGATCTTGGCCTGATCAACTTCAATGCCTTGTGGAGTAACAACATAGCCAAGAAACGACACTCGATCGGTGCAAAAGGTGCACTTCTCAAGGTTACCAAACAAACGTGCATCTCGTAAAGCATAAAAAACAGCACGTAAATGATTCAGGTGTTCTTCATATGACTTGCTATATATCAGAATATCATCAAAATAAACCACCACAAATTTTCCAATGAAAACACGCAAAAATTCATTGAACAAACGTATGAAAGTGCTAAGTGCATTAGTTAAACCAAAAGGCATCACTAATGTGAGACCCCGGTTTATTAAACTTGTAATACTTAACCTTCCACTGGTTCTAGTATCACAAATAGAATAACCCGTGTCTCGATGAATATGTGCTTCCCAGAAAATGCAGCACACATACATCAAACCAAAGCATGCATCAATTTCATACAACAGGATATAACAAGTCTACCAAAAGACATACATAATATAAGTTATTACAGAACAGCCGACCGGCCAAATAACGTGAGTATCAAATAAGTAACAGCGGAAGCAAAAGTTGCCATAAGATGGCTTAAACCAAAAGACGACCGGTTAGCCACATAACACCACAGGGCAACCGACCGGGCCGCCAAGCTAATCGCCCCACACACTGCCACAGCACAACTCACAAAAGTGAGGTCCATCGGACTCACTTCCTTCCTCTGCACAATACAAGCAATGCAGGTGAGTACAATAATGTACTCGCAAGACTTACAAGTAACAAGCCTATACATAGCTACATGAAAGCTGTATCAAAGGAATATTGGTTATATGGTTATTTGTACGCATAAAGCCAGTTTCATTTGCAATAAAATAATAGATTGAAGGCAATTTAACAAATCAGTTTTTAAGCATTGAAATACAGCGAGTAACAATATTTAAAAAGTAACCACCTAGAAGTGACTAACCCATTAGCCACCACAAATAGCATGAATCCCTGATTCATACCACCCATCAAGTTTTAATTTCAAAAGGTTGGAGTCTAACTCTTGAAAAGCTTATCCAAGCGTGTCCATAACCTAGGACGAGGCTATTCGAATAGTTTATAATCCCTGCAGGGGTGTACCAATGTACCCACACTTGAGACCGCCTTTTTGCCAAGCTATTAAGCACACTTCCTTTGGTATGCCGGCACGGCTAAGTCCTACGAACCCTTTCCAATGGAATATGCTAATCAAGAGGCGCACGTATGGGGGTTAATCCTTAGTGATCTGCCGACAAAATATGGATCACAAGGACCCATACGTGGAGCAGGACACACCGGCCTCGGCGGGTGCTCCTCTCCCCACAAACATGTCCATGTTGCATATAATCAAATATGCAACCCACCACGCGACTCATTAATTAACACACTCCAAAGTACTCAGCTAAGAGAGGTCCCATATCCCTCTAGTGTGGTTAGCACGCACAGAATGCTCGGATAACAGATACTCACAAGTAGTTCGGTCCTTAATTGACTCGGGCACCATTCCAAACACACCCAAACGATCACACCATCTTACCATTGTGCCCAAGTCTAAATTGTTTTCATTTTCAGTTTTAGTTTTGCAATTTAGACAAAGCACAAGGCCGAAATATACATATTATAACAGTTTGTGTGATCAAGGTTATCGACAAGTCGATAACCGCCCATTTCTACCGATAGCTAAGCATGGCTAAGCATAATGACACGTAAACTACTAAGTGACAAGGGTTCATCCAGCGAACCCAAAATCACAGCAAGTAATCCTAGGCTCAGTAGTAGAGGAATAAACATTTCCTACTGATAATGCAACTACTGGGCCAACTATCGACAATAGTCAAAGCAACATAGCAATGCATACATAGAATTTGCAATCAACATATTAGAATTTGAAAATAGTAGGAACAATATGATCAAATGAATGCTACATCTGCTTGCCTGGCTGGAGTGCAGGATCTGATGGCTGTGGCTCAGAATCAATAATAATATTGTCTTCGGAACCTAACGCGAAAAAGGCGATAAGCAAATAAGAACGAAGAACACCAAATAAACTCCAACAGCAAAAGACATCCAAATCTAATGAAATTTACACAACAGCTAGGGAATGATTTTAGACAATGATAGGAACAAGAATCACGCAATTTGGACTTAACATAAAAAACATATGGACAAAATACTCTTTCTCAGCCTTAAAATCAACCTAATTAATTACTAGTACTGTTCATGGCGAAATTTTCTAGAATGATCTAAGGTCTGAAATTTTTATAGCAAGAAGATTATGACATCCTAATGACAGCAAAGTTGAATTTACTAAATTTGGAGTTATACACATTTACTTATGATTTTTCTAAGTTGTAAATCTACTGCAAGTTACTTTACAAAGTTATGAACATGCTCAAATCTTATTCCATATGAAAGTATACTAACAGATGAATTTAACAAAATTGATTTTGCACAAATTGGAATTATATAGAAAAAGATATGCATTTTTCAAGTTTAAATCTATTTCTGGAATATCCAAAATTTGCAGGAATCAAGTTATTTTAGTTTCAACATTTTCTGCTACTGAAATACACTTAGTTGCATTTTTATATTAAACTTTAGTGATAACAGAATTTATTCCAGTTGGAAACATCTAAAAAGGGTTTAAAATGGATTTGTTATGAATTTCTAAAGTTTTTATACCATTTTCAGTCGTTAAATAATTACTTACCGAAATACAGACAAACCTAATCAACAGAATATGACGTGGACGCTTAGCAACCCTTGATCTAAAATCCTACGGCTTACGCACGCCGGGAATAGCGCACGCGCGTGTCGGGACCCGAAAATACATCTCAGGAACCCTCTGTGTATTCTGAACTAGTCCCAAATCAGTAGCTAGCTCACACAGGGAAACAGTGATGAAATACCATCAATTTATTCAATTTAACTAAAAAGATCTCAGAGTAACACATAATAATAATAACTGGACCTTATGGTCAACGTATACTTAACTTTCCACGCAGGGCTAAAGAAACAAATAAACTCTTGCAGCGGAACGAAACTCTTCAAATGGCCAATCAACATGCCCACAGGCAATCGAGTGGAGAAACGCATCCTAATCCGCAAAACCTTCATGGTCTTCCTGGTAGAACTCTTTGGCAGCTTGGTATTCTTCCTCTACTGCTGATCAAACAGAGGGCACAAGCCATGAGTACTTTGAATGTACTCAGCAAGCCGTGGGGAAATGTATGCAAATAGTATTCATGCAGGGCTTGAACAAAGATTAGCTATATGGCTCTTTTGCATAAAACAGCATTTACGAAAACTACAATAAATAGATTGAAATGCGTAATTGAAAACAAATATAAGTAATTAAACAATTTCTTTTGAAACAACCAGTGAACTTTCCCATTCACTTCCCAACCAAACCAAAGATAAGTGAATTCCCCATTCACCAATCGACACAAACCACCAAGTGAATGACATATTCACCAAACAAACATTATATTCATCAAGTGAACTTCCCATCCACACTCCGACACATTTTTGAAGAAACTCTATCTCCCGTGTGAAATCCCCAGGCGCGTCCATAACCGCGGACACGGCTATTCGAATAGTTTTACACTCTGCAGAGGTTGTACAGCTTGACCCACAAGAGATAGATCAACTTATAATGTCAGGCATTTCACGCTTCCGTAGGCGTGTGACTAAGTGATCATCACAAGGCTTTTACAAAGCTCCTTCTTAACTTGATTACGCGCTAAGGTTTCAACACTGAATGTCTTTCCGACCAGACAGGGCCCCCCTCTTGCGCCACCGTGAGAATACGTTTTCCACGACTCACACTTCACATGATAGAACCAAAATTAAGACATTGCTAATTAATCAGCCAGTCCGTCCCATACGGACATGTGGTTGTGCGGTTAAGGCCCGATTCAATGGCGCACAAGATTAAGTCCTTGACAAGTTACTCAGGCGAGACTACCACAAACCCACAACATGTTCAATCCACATCCCCACTATCCACCAACCACTCGCCCAAGCGAAAACCATTTTGTTTAACCAACAACCATGACTAACCCCGTCATGGTACACAAATTTTAACAAGAATGGTTCACCACCATGATTCCATAAATCATTGTCAGAATTAATTATCAAGACACATGTGATGA
Organism: Ampelocalamus luodianensis; assembly: GCA_036346255.1. Classification (NCBI taxonomy): domain Eukaryota; kingdom Viridiplantae; phylum Streptophyta; class Magnoliopsida; order Poales; family Poaceae; genus Ampelocalamus; species Ampelocalamus luodianensis. The sequence goes on along the minus strand of CM070625.1, from coordinate 48,574,799 downwards.
AAAACCCATCGTAACTAAGCAAGACTAAACATATGTACGATACCCATGTTGGCAATACGAATATGTCCAACTAAAATTACCCATGCTATGGTGACAAAGGATTCATGGCATTCACATATTCAATGGAGGCATAATGACAATAGGTAATATCTAATCCCAAAGCAATTTATATAAATATAGCATGCAATTGTATAAACCAATATACTTTTGAAATCATGGGTTCAATATGATCAAAGGACCACCACTTGCCTTGGAATAAATCCAGTGATTGATCTTGATCTTGGTATGCTACTCCTTGCTCAAAGCTTCCCGAAGTATCGACGTCTACTCGCAAAACAAGCAAATAAACAATATAAATAAATAATAGAGAGAAAACAAACTCCAAAAATTAAATAAAAATCTGAGATAAATTGATCTCGAATTTAGATAAATTTAGGAATTTGAATGGACTCAATCGGAGTTCGGATGCAAAAGATATGATCTCTGGAAGATTGAAATCACATAAAATACTGAAAATCAGAATTTAGTGATTTACTGAATTATTTTCCTAAAGGAAAAAGGAGTTATGGCATCAGCTGACGTCAGCAGTGAAGGTTCGGACGGGGTGAAAACAATCTGACGGCTGGGCCCCACTATCATTGACTTGGTGCATGAAGAACCGAGTTCTTGGACTTTGGTCTCGGGTGGAAATTGGATACGCCACATGAGCTGTTGACTGGTATGCCACATGGGCCAAAAGGATGAGGTGGACGCTGACTTGGCCGCTGAAGTGGAGGTGACGTGGCAAGGAGAAACAACTGAGAAGAAAGAGAGCTTCGGCCGGCGACAAAGCTTGCGGCGGTGAGGACAACCGGCGAGGAGGAAGCTTCGGAAAAGTGGCAAAACGGGCTCCCGAGAACACTACAATGCTCTGGGAGGTGGAGGCACAGCAATGCCGGTGATGAGGTGGCGACGGCGGCGACTTTGGCGGCGGGGAGCTTCTCGGGTGATGGCGACTTTGGAGATTCAACAGCGCCCACAACAAAGCAAGGTGAGCATCGGGATGGCGACGACCAGAGGAGCATCACGGGACAAAGAAGGTGGCCGGAGACCAAGAGAACCGACGGCGAGAGGGTGAAAACCAGTGACGGAGAAGAAGCTCGGCGACGTCAATTCAGCGACCGAAAACCAACAAAAGAAGAGGAGATCTGACGAAAATAACAAGGGGTGCAATCTGACACGCTCGGGCGTGCGAGGCTCACCGGAAAATAGATCGGAGAAGGGCGGCGGTCGTTTTGGACGAACATGAAAACGCGAACGGAGGTTCCCGGCGAGAGAGGTGCAAGCACAGCGTAGCCCTCGCTATTGCGAACCCGATGGCGGCGGAATCACGGCCGGAGGTTGTCTGACGACGACGAATTTTGGCGGTGAAGGCTTCGGTGACCGGCTCTGTTCTTTGGCTCAATTCGACGTGACAGAGAAGGGAACAGAAGCGGCACCTTAGGGTTTCGAGAGAGGATGGCGGCGCGGAGGTTTTGACACGGCTAGGAGGCCTTAAATAGCGCCGGAGGGGAGGAGTCCAGGAGGAGGCCAGCGCTGCTTGCATGTCGGACACGGACACCAGAAGGAGCTCGGGTTGAAGACGACATGGACGTGGCACAAAGGTGGGCCCACCGGTCAGAGGAACAAGGGAGCGACGCGCGCGGGCTGGTGCGGAAAGGGAAAAGGCCGCGTGGGCTGGGCCGGAGGGAGAAGGAAATGGGCCAGGATTTGAAGATTGAGCCCAAGGAGGATTCTGAGATTTTAATTTAGTTTTTCTTTTTAGAAAATAGCTGAAAATCCAAATAGCAAACGCACTCGGAAAAATTCTAGAAAATTCTAGAAAATATATCCAAGCACATAGAACCCAAATAAAATAATTTTGAATATAGTTGATGTTGACATTAATCATATTAAATTGTTTTTGAACTCTGAAAATTCATATTAAGCTTTAACCTTTACCAGAAAAACCCAAATGGTTATTTTTCTTTTAAAACTTTAAAACAGACCAAATTTTTGGGATGTTACAGCGCGCGAAACCTAAAAGAAGCCCACCGTTGGATCAAGATCCAACGGCGCACGTGAGGAAATGCATTCGGACGGTGCGGTTGCTTGGGCCAATCCCAGCCGCAGATCTACAGATGGACGGTCCAGAGCGCACCATCAGTCGGATGGTCCGAATGCATAACAGATCTCAACCGTTGACCACAAGATCGACGGCCAAGAATGATAGAGGCAACCGGAGGGTCCGAATGCATACAAGATCTGGGCCGCAGATCTGAAAACGAACGGTGGCTATTGACCGAAGTTCAAAAGAGGCGCCGACACGTGGGACCCGCTGTCAGTGACTTAGGGTCACGCCCGCGGTGTTTTTAACCCACGTGCACAGTGCACTGGGCCCACTTGCCAGCGACTAGAAGCGGCGGCTAAGACAGATTTAATGCTACTAATGGTTGGCATTAATAAACCTAAACGAGACACTAATGACCCTGGATTTTAACTCTAAACCTATGGGCCCACAAGTCAGCGACCCAAAGAAGGTTAAATTCCGACAGCGATAACCTCTGACACATTAATTAACCAATGATTACTCCTTAATGATGTCCGACACGCACGAGGTTATGCCAGTGGATGATTTAAGGATGTTGGGCCCACTGTCAGTGGCTCAACGATATGGATTAAGACACAATTAATGAACTAATGATTAGCAATCACAGAGCAATTAATATGCCTTAACCAAAAGACGAAAACGGGAGTTTCTCGTCGGCAAATACCCGAGGGACTTCAACGGCATGTCGCCGGCGACACTGGCCGCGGCGACGCCATCTAAGAACTAAAATGGAATCGCAATAGTGCCTAGAACCTAATTGTAACATCCCCAATTTCAACTTGTGTTGTAAGTGTAAGAAAATGAGTAGAAATTAAAACTTTTTCTTACATCATGTGTTTCCTATGTGTACTAAACAATTATTTCACGAGTATGGGAATACTAAGTCACAAGTCTGTTGATCATCTCTAGGAAATATTTTCCTAAGTTCTTGGGTTGATATGTGACCCTCCGAAAATTTTCACACTTTTGAGAAATTGATTGAATAGTTTTATGGGTCGATCAAACTTGCTTGACTCATAGTCAAACCTAGCTCAAAGCATTGTATAATTTACGGAAAAATGCTCAGCACAAAAACTCCTAAAATTTTATACAAGGTCCAACTCGAGGTTAGCAAGCTCTGTCAAGATTTCATAGAATTTGGAGCTAGTTTGCTAGCTCTAAAAGTCCCTTCAAGATCCAGTTCCAATTTAAACCTAAACCAGTCGGACCTCCGGTCTTGGTCCCACTGCCGCTTGAGCCGTGTCGGGCTCGGGCATTTGGACACAGTGGTGCAGGCCGTTGGATTTTAAATCCGACACTCAAAGACCTCCTCGGGTCCTTGTAAAGGACCTCCCACCCCACGACCTCCTCGGGTTCTTTTACAAAGACAACCCTCGAGGGCCTCCCGGGACCTCCTTTGCACCTTTGCAAAGACCACCTGGCGACTTCCTCGACCCTCCACGACCACCCCTAGCGCTTGGGTGATCGTGGGCCATCTCTCTTCGGATCTGTGGCTCGGACCTCCCTAAGTGTTAGGACCTCTAATACTTGGCTCAAGATCCGAGCCCTTGGATTTCAATCCAACGACTCACGACCTCCCTAGTGGGAGCTCTGTGCTGATTTTAGCCGTTGAGCTCTTTTGACTGGTCCTCTCAGCGTCGGGTGGGCACAGGGCATTATCAATTTTGTGCATGGCGGTAGAGAGCGGTGCCTTGTCAACTCTAAGGTGACAAGCGGCTAGGTCTTGCCAACATTAAATGTCTGCAGCACCTTTGCTCAAAAGTCTCACGACAACCTACTCCCATCGGTTTCGTGTACTTGGGCTCGGTGCCACTGACTTTGCCATCCTTCCCACCGACTATATTTGAAGCTCAAGCTTCCTCTCATAGTTCCTTTAGTCACTCTCTTGCACCTAGCTCATCTCGGTTCTCTTGTGCTCAAACACCAAAAGCCATTGCCACCATTGCGGACATTGGAGATCTCGGCGACCTCCGAGCTTCAGTGGTTCAACATTGCAATAGTGGCGATCGTCTTGTTCTCTTGGTCACCTCAAGCCTCCTAACTCGCTTTGTTTGACCTTCACGAGAGGTTGACAAGGTGGGCGCTTGCTGTTCGTGGCGGGAGCCGTCTTCTTCATCTCGGCGACCTCCACCGTCACCGGAGCTACGCGACCACTCCGGTTCTCCTTCAATCCCGGTGAGTACTTGATTCGAAAAACCCGATCCCATTAGACCTCTTCGGTTTTCATTTTTGGCGCATTGGTCCCGGCGGTTATCTCGGTTAGCCGCCGGTTGGTGGTGCTTCGGTGTAGCTTTGGCACCCTTAGGTTCTCCGTCCTATTTGGAGCTCATTCGTGCCTTTGGTTTCGCCGACGAGGTCCACATCGCCGCGCAAGCCATTGTGCACGCCTTCGGGTTTTGTCGGTTCAAAACCTCCCATTTTAAATCATCTTCTTAGGACCACTTTAATGCTCAAATCATTGCTCATCATTGGTGCATTAATTGTGTCCTAATTTGTGCCGTGGAGTCACTCTCGTGTAGGCGGGGCCTTAGTCATTAAGTGCTCAGTTAGATTCATTTATGGTCAATCATTAGATGCATTAAGTGTCTTAGCCGCCACTTGTCTAGAGATCCTGCACCATTAAAACCACTCTAGGACCTCCTCGGGCTAATCTTAGCCGTCCCGACCTCTCAAGTTCAGATCTGGGCCTTAGGATCTTTTCAGAAAAATCCTATCTGGACCTCCACCATATAGAATCTCGGCGTTAAAGACCTCCGTAGGTTAAATCCCGCCACTAGGATCACCCTCCTCCTTGGGGTCCTCTTTGCAAAAGACCTCCTTGAGGTCCTGCAGTGCGAAGAGGTCACCCCGGCGTTTTGTCAAAACCGGCCTCTCGGACCTCCTTGGGGTCCTCCTTGCAAAGGTCCTTCCTTAGTCGTTTTCTAAAAACCACCCTGAGCCACCCCACCAAGGTCCTCTTTTGCAAAAGACCACCCCTGGTCTTTTGTAAAGAAAACCTTCAAAACCACCCCAGGGTCCTCTTTACAAAAGACCACCCCTTGGTCTCTTCGTAAAGAGAACCTCAGGACCTCCTCGTCTGGTCTTAACCATGAGGACCTCCCGCCTAGATCTGGACCACTCAGGACCTCTCCCATGGAGATCTGAGCCATCCAGATCTCTCTCAGCTCTCTTTGTGTTGGAGGACCTCCCCGAGGGACATCTCGACCGTTAGGACCTCCTCGGTGAGATCCTAACCGTCAAGACCTCCCGCTGTTAAGCTCACCGCTTAGATCCTCTCCTCCGATCGGATCTAGACCGTTAAGACCTCCCCTCGGGAAATCTTAACCGTCCAGACCTTCCCCTTAGCGAGTTAGCCGTAGGACCTCCTCGTGGAGCTCGGGGCCGCCAGATCCAGATCTGACGTCCACGACCTCCCTAGTGTGCGAGGACCTCCTTCGCGGTCTTTGTGCATCCAGTGGTCGGGCCGTTGGATTCAATATCAGCGGCTAAGACCTCTCTAAGCGCGCAAGGTCTTTGCGCCGAGGAGCTCGTGCGGTTTTAGCATTCGAGATCGTGAGCCGTGCGATCTTTGATCAACGACCCACGACCTCCCGCTTTTATGGGTTTTCAGTTTAGTCAGAAGCTTTTATTTGCACATATTAATTGTTTTAAACTTCAAAATTGCATAACTTTTTCTCTGTAGCTCCAAATTTAACAAACTAAAGTTCTATAAATGCATCATTAAAGTACTTTAGCTTAGTCGATAGTCTTTAATACTGAAATTAATCATGTCTTAGATTTAAAACTTAGAAAAATCATAACTAAATCATTTTAACTCCAAATGACCTGAAATTTTATATGGGTTACCACTATACCAGTAGGTAGCTACCATAAAAGTTTCAGCTTCAAAATCTTTCTAGAAAATATTTTTGCTACATTGCTAATTATGGCGAAATTAGGTTTTTAGAGAATATCTTTTGCACCACAAATCCAAATTAAGTTTTCCAGTTTCTATGTCTAGGTATGTTCGTATTTTACCTTGTGTATAAATTTCGTCACATTTGGATAATTTTTGCTTGCTCTTTTGTTTAAGTGTTGCTCGTCTTATTGGTTGTTTTCGCTCTTTCGCTTAGGATTCGATATTTGCGGTAATCCAGAGAACGACCCTCCGCAACAAATTGAGCAACAGCAAGCAGGCAAGCAGTTTGATCATTTCCCATTTATCCCATTACTTTTAAAGTCTAATATTTTGTTTAACTTCTATGTATGCATTGCAAATTTGTTGTTAAATTGATTAGTTAATCCTCTAGTTGCATAATCAGAGGTAAATAATTATCCTCTACTACAGGCCTAGGTTATTTCTTTGTGGTTAGAGTTCGATGGATGAACTCTTATCACTTAGTAGATTACTGAATGAATATTGCTTAGCCATGCCTAGTTATCGGTAGTATTGGGCGATCATCGACTTAGTCGGTGATCTTGATCACACAACTACTTATACTACTCCATTATGTCCAACCCTTGTGTTTTATTGATTTACAAATCAAAAACTGAAAACAAAACTATATCTTGACTTGGGCACAATGGTATGTTGATGTGATCTGTTGGGTGTGTGGAATGGTGCCTAAGTCCCTAAGGACCGAGTTACTTGTGCCATTGATCCAAGCAATTGTTGCGTGCTAACCACACGAGGGGGATATGGAACCTCTCTTGACTAAGTACTTTGGGAGGTGTTAATTATGAGCTGGTTGGTGGGTGTGTTCTTGTGTGTGTGTGTGTTGTGGTGTTGGAGGGGAGCATTAGCAGACCGGTTAGGCTGTCTAATGTGTCTTTCTCCCGTGGGTTGCGGCTCTTAATTAGCATCGTCCATTGGAAAGCGTCTTGTTAGGCTTAGCCATGCACGCATACCAAAGGAAGTGTGCTAACCGTGGTGGTGGAAAGGCGGTCTATCGTGTGGGTACATTGGTACACCTGCGAGGTTAAAACTATTCGAATAGCCTCGTCCTAGGTTATGGACACGCTTGGTTATTTCCCACAAGAACTAGACTACAACCTTTTAAAAACTTAAACTTGACATGGGTGGTATGAAGGGTACTTCATGCTATTGTTGTGGTGACTATGGGTTAGTCACTTCTAGGTTGGTGTTGTTCTCTATCTATGTTATTATTGTCTCTCTTTATTTGAACAATAAAAGTTAATTGCAAACTTGCTTTGAATCTATTACCTTATTGCAAATGAAAACTTGCTTTATCTGAAAATAAGTCCAAAGCCTCATCCACTTAAATAAAGCTTGCATGTAGTTAATTATAGTTACATTTATCTCACACGTCAGTCTTGCAGTACAAAAACAAGTTTTGTACTCATCCGCTTTGCTTAATATTAATTGTTGCAGAGGAAGAAGGTGAGCCCCAAGGGCCTCACTTTTGTGAGTGTGTTCTTGCGTTGTTTGGGACGATTAGCTTGGCGGTCCGGTTGGTTGCCTTGTGGGTAAAGGCACACCGATTGACTTTTGTTATCGCCATCTTATGGCCATTTGCTTCATTGTGTATTTACTTATCTTTATGAATTTTGGCAGTCGGCCTCTCTTTGTAATAACTCTCTTTATATTATCTATGTCTTTGATTTGTTGCTTTTGCTTCACTCTATGTGTATGAATGGAATTGATGCATGATTTTGTAGCGGGTGTGTATCTGCATTTAGGAAGTATACATATCTCGAGGCTTAGTTTATTTGATTTGTCTTTATTAGGACCAAGTGGATGGTTAAACAGTACAAGCCGAATAAACCGGGTCCTCACAAAGTTGGTATCGAGCCATTCCGACCGTAGTAACCCAAGCTTGGTCGTCCTTAGGATTTTTGAAAACCTTATTTTCAAAGGGTCAAATGATTTGTGAAAGCTTAAGTAAGTTCTCGATTTTATTCCTTACCTATCTTAGCTTTCTTCTCTCGTCTTGCTCTAATTTGAGTTTTAAAAGTGTTTTCCCTTTCCTTCTCTCAAAAGATAGTCATTATCGATTAATTGGGTTTTGGGACCAATGAGCTTGGCAAATTGAAATGTTAGCCGCCCTCTACAAGGTTTTGAAGCTTCCGGTTGAAGATTTCAATTAGGAGGCTTGGATGCGAAATCTGACAGCGATCATTCAATTTCGGACAGCAGCTCAAAGGTTCTAACCATGGTAGAAAATAAGAGATTAACCAAGTAAAACTTGTGGGAATAAAAGGGTAAGATGTGATACTAGTTAGCTAAGTATCTAACGTTATTTTTATCGCCTTAACCTTGTTCTTGAGTAGTGTTAGGCTGGTTGTAGTGTGCTGAAATTTTTATCTTCTCACACTATTACTCGTTCATTCAATACGGGTTAATGGCATTGAGAAGTTGAGCTTGGTTTGGAGTTTCCTTGCTGTTTTGGAGTTTCTTTGGAAACATTTAAAGTTGTTACTTGCTGTTTTGGCTTTCGGTTAGGGTGATGTCTCATTCCCTAATCGTTAGCTTTTCGCTTTCATCAACTTCTAATGTTAGTGCTTTGGTTTCTAACCTAAGTTTCTTAAAGCGAGATGGTGGAGGTACTCGTGGCGGCGTGGTCGCAACTGGTTTGGATGAGGAGCTTCGCCTCCTCCGACCATGGCTGAGGTCCTTCTCGGTCGAGCGCAACCGCTCGGAGGGCGGAGGGTCTGCTGGATGTTATTGCGCGCAACACCTCCGCCCTTTCCGGTGCCTCGAGATCCGGCAGGGGTGGACATCGATCCCGTGGGGCCTTGCTGAGTTTCTTCGCACTCGGCCCCCGTTCTCGAGTCGAGGACCCATTGGGCGCAGATGATGGCTGCGTCGAGTTGGCGTAAGCTCGGCGTTGCTCGATGCTGGACCAGGGCGAGCACTCTTTGCCTCCCATCGCCTTCGGGGCAGCCTCTCTGGTGGGAGAACTTCTTGCCATGCAGCCCGCCGCCACACTGTCTCTTAGGATGAGTTCGGACGGCGTTCGTCGAGCTCACATCCTGCCCGCTTGATGAAGTCAAGAAGAAGGAGTTTCGCGCTCAAGCAAGGCGTAAGTCGGTGATGGAGTACACATGCGAGTTCAACCACTTGGCTCGTTATGCTCCATCCGAGGTGGCCACCGATGAGGCCAGCGAGAGAAGTTCATGGAGGTTTGTCCGAGGAGCTGCAAGACAGGCTCTCCATTGTGGACTTTGCGACTTCCAGGCCTTGGTAGACAAGGCCATTGTTGCTGAGCACAAGGCCAAGGCGTTGGGCGAGTCCCGCAAGCGCAAGTGGGAGGCCCAGCGGTCTGCACAGGCCGGCCTCTCTCGTCCTCGTGTCGGGCCTACTCCGGGGGCCGCTGCGTAGCTTCCTACCACCGAGGCCGCCAGCACCAGTTCCTCGCCCTCCGCAGGCCGTGCCCCAGTCACGTGCGCCTGCGAACCAGCAGGGTGGCCCCCGCAATCCGGCTGCCGGGGTCACTTGCTTTTCGTGCAACCAGAAGGGGCATTATGCCAATAGTTGCCCTAACGGGGTGGGCGGCCTCGTCCTAATGGAGGACACGGGCGGGAGGTGGTTCTTCTCGAGATCGGAAGGTTGTCCCCGCTACCCAAGGCGTGGGTAGTGGCCGCGTCAACCTCATCTCCGCGGAGGAGGCACAGGAGGCACCCGACGTCGTGTTGGGTACCCTTTCGGTTAACTCTTTCCCTGCTACAGTTTTGTTTGATTCAGGCGCATCTCATTCTTTTGTTTCTGAGTCTTTTGCTGCTGTGGGAGGTCTTCTTTTTACTCCATTGTTGGTCCCGCTGCTCATTCGCTCTCCCGGTTCGGAGTTGAGAGCTGAGTCTGAGTGTAGGGATGTCCCTGTTGAGATGGAAGGGGTAGGATTCTTGGCAAACCTTATCCTCCTTCGATCGGCGAGCTTAGATGTAATCCTAGGCATGGATTGGTTGTCTCAGCACATGGGACAAATTGATTGCGCTAGGAGGCTCATCTACCTCACGATCCTTCCGGCGGCGGTTCGCTTTCGCGAAGGCTGCGGGATCCGCATCTCTTCGCGCTTGAAGCGGCCACTCTAGATATTAGTGAAGTCCCGGTGGTATGTGACTTTGTTGATGTCTTCCCGGCGACCTTCGGGGATGCCACGATTCGAGACCTCGAGTTTGTCATTGAGTTGGTTCCGTGCCGCCCGATTTCAAAGAGGCCTTACCGGATGGACCCAATTGAGTTGGTGGAGTTGAAGAAGCGGTGGGTGAGCTTCAAGAGAAGGGTTTCATCCGCCTAGCTCATCTCCTTGGGGATGCTCACCATCTTTGTCGAAAAGGACAAGGCGCTGCGCATGTCGTTGATTACCGTCCACTTAATGAAGTAACGGTAAAGAACAAGTACCCTTTGCCCCGTATCGATGACCTCTTCGATCAATTAACTGGAGCTCGAGTCTTCTCTAAGATTGATTTGAGAGTGGGATATCATCAAGTTCGGATTCGACCTGAGGATATCCCAAAGACGGCTTTTTCTACTCGTTATGGCTTGTACGAGTACAACGTCATGTCATTCGGCTTAACCAATGCACCGGCCTTGTTCATGAACCTCATGAATTCAGTGTTCATGGAGTATTTGGACAGGTTCGTTGTGGTCTTCATCGATGATATCCTTATCTACTCTAAGAGCGAGGAGGAACACACCGAGCATTTGAAGCTTGTGTTGGGCAAGCTCCGCGAGCACAAGCTGTATGCGAAGTTCAGCAAGTGCGCGTTCTGGTTGAAGGAAGTAGCCTTCTTAGGCCATATTCTTTCGGCAGGAGGCGTAGCTGTGGATCCTAGCAAGATCGCGATGTGCTTTCTCGAGTCGACCTACTTCGGTCACCGGTTCGGAGTTTTCTTGGTTTAGCGGGATATTATCGTCGCTTTATCGAGAACTTCTCCAAGATAGCGGCCGATGACGGAGTTGCTCAAGAAGGACAAGAAGTTCTCGTGGTCGTGATTGCGAGGAAAGTTTCCAAGAACTTAAGAAGCGATTGACCACCGCTCCGTTCTTGTTCTTCCGATGTCCGTCGAAGCTTCGATATCTTTTGCGGCGCTTCTCGTCGAGGCCTCGGTTGTGTCCTTATGCAAGAAGGCATGGTAGTGGCCTATGCATCAAGGCAATTGAGACCTCACGAACTTAATTATCCTACCCATGACTTGGAGTTGGCGGCGTGATCCATGCACTTAAGATTTGGCGACATTACCTAATCGTGTCGTTGTGAAGTGTATTCGGATCACAAAAGCTTGAATATTTGTTCACCCAACCGGACTGAACCTCGGGCAAAGGAGATGGTTGGAGTTGATCAGGACTATGACATGGGTATTCACTACCATCCGGCAAGGCCAATGTCGTTGCGGATGCGCTTAGTCATAAAGCGCATTGCAATGCATTGTTGCTTCAGAGCATCGACCCCTCTTCTAGAGGAGTTTGACGTCTCAACACGGGTTTGGTTGAGCATGGTTCCTCGCCGCCTTGGTTGTCTGACCAACCTTGGTGGATCGGATCAGTGCGCTCGGCGATCGGATGTTGGGGTAAACCGCATCAAGGAAAATGTCAAGAACGGAACAGCCAAGTGCTTCTCCGTAGATGAGCTTGGTGTCTTGAGGTTGAACAACGCCTCGTGGTTCGAAGGACATAGAGTTGCGAATTTGATCCTCCGCGAAGCACGATTCCCGTTATCCATTCATCCCGGCCACGAAGATGTACGGGATCTTCGCGAGAGATTTTGGTGGACCCGAATGAAGAGGGAGATCGCGAGGTTCGTTGCCGAGTGCGACGTGTGTCGTCGTGTCAAGGCCGAGCATCAGCGTCCAGCTGGATTGCTTCAGCCCTTGCCCATTCTGGAGTGGAAGTGGGATTCGGTCGGGATGGATTTTATCACCGGCCTACCCAGGTCACCGCGGGGCAATGATGCCATTTGGGTTATCATTGACCGGTTGACAAAAGTGGCGCACTTTCTTCCAGTCAAGACCAAGATTCGTGCGGTCACCTTGCGGAGCTCTATCTCGCCGAGATAGTGAGCTTGCATGGGGTGCCGAAGACGATCATTTCTGATCGTGGTTCCATCTTCACTTCCCAGCTCTGGCATAGCTTGCAAGAAGCTATGGGAACTCGTCTTTCTTCGGACAACATATCACCCCAAACAGATGGTCGGACGAGAGGGTCAACCAAGTTTTGGAGGACATCTTTGCGAGCTTGTGTTCTTTCCTATGGGAAGCCTTTGGGAGAAGTGCTTGCCATTCGCGAGTTTTCTTACAACAGCGGTTTCCAAGCCGGTCTCGGCATGGCACCATTCGAGGCCTTATACGGGAGAAAGTGTAGAACCCGTTGAACTGGTGCGAGACCGGTGAAAGACCTTTCTTTGGCGGGCTCAATTAATGAGGCCGAGGTCAAGTCCACTCATTCGTGACGCTTGCGCCTGGCTCAATCGAGCGGAAGAGCTATGCGGATCGTCGTCGTCGTGAGTTGAGCTTTGAGCCCAATGACCGTTTACCTCAAGGTTTCTCCTCGAAAGGTCACGGCGTTTCTTTGTCAAGGAAAGTTAGCTCCTCGATATGTCGGTCCATACCGTGTTATCGAGAAGAAGGAGCTGTTGCCTACAAGTTGGAGTTACTGCTGCCTTGGCGGGGTACATGATGTGTTCCATGTGTCCCGGCTAAAGAAGTGCCTCCGTGTTCCAACAGAGGAAGCTCGTTGGAAACCTTGGATGTTCAGGGAGATTTGACCTATCGCGAGCACCTGTTCGCATACTCGAGGAAGTCGAGCGAAGAACAAGGAATAAGACCATCAAGTTCCTCAAGGTTCGGTGGTGAATCATTCCGAGGATGAGGCTACTTGGGAGCGAGAAGATCGTCTCCGTCTGCAGACTACCCTCTTTCTTTTCCGAGTGAACCAAATCTCGGACGAGATTTTTGTAAGGGGGGGAGGTTTGTAACATCCCCAATTTCAACTTGTGTTGTAAGTGTAAGAAAATGAGTAGAAATTAAAACTTTTTCTTACATCATGTGTTTCCTATGTGTACTAAACAATTATTTCACGAGTATGGGAATACTAAGTCACAAGTCTGTTGATCATCTCTAGGAAATATTTTCCTAAGTTCTTGGGTTGATATGTGACCCCTCTGAAAAATTTCACACTTTTGAAATTGATTGAATAGTTTTATGGGTCAGTCAAACTTGCTTGACTCATAGTCAAACCCTAGCTCAAAGCATTGTATAATTTACGGAGAAAAATGCTCGGCACAAAAACTCCTAAAATTTTATACAAGGTCCAACTCGAGGTTAGCAAGCTCTGTCAAGATTTCATAGAATTTGGAGCTAGTTTGCTAGCTCTAAAAGTCCCTTCAAGATCCAGTTCCCAATTTAAACCCTAAACCAGTCGGACCTCCGGTCTTGGTCGCACCGGCCGCTTGAGCCGTGTCGGGCTCGGGCATTTGGACACAGTGGTGCAGGCGTTGGATTTATAATCCGACGCTCAAAGACCTCCTCGGGTCCTTGTGAAGGACCTCCCACCCGCACGACCTCCTCGGGTTCTTTTACAAAGACAACCCTCGAGGCCTCCCGGGACCTCCTTTGCACCTTTGCAAAGACCACCTGGGCAACCTCCTCGACCCTCCACGACCACCCCTAGCGCTTGGGTGATCGTGGGCCATCTCTCTTGAGATCTGCGCTCGCACCTCCCTAAGTGTTAGAACCTCTAATACTTGGCTCAAGATCCGAGCCCTTGATTTCAATCCAACGACTCACGACCTCCTAGTGGGAGCTCTGTGCTGATTTTAGCCGTTGAGCTCTTTTGACTGGTCCTCTCAGCATCGGGTGGGCACAGGCATTATCAATTTTGTGCATGGCGGTGAGAAGCGGTGCCTTGTCAACTCTAAGGTGACAAGCGGCTGAGTGCTGCCAACATTAAATGTCTGCAAAGACCTTTTGCTCAAAAGTCTCACGACAACCTACTCCCATCGGTTTCGTGTACTTGGGCTCGGTGCCTACTGACTTTGCCATCCTTCCCACCGGCTATATTTGAAGCTCAAGCTTCCTCTCATAGTTCCTTTAGTTACTCTCTTGCACCTAGCTCATCTCGGTTCTCTTGTGCTCAAACACCAAAGCCATTGCCACCATTGTCGGACATTGGAGCTCTCCGCGACCTCAGAGCTTCAGTGGTTCAACATTGCAATAGTGGCGATCGTCTTGTTCTCTTGGTCACCTCAAGCCTCCCTAACTCGCTTTGTTTGACCTTCACAGAGGTTGACAAGGTGGGCGCTTCTTGTTCGTGGCGGGAGCTTCGTCTTCTTCATCTCGGCGACCTCCACGTCACCGGAGCTACGCGACCACTCCCGGTTCTCCTTCAATCCGGGTGAGTACTTGATTCCAAAACCCGATCCCATTAGACCTCTTCGGTTTCGTTTTTGGCGCATTGGTCCCGGCGGTTATCTCGGTTAGCCGCCGATTGGTGGTGCTGGTGTAGCTTTTGGCACCCTTAGGTTCTCCGTCCTATTTGGAGCTCATTCGTGCCTTTGGTTTCCGCCGACGAGGTCCACATCGCGGCGGCAAGCATTGTGCACTTCGGGTTTTGTCGGTTCAAAACCTCCCATTTTAAATCATCTTCTTAGGACCACTTTAATGCTCAAATCATTGCTCATCATTGGTGCATTAATTGTGTCCTAATTTGTGCCGTGGAGTCACTGTCGTGTAGGCCAGGGCCTTAGTCATTAAGTGTTCCGTTAGATTCATTTATGGTCAATCATTAGATGCATTAAGTGTCTTAGCCGCCACTGTCTAGAGATCCTGCACCATTAAAACCACTCTAGGACCTCCTCGGGCTAATCTTAGCCGTCCCCGACCTCTCCAAGTTCAGATCTGGGCCTTAGGATCTTTTAGAAAAATCCTAAGTCTCTGGACCTCCCACCATATAGAATCACGGCCGTTAAAGACCTCAGTAGGTTAAATCCCACCGCTAGGATCACCCTCCTCCTTGGGGTCCTCTTTGCAAAAGACCTCCTTGAGGTCCTCTGTGCGAAGAGGTCACCCCGGTCGTTTTTGTCAAAACCGCCCTCTCGGACCTCCTTGGGGTCCTCCTTGCAAAAGGTCCTTCCTTAGTCGTTTTCTAAAAACCACCCTGAGCCACCCCACCAAGGTCCTCTTTTGCAAAAGACCACCCCTGGTCTTTTGTAAAGAAAACCTTCAAAACCACCCTGTGGTCCTCTTTACAAAGACCACCCCTTGGTCTCTTCGTAAAGAGAACCTCAGACCTCCTCGTCTTTGGTCTTAACCATGAGGACCTCCCGCCTAGATCTGGACCACTCGGGACCTCTCCCATGGAGATGTGAGCCATCCGATCTCTCTCAGATAGCACGTGTTGGAGGACCTCCCGAGGACATCTCGGCCGTTAGGACCTCCTCGGTGAGATCCTAACCGTCAAGACCTCCCATTGTTAAGCTCACCGCTTAGATCCTCTCCTCCGATCGGATCTAGACCGTTAAGACCTCCTCTGGAAATCTTAACCGTCGGACCTTCCCTTAGCGAGTTAGCCGTAGGACCTCCTCGTGGGCTCGGGGCCGCGAGATCGGTCGGCGTCCACGACCTCCCTAGTCTTGCGAGGACCTCCTTCGCGTCTTTGTGCATCCGATGGTCGGAGCCGTTGGATTCAATATCAACGGCTAAGACCTCTCTAAGCGCGGCAAGGTCTTTGCGCCCGAGAGCTCGTGCGGGTTTTAGCATCGAGATCGTGAGCCGTGCGATCTTTGATCAACGCCCACGACCTCCCGATTTTATGGGTTTTCAGTTTAGTCAGAAGCTTTTATTTGCACATATTAATTGTTTTAAACTTCAAAATTGCATAACTTTTTCTCTGTAGCTCCAAATTTAACAAACTAAAGTTCTATAAATGCATCTGTTAAAGTACTTTAGCTTAGTCAGTAGTCTTTAATACTGAAATTAATCATGTCTTAGATTTAAAACTTAGAAAAATCATAACTAAATCATTTTAACTCCAAATGACCTGAAATTTTATATGGGTTACCACTATACCAGTAGGTAGCTACCATAAAAGTTTCAGCTTCAAAATCTTTCTAGAAAATATTTTTGCTACAGTGCTAATTATGGCCGAAATTAGGTTTTTAGAGAATATCTTTTGCACCACAAATCCAAATTAAGTTTTTCCAGTTTCTATGTCTAGGTATGTTCGTATTTTACCTTGTGTATAAATTTCGTCACATTTGGATAATTTTTGCTTGCTCTTTTGTTTAAGTGTTGCTCGTCTTATTGGTTGTTTTCGCTCTTTCGCTTAGGATTCGATATTTGCGGTAATCCCGAGAACGACCCTCCGCAACAAATTGAGCAACAGCAAGCAGGCAAGCAGTTTGATCATTTCCCATTTGATCCCATTACTTTTAAAGTCTAATATTTTGTTTAACTTCTATGTATGCATTGCAAATTTGTTGTTAAATTGATTAGTTAATCCTCTAGTTGCATAATCTGTAGGTAAATAATTATCCTCTACTACCTGAGCCTAGGTTATTTGCTGTGGTTAGAGTTCGATGGATGAACTCTTATCACTTAGTAGATTACGAATGAATATTGCTTAGCCATGCCTAGTTATCGGTAGTATTGGGCGATCATCGACTTAGTCGGTGATCTTGATCACACAACTACTTATACTACTCCATTATGTCCAACCCTTGTGTTTTATTGATTTACAAATCAAAAACTGAAAACAAAACTATATCTTGACTTGGGCACAATGGTATGTTGATGTGATCTGTTGGGTGTGTGGAATGGTGCCTAAGTCCCTAAGGACCGAGTTACTTGTGCCATTGATCCAAGCAATTGTTGCGTGCTAACCACACGAGGGGGATATGGAACCTCTCTTGACTAAGTACTTTGGGAGGTGTTAATTATGAGCTGGTTGGTGGGTGTGTTCTTGTGTGTGTGTGTTGTGGTGTTGGAGGGGAGCATTAGCAGACCGGTTAGGCTGTCTAATGTGTCTTTCTCCCGTGGGTTGCGGCTCTTAATTAGCATCGTCCATTGGAAAGCGTCTTGTTAGGCTTAGCCATGCCTGCATACCAAAGGAAGTGTGCTAACCGTGGCTGGTGGAAAGGCGGTCTATCGTGTGGGTACATTGGTACACCCCTGCAGGGTTAAAACTATTCGAATAGCCTCGTCCTAGGTTATGGACACGCTTGGTTATTTCCCACAAGAACTAGACTACAACCTTTTAAAAACTTAAACTTGACATGGGTGGTATGAAGGGGTACTTCATGCTATTGTTGTGGTGACTATGGGTTAGTCACTTCTAGGTTGGTGTTGTTCTCTATCTATGTTATTATTGTCTCTCTTTTATTTGAACAATAAAAGTTAATTGCAAACTTGCTTTGAATCTATTACCTTATTGCAAATGAAAACTTGCTTTATCTTGAAAATAAGTCCAAAGCCTCATCCACTTAAATAAAGCTTGCATGTAGTTAATTATAGTTACGTTATCTCACACGTCAGTCTTGCAGTACAAAAACAAGTTTTGTACTCATCCGCTTGCTTAATATTAATTGTTGCAGAGGAAGAAGGTGAGTCCCAAGGGCCTCACTTTTGTGAGTCAGTGTTGCGGCGCCGTTTGGGACGATTAGCTTGGCGGTCCGGTTGGTTGCCTTGTGGGTAAAGGCACACCGATTGGCTTTTGTTTATCGCCATCTTATGGCCATTTTGCTTCATTGTGTATTTACTTATCTTTATGAATTTTGGCGGTCGGCCTCTCTTTTGTAATAACTCTCTTTATATTATCTATGTCTTTGATTGTTGCTTTTGCTTGACTCTATGTGTATGAATGGAATTGATGCATGATTTTGTAGCGGGTGTGTATCTGCATTTAGGAAGTATACATATCTCGAGGCTTGGTTTATTTGATTTGTACTGTTAGGACCAAGTGGATGGTTAAACAGTACAAGCCGAATAAACCGGGGGTCCTCACACTAATGGTGGCATCCTCGTCGGCGGTGAGAGACTAGAACGCCGGCTAGCCGGAAAAGCTAAAATGGAGCTCTACTGCTAAGCACGAAAACAGCAATAAGCTTCGCTGTAGCCCAAAGAAGCGGGTGCCAGAGCCTCTAGGGACTAATAAGAAACTACCTTGATGAAGGGAAGCTTCAAAGATGGCCGGAGAAGCTTGATCACGGAGGAGACCCGCCGGACTTGAAGAAGAAAGGTTGAAAATGGTACCCTGAGCCAAATGAGTGATTCCAAAGCATCAATATAGCTTCATTAAGGTCCACAGAAGCTACATGAGCAAGTAATTTGAAAATGGAGCACTCACCTGAGCTGAGGAAGAAAATGACCAATTTCAGCCGAATTTGAACAAACCCCAAATTGGACAATTCTTGAGAATCAAATCCAAAATTAAGTAAGGGGAAATGTTCAAGATAGTAAGGAGATAAGAATAGGGTGAAGAAACATGAAGGAGAACCACTGGAACACCAAGAACACCAAGGAGCTCTTCGGGTCAACAATGGCGATATGGGGGTTTTGAGGAGTTAAGCTCCAAAACTGTGAATGGAGCTTGATGGTGGTCTAAAGAAACACCAGGAGGTGAAAAGGGTGCTTATAAGGCTCGGAGATACTAGGGTTTAGCAAAAGTGCCTTTCGGGAGACAAGTGCACAAAGCACCAGACACAGCCGAAAGCAAAAAGTGAAGCTGACAATATAGGGTATGGCTCGGCCGAACACCTCTCCCACAACCCATAATGTCGACTAGGGCGGCCGTAGGGAGCATGAAATGACATCCCCATGCCCTACACTGTTTTCGCACGGCAGGAGATTGAAGATGACCAGCGAAAAAGGCTCGGGCGATTCATAGCCCTACGATTTTAATCGGACGGCTGATATCACGCCACGCCACTGAGTTTAAAACCCAACGAAGGAGATCGCGAGCCCTAGGATTAAATAGGAACGGCTCAGATTGCCCCACGCCGCGAACGTGGATTACAATAGAGGGAAAAGTGAGCGTTGGATCTTCATCCAACGGCTCGGATTCAAACCAACAACCGGAGGTCCGAATGTTTACACGAACACAGGCCGCGCGATGAGGATCTAACGGTT
This sequence comes from Ampelocalamus luodianensis, assembly GCA_036346255.1. Lineage (NCBI taxonomy): Eukaryota > Viridiplantae > Streptophyta > Magnoliopsida > Poales > Poaceae > Ampelocalamus > Ampelocalamus luodianensis. The sequence continues at coordinate 48,555,610 of CM070625.1, read as the reverse complement.
GAGATTGGGCGCGCGATTTAAAAGAGGGCTCGGTGCAGTTAGTTGACTGGACCGAGACGCATGGCTCGAGCCGAGTCTGACTCGAATCCAAAGCACAGTGAAATCAGGTTTTGACTTTTAAATTAGAACAGAGACTTTGGAGGATTTATTTGAGGTAGCAAAACAACTCCAAAAATTAGGAAATGTTTACTGGACCTTACTAACTCATATATCCACCTCGTGTAAAATTCTCAGAGGTTTTTATGCTGTGAATAAATCTCCAAAATTTTTGCAAGGCTCTGTTTTGAGGTTTGACTGAAAGTCAAACAGGTTTGACTGCCCCCTAAAAATATTCAAACAATTTCTAAAAATTGTGGAATTTTTCAGAGAGACCACATACCATCACAGAAACTTAGGAAAAATATTTCCCAAGGATGATCACAAGATTTGAGATGAAAAACTTTGGAAGACAAGGTTTGGATCCAAAGACTTGTGACTTTGTATTTCCATAACTTCTTACAACAATTGTTCAAAGCTAACAGGAAATACATGATGTAAGAAATTTTTTTAATTTCTACTCATTTTCTTACATTTGAAACACAAGTCCAAAGTTGGGATGTTACAAAACACTAACCACTCATATAGCCCGAACTTAGTTTTAAACGCCGTTTTCCATTCTTCTCCCAATTTCATTCTAATCTAGTGGTACCCGCTATGTAAGTCAATCTTTGTGAAGATAATAGAACTACTCAACTCATCTAGCATGTCATCCAACCTAGGAATAGGATGATGATACCATATTGTGATGTTATTAATGGCCCTACAATCAACACACATACTCCAACTACCGTCTTTCTTAGGAACCAAAAGAACAGGACAAGCACAAGGACTAAGGCTTTCTTGTATATACCCTCGTTCCAAAAGATCTTGGACTTGTCGTTGAATTTTCTTAGTCTCATCCGGATTGGTTCTATACGCCACACGGTTTGGCAAAGTCTCTACCGGAGTTAAGTCAATTTGGTGTTCAATCCCTCTAATAGGTGGCAATCCCAGGGGTAGTTCAGCTGAAAACACATCCCCATACTCCTGCAAAAGGTTAGTGATAGCAAACGGCAAAGAGCTAGCTATATCATCAAGTGAAAATAAAGCGTCTTTGCATATCAAAGCATAGCATGGCATATCATTATCGACAATTTCAACAAGATCAGATTTGGTTGCAAGCATGACACAACTCTTTAATTTAATTCCCTCGGTCCTAGAACTAGGTGCCAGCTTCTCTTTCTTAGGTGGGAAAATGTTCTTCACTACTTGCTGATTTTCAGATTCATGTCCATGTTCTTTCCTCTCATTTGCAACTATCTCCTTTTCACATTGCACAATTTCAGTAGGTGTCAAAGGTAGCAAAATTATTTTCTTTCTTTTGTGCATAAGAGAGTACTTATTACTTCTACCATGATGAGTTGCATCGGTATCAAATTCCCATGGATGAACTAATAAAAGTGAGCAAACTTGCATAGGTACTACGTCGAAATGAGCAACATCATGATAGGAACCAATGGAAAAATGCACTCTCGCAGATTGTGTTACCTTCACCTTACATTGTTGTTGAGGATGTGCCGTGTGGTCAAGCCAAGCTTCTTGACCAAATCTAAACTCACCAAGTTATTACAACTGACATGAACACGACAATGCGTGAGGTCAAGCCAAGCTTCTTGACCAAATCTCAACACTCACCAATTATGGTCCTATAATTCTCGTACAACTTCCCTTCGCTATGTTCCTCGATCATCATTATTAGCTACATGAATATTCATCGATCACTAGCACTTACATAACTTGACGGTGAGCTCGAACAATCTTTTATGACGTGTCCCATCCCTTTGCAACGGTGGCATATAATCCCCGTTGTACGACCTGCAGAAGCAACCGATGAAGAGCTCTGCGCTGGTGCCTGCACACTAGTAGATTTGCTCGTCTCAGGTGCGCGTGATGGTGGTGGCGGTGTTGCTGAAGGCGCCCTACTCACGGAGGGGGCAGCAGACCAGAAAGCAGGAGATGGGGCTTTCTTCGCTTGCCCAGGCGTCGATCTCGATGCAAACGTACTTCCAAAGTTGCTCCTAATCCTTTGTTGTCTTCTCTGCAATTCTTTTTCTACCAAACAAGCAAGCTGGAACAACCTATTGATATCATTATACTCCTTATAATCAACTATGTTATGAATTTTACGCCTTAAGCCCCCATAAAAGCGAGCCATCTTATCCTCCTCATCCTCAACAACATTACAATGCAGCATGCCTATTTGTAATTCTTGGTAATATTTCTCGACAGATCTATTACCTTGGTCTAAACGCTACAATTTCTTACACATATCACATTTAAAAGCAGGAGGAACAAATCTAGCACGCATAGCTACCTTCAATCTATCCCATGTATCAGGTGTTAAGCCAGAATTAACTACTTGATTCCACCGAATGATAGCAAATTCTTTAAATTCACTAGTTGCTTGTTTGACTCTATGCACTTCAGGAACTAGATGGGCATTAAATTTTTGTTCAACTGTCATCTCCCAATCTAGATAAATTTCATCATCATAAACACCCGCAAAAGATTGTGTGATAAATTTAACTTTAGCAAATGGGTCATCATTAGCACGAACATTGTGTTGTTGAAAATTATTACCTCCCATACTGTGACAGTTGTGTTGTAGGCGGTGTCGTAGACATGCATCTTGAGCATCACGGTTTCGCCTCTCATTATCATCTCCCACCTCAAGATCTTGGGCTACATCATGTTCATACTCGCGTCCAATGTTTGGTGGCTAATTCACCATTCTTTCAAGGCGTGTGGTGAGCGCTGCAATACTATCGTTGATTGAGCGCTGTAATGCGGTTGTGGTAGCCTGTAGCTTTCTGTCAATGTCATCATTAATGGTAGCGAGTTGTTCATCCAAAAGCGTCATGAGTTCTCCCTTTAACACACACTCTTTCTCATCAGACGTCTCAACTGCCATGGTTAGTAGGAAACAAAAGACAACACAAAGGTATTATCCCTATCAACTACTAGGTGATGGAAGGTGGAATTACACACTCTCAAGCGTCTTACCACACTCTTACAAGTGTTCTTACCAAAGTATGCAGTAGGTGGTACAACTAGTGGCTGGTTCGTGATACCGAGTCGAGCGTGGGTACGATTGCAAGAGGGGACCTGTTCTGATCAATAGTAGGTGGAGCTCGGAAGGCAAAATATGGTAGCAAAAGGATCAGCAATAGTCAAATCAGTAAATGCAAGTTGAAAGATTGTTCAAAGTACTTGTCAAAGTTGCTGATCCTAGCCTAATCACAGCTAGCTAATCAAGTCCTATTCAGAGAAGTGTATGTGCGCACACGCAACGATCAATGGAACTTGATGTAAGCAAAGGAGAACCACACAACAAGTGCCAGGAGAGATGCTAGCCCACTACTCAAACTTCTTTCTAAGGGCACAAGATTATTCGCGCAATGTAGAGCACAAAACAGCGATATCGGTAAAAACGCGAACAACCCTCTAGATTGAATAGATACAACAACTAGTCTCAAACAATGAAAAGGCAAAGTTTTATATGGCTTATATATACTCGTTTGAAAGGTTTCAACGAGATCTACAACTTTCTCAACTGGACGAACCCCAAATTCCGAAGGGAAGACTGAAAGAATTGCCAAAAACAGAAAACCAAAAACTTGCGACACAATTATGGGGCTAAAGATGGCCATTTTGGTGGTTTTGGAGGGTGACATGTGCTTTTCCTATTGGATTTTCATATGCGCGTCGTCGATATCTTCGAAATGAGCACAAGAACGTCGAATTCTGACTTTGTATGCAAAAGTTATGTCTGTTTTACTGAAGGTGTGTCGGAATCGAACTCACCTCAAATAGAGATTGCTATAACTTTTGATTCCGTGGGCCAAACATGCTCAATGTTTTTGTGGCAGCTTGTGGATGTATCAAGAAGGTTTCCACCAATTTTCACTAGATTTGGCGAAGGTTTGATGGCTTTTCAAATTTCGGACAGAGAGACGTTCTTTTTTGTTTTTCTTCTCTCTTTTTCTATTTTTCTTCTCCTTTTTTTCTTCTGTTTTTTTTCTTTTTCTTTTTTTCCCTTCTGGTGAAAACTCGAAACCAACTAGGGTTTGCTATAGTGGCACGAGACAAGGTGGTGGGGCTGCCGCGGTAGGGATTGGTGGCGCGGCAGGAAGGTGGTGGCGTGGCAGGGGTGGTGGCGCAGCAGGAAGGTGGTGGCGCGGTAGGGGTGGTTGCACGACAGGGTGTCATAGTTGGTGCGGAACAAGAACAGATTGGAACTAGAACAAGCTACGCTAAGGAAACACGATGCAAACTAGACAACGACGAACTAGACTCTAACTAGACTAGACTAGCAATTGACTTGACAATGCAACAATAATTCAACAAGCAAAATACTGAAAAGAAAATTGCAAGGCACAAGGGGTGATGGGACAGCAGAAGCACACGACGAACAATTATTTTTGTAGGGCTAATTTTCTAGATTTTAGGATGATAGTCAGTAACTAAACTAAAAGGGGAAAAACTGTGATTACTTCACGGGCAACTTTCGCTCTAATACTACCTGATGTGAGTGTTAGCCCGATCTTCCGAAAGGTACTGATAAGTCGATTGTGGAGAACATGATGTTGATGATCCAAAGGCTCTAACCCGAACAGATCGATCCCCTCGCAATCACTACACCACTGCTTCGTTGGTTATCAACCGTGACGAACGCGGTTGACCTCACCAAGAAGGCTATCTCCTGTAAGCGAATTGAGAACACAAGCAAGATAGTAGAAGATGCAATCTGTATTGCGAATAATAATAAAGTTCATAGAGTGGGGTTGCTCAAACCGAACAAACGGCGAAACTGCAAAGTTGCAGAAAAATCTAAGAAAAAATCCAAATTAGACTAAAGGGCGACAGCTCCTATATGAGGAGGGCGACCAGGAGGTGGAAAACCTAGGCGAGGTACTGTTTTACATAGCCATGTTACTGTTCACATGAATAGTAATGGGCCCCCAGGAGTGGCTGTTCCACATATGGGCTATATGGGCCAAGTCAGCCCATAGGACTCGGATACAAGCACCAAGTAAAAGGTGGTCGAAACTTTTTCAGTTGGAGGCTACAAATTCTTCATCTCCTTTGGCCATTGTTATTGCCTTCTTCTTCCTTGATGCATATCATCAACTCCTTGTTGTCCCGTCCAAGATTCCTAAGCACAAGCAAATCATCTCCATTAGGCAGCATCATAGAGTTCTTAAGTGATACACTCAGCCCTAGAAACTAATTTACCTCATAATTTAGTTGACTTGCCCGTGTAATTGGACCTTAAACATCATTCATGGTAGTAGCAAGAGGAGTGTTCATATCAGTCGATGTGATGTCCTCATCGGTCCCTAAGCTCGGCGTGCACCGGTGGTGGGGAGAGCAGGTCTCTGGAACCGTCATCCTTGCGTTCCTTTACGGGAGAGGGCGAATCAGGTTTTTGGGAAGCGACTCCGCGACTGCTCGTCGTTCCCTGCATCGTCTACATCAGCATGTTCTTCATCAGTGACATCCTCTTCTTCGTCTCTGCGACACTCTTCGCTTTGCATCAGTAACGTCTAGTACTCCGCACTTACTTCTAATTATCAGTATAAACATATACGTTCTGTTGTTCGTATTGCTTATTGTCCTAGTTCGTCTTCTAAACATGTTTAGTGCTCATACTATTTCTGTAGTCATAATTTATTTGTAGAATTATGTAATCACTAAAGTGCTAAATAATCTTACAGTTAATTATGGGTAATATCGTATATGTCGCTCCTAAATTTAAAAGATCTCCTTCCATTCGGGGTCGTGTGATAGCCCATAAAGCACAAGGTATAGGGGCTGAGAAAGTAGAGACAAACGGGAACAAAGTCGACTACAGTAACACGACGAAGAACACGATGACACCAACAAAAATAGAGAAAGCTGTCAAATCAAGCCGAATAGGAATAGATAGAAGCATGACGGCGTAGATCGAAGCCCAAGATGGTGACGGCGTAGAAGAAGCGCGGTGACCTTGGAAACTTGGGGCGGTGGCTGAAAGAGAAACGGTGGCATCACAACAACTTCTACGATTTACACATGGCTTAGAAAGAAGACAGGAGCGACGGCTTCTACCAAGCATAAGGGAATTCATATGCTTCTAACAATAAATTTTGTGGACTTGTATGACTTAGACGAACTCAAAGATAGTAGTAAGGACTTGGATGGACGCAACGGAAGAAACGACATAAAGAAATAAAATACTAATTAGCAGCAGAAGACCCATCTCCTCATCCAACCAGCAAGCACCAGTGCAAGTCCTCAGCTTGAAGCAACACCATCAGCAGTCTAGAATGGCGGGATCCGAGAGATCGGAAGAGACACACACGTGATCTCACGTGGAAGCCATCGACTAGAAAAAAATGCCCATCTCACGTGGAAGATGCATCCACCGACAGCAGCAACACAAATGCCTGAGAAATCAAACCAGAATTCCAATTGGAATTTTGAGCAATAAAAAGAAACTGCAGCCGAAGCAGCCAATTCGTTTCTCTCTCCCCCAAGATCCCACTCGCATCCAGCTCCAGGTCGACCACTGCTATCAACCACCTGCTCCCAAGACAAAGACCAAGCCAGCCCCGCGAAAGAGCAGGACAGCGACGACGGCAAGGCGGATGGCCGAGGGCCACGAGAGTGCCATGGACACAAGTAGAGGAGGCGCTGGGGCAACGCCGGAGAAGAGGCGGCCTAGAGAGCCGGATCCTTGGGGCGAGCTCGGGCAGAGCATAGCTGCGACATCGACAGTAGAGCCACAATGCAACAGTAGAGTTGCGACATGCCGGGAGGAACTGGGTCGGCATTGCTCGGGAGGAGGTGGCGCTTTTTCTGGATCTTGCGGCACTGGATCTCGGCCAGAGACCGCATGTCGAGGTCGGGGACCATCCGGAAGTGTCGACGGCAATTCTTGAGGACGATGTTGGTGTTGGTGTGGGGGCCATGGCCTTCTGTCAGTGCAGCAGAAGTCGAGACCGTGAGAAGCAATCCGATGATGAACAGCCTGAATAGCCAAATCAACGCACCCGATGTCGATGCCAATGAGGCAGTGAACATCAGATCCGAGAGGGGAAGCCGAGATTGCTGCTTCTACGCCAAGAAAAATCTACAACAGAAGAAGGCCACCCCCGGGAGCGAAGATCGGTCCTCCCACGGGCAGCGACAGAGGAGGCGAGTAGAGGCTAGAAGGTGGTAGTGCTACAGTAACCCTAACCCTAACCTTTGCTCTGATACTATGTTATGAATATTGTGTATGTATTGAAGAGACCTAATGAGTAATATATATAGCGAGTGCAAGGGGTGTATGTCATATACAGATAAAGCAATACAAAAGGGAGATAAGAAAATACAAAATAGTTCCTATTCTAACACCTATTCTAACACACATGATGGTAAAATGTATGTTTGGATGCTTATCTCATATTATCCTTGTCCCACTAGTTCTGGCTACATTTTAGTCGTGTGTTTGGATGAATGTACAAAATTCAAGCCATGCATCAGACTCATACTCATACGTGTAGATCATGTCCAAATCAAAATCCTTACATTTTGCTCACCATACAAATTATTGGGAAAAAAGTGAGGAGTGTATGTACTCTGTACTTTGGCGTGGACTGGCGTGGATAGTATTTGTGATGTGCCATCAAGCACAGATATCTGAATCTAATGACAGAAGCAAACTTTAGTCTGCGACTGTTACGTGAATTAAAAGAAAGAACTGCTGAAAGACATCATGATCCAACATGGTTTGACCACATCGATTGACAAGACAGAAACCAAAAAGATGCTTGGTGTCGGTTGGGCATTTATTAAGGGCCTGATAAAGCTTTAGAATCTTATTTTTCAATTTCTGAGTATTTGTGATGTGCCATCAAGTACAGATATCTGAATCTAATGACAGAAGCAAACTTTTGTCTGCGACTGTTACATGAATTAAAAGAAAGAACTGCTGAAAGACATCTCGATCCAACATGGTTTGACTACGTCGGTTGACAGACAAACAAAAAAGATGCTTGGTGTCCGTTGGGCATTTATTAAGGGCATGTTTGATGGAGCTTTAGAATCTTATTTTTCAATTATTTAAGAATCTACTCATTTGAGAATTTGAAGCTGGTTGAGAGAAGCGTTTAGCTGAAGGTTCGCTTCAAAAACCCTGAAAGAGATGATTAAATGCAAAAAAGATCATGCTACCCTTGGTTTTATCACTTCAAGCTTATTTGTATCTTACCCCTTTCTATTTATGCACAAATTTGTGAAACTAAAACTTTCGGGATCAAAAGTCTAGTTGAATGTGATGCATACAAATACAAATCATGTACAAGTAAAAAAAACAAGCAACAAGTGAAAATATGCACATAGTTTATGAACTACCAATAATAAATATTTACATTATACAAAATTGCGGAGTGAGGTCTGAGGAATACAAACTCTTGCAATTAGCAAGCATTGTTTTATACAACAGGTAAATTGATACTACCCATACTATGATACGCTGGGGCAGGGGAGCTGCTGATTGGATCGACAACTCAAGGAATAAAATATTACATTTCGAAGCTGTGTCCCAGCATGAAGCCATTACATCATTCGATTTATATCATGTAATGCTGTTCTCATACACTGTCAACCATCATATACAGTATAGACAACCTATACACATGGGGATTGCCACTACCAAAACGCAGCTACAAGGAAGGGCAGATTTTTTTTCTCACAAGCTCAGGATGCAGCATTAGCAGCATCAAGTTTGTTAGCACTCTACTTTCTTTTTTGGCCCCTTCTTTTCAGAATTTTCCTCTTCTTGCTTCTTCATCACTGGCTGAAACTGTTCAGAAATAAATAATAAATTCACTAGATATATGGGCTGAAGCGCAATTTAACAACCAATAATGATGACATGAGCGCTACGGAAACCAAATATAGAAATGGGAAATGAGATATGTGCAGTGCTTCTGCCAATAAGCAAATGGACCAGAATCTAAGGCAAGGATGGAAGCGATACACACTGATTCATAGTGCAAGCAAGCCCATTAGCTACAACCTTAAATTATTGTAGAAAATCTAGTTGGTTTCAAATTTGTTCGTACAATGCCACTAGTGACAGGCTAGGTTTTCATTCCCAGGTCTGTAAAACTACACAGGGGAACCAAAAATGAGTTATCCAGTCAGGAACTTGCGATCAAACTCTGGAGTAATTCTTTGAATTGTTAGTTAAAGGTGACAAAAAGGATCAAATAAGGAATTACGGCTTATTATTTCCTATGCTCCTAATGTAATTGGAGCAATAGTATTCATATAAGCTAGTGTATACAATAGTGTACACATACAATAGAGTACAAGATCACATTGTATAGAGGTCTAGTGTATACAACATATTCTCATCCATGAATCGATGAACATATTCTCATTAGCATATGAGGGCAAAATTGTCATAACCGAATGAAGCAAATTAACCGAATCCTATACATGTTCTATCTACTAGCACCATTATTTACTTAGATCTGCAAAACTACACAATCTAAACCAGGAAAAAAATAGTACAAAGGGGACTTGAGGCAAAGGGGGAGGAGAGAGGCCGCCGAGCTCTAACCTTGACACCCGCAGATGAGGTCGCTGAATCTGGGGCCAGTAGCGGTAACGGACTCCGACTGAGCCGAGAGCGAGATGCTCCGTTGTGGTAGGGATTGGATCTGGGAAGCGCGGATGGAGGGAAAGTCATGATTGTTTGCGGTTGAGGTTGCGGATGGGGGAAGGAGCTGCTTTGTGGACGGCAATGGCAAGGTACCTCCGTGGCCAGCAAAGGCGATGGACTGAGGGGCTGGCGATGGCACTAGGGTTTTGAGTCCCATGCGGGTGAGAGAGGGGGGATCGAGGGGGGGGGGGAGGCCAGGGGGTTTTGTCGAGTGGCAAAAGTGGGTAATTATCTCCCAACTTGGAGGGTATATTCTGTCACATCCCAAATTTTGGGTTATGTTTCAAATGTAAGAAAATGAGGAAAATTTAAAACTTTTGTTGTATCTTGTTGTTTTTGAATTTTGTGGAACCTTTTCAAAGGATTCTTGAATTCAAAAACTTAATGCTTCAATTGTTTTCAAGCCTTGACCCTTTGAAAACTTTTCTAGATAATCTTGTGATCATCCTCTGGAAATATTCTTCCCTAGGTCTACAGATGTTGTGTGACTCCTCTGAAAAATTTCACAATTTTTAGAAATTGTTTGAATATTTTAAGAGGCCGGTCAAACCTGTTGACCCTTGGTCAAACCCAAACTCAGAGCTTTGAAAAATTTCTAGGGAATTATGCCTTGCATAAAAGCTTTGATACAAGGTTTATCCTGGAGCAAGGAACCTCCAGTCAAAATTTTAGAATTTTTGGGGTTAGTTTGCTATCTCTAAAAATCCCCCAAAGTTTTCAGCTTATATTCAAACCCTAAGTCAAAGTCCTATTGGGTTTGAGTCGAACTCGAGCCCAACCTCCCTTCTTGGTCGAACCCAACCCTTTCACGCCTGGTCCCGAGCATTGTAACAGCCCAAATCTGGGTTTGTGTTTCAAATGTAAGAAAATGAGTACAAATTAAAAACTTTTCTTGCATCTTGAAGTTTTTGAGCTTTTCTGTAATTCTTGTAAAGGAATTGTGATAAATCAAAAACCCAAACCTCCAAATTGACTAAAGTCATGACTCTTCTTTTCCATCCCTCGTCAAATCTAGTGATCATCCACTGGAAATAATTTTCCTAGGTTCCAAGGATGGTGTGTGACCCCTCCGAAAAATTTCACAATTTTTGAAATTGTTTGAATATTTTTGGAGGTTAGTCAAACCAGCTTGACTGTTAGTCAAACTCTAGCTTAGCACCTTGCAGAATTTTTAGGGAAAATGCACTGTATAAAAGACTCTAAAATTTTTATACAAGGTCAATCTCTAAGCTAGCAAGCTTCTGAAAAAATTTCAGAATTTTTGGAGTTAGTTTCCAACCTCAAACAATTTATCTAAGTCTCAGCTGTAACTAAAACCCTAGGTCTGAGTCAAACTCGAGTCAGACCGAGCCCAACTACTTGACTCGGTCGAACCAGGTCGTCAAGCCACGCTCGGGCTCAGCGTTTGGGCGCGTGCGTTTCGGCCGTTGGATCTCCATCAGGCGGTCCTAGTTCGCAGAGACTTTCGGACCTCCCGAGAGCTGCCTTAAACCTGAGCCGTTAGATCTCCATCTAGCGCTCACGACCTCCCCTACCGCTTTAAACCTCCGGAGCTCTTGAGGAATCCAAACCGTCCATTTCTAATCCTAGCGCTCACGACCTCCCCGAGCCTGGTCATCATCGTTTTCATACGCGTGCGGGTGTGTGTCAGAACCCGGGATTAACATCCCAGATCCTCTGTGCATTTCTGAACTAATCCCATGATCAGTCGCTAGTTCACACAGTAAACAAATATGGTAACAAATTCATATCACAACTTTATTAATAATCAACAGAGTTTATTACAAAGAGGCTTACAAGCCAGCAATAAAGAACACAGCAGAAGACAAAGAAGTAGTAGGGTCCAGCAATCTGCCACAGGCAATCGACTGGGGTAGCGGCCTAGTCATCGAGATCCACATCGGTAGCAAAGTTCTTCTCCTCTGAAATTTTGTTTGCATAAAGCAAGAATGAGCACAACTTCCGTGCTCGCAAGTTACACTCGTCAAGTAACAGAATGACATGCATATATGGATATAACAAAGGATGGCTTATAAGGTCATTTGCATAAAGCAACACTTTCTTTTAAATACTTGTACTAAGTTCCAAAGCAGTTATTTTATAACTAAAATTTATAAAATTCTTAATTTTATAGTCAGATAATATTCACACATGAATGGTGAAGGATACCCTCATAACACATGGCTTCCTGCCCAATTCCCATCTGGATAAACCAGTTTTGAAGAAGTCTTTTCAAACAAAACCAAAGTCTAACTTTGAGTGGCTTTTGCTAGCATGTCCATGACCGTGGACACGGCTATTCGAATAGTTTTACACTCTGCAGAGGTTGTACAGCTTTACCCACATGACAAGACTTCTCTAGTTTGTCCGGCATATATCTATGCCACCGCTCACTACCTTGGGTAAGCGGTCTAGAGCACGTGCCAAGGCCTTTACAAAACGCCATTCCACCATAGTTACCCCTCGCTAAGGTTTCGCCACCCCCTTTGGAATAAAGACCTCCAGGTTCGGGCCCCCTCTTGCGCTAGGTGGGACTAACATAAGTCGTAACATGACTACCCATTACATCTGTAGGGAACGACCACGGTGGAGTATTGCAAATTATTTAGCCAGGTCCCGACCCATACTTGGGACATGTGGTGGTACGGTGGTGGCATAGCAAGAAGCGACTCGAAGACCGGGCCTTAACTGACTTGGGCAACTTTCCAAAATAACCCTGGGCCTTAACCCTAACCAGATTAAGCCCGTGATGAACATGCACCCACCAAACATCCATTATGCCCAAGTCCAAACCATTTTCGTTTATTTCATTTTTCAAAGGCATAAACTTCCATAACATACCGCTGCTATGGATATAAATTAAACAACAATTGATTTCTGGCTGAAATTCCCCAAAATAAACATGTTTGGTCTATAAGCATGGCTAAGCCTGATTTTTCTCAAAATGTCCTAGTTCATACTATCGTATCAACCAAGTTTTACCTATGGTGACAATATGTTTGCTTCAATTATCAAAATTGGCCATACAAGGGAGTTTAGGCATATCTATATATTTAAAATAGGAATTTAAATTACTGATATAAATAAGCATGCAGTAATAATTTAAAACAGAATATAAATAATTTGAAATAATGGGATCGATATGATCAAGGGTATACCTTGCCTTGCTTGCGGTGATGTTATTTTCCTTAACAGATCAACTGATACTGAGGTGATGTTGTTTTCCTTAACAGGTCACCTAGTACTCACAAGTACTTTCTCCAGATGTACAATCACGATGATCGTACTGTCAAAATTAATCCTCTTATGTTGCTCTTCAATCGGCGTCGAAATCTAACTCTCCGAAGTCGTCGAAATCTAACGTGAAAATAAGCCAAATTCAAACTAAATTCAAATAACAACTCAAGTGAAATCCAAATTAAATAGTTTTGGTTTGGTTGGCTAGATCTCTATTTTATACAAATTTTGCAACTTGAATCACTCAAATCGGAGTTCGGATGCAAAAGATATGAGCTCCGGAAGATTGAAAATACATGAAATATCAGAATTAGGGTTTTTTTTTCGGAATTATGGAATTACTTTTCTACTAAAAAAGGGAATTATGATGCAATGATGACGTCAGCATTGGAATTTCTGAATTAAAACAATTCGGGAGAAAAGCTACGGTGGCTGACATGTGGGCCCCTAGTCAATGGATCAGGCCCACGGCTGGTCAAGGGTTCATGGTGAACCCGGTTCATGGCTACAGTACACGCGGGGGGTGGGGTGCTGTGTGTGCAAGGTGACGTTGCACCACGTGGCGCTGACGCGGCGCGGGATGCTGAGGTGGCGCCACCGTGGCTCACACGTGGCCATGCCATGTGGCGCTGATCCGATGGTGTGGAGGAGCGGGGTGATGTGGAGACGTGGATGCCGTCCGAGTTACATCGGACGGTGGGAGAGGAAGAGAGCGGTTGGGTTGGAGGTTGGGCCGAGTGGGCCAGAGCGCGGGAGAAATAGGAGCGGGCCGCAGGGGTTTCGGCCCAAGGCCATTTCCAGAATTTTAAATGTTTTGCGATTTTAGATAATCAGTTAATTCCTTTTAGCTTTTTTAAAATATCAAAACAGAACCCAAAAATTATAGAAAAATTCAGATAAATTCTCTTATTTATTTTGGACTTAATAAAAATAGTTCGAACTTATAATTGGCTATTAATTTTGCAAATAAATTATTTTGGCTTTAATATATTTAGGAAAAAGCTTTTAAAAAATCAGAAAATTCTAGAAATTAAATAAGTTTTTGTTTTTCAGGTCAAACCAACTAAAACTTCAAGAACTTCAAGTAAATTTTAAATTTTGACTTTTAAAACTTCAGAAATTCAAATAAGACAATGAAACTCTTTCAAATTTCAGAAAATCCATTAACTTTGCTTATTTTATTTTGGTAACATAACTTTGGGATGTTACAAATCTACCCCCCTTAAAAGGAATCTCGTCCCCGAGATTCGGAGATGCTAGAAAGAAAGAAGACGGACAAGGGATAAATGAATTGAGAAATAGAGAGTCTATCTTCAAGTTGACTTTAAATCCAGGGGTTTGGAGTTTGTCCTAAGTTTTGAAGTGTCGACACGTCTTTTAAGTTCCAGGCTGTAACATCCCAAGGTTATGTTACCAAAATAAAAATAAAATAAAGTTAATGTTTTATTGGATTTTCTGAATTTGATAGAGTTTCATTGCTTTAATTGAATTTCTGAAGATTTAAAAGTCAAATTTTAAATTTATTTGAAGTTCTTGAATTTTTATTGGATTTAAATTGAAAAATAAAAATTTACTTAATTTCTAGAATTTTCTGAGTTTTTAAAAGCCTTTTTATAAATATTTTAAAGCCAAAACAATTTTTTTGCAAAATCTATTACCAATTATAAGTTGGAAACAATTTTATTAAGTCCAAAATAACTCTAGGAATTTCTGTGAATTTTTTTAGAATTTTTGGATTCATTTTGCTATTTTCTAAAGCCTAAATGAATTTCTGGAATTAAATCAATTGAGAAATCAATTAAAAACTCTAATATGCCTTTTGGGCCAAATCTCCCTCAGCCCAGCCTCTTTTTCGCGCGGCCCGTTTTTCCTTTCGGCCCACTCGGCCCGCACCGCACTCTCTCTCTCTTCCTCTCTCACTGACACGCTGGGCCCGCGTGTCAACCTCACCCACTCGTGCGCCACACGTTAAACACATCAACACTCATCAACCGTCAGATCTCAAACCAACGATCAAGATCTCGAAGTTATTCGGGCGGCCCGAATGTCACAAAAACATGGATCGTCCGATTCACAATGAACGTCCGATCTTGATTTTGTTCTCCGGAGTTTCGAACGTCATCGCGTCGTGAGCCGTTCGATTTAAATCAACGGCCCAGATCCACTCGCTCCTTTTTTCGCTCGCCCACGCACGCGTCACCGCTGTCGCTGACAGTGGGCCCCATCGCCTTCGTCTACCTCTGGCCTTCGTCTCCAACGCACCCGAGCCAGTAGCCGCCATTGTTGAGCTTGGAGCTCGTTTCCGAAAATGGGCGTAACAGCCGATTTTACCTCGTCAACGCCACCAATCGCATCCCCTTATTCCGCCGCACACGTTCTCACCGATAGCCCTTCTTCTCCGCGTCCGGTACGCCACGATCCAACAACCGCCGCGAACTTCTCGCGCACGATCTCACTTCCCCACTACCCCTCAGCCCCTATAAATAGACCCCTAGAGTCGCCTCCTACCCAGCACCAAAAGCCCCCCAATCCACACTAGCTCTAGAGGCCCTGTAACATCCCTATTTTCAACTTGTGTTTTAAATGTAAGAAAATGAGTAGAAATTAAAACTTTTTCTTACATCAGGTGTTTCCTGCGTGTATTAAACAATTATTGCACCAGGGTATGGAAATACTAAGTCACAAGTCTGTTGATCATCTCCTGGGAAATATTTTTCCTAAGTTCTTGGGTTGATATGTGACCCCTCTGAATAATTTCACAATTTTCAGAAATTGTTTGAAGAGTTTTATGGGTCACCCAACTTGCTTGGCTTGTAGTCAAACCTAGCCCAAAGCATTGTATAATTTACGGAGGAAAATGCTCAAGACAAAAACCTCTAAAAATTTTATACAAGGTCCAACTCAAGGTTAGCAAGCTAATGTCAAAACTTCATAGAATTTGGAGCTAGTTTGCTAGCTCTAAAAGTCCCTTCAAGATCCCGATTGAGAATAAACCTAAACCTGTGTCCGACCTCCAGTCTTGGTCGCACCGAGCCGCTTGAAGCCGTGTCGGGCTCGGGCATTTGGGCACGGGTGGTCTGGGCCGTTGGATTTTAAATCCGACGCTCAAAGACCTCCTCGGGTCTTTGTAAAAGACCTCCCACCCGCACGACCTCCTCCTGTTCTATTTGCAAAGACAACCCTCGAGGACCTCCCCTAGAACCTCCTTTGCACCTTTTGCAAAGACCACCCTGGGGCGACCTCCTCAGCCCTCCACGACCACCCCTAGCACTTGGGTGATCGTGGGCCGTCCATCTTGAGATCCGTTTAGCCCTAGCTGTTGGCACCTTTAGGTTCTCCTCCCTATTTGGAACTCATCCGTGCCTTTGGTTTCCGCCGACGAGGTCCACATCGCCGGCGGCAAGCTGATGAACTCGTTCGGGTTTTGCCAGTTCGCAAATCTCGTTTTCGTCATGTTCTTCGGACCACATTAATGCTCAAATCATTGCTTATCATTGGTGCATTAATTGTGTCCTAATTTGTGCCGTGGAGTCACTGACGTGCGGGCCAGGGCCTTAGTATTAAAGTCCAGAAGTCATTAAGTGTTCCTTTTAGATTCATTTATTGTCAATCATTAGATGCATTAAATTGTCTTAGCCGCCGCTGTCTGGAGGTCCTGCACCATTAAAACCACTCTAGGACCTCCTCGGGCTAATCTTAGCCGTTCACGACCTCTCCAAGTTTAGATCGGGCCTTAGGATCTTTTCGAAAAATCCTAAGTCTCTGGACCTCCCTTGGTCGTGATCCTAGCCGTATAGGACCACCCCTGTTAAATCTTAGCCGTATAAGACCACCGTGTGTTTCAGCAAAAGACCTTCCCCGAGGTCCTCTTTGCAAAAGACCACCCCTGGTCTTTTGTAAAGAAAACCTTCAAAACTACCCCCGAGGTCCTCTTTGTAAAAGACCACTCACGGTCCTTGTAAGGAAGCCTTAGGACCTCCCGCCTAGATCTAGACCGTTAGGACCTCCTCGGTGAGATCCTAACCGTCCGCACCTCCTCGCTTCATCATAGCCGTTCGGGACCTCCTCACGAGATCTTGACCGTCTAGGACCTCCCCTGCCACTACGGACCGTTAGATTTAGATCTAACAGGCTGAGACCTCTTCGATCTATTTGCAACTCTACCGTTTTGATTCTCTCTTTATCGTTCGTCTTTAGATCTACGGCTCGGATCTGGAGAACATTCGGACCCCTCCGGATGCAATCTTGATCTAGGTCGTCCATCTCAAGATCCAAGACCCAGACTCGTTGAGGCGCTCGGATGGCCCGAACATCCCATCTCACGTGGGCCATTGGATCTAAATCCATCGGTGGAGTCATTGGCAGTTAAGACCTCCTCAGGAGATCTTAGCCGTCAAAGACCTCCCTCCTTCCGATCTCACCGCCCAGACCTCCTTCCGTAGATTTAACCCTAGGACCTCCTAAGGAGGTCAGGACCGTTAGATCTTGATCTAACGATCCCGACCACCTTTAGGCGCGAGGACCTCCTCCGTGTGCGCTGTGCGTGCACTAGTCGTAGCCGTTGGATTCAATATCAGCGGCTAAGACCTCCCTAAGCGCGATGAGGTCTTTGCGCGGTGCTCGTCTTGGGTTTAGCATCAGAGCTCGCGAGCCGTGCGATCCTTGATCATCGGCCCACGACCTCCCCAGTTTTTATTGGTTTTCCAGATTTAGTTTCCGAGAGCTTTTATTTGCACATATTAATTGTTTTAAACTTCAAAATTGCATATCTTTTTCTCTGTAGCTCCAAATTTAACAAACTAAAGTTCTATAAATGCATATGTTAATGTACTTTAGCTTAGTATAGGTTTTGCAGTAGTCTTTAATACTGAAATTAATCATGTCTTAGATTTATAACTTAGAAAAATCATAACTAAATCATTTTAACTCCAAATGACCTGAAATTTTATATGGGGTACCACTATACCAGTAGGTAGCTACCATAAAATTTCAGCTTCAAAATCTTTATAGAAAATGTTTTTGCTACAGTGCTAATTATGGCCGAAAATAGGTTTTTAGAGAATATCTTTTGCACCACAAATCCAAATTAGGTTTTTCCAGTTTCTATGTCTAGGTATATTCGTATTTTACCTTGTGTATAAATTTCGTCGCATTTGGATAATTTTTGCTTGCTCTTTTGTTTAAGTGTTGCTCGTCTTATTGGTTGTTTTCGCTCTTTCGCTTAGGATTCGACATTTGCGGTAACCTGCAGAACGACCCTCCGCAACAAATTGAGCAACGACAAGCGAACAAGCGGTTTGATCATTTCCCATGTGATCCCATTACTTTTAAAGTCTAATATTTTGTTTAACTTCTATGTATGCATTGCTATTTTGTTGTTAAATTTATTAGTTAGACCTCTAGTTGCATAATCTGTAGGTAAATGATTATCCTCTACTACCTGAGCCTAGGTTAATTGCTGTGATTAGAGTTCGTTGGATGAGCTCTTGTCACTTAGTAGATTACGAATACTTATTGCTTAGCCATGCCTAGTATCGGTAGTATTGGGCGATCATCGACTTAGTCGGTGATCTTGATCACACAAATACTATTATTATTCCATTATGTCCAACCCTTGTGTTTTACCATTTTTGCAAATCAAAAACCGAAAACAAAAATTATATCTTGGCTTGGGCACAATGGTATGTTGGGTGATCTGTTGGGTGTGATTGGAATGGTGCCTAAGTCCCTAAGGACCGAGTTACTTGTGCCATTGATCCAAGCAATTATTGCGTGCTAACCACACGAGGGGGATATGGAACCTCTCTTGACTAAGTACTTTGGGAGGTGTTAATTATGAGCTGGTCGGTGGGTGTGTTCATGTGTGTGTGTGTGTGGTGTGGGAGGGAAGCATTAGCAGTCCGGTTAGGCTGTCTAATGTGTCCTTATCCCCGTGGGTTGCGGCTCTTAATTAGCATCGTCCATTGGAAAGCGTCTTGTTATACTTAGCCATGCCTGCATACCAAAGGAAGTGTGCTAACCGTGGCTGGTGGAAAGGCGGTCTATCGTGTGGGTACATTGGTACACCCCTGCAGGGTTAAAACTATTCGAATAGCCTCGTCCTAGGTTATGGACACGCTTGGTTATTTCCCACAAGAACTAGACTACAACCTTTTAAAAACTTAAACTTGACATGGGTGGTATGAAGGGGTACTTCATGCTATTGTTGTGGTGACTATGGGTTAGTCACTTCTAGGTTGGTGTTGTTCTCTATCTATGTTATAATTGTCTCTCTTTTATTTGAACAATAAAAGTTAATTGCAAACTTGCTTTGAATCTATTACCTTATTGCAAATGAAAACTTGCTTTATGCTGAAAATAAGTCCAGAGCCTCATCCACTTAAATAAAGCACGCATGTAGTTAATTATAGTTCGTTATCTCACACGTCGGTCTTGCAGTACAAAAACAAGTTTTGTACTCATACGCTTTCTTAATATTAATTGTTGCAGAGGAAGAAGGTGAGCCCCAAGGGCCTCACTTTGTGAGCTATGTTGCGCGCTTGTTTGGGACGATTAGCTTGGCGGTCCGGTTGGTTGCCTTGTGGGTAAAGGCACACCGATTGGCTTTTGTTTATCGCCATCTTATGGCTATTTTGCTTCCATTGTTTAAATTGGTTACTTATGGGTTATTTGGCCATCGGCCTCTCTTTTGTAATAACTCTCTTTATATTATCTATGTCTTTCGATTGTTGCTTTTGCTTGGCTCTATGTGTATGAATGGAATTGATGCATGATTTTGTAACGGGTGTGTATCTTTGCGATTCAGGAAGTATACATATCTCGAGGCTTGGTTTATTTGATTTGTACTGTTAGGACCAAGTGGATGGTTAAACAGTACAAGCCGAATAAACCGGGGTCCTCACAGGCCCAGCGCTGCCGCGATTTGAGATTTAGGTTTCGGTTACCGAAACCCTAATTCTTTAAATTCTGTCGCCGTCTTTGCCGCCTCGCCGACGTGAAGCACACCGTCGACACCCTCGTCACCGGAGCTTCCTCAGGGACCTCTTCTTTGCCCTCGAGTACCCTTGGTTGCCGTCCCCGACAATAGCCGTACCTTCATCCTCCGCTCCGACGATAATTCCGGCGACCTCCGACGACCATTCGCGTCCAAAACGGTACCAACGTGTTCGCATTATTCCCCTCTACAATTTGCGACCACTCACCCTCGCCGGAAAGCCGCCGATCGCCGTTGTCGTACCCGTCCGAGGTCGCCGCCGTCAAGATGACGTGGCATGGCCACCTCAGCGGCCGGGTCGACGTGGATCTGGCGTGGCGCCGTATCAGCGCCCACGAACACGCCCGCGTGGCACGGTCCACCGCAACAAAATCCCATAGCTCGGTGGGCTTGGTCCACCGTGAGCCGTGTCTATGACACGTGGGGTCCGCTTGTCAAAATTTATTTTAATTCTTTTAAATTCTGAAAATCCCTCGCTAGCGTCAGCATTGCGCAATAAGTTGATTTTCCTTTAGAAAAATAAATCAGAAAAATCTAATAAATTCAGAAATTAGGTTTTAAATAGTTTTAAAACTTCAAAAATTCATAACTTTTGCATATGAACTCCAAATTGGGTGTTTCAAATTTCAAAATTTGTATAAAATCATTATCTAGCTAACTAAACCAAAATTATTTAATTTTGAGTTCATTTAACCACAAATTCCTTTAAACCCTAAATCTATCATTTCATGTAATTTCAAACTTCGAAAGCTCATATCTTTTGCATCCAAACTCCGATGGAACCCATTCAAATTTCTAAATTTATCTAAATTAAAGATCTAGCTATCTAAACTAAAGTTATTCAATTTGGAGTTAATTTTTAATCTTATTTGAATTTGGTTTGAATTTGGCTTATTTTCGCGTATAGCTTTCGACAACTTCGGAAAGTCAGATTTCGACGCCGTTGAAGAACACATAAGAGGATTGATTTTGACTGTGTGATCATCGTGCTTGTGCACATAGACTACCTGGAGAAAGTGCTTGTGAGTACTAGGTGACCTGTTAAGAAAAACAACATCACCTCAGTATCGGTTGATCTGTTCACCTCAAGCGAGGCAAGTTACATTCTTGATCATACTTGCACCTATTATTTAAAATTATTTAAGTTCTTTTTCAAATTATTACTGCATGCTTATTTATATTCAGTGATTTAAATACCTGTTTTTGAATTTATAGTTATGCCTAAAATCCTTTGTATGGCCAATTTTGATATCAAATCAAACATATTGTCACCCTAGATAAAACCTAGTTAATACAATAGTATGGACTAGGATCATTTAAATATTGTGCTTAGCCATGCTTATAGACCAAACATGCTTGATTTGGGAATTTTAGCCAAAAATCAAATGTTGTTTAAATTGTACCTTGGCATTGGTGTGTCATAGGAGTTTTACAAATGACTTTGAAAGATAAAATAAAATGATGGTTTGGACTTGGGTGAAATGGTTGTCTGGTGGGTGCAGGTTTATGCACGGGCTCAATTGGTTAGGTTGAGGCCCAGGGTTCTGTTGGTTGACGCCCAGGTCAGTTAAGGACCGGTCTTCGAGCCGCAGCTTGCTAAGCCACATCGTACTACCACATGTCCTGTATGGGCAGGACTTGGCTAAATAATTTATGACGTCTTAGTGTCGTTTGTGCTATGTTGTTGGTATGGATGTTGGTCAGACAGTAGACCCATCTGGCGCAAGAGGGGGCTTCCGGAGGATGGCTAGTCCAATGACAGCGAAACCTTAGCGGGCATAAATACATTAAGACAGAACATTGTAAAGGCCTTGTCACGTGCTCTAGACTGCTTACCTAAGGTACTGAGCGGTGGTATCGACGGATGCCAAACAAACTAGAGAAATCATGTCTTGTGGGTAAAGTTGTACAACCTCTACAGAGTGTAAAACTATTCGAATAGCCGTGTCCACGGTCATGGACATGCTGGCAAAGCCACTCAAAGTTAGACTTCGATTTCACAATGTTTTTGTAAAACATTTTTGACATGGA
Source organism: Ampelocalamus luodianensis (assembly GCA_036346255.1). Lineage (NCBI taxonomy): Eukaryota > Viridiplantae > Streptophyta > Magnoliopsida > Poales > Poaceae > Ampelocalamus > Ampelocalamus luodianensis. The sequence continues at coordinate 48,533,573 of CM070625.1, read as the reverse complement.
TGGGTGTCCATGAGAAAAGTTATGGGTTGAAGCCCCGGGTTGGTGCCCATGTTTATGTTGGTGTTAGGTTGGCGCCTACACTATCTTTATCAATGCAAAATCAATCTTTGATTTTATAACACTTGAGCTTTTGAACATAGTATGGTATTTATGGTCAAATGCTGATTTATGCAAATTAACCCTATAAGCCATCCTTTGTTACATCCATGTATGCATGTCATTCTGTTATTTCACGGGTGTATCTTGCGAGCACGGAAGTTGTGCTCATTTTGCTTTATGCAAACAAATTTCAGAGGAGAAGGACTTCGCTTCAGGTGTGGATCATGACGACTAGGCCGCTACCCTAGTCGATTGCCTCTGGCAGATTGCTGGACCCTACTACTTCTTCATCGTCTTCCGCTGTGTTTATTTAATGTTGCCCTGTAAGGCTATCTTGTAATCAACTCTGTTGTTATTATTAAATTTTAGCGTTTATGGTTGTGTTATCACACTTGTTTACTGTGTGAGCTAGCCACTGATCATGGGACTAGTTCAGTTATGCACAGAAGATCTGGGGTGTTAATCCCGGGTCGTTACAAAAGTGGTATCAGAGCCATATCGACTGTAGGTCGTGACCTAGTTAGAATGGCCGCTAGTTGAAAAACTTCAAAACTTATTTTACCTAACAAGAAAAATAAATTTGTTCTCTCCTCATCTGGGTCGTCTATCTATCTTTAGCCCTCTTACCTAATTCTTCCCTCACAATTTTGTAATATCAAATGGATCCTCTTTTCCTTTGAAATTTCTATAGCTGGTCAACACGTTCTTAACCCTTACGTTCAAGACCACAAGACATGAGGCAGTCAAGGAAGCATCGCCATCCAAGACTACGAACAGAAGATATGATGTCAGCCCAGCCATATAATCTAGGCTTGCCAAGACTCATTCTGTGCATTGAGTCGATCCACCAAATTAAGAGTTCAATCGATAGAACGTTGTGTAAAGTTGTTCCGAAAAGATTTTCAGTTGGTTCTTTCATTTGGGAGTATTGTTTCGCTCTATCCCCTTAGTTCCTCATATTTGTCTCATCCCTATCCTTTGTTCTCCTTTCCTAAATCTTTGGTGTAACCGGCAGATGAAGAACACCTATCGTTCTGAAGACGGTAGTAACACCAGCAAGGATATCCCTGCTAAAGGCAACCAACAACTGATAGCAGAAACCCTTCGTAATTTGAACCAATTATTCATCACCCAGGCTCAACTAATGCAGCAGCTGATGCAACAAATGAGCAACAACAATGTTTTCTCAGCCACTGCTGCGACGACACAAGAACAACATTACTGCACCAAGTGTTCCAAGAGAAAAATGGTGGATCAAGGGCACCATGATGCAAGAAACCTCAAGGCTCGTGTGACTCAACCCCAACCCAACCAAGCACCAACGACAACCGTATTCAAGACTCCAGGATCGGCACCACATCCACCAATGCAGACGTTCCGCAACATCAATGATGGTCAATTTCAATAGAACAAGACATCAAGGGCAGGAATACAATGCTTTGCTTGTCAGGATATGGGACATTATGCCAATCAATGCCCAAAAGGACGCTTAGCACTCACCCCTGACAGCATTCCAGAAGCCATTCTGATCGCAACAATAACACCGACAGCAGGAAGAAAAGCCAACGCGAGAATATTGTCACAAGTACAAAAGTACAGAAGTTTGGGCTTACCAATGCCCCAAAATGAAGCAGTGAACCATCAAGCTAGCCCTAGCACCTCCAAGTTATCTGCTCAAGGCCAACCTCAGAAGAAGTTTCCTTCTATTGCAAGTGTCACTTGTTTTCACTGCCAAGAGAAAGGGCATTATGCCCACAACTGTCCAAAGAAACAGCAGGCCGCAACTCCAAAACTCAAAAGGGAAATCATTCAAGCAAACAAGAAGCCGCAAAATTCTGGACGAGGACGTCTGTACAATGTCACAACTCAAGTTCTGTCGGATGATGAGCAGGATATAGACGACAACAACGCCAGTTGAAAACCTTGTATCCCCAGCTTTCTTTCTAGCCACTCTAAATCTCGGGGACGAGATTCCTTTTAAGGGGGGGAGTTTGTAACATCTCAAGTTATGTTACCAAAATAAAAATAAAATAAAGTTAATGTTTTATTGGATTTTCTGAATTTGATAGAGTTTCATTGCTTTATTTGAATTTCTGAAGATTTAAAAGTCAAATTTAAAATTTATTTGAAGTTCTTGAATTTTTATTGGATTTAAATTGAAAAATAAAAATTTACTTAATTTCTAGAATTTTCTAAGTTTTTAAAAGCCTTTTTATAAATATTTTAAAGCCAAAACAATTTATTTGCAAAATCTATTACCAATTATAAGTTGGAAACAATTTTATTAAGTCCAAAATAACTCTAGGAATTTCTGTGAATGTTTTTAGAATTTTTGGATTCATTTTGCTATTTTCTAAAGCCTAAATGAATTTCTGGAATTAAATCAATTGAGAAATCAATTAAAAACTCTAATATGCCTTTTGGGCCAAATCTCCCTCAGCCCAGCCTCTTTTTCGCGCAGCCCGTTCTTCCTTTCGGCCTACTCGGCCCGCACCGCACTCTCTCTCTCTTCCTCTCTCACTGACACGCTGGGCCCGTGTGTCAACCTCACCCACTCGTGCGCCACACGTTAAACACATCAACACTCATCAACTATCAGATCTCAAACCAACGATCAAGATCTCGAAGTTATTCGGGCAGCCCGAATGTCACAGAAACATGGATTGTCCGATTCACAATGAACGGTCGATCTTGATTTTGTTCTCCGAAGTTCCGAACGTCACCGCGTCGTGAGCCGTTCGATTTAAATCAACGGCCCAGATCCACTCGCTCCTTTTTTCGCTCGCCCACGCATGCGCCATCACGCCGCCGATCAGGCCCCATCGCCTTCGTCTACCTCTGGCCTTCGTCTCCAACGCGCCCGAGCCAGCAACCGCCATTGTTGAGCTTGGAGCTCGTTTCCGAAAATGGGCGTAACAGCCCAATTTTACCACGTCAACGCCACCAATCGCATCCCCTTTGTGAGGACCCCAGTTTATTTGGTTTGTAATGCTTAACCAACCACCTGGTCCTAGCATCACAAATCAAATAAACTGATCCTCGAGATATGTATACTTCCTGAGCGATATACACACCGGTACAAAATTAGACATCAACTCCATTCCACACATAGAGTCCAAACACCACACTTCCAAACGGAAGATAAACAAATAGTAACAATATTACAGACAATGGCCGACTGGCCACAAGATACACAAATAACAACAAAAAGACAACGGAAGCAAAAGCGCCATAAGATGGCTATAAACAAAGCCAATCAGCGTGCCTTCAACCCACAAGGCATCTGACCGGACCGCCAAGTCTAGTCGTCCAAGAAACGGCAACACAGCTCACAGAAGTGAGGACCCTGAGGCTCACCTTCTTCCTCTGCAACAAAAACATTTAAGCAAAGCACCGAGTACAAAGATTGTCTTTGTACCCGCAAGATCGACGTGTGAATTAATGCACTGTTCATATGATACATGCGAGCTTATTTGGTGGAGGTCATATGTTTCATTTGCATAAAGCCAACTTTATTTGCAATAATGTAATACGCTTTAAAGGCAAGTTTGCAATTCATTTTCTTTGTTGAAATAATCTGCGAAATAAAGATAGATACAAGTAACCACCTAGAAGTGACTATCCCAATAGTCACTACAACTAGCACGAATCCCAGTTCGTACCACCCATCAAGTTTTAATTAAAATGTTGTAGTCTAGTTCTTACGGGCGTGTCCGAGCGTGTCCATAACCTAGGGCGAGGCTATTCGAATAGTTTTAACCTGCAGGTGTACCAATGTACCCACACTTGCATCGCCTTTAAGCCAAAACACACTTCCGTAGGTATGTCGGCGCGGCTAAGTCCTACGAGACTTTTTCCAATATTGTGTATTAACTACGAGCCGCTCGTATGGATAGAAACCCATACGCTTACATGGTAAAGCCGAAAAGACAACTACCCACTCAGGATAAAGTTTTCGGACAACTACCATGCTCCCACCTCCGTCCCTCCCGCGACCTCCTGCGACCGGAGCCAATACACGCCAAAGTACTAGGTCAAGAGAGGTCCCATATACTCTAGTGTGGTTAGCACGCAAAATGCTCGATCACGGTGGCGCAAGTAACTCGGTCCTTAATCGACTCGGGCACCTTTCGGTCACACCCAACAGATCACACAGTCTTACCATTGTGCCCAAGTCTAAATCATTTTGTTTTCATTTTTAATTTTGCAAATAACATAGCAAAAGTGCTGAAACATAAAGTTGTAGTAAATTTTGTGTGATCAAGGTTACCGACTAAAGTCGATAACCTTGATTCTACCGATACTAAGCATGTCTAAGCAATGAAATCGTATCTACTAAGTGACAAGAAATCATCCAGATCTCTAATCACAAGCAAATAACCTAGGCTCGGTAGTAGAGATCAATATTTTGTCTCACGAGGATATGCGACTACGGATTTAACTAATCAATTTAACACAAATTAAGCAATGCATACATACAATTGAAACAAAATATTAATCTTTAAAATCTGGGATTAAACATGATCAAGCTGCTTGCACAGTTCTTTGTTGCTCAATATCTTTGGAGGATCGTTCTCGGGGTTGCCGCAAATATCGAATCCTAACGATTTGAACAAAACAATAATAAGAGCGAATAACACCGCAAAACTCAAACATCACATACAAACACCAATATATACACCAAGGCTAGACTATCACAAAGAATGACAAACAATTGCTACAGAGACCCATCCACCTTTGCTAGGTTAACCACAAAATCAAACTTCTAACATGCTTTAAACTTTGGGCAGGCTTTGATGGTGATTGTGTGCACATCTATTATTCAATCATCAAGTTAATAAATCAACAACGACTAGCTTCTCTAACTCAACCATTACAGTGATATTACGTAACCTACAAAAGCTATTGACAATACTAACTAGTCGATTATCCAACTATGAGGTGCTAAACAAAATCTTCTATCAAAGATAGGATGTTAAAGATGCTCACTAACCAAACCCCTAAGCATCACACCTAGATTTTGAAAGGCTAACAAGTTCGACATGCGGCTACTACACCAAATCTTATAACACCGACAATCTCAAAAGTACAGAGACAAGTAAAATGAACAACTAACTATCCCTATGATCAAGCATGGCAATGAAGCTTGAAACTTAAATATACTAACTACATGGATTCATGCTAACCATTTTAACACAAAGGAGGCAACAAACACGACAAAACCTATTAGCAAGCATGATACAAATTTTGATTCATGACAACGAAAACGACAACGAGAAATATCTGAGAACTAGAACTAGAATGCTTTCAAACCTCTAATACCAATATTGATCAAGCATGAGAGTGAACTAAAGAACAATCATAATCATGATTAGCAGCTAACTAATTGGTTTTGAAGGAGGGGCCCCACCGCATGCATGCATGCAGAGGGAATAACGAAGAACAGGAGGCTCGGACTGGATTCGACGCCGTGAAAGAGTGGCGGCGCGGTGTGCGACGGTCAAAATGGGTCGCCAGAGGTTGCTGAAGCTAAGGGTGGTCGCGGGTTCGCGGAGAAGAAGCGAGGTGGCGCGCGGCGAGCACGGCGGCGGCGGTGGGAGTGACAAGTGCGGCTGCACGCAGAGGTAAACAATGAAAGTTAGCGCGCATGAGCATCGGTGAGGCTTTAGGAACTCACCGGAATGACGCGAGCTCAAGAGGTCGCGGAGATGGCCCGGCGGCGAGCTGCGGCGGCGCAAGGCGATCAACGGTGGCGAGGAGCACAGGGTGAGCGAGAGGGCGTGTGAGAGAGTGGGTAGAAAGGTGGAGTCGGTGATGCTCACCGAGCAAGGAATCGAGTTGGAGCTCACCGAGAGGATGCGGTGGCGGAAGAGGCGGTTTCGGCCGAACTTGGAGAAGAAAGGCCACGCGCAGCTCCACAGGCGATGAAACCCGAAATTCCTTGAGGGGTTTACGTCCCAGGGAGTTGGAACACACCGTGACGCGGTCGGCGATGACCGGAGCTCACCGGAGAGGATGATCACAAGTTTGAAGGCTAAGAATGTGCTGACAACAATTTCCATTCACAAGAATTTAATTCTAGAAAATGGAAATTGCTAGGGAAAAATGTAGAAACTTTCAAATGATTTTGAAGAGGCAACAAAAGTTTTTATTTCTCCTCAAAATTTTACATTTGAAATACAAACCCTAAGTTAGGGCTGTTACAAATCTCCCCCCCCTTACAGGAATCTCGCCCCGAGATTCTGATTACTGGGAGAAGAAGGATGGGTAATCTGCTCGGAGACGATCTTCCCGCTCCCAAGTGGCTTCATCCTCGGAGTGGTTCGACCACTGAACTTTGAGGAACTTGATCACACGGTTCCTCGTTCTGCGTTCAGCTTCTTCGAGGATACGAACGGGATGCTCGCGATAAGACAGATCTTCCTGCACATCGATATTTTCCAATGGTGTTTCCTCACCGAACACGGAGGCACTTCTTCAATTGTGACACATGGAAAACATCGTGCACTCCTTCAAGGGTAGCGGCAATTCTAGTTTGTATGCAACAGCTCCCACTTTATCGATGGCGCGATATGGTCCAACATACCGAGGAGCCAACTTGCCCTTGACACGAAACGACGATGTCCCTTCAAAGGTGAGACTTTGAGATACACAAAGTCATTGGGCCGAAACTCAACTCACGGCGGCGCCGATCGCATAGCTCTTACGCTGGATTGAGCTACGGCGCAAGTGCTCACGAATCAATCGCACTTGACTTTCACCTCATTGATGGAATCGGGCCAAGAACGCCTTTCACGATTTCGACCGGTTCAATGGTGTTCTGCGGCGCCTCCCATACAAAGCCTCAAGCGGTGCCATCACCGAGACTAGCTTTGGAAGGCGTTGTTGTAGGAGAACTCGGCAAGTGGTAGGCACTTCTCCCAATTCTTCCCATAGGAAAGAACACAAGCACGAGCATGTCTTCAAGCACACGTTGTGGCGCTCCGTCGACCATCGATTTGAGGATGATAGGTGAGTGAATGAAAGCGGGTCCCCATGGCTTCCTGCGGACTACGCCAAAACCGAGAGGTGAGCAGAGAACCACGATCGACACAATTGTTCGTGGCACACCATGCGAGACTCACAATACGGGATATGTAAAGATCCGCTAATCGATTCACATCAATCTTCGATCGCCTTTGGAAGGAAATGAGCCACCTTCGTCAATCGATCAATGATAACCCATAATGCATCCTTCCTGCGCAGAGTGCACGGGCGGACCGGTGATAAAATCCATGCCTCTGAATCCACTTCCATTCCGGTATAGGTAAGGGTGAAGAAGACCATGGGCGGCGATGCTCGGCCTTGACACGACAACATATGTCACATCGGCCACGAACACGGCAATCTCGCGCTTCATGCGAGTCCACGAAATCTCTGCGCAGATCTTGGTACATCTTGGTAGCCCGGGATGGATGGACAAAGGCGAATCATGGGCTTCTTGAAGGATCAAATCCCGCAACTTCGGGGATCTTTGGGACCACGAGACGCTGCCCAAACCATACAACACCGTGCTCATCCTCTGTGAAACACTTGGTGATCCATTCTCGATGTTTTGCTTGATTTTACCCACACCATCATCGATTCTTTGTCTTGCCTTGATTTGATCCACCAAGGTTGGTTGCACAACCAAGGCGACAAAGGGAACCATGTTCAACCAAACCCAAGTTGAGGCATTGAAACTCGCAAGCGATGCGGGTTCTTGCTCTTGGATCATCAAAGTATTGCAATACACCTTTCGACTAAGTGCATCGGCAACCACATTGGCCTTGCGGTGATCTGAATACCCATGTCATAATCTTTGATCAATTCTAGCCATCTCCTCTGCTGAGGTTCAGATCTGCCGAGTGAACAAGTATTTCAAACTCTTGTGGTGAATACACCTCACGCGGTTTCCGATCAAATAATGCCGCCAAATCTTGAGTGCATGAACTCGCAGCAAGCTCTAAATCATGGGTGGGATAATTGAGCTCATGAGGCCTCATTGCCTAGATGCATAGGCAAGCGCCTTGCCTTCTGCATAAGAACACATCAGAGTCCCAGACGAGAGGCATCGCAATAAATATCGAAGCTCTTGTGGATATCGGAAGAGTAAGGACTGGAGCTGAAGTCAACCGCCGCTTGAGCTCACGAAAGCTCTCATCACAAGCGAGGACCATACAAACTTCTTGTCCTTCTTAAGCAATTCGGTCATCGACTGCGATCTTGGAGAAGTTCTCGATAAAGCGGCGATAATAGCCCGCTAAACCAAGAAAACTCCGCACATCGGTGGTGACTTGGGCTGTCCCAAGATAGAACATCGCGACCTTCTTTGGGATCCACAATTATGCCTCGGTGAAAGAACATGGCCCAAAAATGCCACTTCCTTCAACGAACTCACATTTGCTGAACTTTGCATCGGTGATGCTCCATAACTTGCCCAAAACAATCTTGGATGCTCGGCATGCTCTGCTTGATCTTGGAATAGATAAGAATGTCATCAATAAAAACCACCACAAATTTGTCCAAATACTCCATGAATACGGAATTCATAAGGTTCATGAACAACGCTGGAGCATTGGTCAAACCGAAAGACATGACGGTGTACTCGTACAGGCCATAACGAGTAGTGAAAGCCGTCTTCGGAATATCCTCAGCCCTGATCCGGACTTGATGATAGCCCGATCTCAGATCAATCTTGGAGAACACCTGAGCTCCAGACAACTGGTCAAAAAGATCATCAATGCGGGGCAGAGGATATTTGTTCTTCACCGTCACTTCATTGAGAGGACGGTAGTCAACACACATGCGCAAAGTCTTGTCCTTCTTCTTCACAAAGATCACGGACAACCCCAAGGAGATGGCGGGACGGATGAAACCCTTTGCTTGGAGCTCACCAAGCTGCTTCTTCAATTCTTCTAGCTCATTGGGAGGCATCCGATCGGCGCCTTGAAATCGGGCGATGCCGGCAGCAACTCGATGGCAAACTCGGATCTCGAACCGGAGGCATCCCGGCAAATCTTCGGAAAGACATCCACAAAGTCGATACTATGGGGACATCCGGAATTTGCAAGGTGGCTTTGCTTCTAATGCACATAGATGTGGCCCTGCAGTGCGCGAAAATCCGACTGCTACTTTGAAGAGTGGTGAGATAGACAATCTTCCTGGCACAATCGATATGCCCCAAGTGTTGGGACAACCAATCCATGCCAAGAATCACATCCAGACTCGCTGAACTGAGCAGGATAAGATTTGCTAAAAACTCCACTCCTTGGACTATGATAGGAACATCCCGACACTGTAAATCAGCTCTCATTTCCGCCCCCGGAGAGCGGATGAGCAAAGGAACCCCCAAAGGTACACAGTGAAGACTACTAGCAGCAGCAAATGATCTTGAAATAAAAGAATGCGATGCTCCAGAATCAAATATCTGCAGCGGGGCGAGAATTAACAAGAAGTGTACCCATCACGACATCCGCGCCTCTGAGCCTCCTCAGCTGAAAGGTGGTTCACTCGACCGCTGCTCGCACCCTGGGTCTTCTGAATAATCTTCTGGTCAGGCGGGTGACCGCTCCCCTGCCCGCGTCCTCCATTAGGGCGAGGGCTGCTGCAACACTCGAGCGAGCATTCGCATAATGGCCCTTGTTGTGGCAAAAAACAAGTCACCTCGGCCGCCGGATTGCGGAGACCGCTCTGCTTCTTTGGATCGCGGCGCACGTGGCTGGCTCACGGCTGCGGTGGGCGAGGAGCGGTGCGAGATGGTCTCGGCGCGGTGGAGCAAAAGAACGGGCCATCGTGCCGCCCGGCCGAGGACGAACGAGGCCGGTGTGAGTAGGCGATCGCCTCCCATTTGCGCTTGCGGGACTCGCCCAACGCCTTTGCCTTATGCTCTGCAACGATGGCCTTATCTACCAAGGCCTGAAAGTCTGAGAAGTCCACAATAGATAGCTTGTCCTGCAGCTCCTCGGACAAGCCATCCATAAACTTCTCTGCTAGCCTCATCGAGGCCACCTCACCGGAGCATAACGAGCCAGATGATTGAACTCGTACAGGTACTCCGTCACAGATTTGCGCCCTTGCTTGAGCGCGAGGAACTCCTTCTTCTTCAGCTTCATCAGGCCATCCGGGATGTGGGCCCGACGAAAAGCGATCGAACTCCTCCCACGCGACCACATGGCTCGCGGGCTGCATGGCGAGATAGTTCTCCCACCATGAGAGTGCCGCGCCTCAAGCCGGTGGGGCGCGAAAAGTGCCTTGTCTGCGCTGGCACCGAGCTATGTTGAGTTTCGCTCAACCATGCGCGAGCCAATCGTCCGCATCGAGAGGGTCCTCGAGCGGGAGAAAGTCGGCGGTGTGTGCGGAGGAACTCGCAAGTCCCCGCGAGTCGGTGGCCGCCACCACCGGCAGGAGTGGAGGTATTCCTAGCAATAACCTCCAAGATGCGCGTGGTCCATGCGGTTCGCTCGATCGGCGAGAACCTCACCATGGTCGGAGGAGGAAGCTCCTCATCATGACCACTGACCGCCACGCGTTCTCCGGCCATCTGCTTTACTAAGACAAGTTAGCAACAAATTTAAGAGCAAGAAAGCCAAAATTCATGAAAGCAGTCGAGAAACAAACACAAGGCGGGATAAAGTTCGACCAAAGAAAAATCGGACACATAACTACTCCCTTTACATCTTACCTATTATCCCCACAAGTTTTAGTTGGATTAAACTTCATGGTTCTCCCCAAACTAATTCCACCGGTAGTAACTATCTTTTGAAAGGTGAAGAGAGAAACCAAGTTTCAAAACTTAAATTAGAGTAAGATGAGAGTAGAAAGCTAAGATAGGTAAGGAATAAAATCGAGAATCGCCTAGGTTTTCATAAACCTTTTATAATTTGAAAATAAGACTTTCAAAATACCCTAAGGACGACTATGCTTGTTACTACGGTCGAATGGCTCGATACCAACTTTGTGAGGACCCAGTTTATTTGGTTTGTAATGCTTAACCAACCACCGGTCCTAGCATCACAAATCAAATAAATCGATCCTCGAGATATGTATACTTCCTGAAGCGATATACACCCCGGTACAAAATTAGACATCAACTCCATTCCACACATAGAGTCCAAACACCACACTTCCAAACGGAAGATAAACAAATAGTAACAATATTACAGACAATGGCCGACTGGCCACAAGATACACAAATAACAACAAAAAGACAGCGGAAGCAAAAGCGCCATAAGATGGCTATAAACAAAGCCAATCAGCGTGCCTTCAACCCACAAGGCATCTGACCGGACCGCCAAGTCTAGTCGTCCAAGAAACGGCAACACAGCTCACAGAAGTGAGGACCCTGAGGCTCACCTTCTTCCTCTGCAACAAAAACATTTAAGCAAAGCACACAGTACAAAGATTGTCTTTGTACCCGCAAGATCGACGTGTGAATTAATGGACACTGTTCATATGATACATGCGAGCTTATTTGGTGGAGGTCATATGTTTCATTTGCATAAAGCCAACTTTATTTGCAATAATGTAATACAGTTTAAAGGCAAGTTTGCAATTCATTTTTACTGTTGAAATAACTGCGAAATAAAGATAGATACAAGTAACCACCTAGAAGTGACTATCCCAATAGTCACTACAACTTAGCACGAATCCCCAGATTCGTACCACCCATCAAGTTTTAATTAAAATGTTGTAGTCTAGTTCTTACGGGGCGTATCCGAGCGTGTCCATAACCTAGGACGAGGCTATTCGAATAGTTTTAACCCTGCAGGGGTGTACCAATGTACCCACACTTGGACGCCTTTAAGCCAAAACACACTTCCGTAGGTATGTCGGCACGGCTAAGTCCTCGAGACTTTTCCAATATTGTGTATTAACTACGAGCCGCTCGTATGGATAGAAACCCATACGCTTACATGGTAAAGCCGAAAAGACAACTACCCACTCGGGATAAAGCTTTTGGACAACTACCATGCTCCCACCTCCGTCCCTCCTGCGACCTCCTGCGACCGGAGCCAATACACGCCAAAGTACTAGGTCAAGAGAGGTCCCATATACTCTAGTGTGGTTAGCACGCAAAATGCTCGATGACGGTGGCGCAAGTAACTCGGTCCTTAAGCGGCTCGGGCACCTTTCGATCACACCCAACAGATCACACCAGTCTTACCATTGTGCCCAAGTCTAAATCATTTTGTTTTCATTTTTAATTTTGCAAATAACATAGCAAAAGTCTGAAACATAAAGTTGTAGTAAATTTTGTGTGATCAAGGTTACTGACTAAAGTCGATAACCGCCAGATTCTACCGATACTAAGCATGTCTAAGCAATGAAATCGTATCTACTAAGTGACAAGAAATCATCCAATGATCTCTAATCACAGCAAATAACCTAGGCTCGGTAGTAGAGATCAATATTTTGTCTACAGGATATGCAACTCTGATTTAACTAATCAATTTAACACAAATTAAGCAATGCATACATACAATTGAAACAAAATATTAATCTTTAAAATACTGGGATTAAACATGATCAAACCGCTTGCTCATTCTTTGTTGCTCAATATCTCATGAGGAGGATCGTTCTCGGGGTTGCCGCAAATATCGAATCCTAACGATTTGAACAAAACAGCGAATAAGAGCGAATAACACCGCAAAAAACTCAAACATCACATACAAACACCAATATATACACCAAGGCTAGACTATCACAAAGAATGACAAACAATTGCTACTGAGACCCATCCACCTTTGCTAGGTTAACCACAAAATCAAACTTCTAACATGCTTTAAACTTTGGACAGGCTTTGATGGTGATTGTGTGCACATCTATTATTCAATCATCAAGTTAATAAATCAACAACGACTAGCTTCTCTAACTCAACCATTACAAGGCGATATTACAGTAACCTACAAAAGCTATTGACAATACTAACTAGTCGATTATCCAACTATGAGGTGCTAAACAAAATCTTCTATCAAAGATAGGATGTTAAAGATGCTCACTAACCAAACCCCTAAGCATCACACCTAGATTTTGAAAGGCTAACAAGTTCCAACATGCGGCTACTACACCAAATCTTATAACACCGACAATCTCAAAAGCAGAGACAAGTAAAATGAACAACTAACTATCCCTATGATCAAGCATGGCAATGAAGCTTGAAACTTAAATATACTAACTACATGGATTCATGCTAACCATTTTAACACAAAGGAGGCAACAAACGACAAAACCTATTAGCAAGCATGATACAAATTTTGATTCGACAACGAAAACGACAACGAGGAAATATACTGAGAACTAGAACTAGAATGCTTTCAAACCTCTAATACCAATATTGATCAAGCATGAGAGTGAACTAAAGAACAATCATAATCATGATTAGCGGCTAACTAATTGGTTTTGAAGGAGTGGGCCCCACCGCCGACAGCAGCAGAGGGGAATAACGAAAGAACAGGAGGCTCGGACTGGATTCGACGCCGGTGAAAGAGTGGCGGCGCGGTGTCGCGACGGTCAAAATGGGTCGCCAGAGGTTGCCGGCTAAGGGTGGTCGCGGGTTCGCGGAGAAGAACCGAGGTGGCGCGCGGCGAGCACGGCGGCGGCGGTGGGAGTGACAAGGTGCGGCTGCACCGAGAGGTAAACAATGAAAGTTAGCGCGCATGAGCATCGGTGAGGCTTTAGGAACTCACCGGAATGACGCAGAGCTCAAGAGGTCGCCGAGATGGCGGCGGCGAGCTGCGGCGGCGCAAGGCGATCAGCGGTGACAGGCACGGGGTGAGCGAGAGGACGTGTGAGAGAGTGGGTAGAAAGGTGGAGTCGGTGATGCTCACCGAGCAAGGAATCGAGTTGGAGCTCACCAGAGAGGATGCGGTGGCGGAAGAGGCGGTTTCGGCCGGACTTGGAGAAGAAAGGCCACGCGCAGCTCCACAGGCGATGAAACCCGAAATTCCTTGAGGGGTTTACGTCCCAGGGAGTTGGAACACACCATGACGCGGTCGGCGATGACCGGAGCTCACCGGAGAGGATGATCACAAGTTTGAAGGCTAAGAATGTGCTGACAACAATTTCCATTCACAAGAATTTAATTCTAGAAAATGGAAATTGCTAGGGAAAAATGTAGAAACTTTCAAATGATTTTGAAGAGGCAACAAAAGTTTTTATTTCTCCTCAAAATTTTACATTTGAAATACAAACCCTAAGTTAGGGCTGTTACACCCTTATTCCGCCGCACACGTTCTCACCGATAGCCCTTCTTCTCGCGTGCACGCCATGCGAGTGCAAAGAACCGCCGCGAACTTCTCGCGACGATCTCACTTCCGACTACCCTCACCCTATAAATAGACCCTAGAGTCGCCTCTACCCAAAGCACCAAAGCCCCAATCCACACTAGCTCTAGAGGCCCAGCGCTGCCGCGATTTGAGATTTAGGTTTGATTCGAAACCCTAATTAAATCAAGTGCATCGCCGTCTTTGCCGCCTCGCCGACGTGAAGCACACCGTCGACACCCTCATCACCGGAGCTTCCTCGGGACCTCTTCTTTGCCCTCGAGTACCCTTCACGCCGTCCCGACAATAGCCGTACCTTCATCCTCCGCTCGACGATAATTCGGCGATCTCAAGCGACCATTCGCGTCCAAAACGGTACCAACGTGTTCGCATTATTCCCCTCTACAATTTGCGACCACTCACCCTCGCCGGAAAGCCGCCGATCGTCGTTGTCGTACGCGTCCGAGGTCGCCGCCGTCAAGATGACGTGGCATGGCCACCTCAGCGGCCGGGTCGACGTGGATCTGGCATGGCGCCGTATCAGCGCCCACGCACACGCCCGCGTGGCACGGTCCACCGCAACAAAATCCCATAGCTCGGTGGGCTTGGTCCACCGTGAGCCGTGTCTATGACACGTGGGGTCCGCTTGTCAGAATTTATTTTAATTCTTTTAAATTCTGAAAATCCCTCGCTGGTGTCAGCATTACGCAATAAGTTGATTTTCCTTTAGAAAAATAAATCAGAAAAATCTAATAAATTCAGAAATTAGGTTTTAAATAGTTTTAAAACTTCAAAAATTCATAACTTTTGCATATGAACTCCAAATTGGGTGTTTCAAATTTCAAAATTTGTATAAAATCATTATCTAGCTAACTAAACCAAAATTATTTAATTTTGAGTTCATTTAACCACAAATTCCTTTAAACCCTAAATCTATCATTTCATGTAATTTCAAACTTCGAAAGCTTATATCTTTTGCATCCAAACTCCGATGGAACCCATTCAAATTTCTAAATTTATCTAAATTCACGATCTAGCTATCTAAACTAAAGTTATTCAATTTGGAGTTAATTTTTAGTATTATTTGAATTTGGTTTGAATTTGGCTTATTTTCGCGTATAGATTTCGACGACTTCGGAAAGTCAGATTTCGACGCCGTTTAAGAACACATAAGAGGATTGATTTTGACTGTGTGATCATCGTGCTTGTGCACATAGACTACCTAGAGAAAGTGCTTGTGAGTACTAGGTGACCTGTTAAGAAAAACAATATCACCTCAGTATCGGTTGATCTGTTCACCTCAAGCGAGGCAAGTTACATTCTTGATCATACTTGCACCTATTATTTAAAATTATTTAAGTTCTTTTTCAAATTATTACTGCATGCTTATTTATATTTTTTAAATACCTGTTTTTGAATTTATAGTTATGCCTAAAATCCTTTGTATGGCCAATTTTGATATCGAATCAAACATATTGTCACCCTAGATAAAACCTAGTTAATACAATAGTATGGACTAGGATCATTTAAATATTGTGCTTAGCCATGCTTATAGACCAAACATGCTTGATTTGGGAATTTTAGCCAAAAATCAAATGTTGTTTAAATTGTACCCTTGGCATTGGTGTGTCATAGGAGTTTTACAAATGACTTTGAAAGATAAATAAAATGATGGTTTGGACTTGGGCGAAATGGTTGTCTGGTGGGTGCAGGTTTATGCACGGGCTCAATTGGTTAGGTTGAGGCCCAGGGTTCTGTTGGTTGACGCCTAGGTCAGTTAAGGACCGGTCTTCGAGCCGCATCTTGCTAAGCCACATCGTACTACCACATGTCCTGTATGGGCAGGACTTGGCTAAATAATTTATGACGTCTTAGTGTCGTTTGTGCTATGTTGTTGGTATGGGTGTTGGTCAGACAGTAGACCCATCTGGCGCAAGAGGGGGCTTCCGGAGGATGGCTAGTCCAATGGCAGCGAAACCTTAGCGGGCATAAATACATTAAGACAGAACATTGTAAAGGCCTTGTCACATGCTCTAGACTGCTTACCTAAGGTAGTGAGCGGTGGTATCGACGGATGCCAAACAAACTAGAGAAA
Source organism: Ampelocalamus luodianensis (assembly GCA_036346255.1). NCBI lineage: Eukaryota > Viridiplantae > Streptophyta > Magnoliopsida > Poales > Poaceae > Ampelocalamus > Ampelocalamus luodianensis. The sequence continues at coordinate 48,517,097 of CM070625.1, read as the reverse complement.
TCGTGTCTTGTGGGTAAAGTTGTACAACCTCTACAGAGTGTAAAACTATTCGAATAGCCGTGTCCACGGTCATGGACATGCTGGCAAAGCCACTCAAAGTTAGACTTCGATTTCACAATATTTTTGTAAAACAGTTTTGACATGGATGGGTGTCCATGAGAAAAGTTATGGGTTGAAGCCCCGGGTTGGTGCCCGTGTTTATGTTGGTGTTAGGTTGGTGCCTAAACTATCTTTATCAATGCAAAATCAATCTTTGATTTTATGACACTTGAGCTTTTGAACATAGTATGGTATTTATGGTCAAATGCTGATTTATGCAAATTAACCCTATAAGCCATCCTTTGTTACATCCATGTATGCATGTCATTCTGTTATTTGATGGGTGTAACTTGCGAGCACGGAAGTTGCGCTCATCTTGCTTTATGCAAACAAATTTCAGAGGAGAAGGACTTCGCTTCAGGTGTGGATCATGACGACTAGGCCGCTACCCCAGTCGATTGCCTGTGGTAGATTGCTGGACCCTACTACTTCTTCATCGTCTTCCGCTGTGTTTATTTAATGTTGCCCTGTAAGGCTATCTTGTAATCAACTCTGTTGTTATTATTAAATTTTAGCGTTTATGGTTGTGTTATCACACTTGTTTACTGTGTGAGCTAGCCACTGATCATGGGACTAGTTCAGTTATGCACAGAAGATCTGGGGTGTTAATCCCGGGTCGTTATACAGGCGCATCGATAGGTTAGGAGTCCAATAGATTGTTAGAGAAGAGGAAAATAGCAAAGGGTGAGAAAGAAAGTTATGAGGGAAGAAGTCTACCCATTTAAAGCAAACGTTGTACACAAGATCAAAAGATCTATATATGACGTACCAAAAGAAAACATACGATACAAGTTAAGAAACGTTACAACATTCTACTCGATCGAGACTCCTTAATTTGGTGGAACGACTCAATACACAGAATGAGTCTTGGCACACTCAAGCTATATGGCATGGCTGATAAAACGATCTTCGGTATATCTTAGATGGCGATGCTCTATTGATGGTTCCATGTCTTGTAGTCTTGAACGTAATGGGGAGAAACGTGTTGACCATCTATAGAAATTTCCAAGGAAGAGAGGATCCATTTAACATTATAAAAAGGTGAAGAGAGAATTAGGTAAGGAAGAATTGCTATGAAGAAGCTATAGATAGATGACCAAGATGAGGAGAGAATAAATTATTTTTCTTGTTATGTAAAATAGGTTTTGAAGTTTAACGGCCATTCTAAATAGGTCACGACATACAGTCGATATGGCTCTGATACCACTTTTTCAGAATCCGGGATTAACATCCCAGATCCTCTGTGCATTTCTGAACTAGTCCCATGATCAGTCGCTAGTTCACACAGTAAACAAATATGGTAACAAATTCATATCACAACTTTATTAATAATCAACAGAGTTTATTACAAAGAGGCTTATAAGCCAGCAATAAAGAACACAATGAAGGCGAAGAAGTAGTAGGGTCCACAATGCGCCACGAGCAATCGGTCGGGTAGCGGCCTAGTCATCGAGATCCACATCGGTAGCAAAGTTCTTCTCCTCTGAAATTTTGTTTGCATAAAGCAAGAATGAGCACAACTTCTGTGCTCGCAAGTTACACCCGTCAAGTAACAGAATGACATGCATATAAGGATGTAACAAAGGATGGCTTATAAGGTCATTTGCATAAAGCAGCACTTTCTTTTAAATACTTGTACTAAGTTCCAAAGCAGTTATTTTATAACTAAAATTTATAAAATTCTCAATTTTATAGTCAGATAACATTCACACATGAATGGTGAAGGATACCCTCCTATCACATGGCTTCCTGCCCAATTCCCATCTGGATAAACCAGTTTTGAAGAAGTCTTTTCAAACAAAACCAAAGTCTAGCTTTGAGTGGCTTTTGCCAGTATGTCCATGACCGTGGACACGGCTATTCGAATAGTTTTACACTCTGCAGAGGTTGTATAGCTTTACCCACATGACAAGACTTCTCTAGTTTGTCTGGCATATATCTATGCCACCGCTCACTATCTTGGGTAAGCGGTCTAGAGCACGTGCCAAGGCCTTTACAAAGCGCCATTCCACCATAGTTACCCCTCGCTAAGGTTTCGCCACCCCCTTTGGAATAAAGACCTCCGGGTTCGGGCCCCCTCTTAAGCTAGGTGGGACTAACATAAGTCGTAACATGACTACCCATTACATCTGTAGGGAACGACCACGGTGGAACATTGCAAATTATTTAGCCAGGTCCCGACCCATACTTGGGACATGTGGTGGTACGGTGGTGGCATAGTAAGAAGCGGCTCGAAGACCGGTCCTTAACTGACTTGGGCAACTTTCCAAAATAACCCTGGGCCTTAACCCTAACCAGATTAAGCCCATGCAAGAACATGCACCCACCAAACATCCATTATGCCCAAGTCCAAACCATTTTCGTTTATTTCATTTTTCAAAGGCATAAACTTCCATAACATACCGCTGCTATGGATATAAATTAAACAATAATTGATTTCTGGCTGAAATTCCCCAAAATAAACATGTTTGGTCTATAAGCATGGCTAAGCCTGATTTTTCTCAAAATGTCCTAGTTCATACTATCGTATCAACCAAGTTTTACCTATGGTGACAATATGTTTGCTTCAATTATCAAAATTGGCCATACAAGGGAGTTTAGGCATATCTATATATTTAAAACAGGAATTTAAATTACTGATATAAATAAGCATGCAGTAATAATTTAAAACAGAATATAAATAATTTGAAATAATGGGATCGATATGATCAAGGGTATAACTTGCCTTGCTTGCGGTGATGTTATTTTCCTTAACAGATCAACTGATACTGAGGTGATGTTGTTTTCCTTAACAGGTCACCTAGTACTCACAAGTACTTTCTCCAGATGTACAATCACGATGATCGTACTGTCAAAATTAATCCACTTATGTTGCTCTTCAATCGGCGTCGAAATCTGACTCTCCGAAGTCGTCGAAATCTAACGTGAAAATAAGCCAAATTCAATCTAAATTCAAATAACAACTCAAATGAAATCCAAATTAAATAGTTTTGGTTTGGTTGGCTAGATCTCAATTTTATACAAATTTTGCAACTTGAATCACTCAAATCGGAGTTCGGATGCAAAAGATATGAGCTCCAGAAGATTGAAAATACATGAAATATCAGAATTAGGGTTTTTTTCGGAATTATGGAATTACTTTTCTACTGAAAAAGGGAATTATGATGCAATGATGATGTCAGCATTGGAATTTCTGAATTAAAACAATTCGGGAGAAAAGCTACGGTGGCTGACATGTGGGCCCCTAGTCAATGGACCAGGCCCACGGCTGGTCAAGGGTTCATGGTGAACCCGGTTCATGGCTACAGTACACGCGGGGGGTGGGGTGCTGTGTGTGCAAGGTGACATTGCAGCACGTGGCGCTGACGCGGCGCGGGATGCTGAGGTGGCGCCACTGTGGCTCACACGTGGCCATGCCACGTCGGCGGCGGCTCGGTCGAAAGCTCGCCGGCGATAGGGGCTCCGGCGAGGGGTGCGGTTGATACCAAAAGGAAGAGGGAACGATGCCTAGCAGGATGCTCACCGGGGTTGCACGAATGCGCGGCGGAAGATCACCGGCGTGGTTCGGAGGAGTGGCGACGCGGCGTTCCGGTTGAGCTTCGGCGAAACGGAGGCGAGCACCGGGTTCGCGAAGGCGTGGCGAAGCGGATGGTGGCGGCAGTGAGGACGCAACGGCAGTGACGGCGGCGCAATCAGCGGTGGAAGGACACGGTGGCCGGCTATTAATTGGCTATTAATTTTGCAAATAAATTATGTTGGCTTTAATATATTTAGGAAAAAGCTTTTAAAAAATCAGAAAATTGTAGAAATTAAATAAGTTTTTGTTTTTCGGGTCAAACCAACTAAAACTTCAAGAACTTCAAGTAAATTTTAAAATTTGACTTTTAAAACTTCAAAAATTCAAATAAGACAATGAAACTCTTTCAAATTTCAGAAAATCCATTAACTTTATTTATTTTATTTTGGTAACATAACTTTGGGATGTTACAGTGTGCCAAAGCCATGGAAGTATGGAGCAGTGCCTTGTCATTTTATGTCCTTGTCAACGGCTCTTTGCCACTTTGCATTTAATTCTGGTCAGCTTTAGCCCCCGAAGTCGCCCTTCTCTGGCTCCTATTCCCTCAGCATGTCCTTGGCTGAGCTATGAACCGAGCCATGGGTTAAGCTCACCATGGAGCTTAACCCTAGCTCAAAACCGTGCAACTCTGGCTATAAAAGGCCGTAGAGCCCCCCCTCTAGTGAGCTTAACCCTAGCTCAAAACCGTGCAACTCTGGCTATAAAAGGCCGTAGAGCCCCCCCTCTTGAACCCTTTTTTCTAGCACCCATTGCAAACCCTAGCTTCTCGGTGCTTAGTTGAGCTCATTTCACCAACTCCCCAAAACCACCATTGTCGACCGACAAGAAAGCTTGGTTGGCACAACGCTCCAGTGGTTCATTTTCAATTCCTTTGACATCACTTCGTGCCCCTTATCAACTTGAGCATTTTCCCTAACTTGTTTTGTTTAACCTTCACAGAGATTGTCAAATTTGGGGATTTGCTCTTTGTTGGCCAAACTCACCCCTTTCTTCCTCAGTGCCGGTAAGCATCCCAAACTTCTCAATTGTGCTCATGGACCTTCTATGGGTTGTATTGAAGCTGTCCTTATTCTAGTGCACTCCCTTGTTGCTCAGACCTCCCTATCTCCATCGTCTTCTTCAACTCCGGCGGTGGTTGTCGTCGCCAGAGCTTCCCCGACCACCCCTAGACCTCCTTTGTGCCCAGGTACACTCTTATTAGTCCCTAGAGGTGTGGGCACCAGCTTTTCAGAACAATGCGGAGCTCTTTGTTGTTTTCGTGTTTAGCCGTGTCGGTCCTCATCACCTCTCTCCGGCCCGTCGGCGTTCTAGGCCACCGCTACCGTCGTGAGTAGCCCCAGTAGGTGCGCAACACTATTGTGCACTTAGTGGTGCCCTTGGTTCATGTCGGTGTGGTCCACATCGCCGGTATTGAGCTTTTCTTTACGCTCGGGCTTTTTGCCGTGTCGTACTCGGACATGTACTGTAGCACTGTCCGCTCAGGACATAGATTTTGTTCATTAATAGTTAATCATTGGCTAGCACTTAATTGCTGTCGGAAATGGCTCTTGTGTCGCTTACATGTGGGCTGCGTTTCCTATTGTCGTACGTTAAACCACCTCCTTGACAACCCCCAGTACCTCCTAGATTAGATCTCAACCGTTAATGATCTCTTGGAAGTTAGATCTTAACTGTAGGATCTCCCTCACAAAACTTTAGTTGCCAGGACTTCCCCCAGGTTAGATCCTAACTGTTTTAGGACCTCCCTGGTTTAATCTTAGCCGTTAGGATCACCCTGTGTGAAAAGACCACCCTGTGGTCGTTTTTGTAAAAAACACCCTCGGGACCGCCCTTGGGGTTCTCTTTGCAAAAGACCACCCCTTGGTCTTTTGTAAAGAAAACCTCAGGACCTCCCCTCCCCGCAAGTCTTAACCATTAAGATCACTCTGGGTAAATCTTGACCGTTAAGACCTCCCTTTGCAAGATCTTAACCGTCAGGGACCTCCCCTCCTTTGGATCTTATCGCCTAGGACATCCCCGAGCAAATCTCGACCGTTTAGCACCTCCCCGTGAGATCCTGGCCGTCTAGGACCTCTTCTCGATTAGATCGTATCGCCCAGGACCTCCCTCGATGAAATCTTAGCCGTTCAGGACCTCCCCCTGGAGATCTTGACCGTCTAGGACCTCCCTTTGTAAATCTAACCTTTAGGACCTCCCGTGTTGACCTGGCCCGTCAGATCTAGATCTAACGGGTTAGACCTCGTCAGCGCGGTTGGAGCTCTAACGTTCCGATCCTCGTGGACCGTCCGTTTTTAGATCTGCGGCTCAGATCTGTTGAACATTCGGACCTCCGGTTGTCCCTTTCGCTCTGAGCTGTCCGTTCTTAGATCTGCGGCTCAGATCGTCGCGAACGTTCGGCCCTCCGAATGTTCCTCGTGTGTGGACCGTTGGATCTTGATCCAACGGTGAAGACTGTTAGGTGGTGCGCGCGTGTGCGCTGTGTTGTGGAGCGCATGGGCCATGCGATTCCAGATCTAAGGCCCATGTTGTTCCACGTCATTTTCCTTTTGGTTAAGTTTGATTGTTTTTCGGTAAGCTTTTATTTGTCAACTAAAAATAGTTTTAAACTTCAAAAATTCATAACTAATTTATTTTAGCTCCATTTTAGATGATTCCAATTGTAGTAAATTCCTAATTAACTAAACTTTAATCTAAAAAATATGTTTAGGTACTGATCTGTAGTAGAAAATGGTGTAGATTGTGTTAACTTGTTTTAACATTAAATATTGTCTAAAAATTCATTTAAAACTTGAAAAATGCATAAGTAGTTCTCTGTAGCTCCAAAATGAGCAAACTAAAATTTGTTAAATCCCTCTGATAATGTACTTTAATATGGACTAGGTTTTGTTCATGTCTTTGCCTCCAAAAAATAATATGCCCTAGTTTCATAACTTAGAAAAATCATAATAAATTCATTTCAACTCCAAATGAAGTAAACTCAATTTTGCTAACCTTAGGATGTCAATACCTGCCTACCATAAAAATGTTAGGTTCTAGAACTTTTTGGAAAATTGTGTCACAAACAGTACCCAAAATTAATTTAATTTGAATTTTCAGGCTAAAAGAAATTGTTTAACCATAACTTTTGCATGTTTAATCCAAATCGAATGATTCCTATTGGTAAATTTATTTAAAATCATGCTCTTCCTGCTGTCTAAATTTCATGGATTTTGGAGCACTTTGGGTTTTGAGTCCTTTTCGGTGTTCGTCATTTTTATTGGATTTTCTCATTCTTGCGATAGGTTCTGAAGAAATTATTGATTGCGTGAGTGATCCTGTGCAGCAAGAAAGTGATCTCCAACAAGGCAAGAAGATGTAGCATCATTTGATCATATTGCTCCTATTACTTTTAAAGTCTAATATCTTGTTTGCAAAAACTAAGTATGCATGCTTCTTGTGTCAAAGTTATTTTTTGTCGATTAGAGGTAGCTAATCCTATTGCATTATTGCCTTGAAATTGTTCACCCCCGCCTCTGCCCTAGGTTATTATCCTCACTGGTGAATTAGAACTCGGCGAATGATTTATGGTCTCTTTATTGTCTTTACGATATGATGCTTAGCAATGCTTAGTTACCGGTAGAATTGGGCGGTTATCGACTTAGTCTATGACCTTAATCACACAAAACTTATTATTGCTGTGAGGACCCCGGTTTATTCGGATTGTACTGTTTAACCATCCACTTGGTCCTAACAGTACAAATCAAATAAACCAAGCCTCGAGATATGTATACTTCCAAAATGCGAGATACACACCCGTTACAAAATCATGCATCAATTCCATTCATACACATAGAGCCGAAGCAAAAGCAACAACTGAAAGACATAAATAATATAAAGAGGGTTATTACAAAAGAGAGACCGACCGGCCAAGAGTCATACAAATAAGTAAATACACAGCGGAAGCAAAAGGGTCATAAGATGGCGATAAACAAAATCCAATCGGTGTGCCTTTACCCACAAGGCAACCAACCGGACCGCCAAGCTAATCGTCCCAAACAGCGCCGCAACACAGCTCACAAAAGTGAGGCCCTTGGGGCTCACCTTCTTCCTCTGCAACAATTAATATTAAGCAAAGCAGATGAGTACAAAACTTATTTTTGTACTCGCAAGACTGACGTGTGAGATAACAGAACTATAATTAACTACATGCAAGCTTTATTTAAGTGGATGAGGCTCTGGACTTATTTTCAGCATAAAGCAAGTTTTCATTTGCAATAAGGTAATAGATTCAAAGCAAGTTCACAATTAACTTTTATTGTTCAAATAAAAGAGAGACAATTATAACAATAGATAGATGACAACACCAACCTAGAAGTGACTAACCCATAGTCACCACAACAATAGCATGAAGTACCCCTTCATACCACTCGTGTCAAGTTTAAGTTTTTAAAAGGTTGTAGTCTAGTTCTTGTGGGCAATAACCAAGCGTGTCCATAACCTAGGACGAGGCTATTCGAATAGTTTTAACCCTGCAGGGGTGTACTAATGTACCCACACGATAGACCGCCTTTCCACCAGCCACGGTTAGCACACTTCCGTTGGTATGCAGGCATGGCTAAGTCTAACAAGACGCTTTCCAAAGGACGATGCTAATTAAGAGCCGCAACCCACGGGAGAAAGACACATTAGACAGCATAACCGGTCTGCTAATGCTCCCCTCCAACACCACAAACACACACACACAAGAACACACCCACCAACCAGCTCATAATTAACACCTCCCAAAGTACTTAGTCAAGAGAGGTTCCATATCCCCCTCGTGTGGTTAGCACGCAATAATTGCTTGGATCAATGGCACAAGTAACTCGGTCCTTAGGGACTTAGGCACCATTACAATCACACCCAACAGATCACCCAACATACCATTGTGCCCAAGCCAAGATATAATTTTTGTTTTCAGTTTTTGATTTGCAAAATGGTAAAACACAAGGGTTGGACATAATGGAATAATAATAGCATTTGTGTGATCAAGATCACCGACTAAGTCGATGATCGCCCAATACTACCGATACTAGGCATGGCTAAGCAATATTTATTCGAAATCTACTAAGTGACAAGAGCTCATCCAACGAACTCTAATCACAGCAAATAACCTAGGCTCAGGTAGTAGAGGATAATCATTTACCTACAGATTATGCAACTAGAGGATTAACTAATCAATTTAACAACAAAATAGCAATGCATACATAGAAGTTAAACAAAATATTAGACTTTAAAAGTAATGGGATCTATGGGAAATGATCAAACTACTTGCCTGCTTGCTGTTGCTCAAGCTGTTGCGGAGGATCGTTCTCGGGATTACCGCAAATGTCGAAGCCTAAGCGAAAGAGCGGAAACAACCAATAAGACGAGCAACACTTAAACGAAAGAGCAAGCAAAAATTATCCAAATGCGACGAAATTTATACACAAGGTAAAATACTAATATACCTAGACATAGGAACTGGAAAAACTTAATTTGGATTTGTGGTGCAAAAGATATTCCCTAAAAACCTATTTTCGACCATAATTAGGTACTGTAGAAAAAATATTTTCTAGAAAGATTTTGAAGCTGAAACTTTTATGGTAGCTACCTACTGGTATAGTGATAAGCCATATAAAATTTCAGGTCATTTGGAGTTATATTGAAAGAGTTATGATTTGTCTAAATTGTTTAGGGCATTAAACTAAAATATGATCCTTATGATTTTTTTAAAAAAAACAGTAAGATTTGTTAAACCAATTTTCCTAGCAATTAAACTATTAGTGGAAGCTAATCCAATTGGATTCATACAAAAATCAGCTATAGATAAAAAGATATGCATTTTACAAGTTTGCTAAAAGTTCTGAAAAACAGTATTAAGTTCACTTGTTTACTATTTTTGAAAATGGTTTTCCAGATTTGATCATGGTCTATAATTATTTTTCTAATTAAGTTCAAGGTATAAGGAAGCTAACAAAATTGGAATCATCTAATTTGGATCTATCTACACAAACTTATGCAATTTACAAATTATTCAATTTCTAAATTAACAGTTTCAAGTATATCTCTAAGCCAATTTTGAAATCCTATTTCCGTGGCTGAACTAAACTTCTAACCATTTTTACACTAAAGTTCAGTTCATAATAAAGCTAACAAAATTTGAAACACCTAAAATGGATTATATATGAATTAGTTATGAATTTTTAAAGTACCTTAACCATTTCAGTTTGAACTTAACCTATTCTGGAATCCATTTGAACTAGAGATGACGTGGATGCATACGAGCCGTTGATTACGAATCGGGCGGCTCAGGCGTCGAGGTTCAAACACACGCGCGCGGAGGCAAGGCCGCTGACCGCTCATCTCGAGACGAACGGCTAGCAGAGAGCCACGTCGCGCGACGTTGATGGAGTTCGTCCGACAACAGGGCCGCGCTGACAACGAGTTTGCCCGGCGTGCCGCCGGCGAGCTGGGCCCAAGCGATGCTGGCGAAGTGCCAAAATGGAACCCTAATACTAATGCGCACTCAAAGGAACCGACGGCGAGGTCGGAGATGGTCCGACGCGGTGGCACGACGCAGCGGGGCGGAGAAGGGAGTACGGCCAAAACGGCAAGCGCGTTTCGACCCAAGCCTTGCCCAAACAACCCGCGCACTAGCTACTGGGAGCCGCTAGGGACTCACCGCGATGACCAGGAGGCAGGGATATTGCTGGAGGTGGGCCGGAGGCGGAAGACAGCGGCGGCGGTAATGGCGTCACCGAGGAGGGACCAGCCTGGGCAAAATTAGTACGACCGCGTCATCAACATGGCTCTCTACTAGCCCAAGGATGCTCCCCAAGCAAGGAATTGGAAGAAGGAGGAGCTTACCGGAGGTAGGGAAGAAAGGGGCGTCCTCTGACCGACAAGAGAAGAATCCAAAATCAAGGGATCCCTGCAGATGCAAACCCGAAACGCGTTAGGGGTGAGCATCAAGATGCCGAGAGGGTCCAGCCGAAACAAAGATATGAGCAAGGGGACCACTGGAGTGCCGGGGCGACGAAGAAGCTTCCTCGGCCGAAAATGGTGATTTGGGGGTTTTTGAGGTTTGGGGCTCAAACAACCGAGAGGAAGCCAAGGGAAGCTAGAGCGATGCTGGAAAAATAGAAAAGGACGAGGTCGTGGCCTACTTATCGCCCGAGCGCAGCGGTGGGCGAGGACGGCGACAAGGGTGGATCGACGGGAGCTTCGCCAGGGCGAAGGAGAAGGTGGGAGCGGTGTGCTTGCGACTTTGAGGGCGACCAGCGGCGTGCAATAAATGCTAGGAGTCGTTGCGGGTGACAGGCCTCTCCCGTGCACGTGCACGCCATGTCCCGCTGGCGCTCGTGCGCGGGACAGAGCCGACGAAGAAGATGATGACCAGGCGAGTGGGGCCACCGGTCAGAGAGAAAGAAAGGAAGGGGGTGGTTTGGAACGGTTGGATGGATTTGGGCGACCGAGATTGAAAGCATCTCGACGGTCCGATGGAGCAACGGCGGTCAAGATTGAACCGGTATTTTCGAGTTTCCAGCGCTCCAGTCGCTCGCGGCCACCCGATCGAGATCCGAGGGTCCATGGCGACACGGGCAACCGGGCAGTCCGAATGCTCCAACAATCTGGGCCGTCGATTTCCAAACGGACGGCTCGCGATGCGCTCATGTGGTGCGGCTCAGCCCGGTGCAGCTAGGTGGTTTGATCGAGTCGAGTCGGGGTTGGGTCCGGTCGGAGGAACAGTGTCAGGTCTGAGTTTGAATTTAAGAACTGAGATTTTTGGGGATTTAATTGAGGTATCAAATCGACTCCAAAAATTATGAAATTTTAACTGGAGCTTCCTGACCTTAGGGTTAACCTTCCATAAAATTTCCAGAGGTTTTTGTGCACTGAACTTTTCTCAAGAAATTCCAGAATGTGATTTCAGAGGTTTGACCAAGGTTTGACTTGCCTCTAAAATATTTCAAATAATTTCCAAAAATTATGAAATAATTCAGAGGTGTTACCAAGCCACCCTAGAACCCAGGAAAATTATTACCAAGGGTTTGACATAAGATTTCACCCAGAAGGTTTTGACTTGAGATAAATGAGGATTTTGATTTTGAATTTCCCAAAATTCCTTTACAAGAATTTCAGAAAAGTTTCAAGAGTAAAAGGATAAAGGAAAAGTTTTAATTTACCCTCATTTTATTACATTTGAAACACAAGCCAAAATGGGGATGTTACAAACCTTCCCCCCTTACAAAAATCTCGTCCCGAGATTTGGTTCACTCGGAAAAGAAAGAGGGGTAGTGCAGACGAGAGGCGATCTTCTCGCTCCCAAGTAGCCTCGTCCTCGAATGGTTTGACCACTGAACTTTAAGGAACTTGATGGTCTTGTTCCTTGTTCTTCGCTCGACCTCCTCGAGGACGCGAACAGGTGCTCGTGATAGGTCAAATCCTCCCGAACATCCGGGGTTTCCAACGAGCTTCCTCGATTGGAACACGGAGGCACTTCTTTAGTGGGACACATGGAACACATCATGTACCCCGCAAGTGCAGCGAGCAACTCCAACTTGTAGGCGACGGCTCCTTCTTCTCGATAATACGGTAGGGACCGACATATCGAGGAGCTAACTTGCCCTTGACACCAAAACGCTGGTGACCTTTCAGAGGAGAAACCTTGAGATAAACGAAGTCATTAGGCTCAAAGCTCAACTCATGACGATGGCGATCCGCATAGCTCTTTTGCCTGGATTGAGCTGTGCGTAAGCGGTCACGAATGAGCTGGACTTGACCTTCGGCCTCATTAATCGAATCCGGGCCAAAGAAAGGTCTTTCACCGGTCTCAGACCAGTTCAACGGGGTTCTACACTTTCTCCCGTATAGGGCCTCAAATGGTGCCATGCCGAGACTGGCTTGGAAGCTGTTATTATAAGAAAACTTGGCGAATGGCAAGCACTTCTCCCAGTGCTTCCCATAGGAAAGAACACAAGCTCGCAGCATGTCCTCCAAAACTTGGTTGACCCTCTCGGTCTGACCATCTGTTTGGGGGTGATATGTTGTGCTGAAAGAAAGACGAGTTCCCATAGCTTCTTGCAAGCTATGCGAATCTGAAAGTGAAGATGGAACCACGATCGAAATGATCGTCTTGGCACCATGCAAGCTCACTATCCTGGCGATATAGAGCCCGCAAGGTGACCGATGCGAATCTTGGTCTTGGCTCGAAGAAAATGTGCCACCTTAACACGGTAGGTCAATGATAACCCAAATGGCATCATTGTCCCTCGGTGACCTAGGTAGGCCAGTGACAAAATCCATCCCGACCGAATCCCACTTCCACTCCGGAATGGGCAAGGGCTGAAGCAATCCAGCTGAGACACTGATGTTCGGCCTTGACACGACGACACACGTCGCACTCGGCAACGAACCTTGCGATCTCCCTCTTCATTCGGGTCCACCAAAATCTCTGGCGAAGATCCTGGTACATCTTCGTGGCCTCGGGATGAATGGATAACGGGGAATCGTGGGCTTCGCGGAGGATCGAATCTCGCAACTCCATGTCCTTTGGAACCACAAGGCGTTGCCCGAACCTCACGACACCAAGCTCATCTTCGGAGAAGCACTTGGCTGTTCCCTTCTTGACATTTTCCTTGATGCGGTTTACTCCAACATCCGACTGTTGAGCGGACTTGATCCGATCCACCAAGGTTGGCTGTACAACCAAGGCAGCGAGGGAACCATGCTCAACCAAACCCAAGTTGAGACGCTGAAACTCCTCCAGCAGAGGGGGCTGAGGCTCTTGGAGCAACAATGCATTGCAATGCGCTTTGCGACTAAGCGCATCCAAGCGACATTGGCCTTGCCCGGATGGTAGTGAATACCCATGTCATAGTCCTTGATCAACTCCAACCATCTCCTTTGCCTGAGGTTCAGATCTGGTTGGGTGAATAAATACTTTAAGCTTTTGTGATCCGAATACACTTCACAACGATTACCGATTAGGTAATGTCGCCAAATCTTAAGTGCATGGATCACATCGGCCAACTCCAAGTCATGGGTAGGGTAGTTGAGTTCATGAGGTCTCAATTGCCTTGATGCATAGGCCACTACCTTGCCTTCTTGCATAAGGACACAACCGAGGCCTCGACGAGAAGCATCACAAAAGATATCGAAGCTTCGATGGACATCGGGGAGAACAAGAACGGGAGCGGTGGTCAATCGCTTCTTAAGCGCTTGGAAACTTTCCTCGCAATCAGCGGACCACGAGAACTTCTTGTCCTTCTAGAGCAATTCCGTCATCGGCTTCGCTATCTTGGAGAAGTTCTCGATAAAGCGACGATAGTATCCCGCTAAACCAAGAAAACTCCGAACTTCGGTGACCGAAGTGGGCTGACTCCAGGAAAGCACGTCGCTGATCTTGCTAGGATCCACAGCTATGCCTCCTGCCAAAAGAATATGGCCTAAGAAGGCTACTTTCTTCAACCAGAACGCACACTTGCTGAACTTCGCATACAGCTTGTGCTCGCGAAGCTTGCCCAACACAAGCCTCAAATGCTCGGTGTGTTCCTCATCGCTCTTGGAGTAGATAAGGATATCATCGATGAAGACCACAACGAACCTATCCAAATACTCCATGAATACCGAATTCATGAGGTTCATGAACAAGGCCGGAGCATTGGTTAAGCCGAATGACATGACGGTATACTCGTACAAGCCATAACGAGTAGAAAAAGTCGTCTTTGGAATATCCTCAGGTCGAATCCGAACCTGATGATATCCCACTCTCAGATCAATCTTGGAGAAAACTCAAGCTCCAATTAATTGATCGAAGAGATCGTCGATACGGGGCAAAGGGTACTTGTTCTTTACCGTTACTTCATTAAGTGGACGGTAATCAACGCACATGCTGTGCGTCTTGTCCTTTTCGGGACAAAGATTGCCGAGCATCCCCAAGGAGATGAGCTAGGGCGGATGAAACCCTTCTCTTGAAGCTCACCCAGCTGTTTCTTCAACTCCACCAACTCAATTGGGTCCATCCAGTAAGGCCTCTTTGAGATCGGGGCGGTACCGGGGACCAACTCAATGACAAACTCGAGGTCTCGAATCGGTGGCATCCTGGAAGGTCGTCGGGAAGAAATCAACAAAGTCACATACCACCGGGACTTCACTAATATCTAGAGTGGCTTCGCCGAGAGCGAAGAGATGCGGACCGCTGCGACTTCGGTAGCGAACTGCTCGCGGGAAGGACGGTAAGGTAGATGAGCCTCCTAGCACAATCAATTTGTCCCATGTGCTGAGACAACCAATCCATGCCTAGGATTACATCTAAGCTCGCCGATCGAAGGAGGATAAGGTTTGCCAAGAATCCTACCCTTCTATCTCAACAGGACATCCCTACACTCGGACCAGCTCTCAACTCCGAGCACCGGAGAGCGAATGAGCAGCGGGACCAACAATGGAGTAAAAAGAAGACCTCCCACAGCAGCAAAAGACTCAGAAACAAACAAATGAGATGCGCCAGAATCAAACAAAACTGTAGTAGGGAAAGAGTTAACCGAAAGGGTACCCAACACGACGTCGGGTGCCTCCTGTGCCTCCTCCGCGGAGATGAGGTTGACGCGGCCACTACCCACGCCTTGGGTAGCGGGGGCAACCTTATGATCCTGGGGAGGACCACCTCCCTGCCCGCGTCCTCCATTAGGACGAGGGGCCGCTCCAGTCCTGTTAGGGCAGCTATTGGCATAATGCCCCTTCTGGTTGCATGAAAAGCAAGTGACCCGGCGGCCGGTGCGGGGCCACCCTCCTGGTTCGCAGGCGCACGTGACTGGGGCACGGCCTGCGGAGGGCGAGGAGCTGGTGCTGGCGGCCTCGGTGGTAGTGAAGCCACAGAACGGGCCCCTGGGGCAGGCCCGACACGAGGACGGGAGAGGCCGACCTGCGCAGACCGCTGGGCCTCCCACTTGCGCTTGCGGGACTCGCCCAGCGCCTTTGCCTTGTGCTCGGCAACAATGGCCTTGTCCACCAAGGCCTGAAAGTCAGCAAAGTCCACAATGGAGAGCCTGTCTTGCAGCTCCTCAGACAAGCCCTCCATGAACTTCTCCTGCTTGGCCTCATCAGTGGCCACCTCAGATGGAGTATAACGAGCCAAGTGGTTGAACTCGTACAGGTACTCCATCACCGACTTACGCCCTTGCTTGAGCGCGAAACTCCTTCTTCTTGACTTCATCAAGCGGCGGGGATGTGAGCCCGACGAACGCCGTCTGAACTCATCCCAAGAGACGATGTGGCGGCGGGCTGCATGGCCAAGAAGTTCTCCCACCAGAGAGTCTGCCCCTGCGGTGATGGGAGGCAAAGAGTGCCCTATCTGGTCGAGCACCGAGCAACGTCGAGCTTACACTCAACTTTGACGCAGCCATCATCCGCGTCCAATGGGTCCTCGGACACGAGAACGTGGGGTCTTGAGTGCGAAGAAACTCACCAAACCCCACGAGATCGATGTCCGCCCCGCCGGATCTTGAGGCACGGTCGAGGCGGAGGTGTTGCGCGCAATAACATCCAGCAGGACCCTCCTGTCCTCTGAACGGTTGCACTCGATCTGAAGAAGGACCTCAGCCATAGTCGGAGGAGGCGGGAGCCCCTCATCCAAACATTTGCGACCACGGCGCTCACGAGTACCCCCAGCCATCCTGGTTCAAGAAAATTAGGTTAGAAACCAAGCACTAATACTAGAAGTTGATGAAAGCGAAAAGCTAACGATTAGGGGAATGAGATATCACCCTAACCGAGAGCCAAAACAGCAAGTAAACACACTTTAAATGTTTCCAAAGAAGCTCCAAAACAGCAAGGAAACACCAAACCAAGCTCAACTTCTCAATGCCATTAACCCGTATTGAATGAACGAGTAATAGTGTGAGAAGATAAAAATTTCAGCACACTACAATAAGTCTAACACTACTCAAAAGCAAGGTTAAGGCGGCAAAAATAGTGTTAGATACTTAGCTAACTAGTATCACATCCTACCCTTTTATTCCCACAAGTTTTAGTTGATTAACCTCTCATTTTCTACCCTATTTAGAACCTTTGAGCTTGCTGTCCGGAAATTGAATGATCCCTATCCAGATTTCGCATCCAAGCCTCCTAATTGAAATCTTCAACTTCGGAAGCTTCAAAACCTTGTAGAGGGCAGCTAACACTTCAATTTGCCAAACTCAATGGTTCCCAAAACCCAATTTAAACGGTACAACTATCTTTTGAGAGAAGGAAAGGAGAACAACTTTTAAAACTCAAATTAGAGCAAGATGAGATAGAAAGCTAAGATAGGTAAGGAATAAAATCTGAGAACTTACTTAAGCTTTCATAAATCATTTGATACTTTGAAATTAAGTTTTCCAAAATATCCTAAAGACGATCAAGCTTGGGTTACTACGGTCGGAATGGCTCTGATACCAACTTTGTGAGGACCCCGGTTTATTCGGATTGTACTGTTTAACCATCCACTTGGTCCTAACAGTACAAATCAAATAAACCAAGCCTCGAGATATGTATACTTCCAAATGCAGTATACACCCCGTTACAAAATCATCCATCAATTCCATTCATACACATAGAGCCGAAGCAAAAGCAACAACTGAAAGACATAGATAATATAAAGAGAGTTATTACAAAATAGAGGCCGACCGGCCAAGAGTCATACAAATAAGTAAATACACAGCAGAAGCAAAAGGGCCATAAGATGGCGATAAACAAAAGCCAATCGGTGTGCCTTTACCCACAAGGCAACCAACCGGACCGCCAAGCTAATCGTCCCAAACAGCGCAAGAACACGACTCACAAAAGTGAGGCCCTTGGGGCTCACCTTCTTCCTCTGCAACAATTAATATTAAGCAAGCGGATGAGTACAAAACTTATTTTTGTACTCGCAAGACGACGTGTGAGATAACAGAACTATAATTAACTACATGCAAGCTTTATTTAAGTGGATGAGGCTCGGACTTATTTTCGACATAAAGCAAGTTTTCATTTGCAATAAGGTAATAGATTCAAAGCAAGTTATAATTAACTTTTATTGTTCAAATAAAAGAGAGACAATTATAACAATAGATAGATGACAACACCAACCTAGAAGTGACTAACCCATAGTCACCACAACAATAGCATGAAGTACCCCTTCATACCACCCGTGTCAAGTTTAAGTTTTTAAAAGGTTGTAGTCTAGTTCTTGTGGGAAATAACCAAGCGTGTCCATAACCTAGGACGAGGCTATTCGAATAGTTTTAACCCTGCAGGGGTGTACTAATGTACCCACACGATAGACCGCCTTTCCACCAGCCACGGTTAGCACACTTCCGTTGGTATGCAGGCATGGCTAAGTCTAACAAGACGCTTTCCAAAGGACGATGCTAATTAAGAGCCGCAACCCACGGGAGAAAGACACATTAGACAGCCTAACCGGTCTGCTAATGCTCCCTTCCAACACCACAAACACACACACACAAGAACACACCAACCAACCAGCTCATAATTAACACCTCCCAAAGTACTTAGTCAAGAGAGGTTCCATATCCCCCTCGTGTGGTTAGCACGCAATAATTGCTTGGATCAATGGCACAAGTAACTCGGTCCTTAGAGACTTAGGCACCATTACAATCACACCCAACAGATCACCCAACATACCATTGTGCCCAAGCCAAGATATAATTTTTGTTTTCAGTTTTTGATTTGCAAAATGGTAAAACACAAGGGTTGGACATAATGGAATAATAATAGCATTTGTGTGATCAAGATCACCGACTAAGTCGATGATCGCCCAATACTACCGATACTAGGCATGGCTAAGCAATATTAATTCGAAATCTACTAAGTGACAAGAGCTCATCCAACGAACTCTAATCACAGACAAATAACCTAGGCTCGGTAGTAGAGGATAATCATTTACCTACAGATTATGCAACTAGAGGATTAACTAATCAATTTAACAACAAAATAGCAATGCATACATAGAAGTTAAACAAAATATTAGACTTTAAAAGTAATGGGATCAATGGGAAATGATCAAGCGCTTGCTCGCTTGCGCTGCTCAAGCCGCTGCGGAGGATCGTTCTCGGGATTAACGCAAATGTCGGCCTAAGCGAAAGAGCGGAAACAACCAATAAGACGAGCAACACTTAAACGAAAGAGCAAGCAAAAATTATCCAAATGCGACGAAATTTATACACAAGGTAAAATACTAATATACCTAGACATAGGAACTGGAAAAACTTAATTTGGATTTGTGGTGCAAAAGATATTCCCTAAAAACCTATTTTTGGCCATAATTAGGTACTGTAGCAAAAATATTTTCTAGAAAGATTTTGAAGCTGAAACTTTTATGGTAGCTACCTACTGGTATAGTGATAAGCCATATAAAATTTCAGGTCATTTGTAGTTATATTGAAAGAGTTATGATTTGTCTAAATTGTTTAGGGCATTAAACTAAAATATGATCCTTATGATTTTTTTTAAAAAAATAGTAAGATTTGTTAAACCAATTTTCCTAGCAATTACACTATTAGTGGAAGCTAATCCAATTGGATTCATACAAAAATCAGCTATAGATAAAAAGATATGCATTTTACAAGTTTGCTAAAAGTTCTGAAAAACAGTATTAAGTTCACTTGTTTACTATTTTTGAAAATGGTTTTCCAGATTTGATCATGGTCTATAATTATTTTTCTAATTAACTTCAAGGTATAAGGAAGCTAACAAAATTGGAATCATCTAATTTGGATCTATCTACACAAACTTATGCAATTTACAAATTATTCAATTTCTAAATTAACAGTTTCAAGTATATCTCTAAGCCAATTTTGAAATCCTATTTCCGTGGCTGAACTAAACTTCTAACGATTTTTACACTAAAGTTCAGTTCATGATAAAGCTAACAAAATTTGAAACACCTAAAATGGATTTTATATGAATTAGTTATGAATTTTTAAAGTACCTTAACCATTTCAGTTTGAACTTAACCTATTCTGGAATCCATTTGAACTAGAGATGACGTGGATGCATACGAGCCGTTGATTCTGAATCGGACGGCTCAGAGCATCCGGGGTTCAAACACACGCGCGCGCAGGAGGCAAGGCCGCTGACCGCTCATCTCGAGACGGACGGCCAGCAGAGAGCCACGTCACGCGACGTTGACGGAGTTCGTCCGACAACAGGCCGCACCGACAACGAAGTTTGGCGGCGTGCGCCCGCGGGCCGGCCCCTGCGCGACGCGCTGGTGCCAAAATGGAACCCTAATACTAATGCGCACTCAAAGGAACCGACGGCGAGGTCGGAGATGGTCCGACGCGGTGGCACGACGCAGCGGGGCGGAGAAGGGAGTACGGCCAAAACGGCAAGCGCGTTTCGACCCAAGCCTTGCCCAAACAACCCGCGCACTAGCTACTGGGAGGCGCTAGGGACTCACCGCGATGACCAGGAGGCAGGGAGATTGCTGGAGGTGGGCCGGAGGCGGAAGACAGCGGCGGCGGTAATGGCGTCACCGAGGAGGGACCAGCCTGGGCAAAATTAGTACGACCGCGTCATCAACATGGCTCTCTACTAGCCCAAAGGATGCTCCCCAAGCAAGGAATTGGAAGGAGGTGCTTACCGGAGGTAGGGAAGAAAGGGGCGTCCTCCGACCGACAAGAGAAGAATCCAAAATCAAGGGATCCCTGCAGATGCAAACCCGAAACGCGTTAGGGGTGAGCATCAAGATGCCGAGAGGTCCACCAAGCAAAGATATGAGCAAGGGGACCACTGGAGTGCCGGGGCGACGAAGAAGCTTCCTCGGCCGAAAATGGTGATTTGGGGGTTTTTGAGGTTTGGGGCTCAAACAACCGAGAGGAAGCCAAGGGAAGATAGAGCGATGCTGGAAAAAGAGAAAAGGACGAGGTCGTGGCCTACTTATCGCCCGAGCGCAACGGTGGGGCGAGGACGAGCGACAAGGGTGGACTGGACAGGGAGCTTCGCCAAGGACGAAGGAGAAGGTGGGAGCAGGTGTGCTTGCGACTTTGAGGGCGGCCACTGACGCGCAATAAATGCTAGGAGTCATTGCGAGGTGACAGGGCCTCTCCCCCCGTGCCTGGTGCACGCCATGTCCCGCTGGCGCTCGTGCGCGGGACAGAGCCGACGAAGAAGACGATGACCAGGCGAGTGGGGCCACCGGTCAGAGAGAAAGAAAGGAAGGGGTGGTTTGGAATGGTTGGATGGATTTGGGCGGCCGAGATTGAAAGCATCTCGACGGTCCGATGGAGCAACGGTGGTCAAGATTGAACCGGTATTTTCGAGTTTCCAGCGCTCCAGTCGCTCGCGGCCACCCGATCGAGATCCGAGGGTCCATGGCGATAGGGGCAACCGGGCAGTCCGAATGCTCCAACAATCTGGGCCGTCGATTTCCAAACGGATGGCTCACGATGCGCTCATGTGGTGCGGCTCAGCCCGGTGCAGCTAGGTGGTTTGATCGAGTCGAGTCGGGGTTGGGTCCGGTCGGAGGAACAGTGTCAGGTCTGAGTTTGAATTTAAGAACTGAGATTTTTGGGGATTTAATTGAGGTATCAAATCAACTCCAAAAATTATGAAATTTTAACTGGATCTTCCTGACCTTAGGGTTAACCTTCCATAAAATTTCCAGAGGTTTTTGTGCACTGAAATTTTCTCAAGAAATTCCAGAAGTTGATTTCAAAGGTTTGACCAAGGTTTGACTTGCCTCTAAAATATTTCAAATAATTTCCAAAAATTATGAAATAATTGAGAGGTGTTACCAAGCCACCCTAGAACCCAGGAAAATTATTACCAAGGGTTTGACATAAGATTTTACCCAGAAGGTTTTGACTTGAGATAAATGAGGATTTTGATTTTGAATTTCCCAAAATTCCTTTACAAGAATTTCAGAAAAGTTTCAAGAGTAAAAGGATAAAGGAAAAGTTTTAATTTACCCTCATTTTATTACATTTGAAACACAAGCCAAAATGGGGATGTTACAATTGCTTATGTTCATCATCTTGTGCCTTGTTTATTTGTGAAAACTAAAACTGAAAACAAAATGATTTCGACTTGGGCACAATGGTAAGATGGTGTGCTTTTGGGTGTGATTGGAATGGTGGCCAGGTCAACAATGACCGAGTTACTTGCGCCATTGATCCAAGCAATTTTGCGTGCTAACCACACTAGAGGGTATGGGACCTCTCTTGACTTAGTACTTTGGCGTGTGTTGGCTCTGAGTCGTAGGAGGTTGTAGGAGGGAAGATGTTGGGAGCATTGTAGTTGTCTGAAAGCTTTACCGCGGGTGGGTAGTTGTCTGTCGGCTTTACAATGTAAGCGTATGGGTTTCTATCCATACGAGCGGCTCGTAGTTGATACACAATATTAGAAATGTCTCGTAGACTTAGCCTTGCCGGCATACCTTTGGAAGTGTGCAAATCTTGTGGCTTAAAGGTGGTCTGAAGTGTGGGTAAATTGGTACACCTCTGCAGGGTTAAATCTGTTCGAATAGCCTCGTCCTAGGTTATGGACACGCTTGGTTAATTCCCACAAGAACTAGACTACAACCTTTTTAATTAAAACTTGATGTGGGTGGTACGAATGGGTAATTCGTGCTATTGTTGTGATGGCTATTGGGTTAGTCATCTCCAGGATGTCTTTATGATTATTACTTATTGTCTCGCTGTTATTTGTGCAAATAAAATTCAGATTGTTAAAACGGCCTTCAACATATTATCTCTTACAAATAAAATCTGCTTTATGCTGAAAATGAACCTTGAGCCTTCTCCTTTGTTTAAAGCCTGCATGTAGTAGTATCTAGGTTTGTTACTCGTAATTCTTGTGAGTACATCTTTGTACTCATTTGCATTGCTTATTTGTTGCAGAGGAGAGATTCCCAAGGGATTGACTTTTATGAGTTTTGCTACGGTGTGGACGACTAGTTTGGCGGCCCGGTCGGATTGCTTTATGGGTGTGAGGCAAACTAGTTGGCTTTTATTAATAGCCATCTTATGGCATTTTGCTTCCGCTGTTGTTTAACTCTTTTAGCTTGTTCTTGGTCGGTTGGCTCCCCTTTTGTAATAACGTTACTATATGTCTTTTGCTTGTAAAGTTTAAGCTTTGGTTCTGTGTGTTGTATGGAATTGATGCAATGTTTTGTAAAAGGATGTGTATACTGCAATTCTAGGAAGTATACATTTTCCCGAGGCACGGGATATTTTGTTTGTGATGCTAGAGTCAATGGAAGACTAAGCATTACAAGCTAAATACATCGGGGCCTCACAAGCCCTTCCGAGCGCGCATCGATTTCCATTCGTTGGATCTTCATCATACAGTCTTTGTTCGTTGGGCCGTTCGGACCTCCGAACGCGCCAACGATTTCTAACCGTTGGATCTTAATCCACCATTGCGGTACACCCCCCTTTTCGCGCTCGGTAGCACTGCTCAAACCAGCTCAGGACACTTGGTTGAACCCGATCAACTAAGTGCACTCGGGCTCATTTCAAAGTCGCTCTTGGTTTTCAACCGTTGGATTTCATTTCAACGCTCCAGATTGAATGTGCTGTTTGGACCGTCTGAACGACACATTCAATCTCAGTCATCCTTTTCAGATCCAACTGCCAAGACCTCCCAACTCGATCTCTTGACTTAGCCTAACCCACTCGCTAGTTTTGACTCAAGCCACTTTGGTTTGTGTCACTGACTGGTGGGCCCGCTTCGACCTGTTCTTCTCCTACCTTTGGCTCGCGGCGCACGCGCGTGCGCCATGGCAGGAGGGGGCAGGGATCGGTCACCTCCGACGTGTCCTGTTCAACGGCTCTGAACCCCGTTTTTCAACTCTTGTCAATGTTTAGCCCTATAGCCTTTTGTACATACCTCCTCCCATCGCCTCCGCTTTGTCCCAGACTAGCTTTAGGGCTTGTCGCCAGTAAAACTTGTCCTGGATCGACTGTTGACCTCTGGCTATTTGTGAGCCCTAGAGCTCCTCTTTGCGTTCCTTTACAGTACCACTTCAACTCCTCTCTGATCTTTGAGCTCAAACCTCAGAGAACTCTTTTCTGCCATTGTTAGCCGTGGAGGACCTCCATCGCCGACAGTGTTCCTGTGGTTCTCTACCCATTTCTTTCGCATCTTTTGGTGCCTCTCATCACCTCAAGCTTTTCCCCAAACTCAATTTTGGATCACCTTCACATGGTTCATCTAATTTTGAGTTCGAGCTATTGCGGCCGAAGGTGCTCTCCTTCGTCCACATCTTCGGTAAGGACCTATGCTTCTCAATTGTTTGTTCTTGGACCATCTAGGAGGTCTTTTGAAGCTATCCTTATCATTCTTTTCTGACCGTTTTGCCCAGACCTTCATCTCCGCATTGTCCTCCTCGTCACTGGCGCTGGTCGTCGTCGCTAGGGCTCCTCCGTGCGTCTTTGGACCTCCTCTGTGCTCAGGTAACTTCGCGGTAGTCCCTAGATGCTCGGGCACCTGCTATTTTGGACCGCTGCGGAGCTCCTTTCACTTTTCATATTGGCCATGGTTGTCACCATCGCCACTTTTTGGCTTGCCGTCGTTTTAGGCCGGTTCAGCCGTTGAAAGTGCTCCCATTGTGTGCACAATGCTATTGCGCAATCGTTCTAGTCTTTGAATTGTGCCATCGTGACTGGGGTCGTCGGCAGTAAGCCGGCGAGCAAAGCCGTGCGGTACTTAGAAATCCTGTTGTCGTAACCCATGACATCCTTGCAGATCTTGACTGTCCAGGACCACCCCCTGGGTAGATCTGAATTGTTCAGGACCTCACCCTCAAGACCACCTCTCAGTCGTTTTTGCAAGGACCGCCTTGAGTCGTTTGCAAAATCCACCCTCAGGACCACCACCTGGGTCCTCTTTGCAAAAGACCACCCAGTGGACTTGCGTAAAGATAACATTTAGGACCTCCTCCAGTAGATCTTGAACATCTAGGACCTCCTCTGGGAGATCTGAGCCATCCAGGATCTCCCCCTCCTTTAGATCTTAACCTTTAGGACTTCCCCTGAGTAGATCTGAGCCGTTTAGGACCTCCCCGTGGAGATCTTAGCCGTTCAGGACCTCCTCTTGTAGATCTTAACGTCCCAACCTCCCCTCGTAGTTCTGGACTGTCAGATCTTGATCTAACAGTCTAGACCTCCTCAACACGTTAGGAGCTCTAACGTTCCAGTCCCCATGGACCGTCCATTTTAGATCTGTGGCTCAGATCTGTTGGGCCGTTCGGACCGTCCGAACGTCCCCTTGATCTAAGCTGTTCGCTTTTAGATCAACGGCCCTGGTTCCTCTACTTTGAGTTAGTATTAAGAAAACTCTGTTACCTTTTTTTTGAACTGTAAATTGATTTAAATTTCAAAAGTGTCTAAGTAATTCATTTTAACTCATTTTTGGATGATTCAAATTTGGTTAAATCTCTGTTTAACTAAACTTTAATCTAAAAATATGTTCAAACCTTGTTTTGTACCAAAATAAATTGTGTAGGTTATTATTTTGTTTAGCATTAAATTGTGCACTAGAAATTCAGTAAAACTAGAAAATTTCATAAGTTTTTCCCTACAATAAAAATTTCATGTTCAAAAACTTTTTAGAAATTTGTGTGATGAACAGTAACAGAAAGCAATTTAATTGAATTTTCCCGCTGAAAGAAATTGTTTAGGCCATAACTCTTGCATGCTTAGTCCAAATCGGTTGATTCTTATTGCTAAATTCATTTAAAATCATGCTCTTCCTGCTGTGTAAATTTTATGGATTTTGGTTGAATTTAGATTTTGATTCTTTTTTGGTATTCGTCATTCTTATTGGATTTTCCTGTTCTTGCGTTAGGTTCCGAAGAATTTATTGAGAACGAGAGTGATCCTCAGCAACAAGATTGTGATCTCCAGCAAGGCAAGCAGATGTAGCATTCATTTGATCATATTGCTCCTATTATTTTCAAAGTCTAATATCTTGTTTGCAAAATCTATCTATGCATTGCTATTTTGCTGTTAAACTATTGTCGGTTAGTTGATCCTCTAGATGCATAATCTATAGGTAAATGTTTACCCTCTACTATTGAGCCTAGGGTTATCTTGCTATGATTTAGGGTTCGTTGGACGAGCCCTTGTCACTTAGTAGTTTATGAGTTAATGTTGCTTAATCATGATTAGCTACCGGTAGAATTGGGCGGTTGTCGACTTAGTCGATAACCTTGATCACACGAAAACTTATTATGGTTTTATATTCAGCAGTTTGTTCAATGATTAATTGAGAAAACTAAATCTGAAAACAAAATATTTTAGACTTGAGCACAACGATAAGATGGTGTGCTTTTGGGTGTGAATAGATGGTGCCCGAGTCAACAAGGAACGAATATTTTGTTACACTAAACCAAGCACTTTTGTGTGCTAACCATACTAGAGGGATATGTGTGAGGACCCCGGTTTATTCGGCTTGTACTGTTTAACCATCCACTTGGTCCTAACAGTACAAATCAAATAAACCAAACCTCGAGATATGTATACTTCCCAGAAATGCAGTATACACACCTCGTTACAAAATCATGCATCAATTCCATTCATACACATAGAGCCGAAGCAAAAGCAACAACTGAAAGACATACATAGTATAAAGAGAGTTATTACAAAAGAGAGGCCGACCGGCCAAATAACACGTAAATAACTAATTTAAACAGCGGAAGCAAAATGGCCATAAGATGGCGATAAACAAAAGCCAATCGGTGTGCCTTTACCCACAAGGCAACCAACCGGACTGCCAAGCTAATCGTCCCAAACAGCGCAAAACACAGCTCACAAAAGTGAGGCCCTTGGGGCTCACCTTCTTCCTCTGCAACAATTAATATTAGCAAAGCAGATGAGTACAAAACTTGTTTTTGTACTTGCAAGACTGACGTGTGAGATAACAGAACTATAATTAACTACATGCAAGCTTTATTTAAGTGGATGAGGCTCTGGACTTATTTTCAGCATAAAGCAAGTTTTCATTTGCAATAAGATAATAGATTCAAAGCAAGTTTGCAATTAACTTTTATTGTTCAAATAAAAGAGAGACAATTATAACAATAGATAGATGACAACACCAACCTAGAAGTGACTAACCCATAGTCACCACAACAATAGCATGAAGTACCCCTTCATACCACCCAGGTCAAGTTTAAGTTTTTAAAAGGTTGTAGTCTAGTTCTTGCACGACATTACCAAGCATGTCCATAACCTAGGACGAGGCTATTCGAATAGTTTTAACCCTGCAGGGGTGTACTAATGTACCCACACGATAGACCGCCTTTCCACCAGCCACGGTTAGCATACTTCCTTTGGTATGCAGGGCACGGCTAAGTCTAACAAGACACTTTCCAATGGACGATGCTAATTAAGAGCATAACCCACGGAGAAGGACACATTAGATGCCCTAACCGGTGCTAATGCTCCTCCAACACCACAAACACACACACACAAGAACACACCCACCAACCAGCTCATAATTAACACCTCCCAAAGTACTTAGTCAAGAGAGGTTCCATATCCCCCTCGTGTGGTTAGCACGCAATAAGCGCTTGGCTGAGTGACACAAGTAACTCGGTCCTTGGGGACTTAGGCACCATTCCAAACACACCCAACAGATCACATCAACATACCATTGTGCCCAAGTCAAGATATAGTTTTGTTTTCAGTTTTTGATTTGTAAATCAATAAAACACAAGGGTTGGACATAATGGAGTAGTATAAGTATTTGTGTGATCAAGATCATCGACTAAGTCGATGATCGCCCAATACTACCGATAACTAGGCATGGCTAAGCAATATGTATTCGTAATCTACTAAGTGACAAGAGCTCATCCAACGAACTCTAATCACAGCAAATAACCTAGGCTCAGGTAGTAGAGGATAATCATTTACCTACAGATGGTGCAACTAGAGGATTAACTAATCAATTTAACAACAAAATAGCAATGCATACATAGAAGTTAAACAAAATATTAGACTTTAAAGGTAATGGGATTGAATGGGAAATGATCAAACTGCTTGCCTGCTTGCTGTTGCTCAAACTGTTGCGGAGGATCGTTCTCGTGGTTACCGCAAATGTCGAAGCCTAAGCGAAAAGCAAAAAGAAGCGAGAACAACCAATAAGACGAGCAACCCATAAACAAAAGAGCAAGCAAAAATTATCCAAATGCGATGAAATTTATACACAAGGTAGTCTAAGGTCCTATCTAACCTTAGGAAGAAGAACTAACTAAAAAGGATTAGTGAAGAAAAAGATATGATCTAAATACTCATTTTCGGCCAAAATGCTACACTTAATTAGTACTGTTCATAAAATATTTTCTAGAGTGATTTTGAAGCTGAAACTTTTATGGTAGTTATCTACTGGTATTATAAGGTTACATGTAAATTGTTGGGTCATTTGGAGTTATATTGAAAGAGTTATGATTTGTCTAAATTGTTTAGGGTATTAAACTAAAATATGATCCTTATGATTTTTTTAAAAATAGTAAAATTTATGAAACCAATTTTCCTAGCAAATACACTAGCAGTGGAAGCTAATCTAATCGTATTCATACCAAAATTAGCTATATATAAAAAGATATGCATTTTACAAGGTTGCAAAAAGTTCTGAAAAACAGTATTAAGTTCACTTGCTTACTATTTTTGAGAATGGTTTTCCATGGTTCATCATGGTCTCTAATTATTTTTCCATTTAAGTTCAAGTTATAAGGAAGCTAACAAAATTGGTTTCACTAAAAATTGATTTTCAGAGAATAAGTTATGCAATTTACAAGTTAATTGCCAATTTTAGAATAACAAGTAGAACCTATTTCTAAACCAATTTTAAAATCTGTTTTCTGTAGCCGAACTAAACTCCTATTCATTTTTAGATTAAATTACAGTTCAAACTAAAGCTAAAAAATTTTGAATCAACCTAATTGGATTTAAAATGAATTAGTTATGCATTTTTGAAGTTTAATACCTTTTTTAGTTTACAATTAAACCTCTCGGGAAAACTCAAAACTCCAAAATGACGTGGCCGAATAGGGACCGTCGATCCTGGATCGGACGGCTCAATCGCCCGGGGCACAGCGCAGCACTCGCGCGAGGTCAGCGACGATGGACCGTTGATCTGGGATCCAACGGTCCAGATTGAACCACGCCGACGCGTTTGAAAACGCGCGCGCGCGGCGGGACAACGGCTGTGGACCGTCGATCTCAAGATGGACGGCTCACAAGCAACGCGACACAGTGCACAGTGCAGATCTAACGAAATCTTGACCGTAGATGTACGGACGGATGGCTCACATCGGGCCACGTCGCGCACGCGCCTGGCGCATCCGGCAACGAGCCCGATGGCTTCACAGGCAAAGCGCCGGCGACCAAAGGCACGGCGGTGCGAGAGAATGCCAGAAATGGGTGCGCAATAGCATTGCGCACCCTCTGGTACCACCCACAGCGACGGTGGTGGACCAGAGCGGCGGCGCGACGGCGAGGGGCGGCGCGGTAAAAGACGACAACGACGACAAGCGACAAGGAGCTCCGCAGCAGTTCAACCAAGCGGTGCCCGAGCATCTAGGGACTACGGCGATGCTACCTGAGTGACGCGGAGGTGCAGAGGACGACTGAGCAGCTCCGGCGATGAAGCTCCGCGGCGGCAACAATGGCGGCAACGAGGGGAAGATCACCTGAGCCAAAACAAGGAGCCCGCGTGATCAAGATAGGTCGCATATCACCCACTGATGCTACCAGAGAGAGGAATTAGAGGGAGAAGGCCTCACCGGCACTGGAGACGAAGAAGTGTGCTCGCGGCCGATTTGGGGGAAATCCAAAGTCCCGGCGCTCCCGTTGAAGCCACCTGAAAAGGAGCGGGTGTTAAGCACCACCGAGGTGAGGGGAAGCAACAGGAGCAAGGAGGGAGCTAGGGAACCACTGGAGCACGGCCTTCACCGAGAAGCTCCGCGGGCAACAATGGCGGTGCGAGAAAATCAGGGCATTTGGGAGCTCCACGAGTGCAGTGGGTGCAAGGGAGAGCTCACGGGTGCGTAAAGGAAGACAAGGGAGGAAGATGGGAGCTTAAGTAGCCGAGGGGGAGCAAGGGGGTAACGGCTCTCGCCTCGGATGCCCACGCCTTGCACGGGCGAGAGGAGCGACGGGAGCAGTTGAGCCGTGGACTTGCGAGGGCGGTGCACTAGCGCGCATTAAATGCTCCACAGAGACCCGTTGCGAGGTGACCAGGCGCTGAGCTCCACCCACTCCCCTGCCATGGCGCTGCTGACGCGAGCCACGCGCGCGCGCGCCGGCGCGAGAGGAAGGCGACGACTCGGCCACCGTCCGATTTCCATCCGAGGGTTAACACGCGACCGCGTCGACACGTAGATGGGCAAACGCGGACCGAGCGATGGAAATCCAACGGCCGACGACGCGCGCGCCCGCTCGACCGCGCCGGGTGCAATTAGTTGGCTCGGTCGAGTCAAGTGACTCGAGCCCGAGTCTGACCCGCGCCCGATGAACAGTGCAAACCAGATTAGGTTTTGATTTTTGAACTGAAACTTTGGGGATTTAATTGAGGCATCAAATCAACTCCAAAATTTATAAAATTTTAACTGGAACTTCCTGACTTAAGGATTAACCTTCCATAAAATTTCCAGAGATTTTTGTGCACTGGGATTTTCTCAAGAAATTCCAGAAGGCTAATTCAAAAGTTTGACCAAGGTTTGACTTGCCTCTAAAATATTTCAAATAATTTCCAAAAATTATGAAATAATTCAGAGGTGTTACCAAGCAACCCTAGAACCCAGGGAAAATTATTACCAAGGGTTTGACATAAGATTTGACCAAGGAGGTTGTTGACTTGATAAATGAGGGTTTTGATTTTGAATTTTCCAAAATTCTTTTACAAGAATTTTCAGAAAAGTTCAAAAGCACAAGGATGTAAGAAAAGTTTGAATTTACCCTCAATTTCTTACATTTGAAACACAAGCTGAAATTTGGGATGTTACAATATGGGACCTCTCTTGACTTAGTACTTTAGCGTGTGTTAGCTCCGAGCTGTAGGAGGTTGTGTAGGAGGAAAGGTGTTTGGGGGCATTGTAGTTGTCTGAAGGCTTTACCCCTATGGGGTAGTTGACTTTCGGCTTTACATTGTAGCGTATGAGTTTCTATCCATACGAGCGGCTCGTAGTTAATGCACAATATTGGAAACGTCTGGTAGAACTTAGCCGTGCCAGCATACCTTTGGAAGTGTGCTTAATCATATGGCAAAAAGGCGATCTGAAGTGTGGGTACATTGGTACACCCCTGCAGGATTCAAACTATTCGAATAGCCAAGTCCTTGGTTATGGACACGCTTGGGGAGGTCTTTCAAGAGTTCGACTATAACACTACTACAAAACAGGTCATATTGGACGCCTCATCACAGACGGTTCCAAAGGAGCCGTCTGTGTTGAACTTATACAGACGGTTCCCTTTGAAACCGTCTGTGATAGTACCTCATCACAGACGGTTCTTATTACCAATCGTCTGTGATACTTCACAGACGGTTCATAATAAGAATCGTCTGTGATAGTGCCTCATCACAGACGGCTCCTTCTAAGCCATGGTCAAATCAGAGAGTAAGGAAAATTTAAAGCCATGGTAAAATCAGAGAGTACAGCTCTTAATACCAACCGTCTGTGATGAGGTACTTATCACAGACGGTTTGTATGAAGAACCATCTGTGATGAGTTACTTATCACAGACGGTTCGTGATACGAACCGTCTGTGATTTGTCATCATAGACGGTTTTTGTATGAAACCGTCTGTGATTCGTAGCGCGGGAATTTGAAAATTTTGAACGCGTGCGCGGGAGGCAAAATATGTCCTTATATATTATGGCCGACCTCCTCTGGGCGCTCAGTCTCGCACTCCTGTAGTCCCGGTCCTCCTCTGGGCTCGGTCCTCCCTTGCTCCGGCAGTCCTCCTCCGAGCTCCGGCTGGTAGCTGCTCCTCCGGTCCTCCCAGCTCCTCGGCCCCGCTACACCTCCAGGCTCCGGTCCTCCCTTGCTCCCGTAGTCCCCAACCTTCGACGTGGTCTTCCTCCCCAACAGCTGAGAGTCGATGCCGACACCAACGCTGACCTCCTCTAGTCCTCCTCTGACGCCGACGCCGACGCTGAGCTCCTCCAGTCCTCCTCCGACGTCGATGTCTCTGTTATATGAGGTTCTGTTGGTACTTTTGTATATGAGGTTCTATTAGATTCAGATCCAAATTTGTATGTATGAGCTTGTGGTACTTGTGTTAGATTCATATCCAGATTTCTGTTAGATTCTCCTCCAGATTCTACTTCTGTTGTTACTTGTATATGATTGAGTGTATGCGTGTATCCATGAATCCATGGCTTGAGAAATTTATTGGGAGGCTTAGCAGTTGGGAATCCATGTATGTGTATCAATGAATCCATGTTTGGGAGGCTTCGGAAATGGCAGTGTATGTGTATGAGTGTATCCATAAAATGGCAATATATTTTTTTGCAATCAAAAAAGCTATCACAGACGGTTCGGAACAAGAGCTGTCAGTGAAAACAGCTATCACGCACGGTTCGAACAAGAACCGTCGTGATAATTGAACGACGGTTCTTGTTCAACCGTCTGCGATAGCCGCTTTCTGACGCATGCTCTTGTTCCAACTGTCTGTGATAGCTTTTATCACAAACGGCTCAAAAACCATCTGTGATAACCGCCTGTTATCATAAACGTACTTTTACACAGACGGTTGGAAACCGTCTGTGATGACGGTTCCGAACCGTCCGTGATGAGGCTTTCTGTAGTAGTGTAACCTTTTCACTAAAACTTGAATTGGGTGGTACGAATTGGGAATTCGTGCTATGTTGTGGTGGCTATTGGGTTAGTCACCTCTAGGTTGTTATTTATGTTACTTATTGTTGTCCCCCTATTATTTCAACAATTAAAAATATATTTGACAAATCGCCTTCAATCTATTACATTATTGCAAATGAAAATTGCTTTATGCGTCCAATTAACCATATAACCATCTCCTTTGTTTCAGCTTGCATGTAGCTATGTATAGGCTTGCTACTCGTAAGTCTTGCGAGTATATTTTTGTACTCATTTGCATTGCTTAATTATTGCAAAGGAGGAGGTGGATCCCCAAGGGATCGACTTTTGTGAGTTTTGCTATAGTGGATACGGCTTGCTTGGCGGCCTGGTCGGTTGCCTTGTGGGTTATTGGCTAACCGGTTGTCTTTTGTTATCGCCATCTTATGACACTTTTGCTTCCGCTGTTTATTATGTTACTTTGATGTCATTTGGCCGGTCGGCTCTTTTGTAATAACTCTATGTTATGTATGTCTTTTGCTAGACTTAGCTTGGTAAGCTTGTATGGAAATGATGCATGATTTTGTAAAAGTGTATGTGTACTGCATTTCTGTGAAGTACATGTCCACCGACGCTTAGGATATTTAATTGGTAATACTAGAACCATTTGGAGGTTAAGTATTACGAGTTAAATATTCTGGGTCCTCACAAAGTTGGTATTAGAGCCATACTGACCGTAGAAACCCCTAACTTGGTCGCCCTTAGGATGTTTTGAAAAACTTAGTTTCAAAATATCAAATAGTTTATGAAAATTTAAGTAAGCTCTCATATTTTACTCCTTATCTATCTTAATTTGCTCACCTTACCTTGCTCTGTTGAGTTTGAAAAAAATATATTTTCCCCTCTTCTCTTTTGAAAAGATAGTTGTTATCGATTACTTGCGATTTTGGGAAAACCAATGAGAGTTATAAATTGAAGTGTGGCTGTCTTTTGATGAAGATTAGGGGCTTCTGGAGTTGGAAATTTCAGCTAGGAGCTTGGATTCAAATCTGGACAGCAAGCATCAATTTCTGGACAGCAAGCTTTTAATCAGTAAGTAGGGCTGGTAGTGAGAGGTTAATTCAACTAAAACTTATGGGAATAAAAGGGTAAGATGTGATATTAGTTGGCTGTGTACAGTACACCCATAGGTGGTTTTACCTTGCTCGTTAGTTGTGTTTTCGATATGGGTTAGTCATACCGAGAAGTTGATCTTATGACTTATGAATTTTGCTTTAGATCTGATGCCTTTTTACCAATATTTAGAGTTCATTTTTTTATAATATTGCTTTGGGGTTGGGGTAATATCTCATTCCCTTAGTCGATTGCTTCTCTACCACTTTCCTTTCATTTATTTCAAGTTGGTTCTTGCGTTTTGAAGTTTAAAATCTCTAAAGTAAATTAAAGAACTTACTCGTGTTATTTTCCCCTACCTTGTGCTTTTCCCTCTCACCTCTTTAATGGAAGTCGCTGGTTGGTTAAAGGATTGATAGCGGAATCAGTAAAGAGAAGGGTATTATTGGGTAACCGCTACTTTATCTTTGATTATATTCTCCTTGTTAAGTTGCTGATTGGTGGTTTAGCTTGGTCAAAGTGATGTTTCATAATTGAGAAATTGGACTATTACTCTTGGTCATTGAATATGATCTTAGAAGGATTAATTAGATAGTTGAACTGTGAGACCCCGGTTTATTAAGCTTGTAATACTTAACCTTCCATTGACTCTAGTATCACAAACAAAATACACCGTGCCTCGATGGACATGTGCTTCCCAGAAATTACAGCACACATACATCAAACAAAAGCATGCATCATTTCCATACATCCATACAACAAGTCTAGCAAAAGACATACATAATATAAGTTATTACAGAACAGCCGACCGGCCAAATCACAAGAAAATAGAAAGTAACAGCGGAAGCAAAAGTTGCCATAACATGGCTTAAACCAAAAGACGACCGGTTAGCCACATAACACCACAGGGCAACCGACCGAGCCGCCAAGCTAATCGTCCCAGAAGCCGCACATTTCACAAAAGTAAGGCCCTTGGGGCTCACTTTCTTCCTCTACACACAATGAGCAATCCAGGTGAGTACAATAATGTACTCGCAAGACTTATGAGTAACAAGCCTATACATAGCTACATGGAAGCTGTATCAACGGAAGGTTGGTTTTATGGTTATTTGGACGCATAAAGCAAGTTTCATTTGCAATAATGTATTAGATTGAAAGCAATTAGATAAATAAGTTTTAAGCATTGAAATAACAGCGAGTAACAATAATTAACAAGGAACCACCTAGAAGTGACTAACCCATTAGCCACCACACATAGCATGAATCCCTGATTCATACCACCCATCAAGTTTTAATTTTAAAAAGTTGTAGACTAACTCTTGAAAAGCTTACCCAAGCGTGTCCATAACCTAGGACGAGGCTATTCGAATAGATCAAACCCTGCAGGGGTGTACCAATGTACCCAAACTTCAGACTGCCTTTCCACCAGCCACGGTTAGCATACTTCCTTTGGTATGCAGGCACGGCTGAGTCTAACAAGACGCTTTGCAATGGAAAATGCTAATTAAGAGCCACACGTATGGGGGTTAACCCTTAGTGATCTGCCGGTGAGATATGGATCACAAGGACCCATACGTGGAGTAGGAGACACCGGCCTCAGCGGGTGCTCCCCTCCCCACAAACATGTCCATGTTGCATATGTCCCATATGCAACCCACCACGCGACTCATTAATTAACACCCCCAAAGTACTTAGTCAAGGGAGGTCCCATTCCCTCTAGTGTGGTTAGCACGCACAAATTGCCTGGGTAACAGGTACTCACAAGACGTTCGGTCCTTAATTGACCTGGGCACCATTCCAATCACACCCAAAAGATCACACCATCTTACCATTGTGCCCAAGTCCAAATTGTTTTGCTTTTCAGTTTTAGTTTTACAATTTAGACGAAGCACAAGGCTGAAACATATAGATTATAACAGTTTGTGTGATCAAGGTCATCGACAAGTCGATAACCGCCCATTTCTACCGATATCTAAGCATGGCTAAGCAACAAACTCGTAAACTACTAAGTGACAAGGGTCCATCCAACGAACCCAAAATCACAGCCAGATACCTAGGCTCAGTAGTAGAGGATAAACATTTGCCTACTGGTAATGCATCTACTAGGTTAACCATCGATAAATAGTTAAAACAACATAGCAATGCATACATAGAATTTACAAACAATATATTAGATTTGGAAAATAGTAGGAGCAACATGATCAAATGATGCTACATCTGCTTGCCTTGCTGGAGTGCAGGATCTGATGGCTGTGGCTTAGAAATATCAATATTGTCTTCGGAACCTAACGCGAAAATGCGATAAACCAATAAGAACGAAGAACACCAAACAAACTTCAACAGAAAAAGACATCCAAATCTAATTGAACTCACACAGCAACTAGGGAATGATATTAGACAATTTTAGGAACAAGAACATGCAATTTGGATTTAGTATGCAAAAGTTATAGCTAAAATACACTCTCTCAGCCTTAAAATCAACCTAATTAATTACTAGTACTGTTCATTGCAAAAATTTCTAGAATGATCTAAGGTCTAAAATTTTTATAGCAGGTATATTAGGATATCCTAATGACAGCAAAGTTGAGTTTACTAAATTTGAAGTTATAATGATTTACTTATGATTTTTCTAAGTTGTAAACCTAATGCAAGTCATTTTTACAGAAATATTACCATGATTAAAACCTATTCCATATTAAAGCATACTAATAGAGGAATTTAACAAAATTGATTTCGCACAAATTGGAATTATACAAAAAAAGATATGCATTTTACAAGTTTTAATCCTATTTCTGGAATATTTAGCTTGACAGAAATCGAGTTATCCTAGTTACATAATTTTCTGCTACTAAAATATGCCTGAATGTATTTTTACAATAATCTTAAGTTAAACATGAATTTAATGCAGTTGGAAACGCCTAAAAGGGAGTTAAAACGAATTAGTTAAGAATTTCTAAAATTTTAATACATTTTTTAGTTGATAAATAAAGACTACCGAAACAAAGTTTAAACTTAACAGAACTAAAAGACGTGGACGCTCGTGGGCCGTTGATGCGAAATCAAACGGGCCACACGCACAGAGAATAGCGCACGCGCGCGATTCAAAAAGAAGCCCACCCTTGGATCTAGATCCAACGATCGACGAGATTGGAAACATTCAGACGGTGCGGTTGCCTCGGCCAACCACAGCCGCAGATCTCAAGATGGACGGCTCGGAGCGCACCTCCCTTCGGAGGGTCCGAATGCACTCGCGATCTCAGCCGCAGATCGCGAGATGGACGATCTAGAATGATAAGGGAACCGGACGGTCCGAATACACACCAGATCTGGGCCGTTGATCACAAGATCGACGGTCCAGGATCAACAAAGAACAGCGCACAGGGTTTGAGCGCGCGGGGAGGGATTTAATGCGTGGGTCCATTGTCAGAGAGACAGAGGGCTATTAGGACAGCGATTTAATTACTAAAAACCAATAATTAGTGATAATTAGCAATTAAAGGTGTCCTAATGAGTTCGCACAGAGGTGGATTTGCGAGATGGGGGCCCACCTGGCAGTGAGACATTTGCCAAATAAGACACCTTAATTGCCAACCAATGATTAGCAATTAATGACCCGAGATTGTGTCTTAATGAACCCTGGACTGCGGCTTAAGGTCTACGGGCCCACCTGACAGCGACACAGTTTGGCGGCTTAAGACACATTAATTAACCCTATGATTAACAATGATTAGATTATTAATGGTGTCCTAATGACAACCGAAAACAGGGGATAACACCCGACAAAAACCCGAGCGGAAGCTACGGCTTGTCGCCGGCGACTCTGGCCACGGCGGCGCAACCTTAAGAGTAAAATGGATTCGCAATAGGCTTGCGGACCCAAAGGTGGTGACCTCGCCGGCGGCGATGGCTCTAAACGCCGGCGAGCCGGAAAACAAAGATGGAGACTTTTACTACTAAACGCGAAAATAGCAACAAGCTCCACTGCAGTCCAAAGAAGCGAGTGCCACAGCCTCTAGGGACTAATAAGAAGCTACCTTGATCGAGATGAGCTTCAAAGATGGTCGGAGAAGGTCTGACCACGATGGAGCTTGCCGGACCCGAGGAAGAAGATATGGAATTAGAGACCTGAGCCAAAATGAACACCACTGGTGGTCAAAATAGCTACTATATAACCCATAGAAGCTTCACGAGCAATGAATTAAGAAATAGAGCACTCACCGGAGCTGAGGAAGAAAAGGGGCAAATTCGGCCGAATTTGAACGAACCCCAAATTTGTCAAATCCTGTGAATGAAACCCAAAATTGAGTGAGGGGAAATGATTAAGACATTACAGAGTAGAAAAGGGTACAAGAATATTTGAAGAAGAACCGCTGGAGCTTCATGATCCTCAATGGAGCTCCACGGGTCAACAATGGTGATTTGGTGGTTTTAGGGTGCTAAGCTCCAGAAATGGAGAAGGAGCTTTGGATGGTGTAAAGGGACACCAGAAAGGAGTTTTGGGAGCTTAAAATAGCCAAAGGTAATGGTTTGGCAAAAAGAAGCCTTTCGGGTGAGCTAAGTCCATGACACCGACATGGACCGAAAAGCAAAATGATGGAGATATAGGAGTAGGGCATGCCTCTCGGCCAAAAGCACCTGCAAGCACTTAATGCCGACCAGGGAGACGTTGCCCAAGGAACACGATTTGAAAACATCATGCCTCTTTCTCTGTTCACGCACGGCGGGAGGTTGAAGATGACCAGAGAAAAAGCTCGGGCGATCTTGAACCCTTGGATTTTGATCGGACGGCTGACATTGCGCCACGCCTCTGAGGTTCAAACACAACGGAGGAAAGTGTGAGCGTTGGATTTTAATCCAACGGCTCAGATTGAACGACACAATCGGAGGTTTAACACAACAGAGGAGATCGTGAGCCCTTGGATCTGAGATGAATGGCCACGATTAAATAAGTCCTCCGGACAGTCCGAATGCTCTCAGCCGATCAGGACGGTTGGATTAAGATCCAAAGCTTCGAATTGGCTAGAACATCCGCACGTTCCGAATGCTCACACGAATATGGGCTGCGCGATTAAGATCCAATGGCCGAGATTGGATGCACGTTTTAAAAGAGACTCGGTGCAGTTAGTTGACTGGACCAAGACGAGTGGCTCGAGCCCGAGTCTGACTCGAACCTAACACACAGTGAAACCAGGTTTTGAGTCTTAAATTGAGCTGAGACTTTAAGGATTTATTTGAGATAGAAAAACAACTCCAAAAATCAAGAAATTTTTACTGGAGCTTGCTAATTCAGATAATAACCTTGTGCAAAATTTTCAGACGTTTTTATGCAGTGCAATATTCTCTGAAAATTCTGAAAGGCTCTGGTTTAAGGTTTGACTGAAAGTCAATCAGGTTTGACTGCCCTCTAAAATATTCAAACAATTTCTAAAAATTGTGAAATTTTTCAGAGAGGCCACATACCATCGCAGGAACTTAGGAAAAATATTTCCAAAGGATGTTCACAAGATTGAAATGAATGTTTTTGGAGAGACAAGGCTTTGGATCAAAAAGACTTGTGACTTTGTATTTCCAGAACTTCTTACAAGAATTGTTCAAAGCATACAGGAAATACATGATGTAAGAAAAAGTTTTAATTTCCACTCATTTTCTTACATTTGAAACATAAGTCCAAAATTGGGATGTTACAAACCTCCCCCCTTACAAGAATCTCGTCCCGAGATTCTGTTTACTCGGAGAAGAAAGATGGGTAATCTGCACGAAGGCGATCCTCCCGCTCCCAAGTTGCTTCATCTTCAGAATGATTCGACCATTGAACTTTAAGGAACTTGATGACACGGTTCCTTATTCTCCATTCAGATTCCTCAAGGATACGAACAGGATGCTCAGGGTAGGTCAAATTCTCTTGCACATCGAGATTTTCCAATGGAGTTTCCTCAATTGGAACACGGAGGCATTTCTTCAGGTGTGACACATGGAACACATCATGCACACCCTCAAGTGTAGCTGGCAACTCCAATCTGTATGCAACAGCTTCGATTTTCTCGATGATGCGATAAGGCCCAACATAACGAGGAGCTAACTTGGCCCTTGATGCCAAATCGCTGATGGCCCTTCAAGGGTGAGACTTTGAGATAAACAAAGTCATTGGGCTCAAAGCTCAACTCATGGCGACGACGATCCGCATAGCTCTTTTGCCTGGACTGGGCCACGCGCAAATGCTCACGAATCAACTGAACCTGGCTTTCGGCCTCATTGATCGAATCTGGGCCGAAGAACTGACGCTCACCAGTTTCTGACCAGTTCAATGGGGTTCTATATCTCCTCCCATACAATGCCTCAAAAGGTGCCATGCCAAGACTAGCCTGAAAACTGTTGTTGTAGGAGAACTCTGCAAACGGCAAGCACTTCTCCCACTTCTTCCCATAGGAAAGAACACAAGCACGGAGCATATCTTCCAACACTTGGTTGACTCTCTCCGTCTGACCATCAGTTTGAGGATGATAAGCTGAACTGAAGGAAAGACGAGACCCCATGGCCTCTTGCAACTGGTGCCAAAATCGAGAGGTGAAAAGAGAACCACGATCTGACACAATCGTTCGTGG
The DNA here is from genome assembly GCA_036346255.1 of Ampelocalamus luodianensis. NCBI lineage: Eukaryota > Viridiplantae > Streptophyta > Magnoliopsida > Poales > Poaceae > Ampelocalamus > Ampelocalamus luodianensis. The sequence goes on along the minus strand of CM070625.1, from coordinate 48,476,905 downwards.
CACACCATGCAAGCACACAATGCGAGATATGTAGAGATCCGCTAACTGACTGACACTAAGGTTGGTGCGCACTGGCAGAAAATGTGCTACCTTTGTCAACCGATCAATGACAACCCAGATAGCATCCTTCCCAGAAGAAGTACGGGGCAGACCGGTGATGAAGTCCATACCAACGGAATCCCACTTCCACTCATGCACTGGCAAAGGCTGAAGAAGACCTGTTGGGCGCTGATGTTCAGCCTTGACACGACAGCACACGTCGCACTCGGCAACGAACTTGGCAATCTCGCGCTTCATACGAGTCCACCAAAATCTCTGACGAAGGTCCTGATACATCTTGGTAGCCCCGGGGTGAATGGACAAGGGGGGGTCGTGGGCTTCGCGGAGAATCAAATCCTGCAATTCCATGACCCTTGGAACCACAAGACGTTGTCCAAACCACACAACACCATGCTCATCCTGAGAGAAACACTTGGTTGTCCCCTTTTTGATATTTTGCTTGATTTGACCCACACCAACATCTGTTTGTTGTGCAGCCTTAATTTGATCCACTAAGGTTGGTTGCACAACCAAGGTAGCAAGAGAACCATGCTCAATCAAACCCAAATTGAGCCGCTGAAAATTTTCAAGAAGGGCAGGCTGTTGCTCTTGGAGCACTAGAGTATTGCACTATACCTTTCGACTAAGTGCATCCGCAACCACATTGGCCTTGCCCAGATGATACTGAATACCCATATCATAATCTTTGATCAATTCCAACCATCTCCTTTGCCTGAGGTTCAGATCTGGCTGGGTGAACAAATATTTCAAGCTCTTGTGATCAGAATACACCTCACAACGGTTACCAATAAGGTAATACCGCCAAATCTTGAGTGCATGAACCACTGCAGCTAACTCCAAGTCATGGGTAGGATATTTGAGTTCATGAGGCCTCAACTACCTTGATGCATAGGCCACTACCTTGCCTTCTTGCATAAGAACACAACCGAGTCCCTGACGAGAGGCATCACAAAAGATATCAAAACTCTTGTGAACATTGGGAAGCACAGGCACTGGGGCTGAAGTCAAGCGCTTCTTGAGTTCCTGGAAACTCTCATCACAAGCAGAGGACCACAGAAATTTCTTGTCCTTCTTGAGTAACTCGGTCATCGGCTTCGCGATCTTGGAGAACTTCTCGATAAAGCGGCGGTAGTTGCCCGCTAAACCAAGAAAACTCCGCACATCGGTGACTGACTTGGGCTGACCCCAAGATAGAACATCGCTGACCTTGCTAGGATCCACAGCTATACCACCTGCTGAAAGAACATGGCCCAAGAATGACACTACCTTCAACCAGAATTCACACTTGCTGAACTTGGCATACAGCTGGTGCTCACGCAGCTTTCCCAATACAATATGCAGATGCTTAGCATGCTCCTCTTCACTCTTGGAGTAGATAAGAATGTCATCAATGAAAACCACAACGAACTTATCCAAATACTCCATGAACACTGAATTCATAAGATTCATGAGTAAAGTGGGAGCATTGGTTAAGCCAAAAGACATGACGGTATACTCGGAGAGGCCATAACGAGTAGTGAAAGCTGTCTTTGGAATATCTTCAGCCCTGATCCGGACTTGATGATACCCCAACCTCAAATCAATCATGGAAAACACACGGGCTCCAGACAACTGGTCAAAAAGATCATCGATATGAGGCAGAGAGTACTTGTTTTTCACTATCACTTCATTAAGCGGACGGTAATCAACACATATATGCAGGGTCTTATCCTTCTTTTTCACCAAAATAACTGGACAACCCCAAGGAGATGAGCTAGGACGGATAAAGCCCTTTGCTTGAAGCTCACCTAATTGCTTCTTCAGCTCCTCCAACTCATTAGGAGGCATTCGGTACGGCGCTTTAGAAATTGGAGCGGTACCGGGTAGCAACTCAATAACAAACTCCAGGTCTCGAACTGGAGGCATCCTAGGAAAATCTTCAGGAAATACATCCACAAAGTCACAGACCGTGGGCACATCCTGAATCTCCAAGGCTGGCTTAGCTTCAAGGGCACAAAGATGTGGCCCTTGCAGCTGCGGTGCAATCCCAACCTGCTCTCCTGAGGGACTAGTGAGGTAGACCGTCTTCCTGGCACAATCGATTTGTCCCAAGTGTTGGGATAACCAATCCATGCCAAGAATCACATCCAAGCACGCTGAGTCAAGTAGGATGAGGTTCGCCAAGAATCCCACTCCTTCAATATCAATGGGAACGCCCCGGTATTCCTGATCAGCTCTCATTTCTGCACCCGGAGAGCGAATAAGCAAAGGAATCTCCAAAGGAACAAAGTGAAGGTCACAAGCAGCAGCAAATGATCTCGAAATAAAAGAATGTGATGCTTCTGAGTCAAATAATACTGCAGCAGGACGATAACTAACAAGAAGCGTACCCAACACAATGTCGGGCGCCTCCTGAGCCTCCTCAGCCGAGATGTGGTTGACTCGACCACTCCCGATACCCTGAGTCTTCTGGATCACCTTCTGTTCAGGCGGGTGACCATTCCCTTGCCCGCGTCCTCTATTAGGACGAGGGGCTACTCCAGTCCTCTGAGGGCAAGTGTTGGCGTAGTGACCCTTCTTGTTGCAGGCAAAGCAGGTAACCTCGGTAGCCGGATTGCGGAGGCCACCCTGCTGCTGGATCGCAGGTGCACGTGGCTGAAGCATGGCCTGCGGGGGACGAGTAACAGGCGCCGACGGTCTCGGCGGTGGTGAAGCCAAAGCACGAGCCCCTGGTGTAGGCCCAACACGGGGACGGCAGAGACTGGCCTGAGCAGACCGGTGAGCCTCCCACTTGCGCTTGTGGGACTCGCCCAGCGCCTTCGCCTTGTGCTCGGCGACGATGGCCTTGTCTACCATGGCCTAAAAGTCAGCAAAGTCCACGATAGAGAGCTTGTCCTGCAGCTCCTCAGACAAACCCTCCATGAACTTCTCCTGTTTGGCCTCATCAGAGGCCACCTCACCCGGAGCATAACGAGCTAAGATTAAACTCATATAGGTACTCCGACACAGACTTGCGCCCCTGTTTGAGCGCGAGAAACTCCTTCTTCTTGAGTTTCATCAGGCCATCGGGAATGTGGGCCCGACGAAAAGTAGATCTGAACTCCTCCCACGAGACTACATGACCCGCGGGCTGCATGGCGAGAAAATTTTCCCACCAAGACAGTGCTGCACCCTCAAGCTGATGGGATGCAAAGAGTGCTCGCTCCTGCTCCTGGCACTGAGCGATATTGAGCTTCCACTCAACTAGACGCAGCCAATCATCCGCGTCCAGAGGATCCTCAGATCGGGAGAAGGTAGGTGGCTGAGTACGGAGAAACTCCGAAAGCCCACCACGAGGCTGGTGGCCACCGCCTCCAAATCCCGAAGCACCAGAGGGAGTGGAGGTGTTCCTCGCGATGACCTCCAGAATCCGAGTCTGATCCATGCAATTCCGCTCGATCTGAGCAAGAACCTCAGCCATGGTCGGAGGAGCGGGAAGCTCCTCATCGGAACCAGCCGGCTGACTGTTGCGGGTGGTTCTTACCATCCTATTCCACAAAGATAAGTCATCAATAACTCCGGAACAGGAGACAAAGAAAGATAACTAATCATAAACTCTATAGCCTAAGAACCAGCATAAAATCATAGTAAGATTGGATGCGCGTTTTAAAAGAGGCTCCGTGCAGTTAGTTGACTGGACCAAGACGAGTGGCTCGAGCCCGAGTCTGACTCGAACCCAACACATAGTGAAACTATGTTTTGAGTCTTAAATTGAGCTGGGACTTTAAGGATTTATTTGAGATAGCAAAACAACTCCAAAAATCAAGAAATTTTTACTAGAGCTTGCTAACTCAGATAATAACCTTGTGCAAAATTTTCAGAGGTTTTTATGTAGTGCAATATTCTCTAAAAATTCTGAAAGGCTCTGGTTTAAGGTTTGACTGAAAGTCAATCAGGTTTGACTGCCCTCTAAAATATTCAAACAATTTCTAAAAATTGTGAAATTTCTTAGAGAGGCCACGTACCATCCCAGGAACTTAGGAAAAATATTTCCAAAGGATGATCACAAGATTGACATGAATGTTTTTGGAGAGACAAAGCTTTGGATCAAAAAGACTTGTGACTTTGTATTTCCATAATTTCTTACAACAATTGTTCAAAGCATACAGGAAATACATGATGTAAGAAAAAGTTTTAATTTCTACTCATTTTCTTACATTTGAAACACAAGTCCAAAATTGGGATGTTACATGAACCATGAGATATTAGCCTTTGTGGGATGTTTTATAGATTGTAGTGAGGTATAAGCTTGCCTGCAGGTGATGTTGGATTTATATCGGAAGAATATGTAGGTATAACTCATAGAACACATGTAGTGGGTCGAATTAATAACCTTGTGGATTCACTTGGGAATTTAGATTTTGATATGCCTTAGTCGACAATCAATAAGATTGTTAGTCAGGTTTTTTGGTCCAATGTGATAGGGTTTGAAATTGAAACTATGATAATAATGTAAGTTTTGATAGATACTTATGTTGATAAGTGGAATTTGTGCAATTGTAATTAGGTATATAACTGGATCATAATACTTTCGGAGATGAGGAATGATGGGGTGATTGAACAGTCGTATAATATATGACTATGAGGATTGAATAGGTGATTTATCTTTGTGGGAATAGTTATCCCAGGGGTGGTATACTGGGATCAATTGGGGATGATTTATTGCGACAGTTGGGTTTAAGTGCAGCTTGGGGATCAATGGATCTTTGGAAGCCATTAAATTAAAATTATTGAATTAGACTGAGATAATTTTTTAGGATGACTTAATCTGTATGGGATTAATAATTCAGATTATTTGGATTATAATTGAAGTGCAAGTTCACCTTGGATGGATGATCTCCTTGATGGTTTAAATTCACCAGAATGGGGTTGACTGTGAATAGAAGATATATATGTTTCAACCCAAGTGATTATTATTGATTTTGATGATGGATTAGATCCTACAGTAGGGATGAGTGGATTGGTCCTTAAAAGCTTGTTTGGAAGTATTTGATGGATATTGCAAGTGGATCCTGCATAAAGGTACCCTCTCTTAAGAATTGAAATTGTCAAGAGGAAACTTGCTAGAAACAACAAATAAGTGATTAATGGTTGATAATATATGTCCATGGGTGGATTATGGGCAGTAAAATACATGACCTTTAATGCTCACAAGTTGGAAGTTATGGGAGATGACTAAACCAAAAATTGTTGGGTCAGTAGTGGTCTTGATTGAAGATCAAGTGATTGGTTTTGGGAAGAATTTTGGATTTTGACGCAGCGACTTAGTCTTTCCACCCGCCTTTATGTACCTAGTGAACGGAATCTCGGGACGAGATTCTTGTAAGGGGGGTAGGTTTGTCACAGCCCAAATTTTGGGTTGTGTTTTAAATGTAAGAAAATGAGGAAAATTTAAAACTTTTGTTGCATCTTGTTGTTTTTGAATTTTCTGGATCCTTTTCAAAGGATTCTTGAATTAAAAACCTAACACTTCAATTGTTTTCAAGCCTTGACCCTTTGAAAACTTTTCTAGATAATCTTGTGATCATTCTCTTGAAATATTCTTCCCTGGGTCTAGGGATGTTGTGTGACTCCTCTGAAAAATTTGGTTTGAATATTTCAAGAGGTCAGTCAAACCTGTTGACCCTTGGTCAAACCCTAACTCAGAGCCTTGAAAAAATTCTAGGGAATTATGCCTTGCATAAAAGCTTTTATACAAGGTTTATCCTAGAGCTAGGAACCTCCGGTCAAAATTTCAGAATTTTTGTGGTTAGTTTGCTATCTCTAAAAATCCCTCAAATTTTTCAGCTTATATTCAAACCCTAAGTCAAAGTCCTGTTGGGTTTGAGTCGAACTCGAGCCCAACCTCCCTTCTTTGTCAAACCCAAGCCTTTCGCACCTGGTCCCGAGCCCTTTCGAGCGCGCATCGATTTCCAGTCGTTGGATCTCCATCAGACGGTTTTTGTTCGTTGGGCCGTTCGGACCTCCGAACGCGCCAATGATTTCTAACTGTTGGATCTTAATCCAACCATTGCGGTACACCCCCGTTTTCGCGCTCAGTTGCACCGCTCAAACCAGCTCAGGCCACTTGGTTGAACCCGATCAACTAAGTGCACTCGGGCTCGTTTCAAAGTCGCTCTTGGTTTTCAACCGTTGGATTTCATTTCAACGCTTCAGATTGAATGTGTTGTTCGGACCGTTCGAACGACACATTCAATCTCAGCCATCTTTTTCAGATCCAACCGCCAAGACCACCCAACTCGATCTCTTGACTGAGCCTAACCCACTCGCTAGTTTTGACTCGAGCCACTTTGGTCTGTGTCACTGACTGGTGGTCCCCATTAGACCTAATCTTCTCCTACCTCTGGCTCGTGCCGCACGCACGTGCGCCATGGTAGGAGGGTGCAGGGATCGGTCACCTCCGACGTGTCCTGTTCAACGGCTCTGAGCCCCGTTTTTTAGCTCTTGTCAGTGTTTAGCCCCGTAGCCTTTTGTCCATACCTGCTCCCATCGCCACCGCTTTGTCCCGGACCAGCTTTAGGTCTTGTCGCCATTAAAATTTGTTCTAGCTCGACCGTTGACCTCTGGCTATTTGTGAGCCCTGGAGCTCCTCTTTGCGTTCCTTTACAGCACCACTTCAACTCCTCTCTGATCTTTGACCTCGAACCTCAAAGAACTCTTTTCCGCCATTGTTAGCCATGGAGGACCTCCATCGCCGACAGTGTTCCAGTGGTTCTCTACCCATTTCTTTCGCATCTTTTGGTGCCTCTCACCACCTCAAGCTTTTCCCCTAACTCAATTTTGGATCACTTTCACAGCGTTCATCTAATTTTGAGTTTGAGCTGTTGCGGCCGAAGGTGGTCTCCTTCATCCCCAACTTCGGTAAGGACCTCTGCTTCTCAATTGTTTGCTCCTGGACTGTAAGAACCCGGGATTAACATCCCAGATCTTCTGTGCATAACTGAACTAATCCCATGATCAGTGGCTAGCTAACACAGTAAACAAATGTGATAACACAACCATAAACGCTAAAATTTATTAATAAACAACAGAGGTGATTACAAGATAGCCTTACAGGACAACATTAAATAAATACAGCGGAGGACGATGAAGAAGTAGTGGAGTCCAGCTGATCTGCCACAGGCAATCGACTGGGGTAGCGGCCTAGTCGTCATGATCCATACCTGAAGCGAAGTCCTTCTTCTCTGAAATTTGTTTGCATAAAGCAAGTATGAGCACAACTTCCGTGCTCGCAAGTTACACCCGTCAAATAACAGAATGACATGCATAAATGGATGTAACAAAGGATGGCTTGTAGGGTTAATTGTGCAAAAACAACATTTGACATTAAATACCATACTAAGTTCTAAAGCTCAAGTTTTATAAAATCTAAAATTTGATTTTGAATTGATAAAGATAGTGTAGGCACCAACCTAACACCAATATAAACACGGGCACCAACCCGGGGCTTCAACCCATAACTTTTCTCATGGACACCCATCCATGTCAAACTGTTTTACAAAAACATTTTGAAATCGAAGTCTAACATTGAGTGGCTTTGCCAGCATGTCCATGACCGTGGACATGGCTATTCGAATAGTTTTACACTCTGCAGAGGTTGTACAACTTTACCCACAAGAGATAATCAACTTTTAATGTCCGTCTGACACACTTTCGAAGGTGTGCGACTAAGTGATCATCACGAGGCCTTTACAATGCATCATTCCACCATAGTCCTCCCTCGCTAAGGTTTCGCCCCCTTTGGACTAGCCGTCCGCAGAGTTCAGGCCCCCTCTTGCGCCAGGTGGGACTAACAAAGGTCATAACATGACTACCCACCGCACCAACAAGAACGACCATGATGGGACTTTGCAAATTATTAAACCAGGTCCTGCCCATGCAAGACATGTGGTAGTACGATGTGGCTTAGCAAGATGCGGCTCGAAGACCGGTCCTTAAATGACCTGGGCGACAACCAACAGAACCCTAGGCCTCAACCTACCCAGTTGAGCCCGTGCATAAACCTGTACCCACCAGACAACCAATTCGCCCAAGTCCAAACCATCATTTTTTTTCATTTTCCAAAGTTATTTATAAAACTCCCATGACACACTAATGCCAAGGGTACCATTTAAACAATAGTTGATTTTTGGCTAAAATTCCCCAAATGGAACATATGTGATCTATAAGCATGCCTAAGCACAATATTTTCCAAATGATCCTAGTCCATACTATTGTATCAACTAGGTTTTTATCTAGGGTGACAATATGTTTGATTCGATATCAAAATTGGCCATACAAAGGATTTAGGCATATCTATGAATTTAAAAACAGGAATTTAAATAGTTGAATATAAATAAGCATGCAGTAATAATTTGAAACAGAATTTAAATAATTTTAAGTAATGGGTGCAAATATGATCAAGAATGTAACTTGCCTTGCTCAAATAGTTGCTCTCAAACAGCGTCGAAATCTATACGCGAAAATAAGCCAAATTCAAACTAAATTCAAATAAGATTCAAATTAACTCCAAATTGAATAATTTTGGTTTAGTTGTCTAGATCTTGAATTTAGATAAATTTAGAAATTTGAATGGGCTCAATCGGAGTTCGGATGAAAAAGATATGAGCTTTCGAAGTTTGAAATTACATAAAATGATAAAACTAGGGTTTTTCTGAATTTTGGGAATTATTTTTGTAAAGGAAAATAGCTTTATTGTTCAAGATGATGTTAGCGGCTGATTTTCGGTTTTAAAGAATTCAATAGATTTTTCTAACAGTGGGCCCCACTTGGTAGGGGCTCGGTGCACATGGACCAAGTCTACCAAATTTTTGGATTTGGCTCGGGGTGTGAGGTGGCACACGTATGCACACGTGGTGCTGACTGGGCTCCGTGTAGGCTTTTTACGCTGAGGTGGCGCACGGTTGGCGCTGCGTGGCCGTGACGTGGCAGTGCCACGTAGGCACAAGGCTGGCGACGCTCCGACCGTGAGCTCGCCGGCGAACGGCAGCACGGCGACGGCAATGGGTGGTACCAGGTGAGAGAGGAGGCGACGGGGAATTCGGGGCTTACCACAGTGGCACAAGGGCATGAGGTGATCGCCGACGGCGAAGGAAGTGGCGGCGGTAGTGTCGGGCTCGCGGTGGCGCGGTGGTTCGGGAGGTGGTCCAGCGAGGCGGGCGCACTCACCGGGTCGGCAAAGGCGCGGCGAAGCTGATGGTAGCGTCGGCGAGGAGGCGGCGGCGGTGGCAGCGGCGCTAGGGGCGGCGGAGTGAAGCTCGGTCGGCGAGCTTCCACGGCGTATTCCGGCGGCTAGGGGCGGAGTGAGTGAGGGGGCGAGGTTGAATGAGAGGAGAGCTCCCCGGTGCTCCCTTTTATAGGGGCCGGGGGTCACCGGTGCGGCGTAGAGGCGTGGAGATCGTGGCGCCGGCGGTTGCGGCGTGCGAGTGAAACGGTCAAAACCGGCGCGAGGGGAGGGGAAGAAGGTGGGGGTGGCGGCGGACGTGGGTGCGGGTTCGTGACACACGTCGCGCAGGAAGCGGGGAGGTTGAGGCGGCGGTTGACGAAGCTCCCACGTGCGGCAACAATGGCGGCCAGGCGTGGCGTCGTGGGAAAGAAGAAGGGGACGGGGAAGAAGGAGGTGGGCGGGGGCCCACATGGAAGAGAGGGGAGGGAGGCTGCCAGGTGGGGCCAGGCAAGGGGAGAGAGAGCGAACCCGGGAGCGAAGGATCCCGAATTCTCTGTGTTCAAACACCACCCAGATTTCGGCAAATCTCACAAAATGAATATCACATTCATATCACGGAAACATAAATGGCATTAAATGAATAACTGTTTAATACAAATAAGTCTAAATAATGAAAACAAATGTCATAAGATAAACACAGCGGAAATATAATAATAGTGGGAGCCACACGATGCGCCACCGGCAATCGTCTGGGTCAAAAGGCCTACTCGTCCGGGTCCTCACCGTCAAGATAGCAGTCTTCTCCTGAATAAGATTTATTCAGCAAGGATGAGCACAACTTCCGTGCTCGCAAGTCACACCCAATATTGAATTTAAATGCATGCATAAGGAAACAAGTGAGTATGGCAGGGGTTGTTTTGCATAAACAGCATTTTCAGTTTGAATAAGCATAGTAGTTTCTAAGGCAATTTTATACTATGTATAAAATCATATTTTAAAATGACAATGATATAATGTGGATAACCTCCAATGATAAAGTGAAGGATCCCCTCCTAACACTTGGCTTCCCGCCCAAATTTTCATAAGGATTAACCATCCTCAACATTTAATAAAGCATTTAAAAACCAAAAACAATTCTAACTTTAAGTGGCCCTGCTAGCATGTTCATGACCGTGGACGCGGCTATTCGAATAGTTTCTACTCTGCAGAGTTGGTACAACTTTACCCACACGAGGTGACATGCTCGTTATGTCGGCCAATTCACGCTTCCGTAGGCGTGTGACTGAGCAATTACCATGAGGCCTTTACAATGTTTTATCTTAGTACATTCATGCCCGCTAAGGTTTCGCCCCTTTGGACTGACCGTCCTCCGGAAGCCCCCTCTTGCGCCATGTGGGAATAAAACGTCTAACCGACACCCACAAAATCACATGACATAAATATACTAGAACATCACAAATTAGTTAGCCAAATCCTGCCCATACAGGACATGTGGTAGTACGTTATGGCATAGCAATAAGCGGCTCAAAGACCGGTCCTCAATTGACTTGGGCGTCATTCCTACAACCCATGGGCCTTGATCTTAACCAGACCAAACCCGTGCATAAACCTGCACCCACCATTCCAACCATTTCGCCCAAGTCCAAACCCATTTTGATTTTATTTTGAATAAAAACTTTATTTGTAAATCCATGTGGTAAGACAATACCACAATGTCAAGTTTGGAGCAAATTTATAGAAATTTGGTGTAAACCCTCCCAAATTCTGTAAATGTGAACTAAGCTTGGCTAAGCATATATTTGAATTTTGGTAATATCTTGCCTATGGTATCAAGGTAGTCAGATTCAACATTCAAATTTGGCCATACAATAACACATGGAATTAACTATATGTAAAACAGGTTATTAAAATATTTATAACAACATATGCATGCAATAAGGAATTTAAAAACTGAAAATAACTTAAAATAATAGGGACAATATGGTCAATGGTGTAACTTGCCTTGTTCAATATCTTGGAATTCTAAATCTTCAGATTGATCGAACTCTCCGGAGTCGTCGAATTCTATATGCGAAAATACGACAAATTCAATATGCAAATTCAAATAAATTCACAAACATAGCTCAAATTAACTCCAAATTGAAATATTTTGGTTTAGTTAGCTAGATTATAATTTTATATAAATTTTGCAATTTGAATCGCCCAATTTGGAGTTCATATGCAAAAGTTATGAATTTTTGAAGTTTATATCTAAATCTGAAATTTTATTGAATTTTCCGAATTATTTTCCTACTGAAAAAGCTATTTATTGCGCAATGATTACATCAGCACTGAATTTTCAGAGTTAAATTTAAATAAAATGATTTCTGACATGTGGGCCCCTTGTGTCAGTGACATGGTCCATATGGACTGAGTCCATGGACCGCTGGCGCAGGGGGTAAGGTGAGGTGGCGTGCGCGGTGCCACGCAGGCGCTGCCTCAACAGAGCCGCATACGTGGCGCCGATGTGGCTCCGCCGTGGCACCGACGTGGGGGTGCCACGTCCGTGAGTGCGACGCCGGCGTCGGGACCGAGGGTCGCCGGCGTTCTGGTGCACGGCGGTGTCCAGCGGGGCTATCAACAGAGAGAGGAGGAGATGGCGAACGTGATGCGCTCACCCACACGGCGAATAGACGACGGAGGCGACCGGCGGAGAGATGAAGGCGGCGGCGAGGTACGGGCGACGACGAGATCGGCCCTCCGGGGATCCTCCGGCGACGGGAGCGGGCGCACCAGCTTCGCGGCGATGAGGCGATGGTGACGGTGGGGTCGTGGTGGCCGGAGCAGCTCTGGTGGCGGCGCGATTGGCGGTGAGGTCCCACAGCTTGGCGGCGAGAAGAACTTGAATTCCAGCGATGCTGGGGCGTGCGAGGAGGAGTGAGTGAGGGGTAAAGATGGAGGAGGAGAAGGGGCTCACGGGGCTCCCTTTTATAGAGCAAGGGGAGGCCGGAGATGGCGGGGCGACGTGGGGTGCGGCGGCGGTTTTGGGCGTGTGGGTGAAACCGTCGCGCAGAATGAGGGAGAGGGCGTGGGGATCGTGCGAGACGTGTGCGGCGACGAGGTGGATCTCGTGCGCACGTCGCGGGGAGTGCGGGGTGGTTGGGAGAGGTGGTTCGGCACGCGCGAGAAGGGCGGAGGAGCGGCGGCGCGAGGAAGAAGAGGGCGAGGAGGAAGATGATCTGCGGTCCGTTGGATTCTGATCCAACCGCGCAGAAAGAAGGAGAGATAGAAGGATGCGTGGGTGTAGCGTGTGCGTTGGATTTCGATCCAACGGTGGGAGAGAAGGGAGAGGGGTAAGACGCGGGCGCGGCGAGTGTGGGCCGATGGGCCGTGCGCACGAGTGAGTTCTGGGCCGGAGCTGATGGGTTTCGGCCCAAGCCAAGATTTTGATTTTCTTTTTGTTTTTCATTTGTTTTAATTCTGTTAATTCATATAAGGTTTAGAAAATAGCAAAATACTTCCAAAAATTATGGAAAAATTCACAGAAATTCCCATAATCATTTTGGACTTAATAAAATTATTTCCAACTATTTGTTGGCTTTTGATTTTGCAAATAAATTTGTTTTAGCTTTAAAATATTTATAAAAAGCTTTTGAAAATTCAGGAAAAAAACCACAAACATAAATAAACTTTTAAATTTTACTGAAATTGAAATTTGGGCTGTTACAAGAGAGAGGGGGAAGAGCGAACGGGCTGAGGTGGCCGCCCAAAACGGCTAATAGGAATGGGCTGGGATTCGGCCCATTTGGCCTTTCTGATTTTTAAATGATTTTTCGATTTAAACAATTGAATTAATTCGAAAAGGCTTTGGAAAATAGCAAATAAAATCCAAAAATTTAGAGAAAATTCACATAAATTCTATATGGCATTTTGGACTTAAATAAAATAGATTCAACTTATAATTGGCAATATATTTTGCAAATAAATTGTTTTGGCTTTAAAATATTTAGGAAAAAGCTTTTAAAAAAAATTCTAGAAATTAATTAAAATTTTATTTTTCAGTTTAAACCAAATGAAACTTCATGAACTTCAAATAAAATTTTCTTTTGACTTTTAAAACTCCAGAAATTCAAATAAAGCAATAGAATTATTTTAAATTTTTCAGAAATTGCAACAAAATAATATCTTTAATTAACTTTAAACTGGTAACAGCACTTGGGATGTTACATGGACCATCTATGAGGACTTTTGAAGCTATCCTTACCATTCGTTTCTGACCTTTTTGCCTAGACCTTCATCTCCGCATTGTCCTCCTCGTCGCCGGCGCTAGTCGTCATCGCCAGGGCTCCTCTGTGCATCTTTGGACCTCATCTGTGCTCAGGTAACTTCACGGTAGTCCCTAGATGCTCAGGCACCTTGTAACATCCCAACTTTGGACTTGTGTTTCAAATGTAAGAAAATGAGTAGAAATTAAAAAAAAATTCTTACATCTTGTATTCCCTGTCTGCTTTGAACAATTGTTGTAAGAAGTTGATCCCCAAGGGATCGACTTTTGTGAGAATTGCTGCGGTATGGACGACTAGCTTGGCGGCCCGGTCGGTTGCCTTGTGGGTTATGGCTAACCGGTTGGATTTTGTTTATAGCCATCTTATGGCACTTTTGCTTCCACTGTTAATGTTACTTTGATGTCGTTTGGCCGGTCGGCCTTCTTGTGTAATAACTCTATTATGTATGTCTTTTGTTAAGATTAATGTTATGTGATGTATGGAATTGATGCATGATTTTGTAACGGGGTGTGTATGCTGCATTTCTGGGAAGCATACACATCTCGAGGCTTGGTTTATTTGTTTTGTGATGCTAGGGTCAATGGAAGAAATATGCATGATCAATCTGGAAATGCATGATTAACAGTATGCTTAAGTTATATCTACTCTAATAGTAATACTAACCCCTATTATAACTTACTGTTTTTAAAAGACAGAAACTAGGGTTTAGTTCAAGTTGCAGTTTTCAGATTTTGAAATGAACTAGAAACAGGACAGATAGCAGATTTTGAGAAAATGAAGATAGATCAAGCAAAGGTTCAAAAATGAAGCTTAGCCTGATCTATTAAGGTAGTTAATACTCCAAACTAACCTTAACCCAACCCTGCTCGGTTAGATTACAAAAGCTAAAAAAAACCTATTTTGTCGGTTGAGCCGACAAAAGAGAACAGAGACAAATTTCTGTTATCAACCTAAATAGATGACAACAAGGATTAAAAGAATAACTTGTTATGCTACTAGGGTTTGGTCTAAACCTAATTAGGGTAACAAGTCAACAAAAGAAACCCTAGGTCTTGAAAAAGATATGGAAAACCGAAAAGTTATAATAACAACTTTTCAGTTTGAAGCAAGTTGAAGCTACTGATATTTAAAAGAATGATTCATATGATCTCCTAAGGTACTTAAGGTGCTCAAGAGATTATAACTAGGGTTTTTAGCTTACCAGGATGGGAAAGGAGCCAAAGACTCTGAAAACCGATGATGATTGACAGAGAAATAAACTCTGGTTTAACCTACAAAAGATGTCAAATCTTTATTACAAGGTGAAACCAGGGTTTAGAATGGATAAGCAATGGACAGGAGCAAGAACTCCACTGGACAGCAAGGAAGATGATAAGCTTCAGTGGTCAACAATGGCAGCAGCTCAAAAAGTTAGGGTTATATATAGATGTTGAGCTACAGGGCAAGATGGAAAGATCTAGAGTTGATGAGGTGTCTACTTAGCTAAATATCCAAAAATTTGTGGCATAATCTTTGGATAATCCTCTCCTCTGCTCTCAGAAATGGCTGCGCGCAGAGATAAGGAAGAAGGGAGGCAAAATATGACATGTGGGTCCCTTTGTCATTCTCAGCCGCGCGTGCCACCTAAAAGCTCAAAAGAATATCAGCCGTCCGATTGGAAATGGACAGCTGTGATAAATAGAGAGATTAAAAGATTTGAATCGGTATCTTAAAATATGGGCCGTGCGATCTCAAATAGACGATTGAGATTTAATGGAGCCTTCGGGTAACCCGAAGGTTACATTCAAAGAGGAGCGTTGGATTAGAATCCAACGGTCCTATGAAGATCGGGCCCTAAACGCACGCGGTCAAAAAGGGCACCGTAGGATCTAGATCTAAGGGCTCAAGATAGCCGCGCACTTTTAATTTCAGAAGAAAAGGGCGGCGCGGTTAGATCAAGAATGGACGGCTGAGATCGTGAGGGATCCGAGTCGCCCAAATGCATACACCAACTGACCACACGATGAAGATCTAACGGCCTGCAGGAGCGCGGCCTTAATAGCACGCGGTAAAAAGGAAAAGCCGTAGGATTTGAATCTGACGGCTCAAATAAAAGCGCGCCTTTAAGTTTAAAACGAAAAGGGAGGCGCTGTTGGATCGGAAATGAACGGTGGAGATTGAGAAGGGCTCCGGAGTTGTCCGATTGCACACACTGATCTCGATCATTAGATTAAGATCCAACGGCGGAGATTAAGGTGTACACGTGGACAGCTCATGGAACATTGCGACCTCGCCCGTTCGATTGAAAATCAACTGCTCATATCGCACATAGGGTTCGGGCTCGCGCTCGAACGTGATTGGGCCGGACCACTTGCACTGGGT
Organism: Ampelocalamus luodianensis; assembly: GCA_036346255.1. Classification (NCBI taxonomy): domain Eukaryota; kingdom Viridiplantae; phylum Streptophyta; class Magnoliopsida; order Poales; family Poaceae; genus Ampelocalamus; species Ampelocalamus luodianensis. The sequence goes on along the minus strand of CM070625.1, from coordinate 48,461,035 downwards.
TGGACCCAACCGCATGGGATCGAGTCTCTACAGTACTAGGTCTTGAGTCCAGACCAGTTTAGTTGACCAAACCTATTCAAATGCTTAAAAGGGTTGACTGGGCTTTTAAAAATAGCAAATAAATTTGTAAAATCATGAAATTTTTGCTGGAGGCTACTGGGATGATATACCTCCCAGATAAATTTTTAAAACCACATGATCACTTTGTAAAATACATAAATATTTATTTTAGCCCGAAAATATTCAGTTAAAGACAATTATTTTTCTTTAAGTCCATATAATTTCTAAAAATGCGACAAAAATCATTTTTAGTCAAGATAATTTATCTAGGCTTTAATAAAAACATTTCCCAGTCATAATACAAGTTTTATCTTGTATTCCTTTAAGACTTTAAATGGTCCTTTTGGGATTTTTGGCAAAAAGGAAGGTTTTTAATTTGTAACATGCTGCCCAAATTGTAGAAATGAACAGTAATGCTATGAACAGCACCTCATTACTGTTCATAAAGCATTTAATTACTGTTTATAGAATTTAGGCTGTTACACCCAATCTCTGGTGTTAATTGTTGTTCTTGTCGGCAGCGCGTGCGTTCCATTAAGTCTTCAGATCTCCTAGGCTCAATCTAGACCGTTGATGATCTTCTAGCGTTAGCCCTTGGCCTTTAGATCTTCGTGTGTAAAGTCTTTAAGTTCCAGGACCTCCCCGCTGAAATGCTAGCCCTTAATGATCTGTTCGTGATTAGATCTAAACCGTCGATCCCTTTTTTGTAAAAACCTAAGTCCTAGGACCTCCCGGTTGTAGATCTTAGCCGTTCACGACCTCTTCATTGTCGATCTGGACCGTTAGATCTCCTCGTATAAGTCTCTTGCAGCCAGGACCTCCCATTATCTAAAATCCTGGCCGTTAAAGACCTTCATAGATTAAATCACAGCCGCTAGGATCACCCTCCACCTAGGGGTCCTCTTTGCAAAAGACCTCCTTGAGGTCCTCTGTGCAAAAAGGCCACCCCGGTCGTTTTTATCAAAACCACCCTCTCGGACCTCCTTGGGGTCCTCTTTGCAAAAAGACCTCCCTTAGTCGTTTTATAAAAACCACCCCTAAGCCACCCCCCGAGGTCCTCTTTGCAAAAGACTACCCCTGGTCTTTTGTAAAGAAAACCTTCAAAACTACCTTTGGGGTCCTCTTTGTAAAAGACCACCCCTCGTCTTTTATAAAGACAACCCCGAACCTCCTCCTCAAGTCAATCTGGACCGTTCACGACCTCCCCAGGTTTAGATCTAGCGTTAGATCCTCTTTACAAAATCTTTAGTCTCAGAACCTCCCTTCGTGTCGATCTGGACCGTTTAGGACCTCCCCAGATCCATCTAAACCGTCCAGACCTCCTCCTGTTAAAACCCTGTGCATCGGACCTCCCTCGATTGAATCTGGATCGTTCAAGACCTCCCCCTGGAGATCTTAACCGTCTAAGACCTCCCTCCGCAGCCCTGGACCGTTAGATTTAGATCTAACGGGCTAGATGTAACAGCCCTAAGTTAGGGTTTATGTTTCAAATGTAAAATTATGAGGAGAAATAAAACTTTTGATGCATCATGAAGTCATTTGAAAGTTTCCTAAATTTCCCCTAACAATTTCCATTTTCTTGAAACATATTCTTGTGAATGGAAATGGTTGTCAAAAAAATTCTAAACCTTAAATTTGGGATCATCCTCTGGGAACATTTTTCCTATCATCTTGACCATCCTAGTTACCTCTCTGAAAAATTTCACAATCTTTAGATTTTATTTGCTATTTCAAAAGAGCAAGTCAAACTAGTTTGATTTTTGGTCAAACCCTTTGATCAGAAGCTTGTGAATTTTCTTGGGAACAATTCTGTGCATAAAAATTTCTGGAAAATTTATGCAAGGTTGTTCTCTGTCCATAGTAGCTACCATAAAAATTTCAGAATTTGTGGAGCTCTGGAGCTATCTCTAAAAATTCCCCGAACCTTCTCTGCCCTCTTTATTCCAAATCTGTAATCACTATTCATCGGGCTCGAACCCGAGCCCGACTTAAGTTCCGACCGAACCACTCGTCTCGGTCGAACCCTAACGTGAGCCCGACCGACCCGAGTCAAACTCCGACCGGACCCTTTTTGCTTCTGGTCCGACCGAGCCACCTCGCCCGAGTCGCTCTCCCTCTCTCGCTGACTTCCCGGTCCCGCTGGGAGCATCCTCTCTCCACGCGGCGCGCGAGCCCGCGCCTGCTTCCCGCGCGCCCTCTCTCCCGCGCACCGCTCTTCACCGCCCCGATGCATGCGTGCCGCCATGTCGCCACGCCGGTCACCTCGCTGCCCTACCGCCTTCACCTCGCTGCCTCCGCCCTCCTCTTCAAAAGCCAGCCGAGAGCCACCTTCTTGGCTTTTCCTTCCTCTCCTCTGTCCATTTCCGCCACCGAGCTCCAGGAGCCGAGAGTCGCGCCGCGCCGCCTCCGAGCGTTCCGGCTACTCCGGTGATCTCCGACCAACCTCGACCGCGTCACAGTGTGCCTTGCACCTCGTGGAGCTCAACCCCTCCATCAATTTGGAGTTTTCATCACCGAGGAGCTGCGCACGGGCTTTCTTCTCCAACTCCGGCCGAATCCGCCTCTTTCGCCACCGCGCTTTCTTCGAGGAGCTCAAGCTCGATTCCTACCTCCGTAAGCATTCTCGGGTGTCCCTCTACCTTTACCCTTCACTCACTCGCTCTCTCTTTCACCTCAGATCTCTGCCGACGGTGACCCCCCTCGCGCCGCCGCAGGCTCTCGTCGCTGGGCCATCTCCGGCAGCCACCTTAGCTCCGCGTCATCCCGGTGAGTTCCTGGAGTCCCACTGGTGCTCGTGCGCGCGCTATTCTCCATCCCCTTCCTCTTCGGCGCCATCGCCCCTTGTCACCTCCACGGCCGGCCGCCGCATCATGTCGCCGCGCCGCCACACTGCCTCACCGGCCACCCCGTGACCACCTTTAGCTTCAGTAGTCCACCAGCAACCCATTTTGGCCGTCACCTCTACCGCGCCACTACTCCTTCGCCGGCGACGAGCCAGGTCCAGAGCCAGCCCGAGCCCTCCCTGTTCTTCGGCTGTGTCTTCCTCTGTTTCACTGACAGTGGGGCCCACTCCCTTTTAAGCAAAAACTTTAGCTGCTAATCAACCTTATGAATGCCTTTTAGTTCACTTTCATGCTTTAGCTTAGTTGAAACTTGAGGTTTGAAAGAAAGTTGGTCACTAGTCTCTGTAGTTTTTCTCTGTTGTCAGTAATCTGAAATGGGTGAAATGCTTCTACTTTTAGATTTTGTTAATGCTTGATGAATCCCTTAAGAAGTAGTGTTTAGCAAGAAATTATTTTAGTTAGTGACTCTAGATTGCAAAGCTCTTGTTGGCATGGTTGATCAAAGAAGCTGTTAGATGATCAAGTTGGATAATTAGTTAGTCAGTGTTTCCATAGCAGCTTGTAGGTCTAACTGATCCTATCTTTGAAGGTTGCATAGAATAGCTAGTTAATTAAGATGTGGTAATTTGATGCTTAATTGTTAGATGTGCACACAATCACCATCAAAGTCTGCCGAAAGATTAGAACATATAAGAGGATTGTTTTTGGACATCGTGGTTATCGTGGAAAGTAAGTTAGTTTGGGAAGATCAATCGAGAAATCCTATCTATCGGCTAAATTGTTATTCCTATTTGAATGATCTATTCTCGGTGTTATTGATTTTTGCATGTTATTGAAATTTTGGTTGTTGTCGGCGTTATTTGTTCTTATTCGTTGTTTTTGCTCGATCGATAGATTGCGACGATTCCGGTGTGCTTGAGAGTGAACCTCTGCAACAGGTCGATCTGTCTGAGCAACAGCAACCAGGCAAGCAGTTTGATCATGATTACTCCCAGTATTTTAAAGTCTAATATTTTGTTTCAACTGTATGTATGCATCGCTTAATTTGTGTTAAATCGATTAGTTAATCCTTTAGATGCATAAGCTATAGGTAAATGTTTGTCCTCTACTACCTGAGCCTAGGTTATTAGCTGTGATTAGAGTTTGTTGGATGAACTCTTGTCGCTTAGTAGATTGCGGTTCCAGTTGCTTAGCCATGCTTAGTGTCGGTAGATTTGGGCGATCATCGACTTAGTCGATGATCTGGATCACACAAAATTATTATTGTTCTTTATGTTTTCAGCTTATGTTATGTTAATTGCAAAACTAAAACTGAAAAACAAATGATTTAGACTTGGGCACAATGGTATGTTGGTGTGACCTGTTGGGTGTGACTGGAAAGGTGCCCAAGTCAGTTAAGGACCGAGTTACTTGCGCCACCGTACTGAGCATTTTGCGTGCTAACCACACTAGAGGGTATGGGACCTCTCTTGACCTAGTACTTTGGCGTGTATTGGCTCCGGGTCGCAGGAGGTCGCAGGAGGGATGGAGGTGGGAGCATGGTAGTTGTCCGAAGAGCTTTATCTTGAGTGGGTAGTTGTCTTTTCGGCTTTACCATGTAAGCGTATGGATTTCTATCCATACGAGCGCTCGTAGTTAATACACAATATTGGAAAAGTCTCGTAGGACTTAGCCGTACAAAGATACCTTCGAAGTGTGCTTTGTCTTAAAGGCGATGCAAGTGTGGGTACATTGGTACACCCTGCAGGTTTGAACTATTCGAATAGCCTCGCCCTAGGTTATGGACACGCTCGATACGCCCGTGAGAACTAGACTACAACCTTTTAAATTAAAACTTGATTGGTGGTATGAATCGTGATTCGTGCTATGTTGTGGTGACTATTGGGATAGTCACTTCCAGTGGTTACTTGTATCTATCTTTATTTCGCAGCTTATTTCAACAAAGAAAAGTGAATTGCAAACTTGCCTTTAAATCAGTATTACATTATTGCAAATAAAGTTGGCTTTATGCAAATGAAACATATGGCCTCCACCAGATAAACCTGCATGTAGCATATGTATAGGTCTGCTAGTCCACACGTCAGTCTTGCGAGTACAAAAACAATTTTGTACTCATATGCTTTGCTTAATATTTTTGTTGCGAGAGGAGGCGTGAGCCCCAAGGGCCTTACTTCTGTGAGATGTGCGGGTTCTGGGACGACTAGCTTGACGGTCCGGTCGGTTGCCTTGTGGGTTAAGGCACGCTGATTGGCTTTGTTCATAGCCATCTTATGGCACTTTTGCTTCCACTGTTTATTTAGTTATCTGTTGTAATTTGGTCGGTCGGCCTTTGTTGTAATAACTCTACTATGTTGTGTACTGTTTTGTATATTGATGTTTGGACTCTATGTTTAGAATGGAGTTGATGCATAATTTTGTGATGAGATGTGCATACTGCAGTTCTGGGAAGTATGCATGTCTCGAGGCTTAGTTTATTTGATTTGTGATGCTAGGACCAGGTGGTTGGTTAAGCATTACAAGCCAAATAAATTGGGGTCCTCACAAAGTTGGTATCAGAGCCATTCTGACCGTAGTAACCCAAGCATAGTCGTCCTTAGGATATTTTGGAAAAGCTTATTTGCAAACTATAAAAGGGTTTATGAAAACCTAGGCAGATTCTCAGGTTTTACTCCTTATCTATCTTAGCCTTCTACTCTCATCTTACTCTAATTTGAGTTTTAAAACATGGTTTCTCTCTTTCCTTTCAAAAGATAGTTACTACCGGTGGAATTAGTTTTTGGGAGAACCATGGAAGATTAATCTAACCGAAACTTGTGGGAACATAAGGGTAGGATGTGTTGTAAGTCTGCTAAGTGTCTAATTTTTGCCAGTTGGTTTGCTTTGCTTTTAGCTGTATTGAACCAAGTTTTGAATTGTGAAACCTTGCCTTCTTGAACGATAGCTCGTCTGTCAATACGAGTTGGTCGTTTCGGGAGATTGATGTTTGAAGTTTAAATGCTTGTGCTTGTCACTAGTTATTTTTGAGCTGTTTTAGTGCTTTATCGATTTCTTGCTCTCAGTCTATCACTAACCTATCTTAGCAAACAGGATGGCTGGGAGGACGCGTGGCAGTCAGCCGGCTGGTCATGATGAGGAGCTTCCCCCTCCTCCGACCATGGCTGAGGTTCTTTCTCAGATCGAGCGGAACCGTATGGATCAGACACGTATTTTGGAGGTTATTGCGAGGAACACCTCCACTCCCTTCGGTGCCTCCGGATCTGGTGGTGGTGGGCACCAGACTCGTGGGGGACTTGCGGAGTTCCTCCGTACACAGCCACCCACTTTTTCCCGTTCAGAGGATCCTCTTGAGGCAGATGATTGGCTGCGCATGGTTGAGCGAAAGCTCAACATCGCTCAGTGCCAGGCACAGGATAAGGAACTCTTCGCGTCCCACCAGCTTGAGGGCGCGGCACTCTCATGGTGGGAGAACTATCTCGCCATGCTGCCCGCGGGCCATGTGGTCGCGTGGGAGGAGTTCAGGTCAGCTTTTTGTCGGGCCCACATCCCTGATGGCCTGATGAAGCTGAAGAAGAAAGAATTCCTCGCACTCAAGCAAGGGCGCAAGTCTGTGATGGAGTACCTCTACGAGTTTAATCACTTGGCTCGTTATGCTCCGGGGGAGGTGGCCTCTGATGAGGCTAAGCAGGAGAAGTTTATGGATGGCTTGTCCGAGGAGCTGCAGGACAAGCTGTCTATTATGGACTTCCCCGACTTTCAGGCCTTAGTTGATAAGGCCATCGTTGCTGAGCATAAGGCTAAGGCGCTGGGCGAGTCCCGCAAGCGCAAATGGGAGGCTCATCGATCTGCACAGGCCAGCCTCACTCGTCCTCGGGTTGGGCCAGCACCAGGGGCCCGTTCTTTTGCTCCACCAGCACCGAGGCCATCTGCACCAGCTCCTCGCCCTCCGCAGGCCGTGTTTCAGCCACGTGCGCCTGTGGTTCAGCAGCAGAGTGGCCTCCACAATCCGGCGGCCGAGGTCACTTGTTTCCGTTGTCACAACAAGGGCCATTATGCGAATACCTGCCCTCAGAATGTTGCAGTAGCCCCTCGTCCTAATGGAGGATGCGGGCAGGGGAGTGGTCACCCACCTGACCAGAAGATGATCCAGAAGACCTAGGGTGCGAGCAGCGGCTGAGTTAACCATCTTTCAGCTGAGGAGGCACAGGAGGCGCCAGACGTCGTGATGGGTACACTTCTTGTCAATTATCGTCCTGCTACAGTATTGTTTGACTCTGGCGCATCGCATTCTTTTATTTCAAGATCATTTGCTGCTGCTAGTGGTCTTCACTGTGTTCCTTTGGGGATTCCTTTGCTCATTCGCTCTCCGGGTTCGGAAATGAGAGCTCATTTAGAATGTCGTGGCGTTCCTATTGAAGTCAAAGGGGTATGATTTTTGGCAAACCTTATTCTGCTCAGTTCAGCGAGTCTGAATGTGATTCTTGGCATGGATTGGTTGTCCCAACACTTGGGGCCAATCGATTGTGCCAGGAAGATTGTCTATCTCACCAGCCCTTCAGGCGAGCAGGTTGGATTTTCGCCGCAGCTGTAGTGTAACAGCCCTAACTTAGGGTTTGTATTTCAAATGTAAAATTTTGAGGACAAATAAAAACTTTTGTTGTCTCATCAAATCATTTGAAAGTTTCTACATTTTTCCCTAGCAATTTCCATTTTCTAGAATTAAATTCTTGTGAATGGAAATTGTTGTCAGCACATTCTTAGCCTTCAAACTTGTGATCATCCCCTAGGAATATTTTTCCTGTCATCTTGATAATCCTATCTACCTCCCTGAATTATTTCACAATTTTTAGATTTTGTTTGCTATTTCAAATGCCCAAGTCAAACCAGTTTAGAAATCTGGTCAAACCTCTGGACAGCAGCTTGTGAATTTTGTTGGGAGAAATCTAGTGCATAAAAACTCCTGGAAAAATTTGACAAGGTTGTCCTCTGTCCCTAGTAGCTACCATAAAAATTTCGAAATTTTTGGAGCTCAGGAGCTACCTCTAAAAATTCTCCAAACTCTCTCAGCCTTTTAAAACTCCAAATCAGTATTTACTGTTCCTCGGGCTCGAACCCGAGCCCGACTCGAGTCCGACCGCGCCACTTGACTCGGTCGCACCGCCTAGCTGCACCGCGTGAGCCCGATGGCTGTCAGCCGTCCGATGGAGATCGAACGGTCCACGTTGCTTGTCTCGTCGACCTGTCCGAATGCATACACCAATCTCAGCCGTCCATTTCAGATCCAACGGTCGGTGCGATACTGATCGAGTCAAACCACCGGTTCGCACCGCTTGACCGTCGGCGGCAGTGGGCCTACCGCCGTCCGCCTCGTCTTCTCCGCACCTCACGGAGTTCGCGCCGCGTCGCGCATGCTTGCCACGCCCTCGCCGCCGCCACCTCGGTGCTTTCGTGTCCGTCTGTAAAGCATCGCCGGTGTCTCATCTACCCACCGAGCTCATTCATTTCGCCTCTACCCCTCTCTCGCGCCTTCTCCGCTCGTTTTCCTCTTTCGGCCGGAGAAGAAACCGAGGGCAGCGCCACCACCTCGCTGCCGCTTGAGCACTCCCGAACTCCCCGTCGCGTTCTTCTCTCCACACCGCGTCCATTTTCCCCGGTCCGAGCTCGTTTCATCCACGGAGTCGTTGGGGGCGACATCTTCGTCTTCGCCTCCGGCAGCCTCGTCCCTCGTAGCTCTTTGGCGTTCTGGTGAGTTTCAAACCTCGGAAGATAGTCCCTTAGAATCGCAATACTTCACTGAGTTTAACCGTAGCCTTCTCTTGTTCTTTGGTACATCACTGAGGCTGTGCGGCGCGTTCTTCTCCAAGCTCGGTGAAGCGCCGCCGCAGCGATTCCGGCCGCCTCGGAGCTCCATTGTCGTCGTGGTCGTGGGCTTATCCTTCCCGAGTCAAGGCGGCCGCGCGCACTCGCCAAGCTTCCGTCGCTGTAGCGTCATCTCCGCGGAGGCCGTATCTTCTTCTCCGCCTCCGTTCGCCGCCAGCTCGCCGCCGGCATCCTCGAGGGTCCGCGTCGCCGTCATCGAGTTCGCGAGGTCGTGGTGAACCCGAAGGTACCACTCTCTCGCCCAGAAACCCTCTGGTTAGCTAGATCACCTCGACGGCCGCCGCCGCCCCCGCGCGTGCGGTGAGCCACCGTGGAGTTAGTTTAGCGTTAATCTTGTTTAGTCCGAGTCTCGACTTGTGGGCCCTATTGGCTAATCCCGCGAGAACCTTTAATCCAGCCGTTATTTGTTCTCCGAGTCGCGCCATGTGGGTCCATACCGCCGCTTAGGGCCGTGTAGCTCGTAATGCGTTTTCTCGGTCGGTGGCGTATTTCTGTGAGAGTATGTTAGGTTGCACTTTGGTGAGCCAAGACGATATTAGAATACGCCGACGCCACCTTCGCGGCAATCGGTTCGTCGGCAGACCTTTATTTGGGCCCGCCGCCGATGTGAGGGCTAGTGGTCAGGTGCGAAATGGAATTAGTGCATTATAGATTTGGTAATGATTTAGTATTTCGGTTTATGTTTTCGTTGAGTCATAATTCAATTAAACTTGTAAAATGCATAACTAATTCAATCTTTATCCAAATTGCATGAAACCAGTGCTGTTAATTTTCATTTTAAATGTACTATTTACTAAAATGAGTTTCAACCTTGTATCTGTAGCAAAAATCTGTTAATTAATTTCATGTTGTAGATTGTAATCTCCAAATTAGAAAATGCACATCTCTTTCAATAATTGTCCAAATTCAATAAACCCAATTCTGTAAAATCTCATTTTCAGTATACTAATTATTAGGATAGGTTTTATACACTGTTTCTGTTCATGAAAATTTGTTAAGCAATTAACTAGTGTTTTGATGTATTTTTAGCTTAGAAAATTCATGGAAAATTCTTAATAACTCAAAATGAATTGTTCTCTGTTTCTAAAATTTTGTTATATCGCGCTTAGGTTGCTGTGTGAGTTTTGGTATGTTTTGTTGTTGTTATATGTTTGAGTTTGGTCGGTGTTATTCGCTCTTATTCACTTTTTGTTCAATCGTTAGGATTCGATATTTGCGCAACCACGAGAACGACCCTCCGCAACAAATTGAGCAACAACAACCAAAAGCAGCTTGATCATGATAATCCCAGATTTTAAAATCTAATATTTTGTTTCATTTGTATGTATGCATTGCTTAATTTGTGTTAAATTGATTAGTTAAATCAGAGTCGCATATCCTCGTAGACAAAATATTGATCTCTACTACCGAGCCTAGGTTATTTGTTTGTGATTAGAGGTCATTGGATGATCTCTTGTCACTTAGTAGATCCGGGTCAACTTGCTTAGACATGCTTAGCTATCGGTAGAACTGGGCGGTTATCGACTTTAGTCGGTAACCTTGATCACACAACATCTGCTATAACTTTATGTTTCAGCATTTTTGCTATGTTTAATTGCAAAGCTAAAACTGAAAACAAAAACGATTTAGACGCGGGCACAATGGTAAGATTGGTGTGATCTGTTGGGTGTGATCGAAAGGTGCCCGGTCAATTAAGGACCGAACATCTTGTGAGTGAATTTTTATCCAGTATTTCGCGTGCTAACCACACTAGAGTATATGGGACCTCTCTTGACCTAGTACTTTGGCGTGTATTGGTTCCGGTCGCAGAGGTCGCAGGAGGATGGTGTTGGGAGCATGGTAGTTGTCCGAAAAGCTTTATCCTGAGTGGGTAGTTGTCTTTTCGGCTTTACCATGTAAGCGTATGGATTTCTATCCATACGAGCGGCTCATAGTTAATACACAATATTGGAAAAAGTCTCGTAGGACTTAGTTGTGCCGGCATACCTTCGGAAGTGTGCTTTGGCTTAAAGGCGGTCTGAAGTGTGGGTACAGTGGTACACCCCTGCAGGGTTAAAAACTATTCGAATAGCCTCGTCCTAGGTGATGGACACGCTTGGGTAAGCTTTTCAAGAGTTAGACTACAACCTTTTAAAATTAAAACTTGTAGGTGGTGCGAATCTGGGATTAGTGCTATATTGTGGTGACTATTGGGATAGTCACTTCTAGGTGGTTACTTGTATCTATCTTTATTTCGTAGTTATTTCAACAGTAAAAATGAATTGCAAACTTGCCTTTAAACTGTATTACCTTATTGCAAATGAAAATTGGCTTTATGCAAATGAAACATATGGCCTCCACCAAATAAGCTGCATGTAGCTTATGAGCAGTGCCGCTAGTTCACACGTCGGTCTTGCGGGTACAAAGACAATCTTTGTACTCAGTGCTTTGCTTAATGTTTTTGTTGCAGAGGAAGAAGGTGAGCCCCAAGGGCCTCACTACGTGAGTGTGTTGCCGCTTTCGTGGGCGACTAGACTTGGCGGTCCTGTCGGATGCCTTGTGGGTTGGAGGCACGCGATTGGCTTTGTTTATAGCCATCTTATGGCACTTTGCTTCCGCTGTCTTCTTTACGTTATTTGTGTATCTTGTGGCACATCGGCCTTTGTCCGTAATAACTCTACTATTTGTTTATCTTCCGTTTGGTAGTGTGGTGTTTGGACTCTATGTTTGGAATGGAGTTCTTTGTCTAATTTTGTAACGGGTGTGTATCTTGCTTTGCGGAAGTATACATATCTCGAGAATCGATTTATTTGATTTGTGATGCTAGGGCAGGTGGTGGGTTAAGCATTACAAGCCAAATAAACTGGGTCCTCACAAAGTTGGTATCGAGCCATTCGACCGTAGTAACCCAAGCAGAGTCGTCCTTAGGATATTTTGGAAAGGCTTATTTTCAAATTATAAAAAGGTCTTATGAAAACCTAGGCAGATCCTCAGATTTTACTCCTTACCTATCTTAGCCTTCTACTCTCATCTTACTCTAATTTGAGTTTAAAACTTGGTTTCTCTCTTTCAAAAGATAGTTACTACCGGTAGAATCAGTCTTTGGGAGAACCATAGTGTGAGGACCCGGAATATTTAACTAGTAACACTTAACCTCCAACTGGTTCTAGCGCTACTAATTAAACATTCTAAGCCTCGATGGTCATATGCTTCCTGCACTGCAGATATGCACATCATCACAAAATTACACATCATTTCCATACAACATACATCACTAAGTTCAACAACGACATACATAAAGTAAAGTTATTACAAAAGAGAGCCGACCGGACAAATAGAACAATAAACAAGAATGACAATGAAGCAAAAGCGCCATAAGATGGCTAGAACAAAAGTCGACCGGTTAGCCAACATAACCCACAAGGCAACCGACCGGCCGCTAAGCTAGTCGCCTGCAGCTACCACAACACAGCTGCAAAAGTGAGGCCCTTCAGCTCACCTTCCTCCTCTGCAACAAAACAATTAAGCATAGCAACCGAGTACAAAGATTGTCTTTGTACCCGCAAGATCGACGTGTGGAATAGCACCTATTCATAAACTACATGCAAGCTTATTTAGGTGGAGGTCATATGTCTCATTTGCATGAAGCCAACTTTATTTGCAATAATGTAGTACCTTTTAAAAGCAAGTTTGCAAATTTATTTTGTTATCGAAGCAACGATGAAGTGAAGATACATACAAGTAACCACTGAAGTGACTATCCCAATAGTCACCACAACATAGCACTAATCCCGATTCGTACTCACCCATCAAGTTTTAATTTAAAAGGTTGTAGTCTAACTCTTGAAAGACCTTGCCAAGCGTGTCCATAACCTAGGGCGAGGCTATTCGAATAGTTTTAACCTCGCAGGTGTACCAATGTACCCACACTTCGCATCGCCTTCAAGACACAAGCACACTATCAAGGTATGCCGGCACGCTAAGTCCTACGAGACATTTCCAATCTTGTGTATTAACTACGAGTCGCTCAGATGGGTAGAAACACCATACGCTTACATTGCAAGTCGAAGACAACAAATCCCATCACGGTGAAGTCTTTCTGACACTACAATGCTCCCAACACCATCCTCCCGCGACTCCTGCGACTCGAGCCAATACACGCCAAAGTACTAAGTCAAGAGAGGTCACATACCCTCTAATGTGGTTAGCACGCTAAAATGCTTGGTTTAGTGTAACAAGATGTTCGGTCCTTGTTGACCGGGCACCATTCCATCCACACCCCACAATCACACCATCTTACCATTGTGCCCAAGTCTAAATCATTTTGTTTTTAGTTTTAGTTTTCATAAGTAGACATGGCATAAGGTGGAAATCATAAATCATAATAAGTTTTGTGTGATCAAGGTTATCGACAAGTCGATAACCGCCATTTCTACCGGCTAAGCATGGCTAAGCAATTGATTCGCAACTACTAAGTGACAAGAGCCCATCCATGAACTCTAAATCACAGCAAGTAACCTAGGCTCATGGTAGTAGAGGATAATCATTTGCTAAGGAAATGCATCTACTAGGCCAACTACTAACACAAAGTAGCAATGCATACATAGAATTTGTAATCAACATAAATACTTAAAATACTGGGATTAACATGATCAAACTGCTTGCTCGCTTGTCGTTGCTCAATTTGTTGCGGAGGGTCGCTCTCGGGTTACCGCAAATGTCGAATCCTAAGCGAAAGGCAAAAGAACCAAGAACAACCAATAAGACTAGCAACACTTAAGCAAAAGAGCAAGCAAAAATTATTCAAATACAACGAAATTTATACACAAGGTAGAATACAAATAAACCAAGACATAGAAACTGGAAAAACCTAATTTGGATTTGTGGCGCAAAAGATATTACTTAAAAACTCATTTTCGGCCATAATTAGCACTGTAGCAAAAATATTTTCTAGAAATATTTTGAAGCTGAAATTTTTATGGTAGCTACCTACTGGTATAGTGGTAACCCATATAAAATTTTAGGTCATTTGGAGTTAAGATGATTTAGTTATGATTTTTCTAAGTTCTACAACTAGCATATATCATTCCTCAGGAACATGAATAAAGACAAAGCCTAGATCAATTTAAAGCATGTCTATAGGCCAAATTTACCAGGTTGAGTTTGCTCACTTTGCAACTACAGAGAGAAAGTCATGTGGTTTACAAATTTTTCATGAATTTCTAGACCTCATTTTTCATTAAACAAGATCATGCTATTAAAATCATTTTCTGCTACAACACAGGGCCTAATTTCATTCTCAGATTAAAGTTCATACCATAACAAAGCTACAAAGAATGGAACCATTCAAAAGGAGTTAAAATGACAAAGTTATGCACTTTTGAAATTTGAAACGACAAAAGACTTAGGAAACTTTGAGCTCTCGGAGGTCCAAACGAATCGAAGACAAGGAGAGGTCGTGGGCGTTAGATCAAGGTCCGACGGCCACGAGCCTCGGCACAAAGCGCACAAGACCTCCTCCTTGCTGGGGAGGTGCGGATCGTTGAGATCTGATCCAACGATCACGACCAGCGCGCGCACAGCGCACGCAAGGAGGTATACGCGCTTAATGAGAGTCGTGACCGTCGGATCGAGATCCGCGGTCCCGAGCACTAGGGGAGATCCTAAGGCTTTAAATCCAAGGAAAGAGGTCGGGGCGGTCGAGAATCTCACGAGAGGAGGTCCCAACGGTCTAGATCTCGGAGAGAGGTCCTACGGCTAAATTCACGAAAGGAGGTCTAACCGTTAGATCTAAATCTAACGGTTTAGACCAGAGGAGGGGGGTCCTAACGCTAATGATCCAAAAGGAGGAGGTCCTAGACGGTCAAGATCTCCAGAGGGAGGTCTTGATCGGCTGGGATTGACACGAGGAGGTCTTGGATGACCAAGATCTTCTCGGGGAGGTCCTAAGCGATAGTGTTTTAACGGGAGGAGACCTGGACGGTTCAGATGAGACCTAGGGAGGTCTTGAACGGTCCAGAACAACGCGGAGGGAGGTCTGAGCGCTAAAGGTTTTACAAAAAGAGATCTAACGTTTAGATCTAACCCGGGGAGGTCGCGAACGGCTAAGATCGAGGTTGGGGAGGTCATGAGGGTTTTCTAACAAGGACCGGGGGTGCTCTTTTTGCAAAGAGGGCCACGAGGAGGTCTTTTCCAACGAGGACCTCGGGGAGGTCCCGAAGGTGGTTTTTACAAAAATGACCTCGAGGAGGTCTTTTTGAGCAGGAGTGGTCCTAGTGGCTCAGATGGAGTTCCAAGAGGTCTTAAACGGCTAGGATCAACTCAAGGGGAGGTCCAAGCGCGAAAGATTAACACAGAGCCAGATCTAACGGCTAAGAGCTAATCCCAGGAGGTCTTTAAAGGCCGAGGTGGAACTAGGGAGGTCCTGGGACTTAGAAATTTCCGCGGAAACCCATCTACGGCAGATCTAGCCGAGGTGGTCTTAACGGCCGAGATTAAACGAGGGGAGGTCTTACACTTACGGGTTTTCACGGGAAGATCTAAACGTCCGGATCTAAACGTGGGGAGGTCTTAGACGGCTACGAAGAACTCGAGGAGGTCCAAGGTCTTTGTGTAAAGGCGGGACCTCGGACAATGCGACAAAGGGTGGCGGCTAAGACACTCACTTTGCATCGATGATTGGTAATAAATGGGCATTTAAGATGTCCTAACGGATAGCCAAACGGAGGTTTTGAGCCGCAAAATCCCGAAGGGCTCAACGGTTTGCCGCCGCGATGGGGACCTCGCCGGCGTAAACCAAGGGCATGGTTGGATTCCAAATAACGTCGGGAACCCAAAGGATGTGCTCGACGCGCGACGACTCGAACGCCGGCGGCGGAGAGGGTGGTAATTAAGTTTTCGCAAAACCGACAAACACTAAAAGGCTTGCTACGCTTTAATCTAGCTAAACCCCGAGCTAAAAGGACTAACGAGGACTCACGGGGCCAAGGTGAGGTCGGAGGAACTCGGAGGAGAGGTCGGCGCCGAAGGGGTGCTCTGGTGACGGTGGTGCTTGCTGAGTTGGGAAGACGACCAAAGACGACTCGAAAGCAAGTTCCCGAATCGTCCACCTCAGAGGTTAAACAACACAAGTTAGGGGACTTGAGCTGACCAAGAGAGCAAAGTGACACCAAAAGGTAATGAGGAACCACTGGGCCGGAGGTCTTCAAGGAGAGCTCCAAAAGTGACAATGGAGGCAGGGAGGTGGTGGTGTTCTTGGTGCTTGAGTTTAGGCTCACACTCACGACCGAGAGAGTCTAAACAGCACCAAGTGATGGGGAAAGAACAGGAGGAAGGAACCACTGGCTATACATAGCCGAGCGCTTGGACAAGGCTAGGGCAAAAGCCCACTGTGAGCAAAGTCCATGCCCTGCCATGACTTGCTAGATTTGACAAGAGCGGTAGGTAGGGAAAGACTTCTAGGGTGGGCTCTGACACATTTAATGCATGGCAGAAAGAGACGTTGGGAAGGACCAAAAGTGACAGGCCACTGCTCCCAACTGCTCTGTCTCTGACACACGCATGGGTGCGGGAAAGCCATGATGACCAGACCTCCAGGAGGTCGTGAGGAAGAGAAACAGAGCCGAGGGGGAGGTCCTGGACGTCCCATATCCTCCGAGGTGGGGAGGTCTTGCGCGGGCGAGGAGGTCCTGGGAGGTCCTAGGAGCCGTGGGAGGTCGTGAGCCACACGATGGACATCCCGCGGCTTGGACCACCTGGCGCCGAGGCGCCAAGAGCTCCTCGGATCGGTGGAGAGGTCGTGAGCGGTGGATGGAAATCCAACGGCTAGAACGGCGCGCACGAGATCGAGCTCGGTGCGCGGCGGCGACATGGTCCAACCAAGTCGGTTGAGTTGGGCTCGGTCCGAGCCCGAGTCCGACTCAACCAGATTTAGTTTTTCCGGTTTTGGAAGGAGCTGCTCCTTGGAGGATTGTTTGAGGCAACAAACCGACTCCAAAAATTATGAAATTTTTACAGAGCTTGCTAGCTCAAGCGAGGACCTAGCATAAAATTTTCAGAGGCTTTGGGGCTGTGGATTTTCCTCCAAAATTCAACAAGGCACTGGTCCAAGGTTTGACAAGATTGTTTTTGAGAGTTCAAGAGTTGGATCAAAAGACTTGTGACTTCAGATTTCCATAGCTTCTTGTACAATACTTGCTTGGTACAATAGGAAGTGCAGGATGTAAGAAAAGTTTTAATTTCCCCTCATTTTCTTACATTTGAAACACAAGCCTAAAATTGGGATGTTACAACTCTCCCCTTACAAGAATCTCGACAGAGATTAGTTTACTCGGAGAAGAAAGAAGGAAAATCTGCACGAGCGATCTTCTCGCTCCCAAGTTGCCTCATCTTGAAATGGTTTGACCACTCGAACCTTAAGGAACTTGATGACACGGTTCCTTGTTCTCCGCCGATTCCTCAAGAATGCGAGCAGGATGCTCGCGGTAGGTCAAATTCTCTGCACATCGAGAACCTCCAGCGGAGTTTCTAAGTTGGGACACGAGGCACTTCTTGGTGTGAAACATGGAACACATCATGCACACCTCAAGTGCGGTGGTAGCTCCAATCGTATGCAATCTGCTCCAACTCTCTCGATGATATGGTAAGGCCCAACATATCGAGGAGCCAACTTGCCCTTGATGCCAAAACGCGATGGCCCTTCAAGGGTGAGACTTTGAGATACACAAAGTCATTGGGCTCAAAGCTCAACTCACGGCGACGACGATCCGCATAGCTCTTTTATGCGGGTGGGCGTGCGCAGATGCTCGCGATCAAGCGAACTTGACTTTCGGCCTCATTGATCGAATGCGGCGAAAAGCGCCGCTCACCGATCTCGACCAGTTCAACGGGTTCGCACCTTCTCCCATACAAAGCCTCAAATGGTGCCATGCCAAGACCGGCTGAAAAGCCGTTGTTGTAGGAGAACTCGGCAAATGGTAGGCATTTCTCCCACTTCTTCCCATAGGAAAGAACACAAGCACGGAGCATATCTTCCAACACTTGGTTGACTCGCTCCGTCGGCCATCGATCCCGAGGATGAAAGGTCAGATGAAATGAAGGCGGGTCCCCATAGCCTCTTGCGGACTATGCCAAAACCGCGAGGTGAAAAGTGCACCACGATCGAAACAATCGTCTTGATACACCGTGAAGACTCACAATCCTCGAGACATAAAGTTCGGCCAAAGGCCCCACACGGCGAGTCTTTACAGAAGGAAATGTGCCACTTTAGTCAACGGTCAATCACGACCCAAATAGCATCATTCCCTTGGGCGGCGGGGCAATCCGGTGATGAAGTCCATGCCAGCGGAATCCCACTTCCATTCGCACGGCAAAGGTGAAGAAGACTGCTGACGCCGATGTTCGGCCTTCACACGACAAAGACACGTCGCACTCGACAACGAACTTGGCAATCTCGCTTCATTCGGGTCCACGAGAATCTCGGCGAAGATCTGATACATCTTGGTAGCCCGGGTGAATAGACAAAGGAGAATCATGGGCTTCGGAGAATCAAATCCGCAATTCCATGACCTTAGGAACCACAAGACGCGCCCAAACCACACAGCGCCGTGCTCGTCCTCCGAAAAGCACTTGGCAATCCCATCCTTGATGTTACGCGATCGGCTCACACGGCATCATGCTGCGTGCGCGCTTGATTTGGTCCACCAAGGTTGGTGCACGAACAAAGTAGCAAGGGAACCGTGCTCGACCAAACCCAAATTGGGCGCTGAATTTCGCAATGAGGGTAGGTGCTGCTCTTGGAGCATCAACATGTTGCAATACACTTTCCAGGTGAGTGCATCATAACGACATTGGCCTTGCCGGATGGTACCGAATACCCATGTCGTAATCCTTGATCGGTTCCAACCATCTTCTTTGCACGAGGTTCAGATCTGTTGGGTGAACAAGTACTTCAAGCTCTTGTGGTGGAATACACCTCACAACGGTTACCAATCGATAATGCGCCAAATCTTGAGTGCATGGACCACAAAGACTAACTCCAAGTCATGAGTAGGATAGTTGAGTTCATGAGGCCTCAATCGCCGCGATGCATAGGCCACAACCTTGCCCTCCTGCATAAGAACACAACCAAGACCACGACGAAGCATCACAATAGATATCAAAACTCTTGTGAATATCGGGAGAACAAGCACTGGGTGAGGTCGAGTCGCTTCTTGAGTTCTGAAAACTCACATCACAAGCGGCGGACCACTCAAACTTCTTGTCTTTCTTGGCGATTCGGTCATAGGCTTTGCAATCTTGGAGAAATTCTCGATGAAGCGGCGATAGTAGCCACCAACCCAAGAAAACTCCGCACATCCGTGATGACTTGGCTGACCCAAGATAGCACATCAACGACCTTACTAGGATCCACGACCACACCTCCTGCTTTGAAAGGACATGGCCTAAAAATGCCACTTCCTTCAACGTAACTCGCACTTGCTGAATTTGGCATATAATCGTGCTCACGCAGCTTGCCCAACACCGACTTAAGATGCTCGACATGCTCTTCTTCACTCTTGGAGTAGATAAGGATATCATCGATGAATACCACCACAAATCTATCCAAATACTCCATGAATACCGAGTTCATAAGATTCATGAATAAAGCAGGAGCATTAGTCAAACCAAAAGACATGACGGTGTACTCGTAAAGACCATAACGAGTAGCAAAGGCTATCTTAGGAATATCCTCGGCCCTGATCCTGACTTGATGATAGCCCAATCTCAAGTCAATCTTGGAGAAGACTCGTGCTCCGGTCAATTGATCGAAGAGATCATCAATCCGGGGTAAAGGATACTTGTTCTTCACCGTCACCTCATTAAGCGGACGGTAATCAACGCACATGCGCAAGGTCTTGTCCTTCTTCTTCACAAAGATAACTGGACAACCCCAAGGAGATGAGCTAGGACGGATAAAACCCTTCTCTTGCAGCTCACCCGATTGCTTCTTGACTCCTCCAACTCATTAGGAGGCATGCGTCGGCCTCTTAGAAATAGGGCGATGCCGGCAGCAACTCTATCACAAACTCGGATCTCGAGCAGTGGCATGCGAGCAAGTCTTCGGAAAGATATCCACGAACTCACATCTTGTGGGAACATCCTGGATCTCCAATGCGGCTTTGCTTCAAGGGCATAAAGATGGGGCTCCACTTGCGGTGAAAACCCAACTTGTTCACTGAAGGATCGGTGAGGTAGACAATCTTCTGGCGCAATCGATTTGCCCCAAGTGTTGGGACAACCAATCCATGCCAAGAATCACATCCAGCGTGCGAGTTGAGTAGGATAAGATTCGCCAAGAATCCCACTCCTTCGATGTGGATAGGAACATCCCAACATACTTGGTCGACTCTCATTTCGAACCGGAGAGCGAATCGCGATGGAATCCCCAAAGGAACACGGTGAAGTCCACAATCAACGACAAAAGACCTCGAAATAAAAGAATGCGAAGCCCAGTCAAATAAAGCGTAGCAGACGCAAATTAACAAGGAGCGTACCCAACACCACGTCGGGCGCCTCCTGTGCCTCCTCGGTAGAGATGTGGTTGACTCGGCGCTCCCAAGCCCGGGTCTTACGGTCGGTGGGTGACCACTCCCTTGCCGCGTCCTCCATTAGGGCGAGGGCCGCTCTAGTCTTCTTAGGACAACTACTCGCGTAGTGGCCCTTGTTGTGGCGATAAAAGCGGTGGCGTCGGCGCGGGTTGCGAGAACACCTGCTGCTGGTCGCAGCGCACGTGGCCGAGTCACGACTGCGGAGGCGTGGAGCTGGTCTTTGAAGGCCTCGGCGGTGGTGAAGCCAAGGAACGGGCCACCGTGCGAGCCCAACTCGGGGGCGAACGAGGCCGGCTGCGCAGACCATTGGGCCTCCCACTTGCGCTATGCGGGACTCGCCAGCGCTCGCCTTGTGCTCGGCGATGATGGCCTTGTCCACCAAGGTGCGAAGTCAGAAGTCCACAATAGAGAGCTTGTCTGAAGCTCCTCGAGACAAACCCTCCATGAACTTCTCTGCTTGGCCTCATCGGTGGCCACCTCGGCGAGGCGTACCTCGCCAAATGGTTGAAGTCATGGAGGTACTCGGTGACGATTTGCGCCTGTTTGGCGCAAGGAACTCCTTCTTCTTGACTTCATCGGGCCGGCGGGGACATGGGCCCGACGGAAGTCGATCGGAACTCCTCCCACGAGACCACATGTCCGCGGGTGCATGGCGAGGAAATTCTCCCACCATGAGAGTGCCGCACCCTCCGGTGATGGGATGCGAAAAGTGCCCGCTCTGCTCCGGCGAGCAGCGTTGAGCTTCCGCTCAACCGACGCAGCCGATCGTCTGCGTCCAAGGGATCTCGGGCCGGGAGAAGGTAGGAGGCTGCGTGACGAGGAACTCCGCAAGCCCCCACGAGCACAGTGTCCACCCCGGATCCGAGGCACGAGAGGAGTGGAGGTGTTCTGGCGATGACCTCCAACACCCTGCGGTCCTCCGAACGATTGCGTTCGATCTGCATGAGGACTTCCGCCATGGTTGGAGGAGGGGGAAGCTCCTCATCGGGACTACCAGGCTGATTCCGGCCGCTACGTGTCCCACCAGCCATCCTGCTTTACTAAGACAAGTTAGATACAGTTCAAGACCCAAGAGCACAGAAATCCAAACTTAGTTAAAATGACCAAAGAATAGCCACAAAAGAACATGAGACCACAAGTCACCGAGTCAACTTTCCGAAACGACCAACCCGTATGGAAGAACGAGCAATCGTTTAAGAAGGCCCAAAATTCCAGCATTAACTTCCAGCTCAAAATAGTCCAAAAATCAAGGTATAACCACCTAATAGAGTATAGGCATTTAGCTAATTTCATATCACTTCTTACCCTTTTATTCCCACGAGTTTTAGTTGTATTTACCTCTCATTTCCTACCTTAATTACTCACCACTAGCTAGCTGTCCAAACTCCTCTCTCCAAGCTCTCATGTTTCTCCCAAAACCAAGTTAATCGATAGAGGCTAATTTTTGAAAGGAAGAGAGGAACAACTTTTTCAAACTTAAGTGAGAGTAAGGTGAGATGAGCAAGCTAAGATAGGTAAGGAGCAAAATTAGAGAACTTACTTAAGTTTTCATAAACTATTTGAAAGTAAGTTTTCAAAATATCCTAGAGGCGACCAAGCTAGGGGTTTCTACGGTCAGTATGGCTCTGATACCAACTTTGTGAGGACCCGGAATATTTAACTAGTAACACTTAACCTCCAACTGGTTCTAGCGCTACTAATTAAACATTCTAAGCCTCGATGGTCATATGCTTCCCAGAATTGCAGCATATGCACATCATCACAAAATTACACATCATTTCCATACAACATACATCACTAAGTTCAACAACGACATACATAAAGTAAAGTTATTACAAAAGAGAGCCGACCGGCCAAATAGAACAATAAACAAGAATGACAATGAAGCAAAAGCGCCATAAGATGGCTAGAACAAAAGTCGGCCGGTTAGCCAACATAACCCACAAGGCAACCGACCCAGCCGCCAAGCTAGTCGCCCATAGCTACCACAACACAGCTCGCAAAGTGAGGCCCTTGGGGCTCACCTTCCTCCTCTGCAACAAAACAATTAAGCATAGCAACTGAGTACAAAGATTGTCTTTGTACCCGCAAGACTGACGTGTGGAATAGCAGACCTATTCATAAACTACATGCAAGCTTATTTAGGTGGAGGTCATATGTCTCATTTGCATGAAGCCAACTTTATTTGCAATAATGTAGTACCTTTTAAAAGCAAGTTTGCAAATTTATTTTGTTATCAAGTAACAGATAAGTGAAGATACATACAAGTAACCACACAGGTGACTATCCCAATAGTCACCACAACATAGCACGAATCCCTGATTCGTACCACCCATCAAGTTTTAATTTAAAAGGTTGTAGTCTAACTCTTGAAAGACCTTGCCAAGCGTGTCCATAACCTAGGACGAGGCTATTCGAATAGTTTTAACCTGCGAGGGTGTACCAATGTACCCACACTTGAGACCACCTTCAAGACACAAGCACACTCTAGAAGGTATGCCGGCACTGCTAAGTCCTCTGAGACATTTCCAATCTTGTGTATTAACTACGAGTCGCTCGTATGGGTAGAAACACCATACGCTTACATTGCAAGCCGAAGACAACAAATCCCATCACGGGTGAAGTCTTTCGGACACTACAATGCTCCCAACACCATCCTCTTTGCGACTCCTGCGACTCGGAGCCAATACACGCCAAAGTACTAAGTCAAGAGAGGTCCATACCCTCTAATGTGGTTAGCACGCTAAAATGCTTGGTTTAGTGTAAGAAGATGTTCGGTCCTTGTTGACCCGGGCACCATTCCAGTCACACCCCACAATCACACCATCTTACCATTGTGCCCAAGTCTAAATCATTTTGTTTTTAGTTTTAGTTTTCATAAGTAGACATGGCACAAGGTGGAAATCATAAATCATAATAAGTTTTGTGTGATCAAGGTTATCGACAAGTCGATAACCGCCCATTTCTACCGAAGCTAAGCATGGCTAAGCAATTGATTCGCAACTACTAAGTGACAAGAGCCCATCCATGAACTCTAAATCACAGCAAGTAACCTAGGCTCATGGTAGTAGAGGATAATCATTTGCTAAGGAAATGCATCTACTAGGCCAACTACTAACACAAAGTAGCAATGCATACATAGAATTTGTAATCAACATAAATACTTAAAATACTGGGATTAACATGATCAAGCGCTTGCACGCTTGCTCGTTGCTCAATTTGTTGCGGAGGGTCGCTCTCGGGGTTACCGCAAATGTCGAATCCTAAGCGAAAAGGCAAAAAGAACCAAGAACAACCAATAAGACTAGCAACACTTAAGCAAAAGAGCAAGCAAAAATTATTCAAATACAACGAAATTTATACACAAGGTAGAATACAAATAAACCAAGACATAGAAACTGGAAAACCTAATTTGGATTTGTGGCGCAAAAGATATTACTTAAAAACTCATTTTCGGCCATAATTAGCACTGTAGCAAAAATATTTTCTAGAAAGATTTTGAAGCTGAAATTTTTATGGTAGCTACCTACTGGTATAGTGGTAACCCATATAAAATTTTAGGTCATTTGGAGTTAAGATGATTTAGTTATGATTTTTCTAAGTTCTACAACTAGCATATATCATTCCTCAGGAACATGAATAAAGACAAAGCCTAGATCAATTTAAAGCATGTCTATAGGCCAAATTTACAGTGTTGAGTTTGCTCACTTTGCAACTACAGAGAGGAAGTTATGTGGTTTACAAATTTTCATGAATTTCTATACCTCATTTTTCATTAAACAAGATCATGCTATTAAAATCATTTTCTGCTACAACACAGGGCCTAATTTCATTCTCAGTTAAAGTTCATACCATAACAAAGCTACGAAGCTGGAACCATTCAAAAGGAGTTAAAATGACAAAGTTATGCACTTTTGAAATTTGAAACGACAAAAGACTTAGGAAACTTTGAGCTCTCGGGAGGTCCAAACGAATCGGAAGACAAGGAGAGGTCGTGGGCGTTAGATCAAGTGTCGACGACTCACGAGCCTCGAAGCACGATGCGCACAAGACCTCCTCCTTGCTGGGAGGTGCGGATCGTTGAGATCGATCCAACGATCACGACCAACGCGTGCACAGCGCCGCAAAGGAGGTATACGCGCTAACGAGAGGTCGTGACCGTCGGATCGAGATCTGGCGGTCCCGAGCACTAGGGAGATCCTAAGGCTTTAAATCCAAGGAAAGAGGTCGGGACGGTCGAGAATCTCACGGAGGAGGTCCCAACGGTCTAGATCTCGGAGAGAGGTCCTCGGCTAAATTCACGAGAAGGAGGTCTAACCGTTAGATCTAAATCTAACGGTTTAGACCGGAAGGAGAAGTCCTAACGCTAATGATCCAAAGGAGGAGGTCCTAGGCGGTCAAGATCTCCGGAGGAGGTCTTGATCGGTCGGGATTGACTGAGAGGTCTTGGATGACCAAGATCTTCTCGGGAGGTCCTAGCGATAGTGTTTTAACGGAGGAGACACGGGCGGTTCGAGATGAGACCTAGGGAGGTCTTGAGCGGTCCCGAACAGCGGAGGAGAGGTCCGGCGCTAAAGGTTTTACAAAAGAGATCTAACGTTTAGATCTAACCCGGGAGGTCGCGAGCGGCTAAGATCGAGGTTGGGGAGGTCATGAGGTTTTCTAACAAGGACCAGGGGTGCTCTTTTTGCAAAGAGGGCCACGAGGAGGTCTTTTCCAACGAGGACCTCGGGAGGTCCCGAAGGTGGTTTTACAAAAATGACCTCGAGGAGGTCTTTTTGAGCGGGAGTGGTCCTAGTGGCTCGGATGGAGTTCCAAGAGGTCTTAAGCGGCTAGGATCAACTCAAGGGAGGTCCAAGCGCGAAAGATTAACACGAGCGGATCTAACGGCTAGAGCTAATCCCGGGAGGTCTTTAAAGGCCGAGGTGGAACTAGGGAGGTCGTGGGACTTAGAAATTTCGCGAAACCCATCTACGTGCAGATCTAGCAGAGGTGGTCTTAACGGCCGAGATTAAGCGAGGGGAGGTCTTACACTTACGGGTTTTCACGGGAAGATCTAAAGGTCGGATCTAAGCGTGGGGATGTCTTGAGGCGGCTCACGAAGAACTCGAGGAGGTCCAAGGTGCTGTGTAAAGGCGCGGACCTCGGACGGCGACAAAGGTTGGCGGCTAAGACACTCACTTGCTCACGATGATTGGTAATAAATGGGCATTTAAGATGTCCTAACGGATAGCAGCGGAGGTTTTGAGCCGGCAAAATCGGCGGGCTCAACGGTTTGCCGCCGGCGATGGGGACCTCGCGGCGTAAACCAAGGGCATGGTTGGATTCCAAATAACGTCGGGAACCCAAAGGATGTGCTCGGCGCGCGACGACTCGAGCGCCGTGGCCGAGGGGTGGTAATTAAGTTTTCGGCAAAACCGACAAACACTAAAAGGCTTCCTACGCTTTAATCTAGCTAAACCCCGAGCTAAAAGGACTAACGAGGACTCACGGGGCCAAGGTGAGGTCGGAGGAACTTCGGAGGAGAGGTCGACGCGAGAGGGGTGCTCGGTGACGATGGTGCTTGGGAGTTGGGGAAGGCGACCAGGCACAACTCATAAGCAAGTTCCCGAATCGTCCACCTCATAGAGGTTAAACAACACAAGTTAGGGGACTTGAGCTGACCAAGAGAGCAAAGTGACAGCCAAAAGGTAATGAGGAACCACTTTGGGCCGGAGGTCTTCAAGGAGAGCTCAAAAGTGACAATGGAGGCGGGGAGGTGGTGGTGTTCTTGGTGCTTGAGTTTGGGCTCACACTCACGACCAGAGAGTCTAAACAGCACCAAGTGATGGGGAAAGAACAGGAGGAAGGAACCACGGCTATACATGGCCAGGGCGCTTGGACAAGGCTAGGGCAAAAGCCCACTGTGAGCAAAGTCCATGCCCTGCCATGACTTGCTAGATTTGACAAGAGCGGTAGGTAGGGAAAGACTTCTAGGGTGGGCTCCTGACACATTTAATGCATGGCAGAAAGAGACGTTGGGAAGGACCAACAAGTGACAGGCCACTGCTCCCAACTGCTCTGTCTCTGACACACGCATGGGTGCGGGAAAGCCATGATGACCAGACCTCCAGGAGGTCGTGAGGAAGAGAAGCAGAGCCGAGGGGAGGTCTGGACGTCCCATATCCTCAGGGTGGGGAGGTCTTGCGCGGGCGAGGAGGTCTGGGAGGTCCTAGGAGCCGTGGGAGGTCGTGAGCCACACGATGGACATCCGCGGCTTGGACCACCCAGGCGCCGAGGCGCTCAAGAGCTCCTCGGTCGGTGGAGAGGTCGTGGCGGTGGATGGAAATCAACGGCTAGAACGAGCGCGCCGCGAGATCGAGCTTCGGTGCGGCGTTGGCGACATGGTCCAACCAAGTCGGTTGAGTTGGGCTCGGTCCGAGCCCAGTCCGACTCAACCGATTTAGTTTTTACGGTTTTGGAAGGAGCTGCTCCTTGGAGGATTGTTTGAGGCAGCAAACCGACTCCAAAAATTATGAAATTTTTACAGGAGCTTGCTAGCTCAAACAAGGACCTAGCATAAAATTTTCAGAGGCTTTGGGGCTGTGGATTTTCCTCCAAAAATTCAACAAGGCACTGGTCCAAGGTTTGACAAGATTGTTTTTGGGAGTTCAAGAGTTGGATCAAAAGACTTGTGACTTCGTATTTCCATAGCTTCTTGTACAATACTTGCTTGGTACAATAGGAAGTACAGGATGTAAGAAAAAGTTTTAATTTCCCCTCATTTTCTTACATTTGAAACACAAGCCTAAAATTGGGATGTTACACATAGAGAATTAGTCTAATTAAAATTTGTGGGGGCATAAGGGTAAGATATGTATGAGTTTGCTAAGTATCTGACTTTTGTCAATTGGTTTTGTAACTTAAAAGTCTTGTATTTGTTTTGTGCTGTTAGTAAGTTATTTGCAGTGGGTTGTCGACTTCGTGTTTTCCGGCTATTGTTAACTTGTCTTAGTGAAACAGGGATGGCGGGAGAACGCAGCGTGGCGATCGACATCTTTGGTCATGATGAGCTTCCCCTCCTCGACCATGGTGAGGTTCTCCTCGGATCGAGCGAAACCGCATGGACGAGACAGCGCATCTTGGAGGTTGTTGCTAGAAATACCTCCACTCCTGCCGGTGGTGGCGGCCACGGACTCGCGGGGACTTGCGAGTTCCTCCGTCTGCGACCGCCGACTTTCTCCGCTCGAGGACCCTCGATGCGGACGATTGGCTGCGCATGGTTGGCGGAAGCTCAAAATAGCTCGATGCGGGCCCAGGATAAGGCACTCTTCGCGTCCCACCGGCTTGAGGGCGCGGCACTCTCATGGTGGGAGAACTATCTCGCCATGCGGCCGCGCCATGTGGTCGCGTGGGAGGAGTTGAATCGGCTTTCGTCGGGCCCACATCCCGGATGGCTTTGATGAAGCTGAAAAAGAAAGAATTCCTCGCGCTCAAGCAAGGGCGCAAGTCTGTGACGGAATACCTGTACGAGTTCAATCATTTGGCTCGTTATGCTCCAGGGGAGGTGGCCTCGGATGAGGCTAAGCAGGAGAAGTTTATGGATGGCTTGCGAGGAGCTGCGGGACAAGCTATCTGTTGTGGACTTCTCGACTTTCGAGCCTTGGTAGATAAGGTCATTGTTCTGAGCATAAGGCAAAGCGGGCGAGTCCCGCATACGCAAATGGGAGCGCATCAGTCTACTCACACTAGCCTCATTCGTCCTCGGGCTGGGCCAACACGAGTGGCCCGTTCTTTTGCTCCACCGGCGCCGAGGCCATCTGCACCAGCTCCTCGCCCACGCGGCCGTGTTTGACCACGTGCGCTGCGATCGGCAGCCAGAGCGGCCTCGCAATCCGGCGGCCGAGGTTACTTGTTTTATTGCCACAACAAGGGCCATTATGCGAATGCACGCCTCGAGTGTTGCGGCGAGCCCTCGTCCTAATGGAGGGCGCGGGCGAGAGTGGTCACCCACGACGGAAGATGATCCGAAGCCACGAGTGCGGCGTGGTCGAGTCAACCACCTTTCGGTGAGGAGGCTCGGGGCGCGGATGTCGTGATGGGTACACTTCTTGTTAATTCTCGTCCAGCTGCGGTATTATTTGATTATGGAGCATCGCATTCTTTTATTTCAAGATCATTTGCTGCTGCTAGTGGTCTTGTTGTGTTCCTTTGGGAGTTCCTTTGCTCATCAAGCTCTCGGGTCGGAAATGAGAGCCGATTCTGATGTCGGGATGTTCCTATCATAGTCAAAGGAGTGGGATTTTGGCAAATCTTATTACGCTCGGTTCGACCAAGTCGGATGTGATTCTTGGCATGGATTGGTTGTCCCAACACTTGGGGCAAATCGATTGTGCCGGGAAGAATGTCTATCTCACCACCCTTCAGGCGGCGGTCGGTTTTCCCTCGCACCGCAAGGGTCGCACCTTTGTGCACTTGTAGCCAAGCCGACTTTGAAGATTCGGGAGGTTCCTCATTTTGTGATTTTGAGGATGTTTTCCCGATGATTTACAGGATGCCTCGGTTCGAGATCTGAGTTTGTTATCGAGTTGCTGCCGTGCATCGCCCGATTTCGAAAGCGCGTATCGGATGCCTCCCAATGAACTAGAAGAATTGAAGAAGCAGCTTGGTGAGCTCCAAGCAAAGGGTTTCATCCGTCCCAGTTCATCTCCTTGGGGTTGTCTGGTGATCTTTGTGACGAAGAAGGACAAGACTTTGCGCATGTGTGTTGATTACCGTCCTCTCAATGAGGTGACGGTGAAGAACAAGTATCCTCTGCCCCGTATTGATGATCTGTTTGATCAGTTGACTGGAGCCCAAGTGTTCTCAAAGATTGATTTGAGAATGGGGTATCAACAGGTCAGGATCAGATCAGAGGATATTCCGAAGACGGCTTTCACTACTCGTTATGGGTCGCATGCAGTACACCGTCATGTCTTCGGTTTAACCAATGCTCGACTTTGTTCATGAACCTTATGAATTCAGTATTCATGGAGTATTTGGATAAATTTGTGGTTGTCTTTATTGATGATATTCTTATCTATTTCAAGATGAAGCGAGCATCTTGAGCATCGAAGATTGTTTTGGGCAAATTGCGGGAGCATCGGCTATATCACGAAGTTCGACAAATGTGAGTTACGGTTGAAGGAAGTGGCATTCTTGGGCCATGTTCTTTCAATTTGGAGGCATAGTTGTGGATCGATAAGGTCGATGTTCTATCTTGAGGCAGCCAAGTCGATCAACGATGTGCGGAGTTTTCGGCTTAGCGGGTTATTACCGCCGCTTTATCGAGAACTTCTCCAAAATCGCAAAGCCGATGGCTGAATTGCTCAAGAAGGACAAGAAGTTTGTGTGGTCCTCTGCTTGTGATGAGAACTTTCAAGAGCTCAAGCAGCGATTGACTTGAGCCCAGTCTTACTCTTCACGATATCCACAAGAGCTTGATATTTATTGCGATGCCTCTCGTCGAGGACTTCGGGTGTGTCCTTATGCAGGAAGGCAAGGCAGTTGCATATGCATCCAGGCAGTTAAGACCTCACGAGCTCAATTATCCCACCCATGATTTAGAGTTGGCTGCTGTGGTGCATGCACTCAAGATTTGGCGGCATTATCTGATCGGTAACCGTTGCGAGGTGTATTCGGTCACAAGAGCTTGAAATACTTGTTCACCCGACGGATCTGAACTTGAGCGAGAGGAGATGGTTGGAATTGATCAAAGATTATGACATGGGTATTCGATATCACCACGACAAGGCCAATGTGGTTCTTTGATGCACTTAGCGAAAGGTGTATTGCAATACTCGATGATCCAAGAGCGACAACTTTGCACTCCTTGCGAAATTTCAGCGTCTCAACTTGGGTTTGGTTGAGCACGGTTCCCTTGCGCCACGATTGTACAACCGACCTTGGTGGATCAAATCAAGGCGACACGATGTCGAATGTTGGTGTGGGTAAAATCAAGCAGAACATCAGGAATGGATCAGCCAAGTGTTTCACAGAAGATGAGCACGGTGTTGTATGGTTTGGGCGTCGTCTTGTGGTCCCAAAGGTTCCAGAGTTGCGGGATTTAATTCTTCAGGAGGCCCATGATTCGCCTTTGTCCATCGATCCCGGGGCCACTAAAATGTACCAAGATCTGCGTCAAAGATTCTGGTGGACTCGCATGAAGCGCGAGATTGCCAGGTTCGTGGCCATATGTGACATATGTTGTCGCGTCAAGGCCGAGCATCAACGTTCGGCGGGTCTTCTTCAGCCCTTGCCCATACCAGAGTGGAAGTGGGATTCTGTAGGCATGGATTTTATCACCGTGCGCCTGTACTTCTTGGGGAAGGATGCTATCCGGGTTGTTATCGATCGATTGGCGAAGGTAGCGCACTTCTGCGATGCCACCACTCTCGGTGTCGATCGATTGGCGAGATCTCTATATCTCGCATTGTGAGCTTGCATGGTGTGCCACGAGCGATTGTGTCGAATCGTGGCTCTCTTTTCACTTCTCGGCTATGGCACGGTTTGCGAGAAGCCATGGGGACCGTCTTTCTTTCGGCTCGCCTATCATCCTCGAGACGGATGGTCGACGGGCGAGTCAATAAAGCTCTTGAGGATATGCTCCGTGCTTGTGTTCTTTCCTATGGGAAGAATTGGGAGAAGTGTCTACCGCTTGCGAGTTCTCCTACAACAACGACTTCGAGCTAGTCTCGGTATGGCACCATTTGAGGCTTTGTATGGGAGGAGATGCAGAACTCCATTGAACTGGTGGCGGTGAAAGCGGTTCTTTGGCCAATTCCATTAATGAGGCCGAAAGTCAAGTGCGATTGATTCGTGAGCACTTGCGCGTAGCTCGATCCGAGCAAAAGAGCTATGCGGTCGGCGTCGTCGTGGTGAGTTTCAGCCCAATGACTTTGTGTATCTCAAAGTCTCACCTCTGAAGGACATCGTCGTTTGATGTCAAGGGCAAGCGGCTCCTCGATATGTTGGGCGTATCGCATCATCAAGAAAGTGGGAGTTGTTGCATACAAGTTAGAGTTGCCAGCTACACTTGAGGGGGTGTATGATGTTTTCCATGTGTCACAATTGAAGAAGTGCCTCCGTGTTCCAGTTGAGGAAACACCATTGGAAAATATCGATGTCCATGAAGATCTATCTTATCGTGGCGCCCCATTCGTATCCTCGAAGAAGTGAGCGCAGCGAGGAACCGTGTGATCAAGTTCCTTAAAGTTCGATGGTCAAACCACTCCGAGGATGAAGCCACTTGGGAGCGGGAAGATCGTCTCGGCGGACTACAGTCTTTCTTCTCCGGTGATCGAGAATCTCGGGCGAGATTCTGTAAGAGGATTTGTAACAGCCCTAACTTAGGGTTTGTATTTCAAATGTAAAATTTTGAGGAGAAATAAAAACTTTTGTTGTCTCATCAAATCATTTGAAAGTTTCTACATTTTTCCCTAGCAATTTCCATTTTCTACAATTAAATTCTTGTGAATGGAAATTGTTGTCAGCACATTCTTAGCCTTCAAACTTGTGATCATCCCCTAGGAATATTTTTCCTGTCATCTTGATCATCCTATCTACCTCCCTGAATTATTTCACAATTTTTAGATTTTATTTGCTATTTCAAAGGCCCAAGTCAAACCAGTTTAGAAATCTGGTCAAACCTCTCGACAGCAGCTTGTGAATTTTTTTGGGAGAAATCTAGTGCATAAAAACTTCTGGAAAAATTTCACAAGGTTGTCCTCTGTCCCTAGTAGCTTCCATAAAAATTTCGAAATTTTTGGAGCTCAGGAGCTACCTCTAAAAATTCTCCAAACTCTCTCAGCCTTTTAAAACTCCAAATCAGTATTTACTGTTCCTCGGGCTCGAACCCGAGCCCGACTCGAGTCCGACCGCGCCACTTGACTCAGTCGCACCGCCTAGCTGCACCGCGTGAGCCCGATGGCTGTCAGCCGTCCGATGGAGATCGAACGGTCCACGTTGCTTGTCTCGTCGACCTGTCCGAATGCATACACCAATCTCAGCCGTCCATTTCAGATCCAACGGTCGGTGCGATACTGATCGAGTCAAACCACCGGTTCGCACCGCTTCGACCATCACTGACAGGTGGACCCTACCTGTCAGGTCCGCCCTCGTCTTCTCCGCACCTCACCGGAGTTCGCGGCCGTGCGCGCATGCTTGCCACGTCCCTCGTCGCTGCCACCTCGGTGCTTTCGTGTCCGTCTGTAAAGCATCGCCGGTGTCTCATCTACCCTCCGAGCTCATTCATTTCGCCTCTACCCCTCTCTCGCGCCTTCTCTGCTCGTTTTCCTCTTTCGGCCGGAGAAGAAACCGAGGGCAGCGCCACCACCTCGCTGCCGCTTGAGCACTCCCGAACTCCCCGTCGCGTTCTTCTCTCCACACCGCGTCCATTTTCCCCGGTCCGAGCTCGTTTCATCCACGGAGTCGTTGGGGGCGACATCTTCGTCTTCGCCTCGGCGACCTCGTCCTCGTAGCTCTTTGGCGTTACGGTGAGTTTCAAACCTCGGAAGATAGTCCTTAGAATCGCAATACTTCACCGAGTTTAACCGTAGCCTTCTCTTGTTCTTTGGTACATCATCGAGGCCGCGGCGCGTTCTTCTCAAGCTCGGTGAAGCGCCGCGCAGCGATTCCGCCGCCTCGGAGCTCCATTGTCGTCGTGGTCGTGGGCTTATCCTTCACGAGTCAAGGCGGCCGTGCGCACTGCTCGAAGCTTCCCGTCGCCTGTAGCGTCATCTCCGCGGAGGTCGTATCTTCTTCTCGCCTCCGTTCACCGCCACTTCGCCGCATCCTCGAGTCGCGTCGCCATCATCGAGTTCGCGGGTCGTGGTGAACCGAAGGTACCACTCTCGCGAAACCCTGCGGTTAGCTAGATCACCTACACGGCGCGCGCCGTCCCGTCGCGTGCGGTGAGCGCGGTGGAGTTAGTTTAGCGTTAATCTTGTTTAGTCGAGTCTCGACTTGTGGGCCCTATTGGCTAATCCGTTTAGAGAACCTTTAATCCAGCCGTTATTTGTTCTGCGAGTCGCGCCATGTGGGTCCATCTTTGTCGATTAAGGCTGTAGCTCTGTAATCGTTTTCTCGGTCGGTAAGCGTATTTCTCGTGAGAGTATGTTAGGGTTGCACTTTGGTGAGCCAAGGCGTATATTAGAATACGCCGACGTCACCTTCGAACAATCGGTTCGTCGGCACCTTTATTTGGGCCCATTGTCGATGTGAGGGCTAGCCGGTAATGGTGCGAAATGGAATTAGTGCATTATAGATTTGGTAATGATTTAGTATTTCGTTTATGTTTTCTGTTGAGTCGTTAATTCAATTAAACTTGTAAATTGCATAACTAATTCAATCTTTATCAAATTGCATGAAACCAGTCTTTGTTAATTTTCATTTTAAATGTACTATTTACTAAAATGAGTTTCAACCTTGTATCTGTAGTAAAAATCTGTTAATTAATTTCATGTTGTAGATTGTAATCTCCAAATTAGAAAATGCACATCTCTTTCAATAATTGTCCAAATTCAATAAACCCAATTCTGTAAAATCTCATTTTCAGTATACTAATTATTAGGATAGGTTTTATACACTGTTTCTGTTCATGAAAAATTGTTAAGCAATTAACTAGTGTTTTGATGTATTTTTAGCTTAGAAAATTCATGGAAAATTCTTAATAACTCAAAATGAATTGTTCTCTGTTTCTAAAATTTTGTTATATCGCGCTTAGGTTGCTGTGTGAGTTTTGGTATGTTTTGTTGTTGTTATATGTTTGAGTTTGGTCGGTGTTATTCGTTCTTATTCGCTGTTTTGTTCAATCGTTAGGATTCGATATTTGCGGCAACCCTGAGAACGACCCTCCGCAACAAATTGAGCAACAGCAACTAGGCAAGCAGTTTGATCATGATAATCCCAGTATTTTAAAATCTAATATTTTGTTTCAGCTGTATGTATGCATTGCTTAATTTGTGTTAAATTGATTAGTTAAATCCGTAGCTGCATATCCTGTAGACAAAATATTGATCTCTACTACTGAGCCTAGGTTATTTCTTTGTGATTAGAGGTCGTTGGATGATCTCTTGTCACTTAGTAGATCCGGGTCAACTTGCTTAGACATGCTTAGCTATCGGTAGAACTGGGCGGTTATCGACTTTAGTCGGTAACCTTGATCACACAACATCTGCTATAACTTTATGTTTCAGCATTTTTGCTATGTTTAATTGCAAAGCTAAAACTGAAAACAAAAGCGATTTAGGCGGGCACAATGGTAAGATTGGTGTGATCTGCTTGGGTGTGTTGGAAAGGTGCCCGGGTCAATTAAGGACCCAACATCTTGTGAGTGAATTTTTATCCGGGCATTTGGCGTGCTAACCACACTAGAGTATATGGGACCTCTCTTGACCTAGTACTTTGGCGTGTATTGGCTCGGGTGCAGGAGGTCGCGGGAGGGATGGTGTTGGGAGCATGGTAGTTGTCCCAAAGCTTTATCTGAGTGGGTAGTTGTCTTTTCGGCTTTACCATGTAGCGTATAGATTTCTATCCATACGAGCTGCTCGTAGTTAATACACAATATTGGAAAAAGTCTCGTAGGACTTAGTGTGCTTGCATACCTTGGAGTGTGCTTTGGCTTAAAGCGATGCGAAGTGTGGAGTGCGATGGTACACCCTGCGAGGTTAAAAACTATTCGAATAGCCTCGTCCTAGGTGATGGACACGCTTGGGTAAGCTTTTCAAGAGTTAGACTACAACCTTTTAAAATTAAAACTTGCGGGTGGTACGAATCAGGGATTAGTGCTATATTGTGGTGACTATTGGGATAGTCACTTCTAGGTGGTTACTTGTATCTATCTTTATTTCGTAGTTATTTCAACAGTAAAAATGAATTGCAAACTTGCCTTTAAAGCAGTATTACCTTATTGCAAATGAAAATTGGCTTTATGCAAATGAAACATATGGCCTCCACCAAATAAGCTTGCATGTAGCTTATGAGCAGTGCCGCTAGTTCACACGTCGGTCTTGCGGGTACAAAGACAATCTTTGTACTCAGTGCTTTGCTTAATGTTTTGTTGCGAGAGGAAGAAGGTGAGCCTCGGGGTCCTCACTACGTGGTGTCTTTGTCGCCGTGGGCGACTAGACTTGGCGGTCGGTCGGATGCCTTGTGGGTTGGAGGCACGATTGGCTTTGTTTGTAGCCATCTTATGGCACTTTGCTTCATTGTCTTCTTTACATTATTTGTGTATCTTGTGGCACATCGGCCTTTATGCGTAATAACTCTACTATTTGTTTATCTTACATTTGGTAGTGTGGTGTTTGGACTCTATGTTTGGAATGGAGTTCTTTGTCTAATTTTGTAGCAGGTGTGTATCTTGCTTTGGGAAGTATACATATCTCGAGGAATCAGTTTATTTGATTTATGATGCTAGGGCCAGGTGGTGGGTTAAGCATTACAAGCCAAATAAACTGGGGTCCTCATATGCAGGGACTACATTTGTGTGCATTAGAAGCGAAGCCCGTCTTGCAGATTCGGGATGTCCCCATAGTATCTGACTTTGTGGATGTATTTCCCGAAGATTTGCCTGGGATGCCTCCAGTTCGAGACCTTGAGTTCGTCATTGAGTTGCTGCCCAGTACCGCTCCGATTTCGAAGGCGCCGTATCGGATGCCTCCCAATGAATTGGAGGAATTGAAGAAGCAATTAGGTGAGCTTCAAGCAAAGGGGTTCATCCGTCCTAGCTCATCTCCTTGGGGTTGTCCGGTGATCTTTGTGAAGAAGAAGGACAAGACTTTGCGCATGTGTGTTGATTACCGTCCGCTCAATGAGGTGACGGTGAAGAACAAGTATCCATTGCCCCGCATTGATGATCTGTTTGATCAGTTGACTGGAGCCCAGGTGTTCTCAAAGATTGATTTGAGGTTGGGGTATCATCAGGTCAGGATCAGATCTGAGGATATTCCGAAGACGGCTTTCACTACTCGTTATGGTGCATGCGAGTATACCGTCATGTCTTCGGCTTAACCAATGCTCGACTTTATTCATGAACCTTATGAATTCAGTATTCATGGAGTATTTGGATAAATTTGTGGTGGTCTTCATTGATGATATTCTTATCTACTCCAAGAATGAAGAAGAGCATGCTGAGCATCTGAAGATTGTTTTGGGCAAGCTGCGTGAGCACCATTTGTCTGCGAAGTTCGACAAATCACGAGTTAGTTGAAGGAAGTGGCATTCTTGGGCCATGTTCTTTCAGCAGGAGGCGTATCTGTGGATCCTGGCAAGGTCAGCGATGTGCTATCTTGGAGTAAGCCCAAGTCAGTCACCGATGTGCGGAGTTTTCTTGGTTTAGCAGGCTACTGCCGCCGCTTTATCGAGAACTTCTCCAAGATCGCAAAGCCAATGACTGAATTGCTCAAGAAGGACAAGAAGTTTGTGTGGTCTTCTGCTTGTGATGAAAGCTTCCAGGAACTAAAGCAGCGATTGACATCAGCCCCTGTTCTTGTTCTTCCCGATGTCCACAAGAGCTTCGATATCTATTGCGATGCCTCTCGTCAGGGACTCGGTTGTGTTCTTATGCAAGAAGGCAGAGCCGTGGCCTATGCATCAAGGCAGTTGAGGCCCCATGATCTCAACTATCCCACCCATGATTTGGAGTTAGCTGTTGTGGTCCATGCACTTAAGATTTGGCGGTATTATCTGATCGGTAACCGCTGTGAGGTGTATTCTGATCACAAGAGCTTGAAGTATTTGTTCACCCAGCCAGATCTGAACCTCAGGCAAAGAAGATGGTTGGAATTGATCAAAGATTATGACATGGGTATTCAGTATCATCCTGGCAAGGCCAATGTGGTTGCTGATGCACTTAGTCGAAAGGTGTATTGCAATACTCTGATGCTCCAAGAGCAGCAACCTGCACTTCTTGCAGAATTTCAGCGCCTCAACTTAGGTTTGGTTGAGCACGGATCTCTTGCTACTTTGGTTGTGCAACCAACCCTGGTAGACCAAATCAAGTCAGCGCAGTAATCAGATGATGGTGTAAATCAAATCAAGCAAAACATCAAGAACGGGACAGCCAAGTGTTTCACAGAAGATGAGCACGGTGTTGTATGGTTTGGACAGCGGCTTGTTGTTCCCAAGGTCATGGAATTGCGAGATTTGATTCTCCGCGAAGCCCATGATTCACCCTTGTCCATCCATCCCGGGGCTACCAAGATGTATCAGGATCTTCGCCAGAGATTCTGGTGGACCCGAATGAAGCGCGAGACTGCCAAGTTCGTTGCTGAGTGCGACGTGTGCTGTCGTGTCAAGGCTGAACATCAGCGTCCAGCTGGTCTTCTTCAACCTTTGCCAGTGCCAGAGTGGAAGTGGGATTCCGTTGGCATGGACTTCATCACCGGCCTGCCCCGTACTTCTTCTGGAAAGGATGCTTTATGGGTCATCATTGATCGGTTGACGAAGGTAGCCCACTTCCTTCCAGTGCGAACGAAGATTGATGTGAACCAGTTAGCGGATCTTTACATATCCCGCATTGTGAGTTTGCATGGTGTGCCCCGAACCATTGTGTCAGATCGTGGTTCTCTGTTCACTTCTCGGTTTTGGCACAGTTTACAGGAGGCCATGGGGACACGTCTTTCTTTCAGCTCAGCCTACCATCCTCAGACTGATGGTCAGACGGAGCGAGTCAACCAGGTTTTGGAAGATATGCTCCGTGCTTGTATTCTTTCTTATGGGAAGAATTGGGAGAAGTGCCTACCGCTAGCCGAGTTCTCCTACAACAACAGTTTCCAGGCTAGTCTCGGTATGGCACCGTTTGAGGCCTTGTATGGGAGAAGATGTAGAACCCCATTGAATTGGTCAGAAACTGGTGAAAGACAGTTCTTTGGCCCATATTCAATCAATGAGGCTGAAAGCCAAGTGCAGTTGATTCGTGAGCACCTGCGTGTAGCTCAGTCCAGGCAGAACAGCTATGCAGATCGTCGTCGCCGAGAGTTGAGTTTCCAGCCCAATGACTTTGTTTATCTCAAAGTCTCGCGTTTTGAAAGGGCATCGGCGTTTCGGCATCAAGGGCAAGTTGGCTCCTCGGTATGTTGGACCTTATCGCATCATCGATAAAGTGGGAGTTGTTGCTTACAAGTTAGAGTTGCCAGCTACACTTGAGGGAGTGCATGATGTATTCCACGTGTCGCAATTGAAGAAATGCCTCCGTGTTCCGACTGAGGAGTCTCCGTTGGAAAATCTCGATGTGCAGGAGGATTTGACCTACCGCGAGCGTCCTATTCGTATTCTTGAAGAATCTGAGTGCAGAACAAGGAACCGTGCAATCAAGTTCCTTAAAGTCCAGTGGTCAAATCACTCCGAGGATGAGGCCACCTGGGAGCGGGAAGATCGTCTCCGTGCAGACTACCCGTCCTTCTTTTCCCAGTGATCAGAATCTCGGGGCGAGATTCCTGTAAGGGGGGAGATTTGTAACAGCCCTAAGTTAGGGTTTATGTTTCAAATGTAAAATTATGAGGAGAAATAAAAACTTTTGATGCCTCATGAAGTCATTTGAAAGTATCCTAAATTTCCCCTAACAATTTCCATTTTCTTGAAACATATTCTTGTGAATGGAAATGGTTTTCAATAAAATTCTAAACCTTAAATTTGGGATCATCCTCTGGGAACATTTTTCCTATCATCTTGACCATCCTAGTTATCTCTCTGAAAAATTTCACAATCTTTAGATTTTATTTGCTATTTCAAAAGAGCAAGTCAAACTAGTTTGATTTCTGGTCAAACCCTTTGATCAGAAGCTTGTGAATTTTCTTGGGAACAATTATTTGCATAACAATTTCTGGAAAATTTATGCAAGGTTTTTCTCTGTCCATAGTAGCTACCATAAAAATTTCGGAATTTTTGGAGCTCTGGAGCTATCCCTAAAAATTCCCCAAACCTTCTCTTCCCTCTTTATTCCAAATCTGTAATCACTATTCATCGGGCTCGAACCTGAGCGCGACTTAAGTTCCGACTGAACCACTCGTCTCGGCCAAACCCTAACGTGAGCCCGACCGGACCCGAGTCAAACTCCAACCGGACCCTTTTTGCTTCTGGTCCGACCGAGCCACCTCGCCCGAGTCGCTCTCCCTCTCTCGCTGACTTCCCGGTCCCGCTGGGAGCATCCTCTCTCCACGCGGCGCGCGCGCCCGCGCCAGCTCGCCCGTGTGCCCTCTCTCCCGCGCACCGCTCTTCACCGCCCCGGCGCATGCGTGCCGCCACGTCGCCACGCCGGTCACCTCGCCGCCCTACCGTCTTCACCTCGCTGCCTCCGCCCTCCTCTTCAAAAGCCAGCAGAGAGCCACCTTCTTGGCTTTTCCTTCCTCTCCTCTGTCCATTTCCGCCACCGAGCTCCAGGAGCCGAGAGTCGCGCCGCGCCGCCTCCGAGCGTTCCGGCTACTCCGGTGATCTCCGACCAACCTCGACCGCATCACGGCGTGCCTTGCACCTCGTGGAGCTCAACCCCTCCATCAATTCGGAGTTTTCATCACCGAGGAGCTGCGCACGGGCTTTCTTCTCCAACTCCGGCCGAATCCGCCTCTTTCGCCACCGTGCTTTCTTCGAGGAGCTCAAGCTCGATTCCTACCTCCGTAAGCATTCTCGGGTGTCCCTCTACCTTTACCCTTCACTCACTCGCTCTCTCTTTCACCTCAAATCTCTGCCGACGGTGACCCCCCTCGCGCCGCCGCAGGCTCTCGTCGCCGGGCCATCTCCGGCAGCCACCTTAGCTCCGCGTCATCCCGGTGAGTTCCTGGAGTCCCACTGGTGCTCGTGCGAGCGCTATTCTCCATCCCCTTCCTCTTCGGCGCCATCGCCCCTTGTCACCTCCACGGTCGGCCGCCGCATCATGTCGCCGCGCCGCCACACTGCCTCACCGGCCACCCCGTGACCACCTTTAGCTTCAGTAGTCCACCAGCAACCCATTTTGGCCGTCACCTCTACCGCGCCACTACTCGCCGGCGGCGACAGAGCAGTCGAGCGGCCAGAGCCCTCCCTGTTCTTCGGTTGTGTCTTCCTCTGTTTCACTGACAGTGGGGCCCACTCCCTTTTAAGCAAAAACTTTAGCTGCTAATCAACCTTATGAATGCCTTTTAGTTCACTTTCATGCTTTAGCTTAGTTGAAACTTGAGGTTTGAAAGAAAGTTGGTCACTAGTCTCTGTAGTTTTTCTCTGTTGTTAGTAATCTGAAATGGGTGAAATGCTTCTACTTTTAGATTTTGTTAATGCTTGATGAATCCCTTAAGAAGTAGTGTTTAGCAAGAAATTATTTTAGTTAGTGACTCTAGATTGCAAAGCTCTTGTTGGCATGGTTGATCAAAGAAGTTGTTAGATGATCAAGTTGGATAATTAGTTAGTCAGTGTTTCCATAGCAGCTTGTAGTTCTAATTGATCCTATCTTTGAAGGTTACATAGAATAGCTAGTTAATTAAGATGTGGTAATTTGATGCTTAATTGTTAGATGTGCACACAATCACCATCAAAGTCTGCCGAAAGATTAGAACATATAAGAGGATTGTTTTTGGACATCGTGGTTATCGTGGAAAGTAAGTTAGTTTGGGAAGATCAATCGAGAAATCCTATCTATCGGCTAAATTGTTATTCCTATTTGAATGATCTATTCTCGGTGTTATTGATTTTTGCATGTTATTGAAATTTTGGTTGTTGTCGGCGTTATTTGTTCTTATTCGTTGTTTTTGCTCGATCGATAGATTGCGGCGATTCCGGTGTGCTTGAGAGTTAACCTCTGCAACAGGTCGATCTGTTTGAGCAACGACAGCCGAACAAGCGATTTGATCATGATTACTCCCAGTATTTTAAAGTCTAATATTTTGTTTCAACTGTATGTATGCATCGCTTAATTTGTGTTAAATCGATTAGGTAATCCTTTAGATGCATAATCTGTAGGTAAATGTTTGTCCTCTACTACCGGAGCCTAGGTTATTAGCTGTGATTAGAGTTTGTTGGATGAACTCTTGTCGCTTAGTAGATTGCAGTTCCAGTTGCTTAGCCATGCTTAGTGTCGGTAGATTTGGGCGATCATCGACTTAGTCGATGATCTGGATCACACAAAATTATTATTGTTCTTTATGTTTTCAGCTTATGTTATGTTAATTGCAAAACTAAAACTGAAAAACAAATGATTTAGACTTGGGCACAATGGTATGTTGGTGTGACCTGTTGGGTGTGACTGGAAAGGTGCCCAAGTCAATTAAGGACCGAGTTACTTGCGCCACCGTACTGAGCATTTTGCGTGCTAACCACACTAGAGGGTATGGGACCTCTCTTGACCTAGTACTTTGGCGTGTATTGGCTCACAGTGCGGGAGGTCGCGGGAGGATGGAGGTGGGAGCATGGTAGTTGTCCG
Organism: Ampelocalamus luodianensis; assembly: GCA_036346255.1. Classification (NCBI taxonomy): domain Eukaryota; kingdom Viridiplantae; phylum Streptophyta; class Magnoliopsida; order Poales; family Poaceae; genus Ampelocalamus; species Ampelocalamus luodianensis. The sequence goes on along the minus strand of CM070625.1, from coordinate 48,419,285 downwards.
AAGAGCTTTATCTTGAGTGGGTAGTTATCTTTTCGGCTTTACCATGTAAGCGTATGGATTTCTATCCATACGAGCGGCTCGTAGTTAATACACAATATTGGAAAAAGTCTCTTATGACTTAGCCGTGCGACATACCTTGGAGTGTGCTTTGGCTTAAAGCGATGCAAGTGTGGGTACATTGGTACACCCTGCGGGGTTTGAACTATTCGAATAGCCTCGTCCTAGGTTATGGACACGCTCGGATACGCCCCATGAGAACTAGACTACAACCTTTTTAAATTAAAACTTGATGGGTGGTACGAATCAGGGATTCGTGCTATGTTGTGGTGACTATTGGGATAGTCACTTCCAGGTGGTTACTTGTATCTATCTTTATTTCGCAGTTATTTCAACAGTATAAATGAATTGCAAACTTGCCTTTAAACTGTATTACTTTATTGCAAATAAAGTTGGCTTTATGCAAATGAAACATATGGCCTCCACCAGATAAACCTGCATGTAGCATATGTATAGGTCTGCTAGTCCACACGTCAGTCTTGCGAGTACAAAAACAATTTTTGTACTCATATGCTTTGCTTAATATTTTTGTTGCAGAGGAGGCAGGTGAGCCCCAAGGGCCTTACTTCTGTGAGATGTGCGGGTTCTGGGACGACTAGCTTGACGGTCCGGTCGGTTACCTTGTGGGTTAAGGCACGCTGATTGGCTTTGTTCATAACCATCTTATGACACTTTTGCTTCCGCTGTTTATTTAGTTATCTGTTGTAATTTGGCCAGTCGGCCTTTGTTGTAATAACTCTACTATGTTGTGTACTGTTTTGTATATTGATGTTTGGACTCTATGTTTAGAATGGAGTTGATGCATAATTTTGTGATGAGATGTGCATACTGCAGTTCTGGGAAGTATGCATGTCTCGAGGCTTAGTTTATTTGATTTGTGATGCTAGGACCAAGTGGTTGGTTAAGCATTACAAGCCAAATAAACTGGGGTCCTCACACTAGACCTCCTCAGTAGATCTTAGCTGTCAAAGACCTCCCTCCTTCAGATCTCACCGTTCCGACCTCCTCCGATTAGATCTTTAACTTGAGGACCTCCCCGTAGCTCTGGACCGTTGGATTTCCATCTAACGGCCTAGACCTCCTGGAAATCTTGGCTGTTAAGACCTCCTCGAAAAATCTTAACCGTCCAAGACCTCCCCCAGCAAATCCCAACCGTCTAAGACCTCCCTTCGTGGATTTAACCTTAGGACCTCCTTCGGAGGTCAGGACCGTCAGATCTTGATCTAACGGCCCCGACCTCCCTTGAGCGCTCGGAGCTCTAGCACTTAGTTCCCTTGGACCGTTGGATCTCAGATCCACAGCTCCCGTTCGTTGGGCCGTTCGGAGCGGCCGATTGCCCCTCGCGCGCTCCTCCGTTGGATCCCGATCCACGACCCAGGTTGCGCCACGTGTTGTCGATTTGCGTGGGTTTTCTGAAATTCGGTTGAGTGTTTGTTTTACAACTAAAAATCATGTTTAAACTTCGAAAATTCATATCTTCTTCATTTCTAATCCTTTTTAGGTATTTCCAGTTGCATTAATTTTCTGTTAAGATTAAGTTTAATCTAAAAATGTTTCCAGGCACTGTTGTGAAGTAGAAAGTTTGTGCAATGATTTTAGGTTTTTCAGCCTTTATTAAATATTCCAAAAATGCTTTAAAGACTTGTAAAATCCAAATTGAGCAAACTAAATTTTGTTAATTCCCTCTAGGGCTGTACTTCAGTATAGAATAGGTTTTAATGTGATCTTTGCCACTGAAATAAATGATACACTAGTCTTATAACTTACAAAAATCATAACTGATTCATTTTATCTCCAAATTGTGCAAACTCAACTTTGCTGTTCTTAGGATGACCTTATCTACCTACCATAAAAATTTCAGATTCCAGATCATTTTAGAAAATTTTGTCATGAACAGTAACCGAAATTAATTTAATTAGGATTTTCCAGGCTGAGAGAAATTGTTTAGGCCATATCTTTTTCAGGCTAAGTCGAAATGAAGAAATTCTTGTTTATAAAATTGTCTAAAATCATAATCTTGCTGCTGTATGAATTTCATGGTATTTGGAGAACTTTTGCTGTTGAGTTTTATTTGGAGTTCTTGTTCTTATTTGATTATCGTCTTTTCGCGTTAGGTTCCGAAGGAATTATTGTTCACGTGAGTGAATCCTCTGCAGCAAGAAAGTGATCTACAGCAAGGCAAGTAGTTTAATCATGTTAATCCCAGTATTTTTAAGTATTTATGTTGTTTACAAATTCTATGTATGCATTGCTAGTTTGTGTTAAACTATTGTCGTTAGTCGACCTAGTAGATGCATTTCCTTAAGCAAATGATCATCCTTTACTACCATGAGCCTAGGTTATTGCTGTGATTAGAGCTCGTTGGATGAACTCTTGTCACTTAGTAGTTGCGAATTAATTGCTTAGCCATGCTTAGCTTCCGGTAGAAATGGGCGGTTATCGACTTATCGATAACCTTGATCACATAAATCTTATTATCACTTATGATTTCAGTCTTGTGCCATGTCTACTTATGAAAACTAAAACTGAAAACAAAATAATTTAGACTTGGGCACAATGGTATGATTGGTGTGCTTTTGGGTGTGACTGGAATGGTGCCCGAGTCATTTAAGGACCGAGTTACTTGCGCCACCGTTCTGAGCATTTCGCGTGCTAACCACACTAGAGGGTATGGGACCTCTCTTGAATTAGTACTTTGGGAGGCACTAATTAATGAGTCGCTGGCTGTAGTTTATAGAGAAAAAGGGTCACAAGGGCGTGACCGGGGTGGTTCCTTTCTAGGTCCTCCACCCCGACCGGGGTCTTGTAATGTCCGGCTAGCGTTACCCTAAATGGCTAATGACTCCCGGCTTTGCTTGACTCCACCACAACGTGTGGTCTTAGTGGCCCATTTCGTCGTCTGGTCACTAAGGGTTAACCCCATACGTGCGACTCTTAATTAACTCATTCCATTGGAAACGTCTCGTAGGACTTAGCCGTGCCGGCATACCAAAGGAAGTGTGCTTAATAGCTTGGCAAAAAGGCGGCCTGAAGTGTGGGTACATTGGTACACCCCTGCAGGGTTAAAACTATTCGAATAGCCTCGTCCTAGGTTATGGACACGCTCGGATACGCCCCGTGAGAACTAGACTACAACATTTTAATTAAAACTTGATGGGTTGTACGAATCTGGGATTCGTGCTATGTGTGGTGGCTATTGGGTTAGTCACCAATAGGTGGTTACTCTTGTACTTATTGTATCTCGTGTTATTTCATTCAATAAAAACTGATTGCAAACTTGCTTTTGAAACGTACTACATTATTGCAAATAAAGTTGGCTTTATGCAAAATGAGACATACAACCTCCACTTAAATAAGCTTGCATTTAGCATATTGATAGGTCTGCTATTCCACACGTCAGTCTTGCGAGTACATTTTTGTACTCATTTGCTTTGCTTATTTGTTGCAGAGGAAGAAGTTGATCCCCAAGGGATCGATGTTTGTGAGAATTGCTGCGGTATGGACGACTAGCTTGGCGGCCCGGTCGGTTGCCTTGTGGGTTATGGCTAACCGGTTGGATTTTGTTTATAGCCATCTTATGGCACTTTTGCTTCCGCTGTTAATGTTACTTTGATGTCGTTTGGTCGGTCGGCCTTCTTGTGTAATAACTCTATTATGTATGTCTTTTGTTAAGATTAATGTTATGTGATGTATGGAATTGATGCATGATTTTGTAACGGGGTGTGTATGCTGCATTTCTGGGAAGCATACACATCTCGAGGCTTGGTTTATTTGTTTTGTGATGCTAGGATCAATGGAAGGCTAAGCATTACAAGTTAAATAAATCGGGGTCCTCACATAAATTCTTGTTTCACTATAGTTTAATTTAAAAATAAATTTAGACTTGTTTTTGCAGCAGAAAATGTTATAAGCTTTATTAATTCATTTCTGCTATTATTTAATGTTCTTGTAATTGTAGGAAAGCTTGGAAAATGCCTAACTAAATTGTTATAATTCCTTTTTAGTTGATTCCAGCTGGGATAAGTTCATGTTCGACTGAAATTTAATCTAAAAATGCTTTTAGATAAGTTTCGGTAACATAAAGTTTTACAAACATAAATAACTTGATTTCTGCCAATTTTGAATATTCTAGAAATAGAATTAAAACTTGTAAAATACATATCTTATTCTGTATAATTCCCATTTGTGCAAAATCAATTTTGTTAAATTCCTCTGTTAGGGTGCTTAAATATAAAATAGGTTTTGAACATGGTCATATTTCTGGAACATGTTATGTGCTAAATTTACAACTTAGAAAAATCATAAAAAAAATCTTTATAACTTCAAATTTAGTAAACTCAACTTTGTTGACCTTAGGATGTCATAATCTACCTGCTATAAAAATTTCAGGACTTAGATCATTCTAGAAATGTTCGCCATGAACAGTACCAGTAATTAATTTAGTGAATTAATAGGCTGAGAGAGTGTATTTTAGCTATAACTTTTGCATACTAAATCCAAATTGCATGATTCTTGTTCCTAAAATTATCTAAAATCATCCCCTAGCTGCTGTATAAATTTCATTAGATTTGGATGTCTTTTGCTGTTGGAGTTATTTGGTGTTCTTCGTTCTTATTTGCTTATCGTCTTTTCACGTTAGGTTCCGAAGATAATATTGATATTGATTCTGAGCCACAGCCATCAGTGTAATACTCCGGAAGTGTGAGAAGTCAAGAATCGGATTAATTAAAATTAATCGGTAGAGAATTATTTTAATCGGGGAAGATTTTACTTTCAGTTTTCGTCAAATCAAGTTAGAGAGGGGCTTTTCCGCTTTTTTCTCTTCCATTTGGGGCTGGGCCTTGGCCCATCTAGCCTAGTGTGGCCGGCCAAAGGGGGGGAGGGCCACCCTCCCCAAACCCTAGCCGCCCCCCTCCCCTCCCCTTTTCCTCCTCCCACTTGCAGCCGCCCCCTTCTCCTCTCCCTTGGCCGACCCCTTCTCCTCTCCCTTGCACCTCCCCTCTCCCAAGGTGCTGTCCCTTGCGCCTCCCCTCTGCTCTTGCTGCTGTCCCTTGCGCAAGAAAGAAGAAAGAGAAGAAGGAGAAGAAGATCTTGTGTGGGGATTGGTTCAGCGAGTTCTAGCGGTTCTACAAGGGTAACGAGATGCCTTCCCCGCTGTTTGATCCTTAGTAGATGCGAAACCGATTAGAATTGTTGGTTAATTGTTGGGCTACAGAAGATTCAATTATGTCCAGTACCTTGCGTGGGTTTTTTCGTGTATTTAGAGGCTGAATTTTAAGATTCCATCTCCTAAAGATATGTGGGATATGTTGTTATCTTTCAGTAGCCGCGAAGATCACTCGATTCCGAGGTCTGAGTCAAAAGTTATGATCATTTTATTATCTGCTGCTAGAAATCTGACGAGAATAATATGTCTGGTTATTTCCTAAAATTTGAAAGGGATTTTTGTAGAATCTGAAAGTTCACCCAACTAGGTTATTGTAGGTAATTCGATAACCTTTTCAGATTGATAAAGAACGATCAATTCGGAGTTACCTGTTAAAAGTTATGGTCATTTTAGTTTTGTTGTTCGATTGTGTAGGCAGTTTCTGTACTGAAAGTTCAGACAATGGTTAGCCTAATATTTTGGCCGAATTGGATTATCGTGTCAACTAGAGTATTGTAGATTAGTCAGTTAAGAATCTACAGAAATTGGGTTTACCTCTTTGTGACTTCAAGATCATGAGTTATGTCATTTACCGTGCTGCTGTCCAGAAACGGTACATGGCAGGAAACGTTGTTTTTCAGTTTCAGCTTTGTAAACTCGTTTTGAGTCGTCAAGTAAGCGATGTGGAATGCCGATTAGTAGTTCTGGGTATATTGTCCTTATTGAATTTATTTTACCTATTTAGGAGGTGAAGCCTCAGGTTTAGGAGTAACAACTTGGCCGGCTAACGCGTCGCATCGTGGAAGGCAAGTAATTGTAGCAGTGTTACTACCGTTTAATTGGTTGTTCCTACTACTTGCAATCTATATGATTCTCGTATTTTGGAGTATTTGCCATGGTTGGTTGACTTACAAATGAGGTGATAACAACAATTAATAATCTAATGTTTTATTTTGGCTATCTTGTGTGTAGTCATGAAGTGGTTGTTTTATGTGCTGAATGTGCATCATGGATGTATTTTTCCATAGTGTTATGTGGTAGTAGTACAAGTTAACCTTGTTGGTGCTCTTATGGAGATGACACGTATGTGGTTTATGAGTATCATATCATTCATAGCATATCATGACATTGCATTGTGGATGTCGCCGCTTATGGCGCGGCCGTGCCGTCTGACATCGTACATTGCCGTGAGACGATGCACACTCTTACCACGATGGGTAAGGTGCGATGGAGCATGGCATGCATTTGCATTAAGCATTGTGGATGGAGGACATGCATACTTATGCCAATGGTTGAAATCTTAAGAGGAAGGTCTCATGTTAGTCCATGTGGTTAATTGAATGAGATAGTGGAATGTGGTTGCGGTCATGCAATAATATAATTTGTGTTGTAGCTTGCTTGTTATTGATTAACCTGTTACTCAATTTACTTGCTGAGATTTTATCTCACTCTTGTTGTTTCTTTCCCCCTTTCAGGTGATTTTTAAGCATTCCTGGGATGGGTAGAGCGGCACTACAATAATGCACTCAAATCATAGTTTCATGCTGTAATAAAGTTGAGAGGAAACTAGCCTAATGGCTAGCTATTTACGAGTGTGTTGTTGAATTATTATTGATGCCTTTGTGGACCACACTTGGATTAATCTGCTAGAGGTTGTTTAATTATTGAACTTGTTACCGTTATCTTTATTCCCTTAGTGGTTTATGCTTCCGCTTATTGATACTTGCCTAGAGTTGCTGCCGAAATATTAAATTTTGAAATTATTGGCTAGCTGTAGAGTGGTTAAGTAGCATCCCAGGGTAATGTGGGTCCTGGGGTGTTACAGTTGATATCAGAGCCTAGGCTTTAGGTTCTAGGAGAAGTAAGAAAATTGACACACTTGCACATGTAGGATTTGGAAGGGTTTGCATATCTTGCATATACCTTGTTGAATTCTTTAATTTATTGCTTGTGCTTCACTTGTCTGAGATTAATGTTTTGTTTGCTTGTGGGTTGCGGTGGCTGCAGGAATGCCACCTAAGGGTAGTGGCGTGTTCGTCTTTGCTCTGTAGTGCTAACCGGCGATTGAGGAGGCGAGGATGCTCGGCCGGTGGCGTACCAAGAGGAGCTGTTGGGCGTGGTCGGGCCATGCGGCAAGAGTTGAGGGCTTTGAAGCGGGGTAGGTGGCCTGGTGCGATCCGCTCCGGTGCTGAGGTTGCGGCGGTGGAGCGGTCGCGGCATCTCACCGTGAGTGGGTAGGGTTGGTGGGCGGCCGGCGCGGCGGCCACTCTGTCGGCCTTGTGGGTGTCCCACGTGGAGGACAAGATGGAGGCTTTTGAGGTAGTGGCTTCGATCGCGTGCGCTATGTGGCGCAACTGTTGAAGGGAGAGGCCCAGATCTGGTGGAAAGGAGTGCAGTCTGCTCGCACGGCTGCACATGGACTCCCATCGTGGGCGGAGTTCGTCCGGCAGTTTGAGAGGCGGTTCTATCCAAAGACCTTCGGACAAGATGAAAATTGACTTGGGCAAATACACTCAAGACAAGCGATGCGTGGCGAGTATGAGGTGGGCTTCAATCGGATAGTCGCCGTCCCACATGTGGCTCGGGGCGATGCGGAGAAGGCGAGTAGTTTCGTCGAGGGCTTAGGCCTTGATCCGCCACTGCTGGGTGCCTTTCCGATCCAGATTTTCGTACCACGGTGGAGCGGGCCTTGGGGATCGAGATGCGGCATGCGTACACGGAGGACACTCGCAAGGCCTGCGGAGAGATCGGCCTCGAGGTCATAGCGAGAGGAGGGGCCATGCAGGGGCCCTATGTTTAAGAAGGCAAAGGGTCGTCGTCACCACCCTACCGTGGTAGCGAGGCGAACCAGCTCTCTTGGAGGAGCTCTCTGCGATGCAGTGCCACTTGGCCCTGGTGGGGGCTTGGTGTGCTTCGTTGTGGGGATCCGCACAGCGGAGTGACCGCTCTTGGAGGCGTGTACTATTTGTGGTCAAAACCACAAGGATGTGGTGTCTGGCGAATCCCAAGGTGAAGCTACGGTGGGAGTTGGCGCCTACACCTTGGCGGGATTCTCTCGTCACGATGGCACCGTTCAGATGATGGTTGTGGCTCCTACCCGCAGTCCCTACCCGCGGTCCCTACACGCGTTACTGCGGCGCCTTGGCACCTTCATCGATCGTCTTGGCGCCCCACGGAGGATCGGGTTGGCGACCTACTCCATCGACCCGGTACCTCGGTGGACACTGCGCGACCTACCAGAGTGTGGGAGATCCTTCTTCTTGGTGTCCTGCGGCATTCTCCATGCCGACATCGGATGGCGAGGATCGTGGAGCGTTGTGACAGTACCTTATCTGTTGACTCTTTCGATGCTGCGTACTTTTGATTCGAGCGCTTTCTCTTTTGTCTCGGAGAATTTTGTTGGCGGGCGGGGCTTTGGTGCGATTAATTGGGAGGCGGTGGTTGTTAGTTCTCCTAGTGGGCTTATATCCGTTCCGTGTTTGCCACCGTTGTGTGGTGATTCTAGCGGATGAGGAGTTCGTGGCGAATTTGGTGGTTATACCCCAGAGCCCTTCGATGTGATCCTTGGCATGGATTGGCTCACGCGGTATCAAGCTGTTATCTCTTGTTTACGGAAGACGGTCACTTTGCGTTCTCATGCGGGCATGAAGTTGTTTTTCAAGGAGTGCTCGCGTACTCTCTCTTGTTCTTTGTGCGATTGTTTCCTAATCGGCGGATCACGGAAGTCGAGGTTGTTGTGGGCTTTGGTGGAGGTCACGAGGCTGCCTTGAGGTTAGAGAACATACTGTAGTGATGCGCAAGTACCGGATGTTTTTCCCGATGAGCTCCCGACACGCCACGAGCGGAGTCGATCTTCCGTGTCGAGCTTGTTCCGTGTGCGGCCTATTTATAAGTCCCGTCCGGATGGCACCGGTTGGCGGTGGAATTAAAGCGATTGGATGAACTCTTAGCTAAGGGGTTCATTAGACCGAGCACGTCACCTTGGGCTGCTCGGTTTTGTTTGTGGGAAAGAAGGATGGCACCAAGAGGCTTTGTGTGGATTATCGAGCACTCAACCAAGTGACAATCAAGAACAAGTATCCCACGCCTCGTATTGAAGATCTCTTCGATCGGTTGAGAGGTGCCAAAATATTTTCCAAGATTGATTTGCGATCAGTTACCATCAAGCTGCGAATCGGGAGGAGGATATAGAGAAGACGACATTTAGCACAAGGTATGGGCATTACGAATATGTCGTTATGTCTTTTGGGTGACTAATGCTCCTGCTTGTCTTTATGGAAGCTATGAGCAGGATGCTCCATGAGTACTGGATTCTTTTGTGGTGGTCTTCATCGGCGACATCTGGTTTATTCCAAAGCGGAGGAGGACCACAAGTTGCATCTCAACCTGGTCCTAGATACTCTTGGAGGAATAAATACTATGCGAAGCTAAAGAAGTGTGCTTTACGGTTATCCGTAGGATTTTTGGGTCATACCATCGATCGACGCGGTATTACGGTGGATCGAAGAATGTGGCGGCGATGGTTCGATGGCGGAGGCCAACCAATGTGTCGAGATCCGGAGTTTCCTTGGTCTTGCGGTATTACGGCGCTTTGTGCAGAGATTTTTCTAGCATTGCTAAACCAATGACCCGACTCACGCAAAGGGGTTCCTTTTGTGTGGACGGACGCTGTGGTGGGTTTGGACTTTGAAGAACAAGTGGTGAATGCACCTATTCTATCCTTGCACAGGAGTGGCAAGCGCTTCACGGTGTACGGGATGCTTCTCGGATTGGACTCGGATGTGTCTTGATGCAAGAGGGCGAGTAATCGCTTATGCTTCTAGGCAGTTGAAGACTCATGAGCGAATTATCCCACTCATGATCTCGAGTTGGCGGCGATTGTGTTTGCTCAAAGTCATGGAGGCATTATTTGTATGGGGAGCAGTGCGATATCTTCACGATCACAAGAGCCTTAAGTATGTATTCACGCGAGAGCTAAATTTGAGGCGTGGAGGTGGTTGGAGTTAATCAAAGATTATGACACGACTATCGATATCACCCCGTAAGGCTAATGTGGTGGTGATGCCCTAAGCGGGACGAGGGTACCTCGGTAGCGTTGTCCTTGGTCTCGGAGTTTGAGAAGATGGGTATTTCTTTACGTCTTCACGGGTTCTGCGCGCGCGAGAGCACAAATGATCATCGATGCGCCATCCCCGAGCGCGTTCTTGAAGCTCAACGGCTGTCGGCTCCTTTGAGGTGCGGAAGAGGATCTCGGGGTTCGAGATTTTAGTGTGGATGAACACGGTGCGGTTCGTTTCAAAGGCGGTTGTGTGTACCCGAAATCACCGGTGAAGGATGATATTCTTCGTGAGGCTCACGGACCCCATATTCGGTACATCCGGGAGAGACCAAGATGTATCGTGATCTGAAACAAATCTTTTGGTGGAAGCGGATGAGGTGGATATTGCTAAATATGTCGCTTGCTTGTGGCGTTTGTCAAGCGGTAAAGGCGAGCACAAGCGTCCTGCTGGTTTGTTGCAGCCCTTGGAGGTACACGAGTGGAAGTGGGAGCATATCACTATGGACTTTGTGGTTGGGTTGCGCTGCCAGGGTGAGATGCAATATGGGTCGTGGTGGGCAGGCTTACCAAGTCCGCACACCGTGCCGATAAAAGCGACCAACACAAATGAGGACCTAGCCCGTTGTACATCAGAGAGGTGGTGAGGCGCACGGTGTACCCAAGTCCATTGTTTCGACCGAGATGCCAAGTTCGTCTCTAAGTTACGCGAGTCTTGAGTGCGTTGGGCACGGCAGTTTCCTCGATCTGACTTTTCACCCTCGGACGGATGGTCGATCGAGCGGGCCATTCGGACCACGGAGGACATGCTTCGTGCTTGCGTGCTATCTTGGAAGAGGCGGTTGGGAGGACTATCGGCTTTGGCGAGTTAGCTTATAACAATAGTTATCGGCGAGTATCAAGATGCCTCCTTTTGAGGCTTTGTATGGTCGGAGGTGTGTTTCCCCTCTTTGTTGGGATGCGATGGGTGAGAGGTCGTTGCTTGGTCGGATCTTGTTCGTGACCGTGGAGAAAGTGTGGGAGGTTCGTGCCGAACTGTTGGCTGCTCGAGCCGACAAAAGAGTTATGCGGATGTTCGGCGCCGAGAGTTGGAGTTTGCGGTGGGTAGCCTTGTGCTCCTTGGTGTCTCCAACCAAGGGTATTGTTCGTTTGGTACCACCGAAGCTTAGCCCGCGGTACATCGGTCCTTTTCGGTGATTGCTCGGGTGGGTAGTTTGGCTTATCGTTTGGAGTTGCCAAACTCACCGAGTGGTGTGCACAATGTTTTCCATGTGTCTATCTTGAGAAATACTTGCGGGATCGAACACAAGATTGACTGGAGCAGTCACGGTGGAAGCGAGATCTCACCGTGGAGAGTCGGCGATTCGTATCTTGGATACGTCGGAGCGGGTCTTGAGGAATAAGACCATCAAGTATGTGAAGGTCCTTTGGGCGAATCGATGAGAGAGAGGCTACGTGGGAGTTGGAGGATCATTTGCGAAAGAAGTACCCGAGCTCTTGAGGCTGGTGAGTACTCCTAGTTTGGGTTCTTTGTTTGCTTGTTGTTCATTCTTTGTGGTGCAGAGAATTGGATTCGAGGCGAATCCTTTTAAGGTGGGAAGAATGTAATACTCCGGAAGTGTGAGAAGTCAAGAATCGGATTAATTAAAATTAATCGGTAGAGAATTATTTTAATCGGGGAAGATTTTATTTTCAGTTTTCGTCAAATCAAGTTAGAGAGGGGCTTTTCCGCTTTTTTCTCTTCCATTTGGAGCTGGGCCTTGGCCCATCTAGCCTAGTGTGGCCGGCCAAAGGGGGGAGGGCCACCCTCCCCAAACCCTAGCTACCCCCCTCCCCTCCCCTTTTCCTCCTCCCACTTGCAGCCGCCCCCTTCTCCTCTCCCTTGGCCGACCCCTTCTCCTCTCCCTTGCACCTCCCCTCTCCCATGGTGCTGTCCCTTGCGCCTCCCCTCTGCTCTTGCTGCTGTCCCTTGCGCAAGAAAGAAGAAAGAGAAGAAGGAGAAGAAGATCTTGTGTGGGGATTGGTTCAGCGAGTTCTAGCGGTTCTACAAGGGTAACGAGATGCCTTCCCCGCTGTTTGATCCTTAGTAGATGCGAAACCGATTAGAATTGTTGGTTAATTGTTGGGCTGCAGAAGATTCAATTATGTCCAGTACCTTGCGTGGGTTTTTTCGTGTATTTAGAGGCTGAATTTTAAGATTCCATCTCCTAGAGATATGTGGGATATGTTGTTATCTTTCAGTAGCCGCGAAGATCACTCGATTCCGAGGTCTGAGTCAAAAGTTATGATCATTTTATTATCTGCTGCCAGAAATCTGACGAGAATAATCTGTCTGGTTATTTCCTAAAATTTGAAAGGGATTTTGGTAGAATCTGAAAGTTAACCCAACTAGGTTATTGTAGGTAATTCGATAAACTTTTCAGATTGATAAAGAACGATCAATTCGGAGTTACCTGTTAAAAGTTATGGTCATTTTAGTTTTGCTGTTCGATTGTGTAGGCAGTTTCTGTACTGAAAGTTCAGACAATGGTTAGCCTAATATTTTGGCCGAATTGGATTATCGTGTCAACTAGAGTATTGTAGATTAGTCAGTTAAGAATCTACAGAAATTGGGTTTACCTCTTTGTGACTTCCAGATCATGAGTTATGTCATTTACCGTGCTGCTGTCCAGAAACGGTACATGGCAGGAAACGTTGTTTTTCAGTTTCAGCTTTGTAAACTCGTTTTGAGACGTCAAGTAAGCGATGTGGAATGCCGATTAGTAGTTCTGGGTATATTGTCCTTATTGAATTTATTTTACCTGTTTAGGAGGTGAAGCCTCAGGTTTAGGAGTAACAACTTGGCCGGCTAACGCGTCGCATCGTGGAAGGCAAGTAATTGTAGCAGTGTTACTACCGTTTAATTGGTTGTTCCTACTACTTGCAATCTATATGATTCTCGTATTTTGGAGTATTTTGCCATGGTTGGTTGACTTACAAATGAGGTGATAACAACAATTAATAATCTAATGTTTTATTTTGGCTATCTTGTGTGTAGTCATGAAGTGGTTGTTTTATGTGCTGAATGTGCATCATGGATGTATTTTTCCATAGTGTTATGTGGTAGTAGTACAAGTTAACCTTGTTGGTGCTCTTATGGAGATGACACATATGTGGTTTATGAGTATCATATCATTCATAGCATATCATGACATTGCATTGTGGATGTCGCCGCTTATGGCCGCGACCGTACCGGTGCAGCATCGTACATTGCCGTAGTACGATGCACACTCTTACCATGATGGGTAAGGGTGCAGTGGAGCATGGCATGCATTTGCATTAAGCATTGTGGATGGAGGACATGCATACTTATGCCAATGGTTGAAATCTTAAGATGAAGGTCTCATGTTAGTCCATGTGGTTAATTGAATGAGATAGTGGAATGTGGTTGCGGTCATGCAATAATATAATTTGTGTTGTAGCTTGCTTGTTATTGATTAACCTGTTACTCAATTTACTTGCTGAGATTTTATCTCACTCTTGTTGTTTCTTTCCCCCTTTCAGGTGATTCTTAAGCATTCCTGGGATGGGTAGAGCGGCACTACAATAATGCACTCAAATAATAGTTTCATGCTGTAATAAAGTTGAGAGGAAACTAGCCTAATGACTAGCTATTTACGAGTGTTCTGTTGAATTATTATTGATGCCTTTGTGGACCACACTTGGATTAATCTGCTAAAGGTTGTTTAATTATTGAACTTGTTACCGTTATCTTTATTCCCTTAGTGGTTTATGCTTCCGCTTATTGATACTTGCCTAGAGTTGCTGCCGAAATATTAAATTTTGAAATTATTGGCTAGCTGTAGAGTGGTTAAGTAGCATCCCAGGGTAATGTGGGTCCTGGGGTGTTACAATCAGATCCTGCACTCCAGTAAGGCAAGCAGATGTAGCATAATTTGATCATGTTGTTCCTACCATTTGCAAATTCTAATATATTGTTTGCAAATTCTATGTATGCATTGCTATGTTGTTTTAACTATTGTCGATAGTTGACCCAGTAAATGCATTATCAGTAAGCAAATGATTATCCTCTACTACTGAGCCTAGGTTTATCTTGTTGTGATTTTGGGTTCGTTGGATGAACCCTTGTCACTTAGTAGTTTACGAGTTTGTTGCTTAGCCATGCTTAGCTATCGGTAGAAATGGGCGGTTATCGACTTGTCGATAACTTTGATCTCACAAACTTATTATAATCTCTATATTTCAGCTTTGTGCTATGTTCAAATTGCAAAACTAAAACTGAAAATAAAAACAATTTGGACTTGGGCACAATGATAAGATGGTGTGATCTTTTGGGCGTGATTGGAATGGTGTCCGAGTCAATTAAGGACCGAACATCTTGTGAGTACCTGTTATCCAGGTATTTGTGCGTGCTAACCACACTAGAGGGAATGAGACCTCTCTTGACTTAGTACTTTGGCGTGTGTTGGCTACGAGTCGCAGGAGGGCGTGTGTGTGTTTGTGTTGTGGTAAAATGAGATGGTGATGTGTGGGAGCATTGTAGTTGTCCGAAAAGCTTTACCCCAAGGGGTAGTTGTCTTTTCGGCTTTACAATGTAAGCGTATGGACTGCGGTCCATACGAGCGGCTCGTAGTTGATACACAATATTGGAAATGTCTCGTAGGACTTAGCCGTGCCGGCATACCTTTGGAAGTATGCTAAGTCATGTGGCTTAAAGGCGGTCTGAAGTGTGGGTTTAAAACTATTCAAATAGCCTCGTCCTAGGTTATGGACACCCTTGGGTAAGCTTTTCAAGAGTTAGACTACAACATTTTTAATTAAAACTTGATGGGTGGTATGAATCAGGGATTCATGCTATGTGTGGTGGCTATTGGGTTAGTCACTTCTAGGTGGTTACTTGATAATTATTGTTACTCGCTGTTATGTCAAGGCTTAAAAACTAGTTTGTTACATTGCTTTCAATCTATTACATTATTGCAAATGAAACTTGCTTTATGCGTCCAAACAACCATATAACCAACATCCTTTGATACAGCTTTCATGTAGCTATGTATAGGCTTGTTACTCGTAAGTCTTGCGAGTACATCATTGTACTCACCTGCATTGCTTGTTGTGTGCAGAGGAAGAAGGTGAGCCCGAAGGGCCTCACTTTTGTGAGTTGTGCTGTGGCAGTGTGTGGGGCGATTAGCTTGGCGGCCTGGTCGGTTGCCCTGTGGTGTTATGTGGCTAACCGATCGTCTTTTGGTTTAAGCCATCTTATGACATCTTTTGCTTCCGCTGTTTCTTATTACTTAATACTTGTCATTTGGCCAGTTGGTTGTTCTGTAATAACTGATTATTATGTATGTCTTTTGGTAGACTTGTTATATTATCTTGTATAGAAATGATGCATGCTTTTGTATGATGTATGTGTGCTGCAAATTCTGGGAAGCACATGTCCATCGAGACACGGTGTATTTTGTTTGTGATACTAGAGCCAATGGAAGGCTAAGTATTACAAGCTAAATAAACCGGAGTCTCACACACCTGCTATTTTGGACTGCTGCGGAGCTCTTTTTACTTTCCGTATTGGCTGTGGTTGTCACCGCCGCCACCTTCAGGCTTGCCGTCGTTTTAGGCCGGTTCAGCCATTGAAGGTGCTCCCATTGTGTGTGCAATACTATTGCGTGCTCGTTCCAGTCTTTGAAATGCGCCGTCGTGACCAGGGTCGCCAGCGGCAAGCCGGCGAGCAAAGCCATGCGGTACTTAGAAATCCTATTGTCGTAACCCATGACCTCCTGCAGATCTTGACCGTCCAGGACCAACCCCTGGGTAGATGTGGATCGTTCAGGACCTCACCCTCAAGACCACCCTCTCTGTCGTTTTTGCAAGGACCACCCTGAGTCGTTTGCAAAAACGACCCTCAGGACCACCCCCTGGGTCCTCTTTGCAAAAGACCACCTAGTGGACTTGCATAAGATAACCATTAGGACCTCCTCCGGTAGATCTTGAACGTCCAGGACCTCCTCTGGGAGATCTAAGCCGTCCAGGATCTCCCCCTCCTTTAGATCTTAACCTTTAGGACTTCCCCTGAGTAGATCCGAGCCGTTTAGGACCTCCCCGTGGAGATCTTAGCCGTTCATGACCTCCTCTTTTAGATCTTAACGTCCCAATCTCCCGTCCTAGTTCTGGACCGTCAGATCTTGATCTAACGGTCTGGACCTCCTCAACACGTTAGCAGCTCTAACGTTCTAGTCCCCGTGGGCCGTCCATTTTAGATCTACGGCTCAGATCTATTAGGTCGTTCGGACCGTCCGAACGTCCCCTTGATCTAAGCCATTCGCTTTCAGATCAACAGCCCTGGTTCCTCCTTTTTATTTTTGAACTGTAATTGATTTAAATTTCAAAAGTGTGTAAGTAATTCATTTTAACTCCTTTTTGGATGATTCAAATTTTGTTAAATCTCTGTTTAACTAAACTTTAATCTAAAAATATGTTCGAACCTTGTTCTGTACCAAAATAAATTGTGTTGGTTATTATTTTGTTTAGCATTAAATTGTGCACTAGAAATTCAGTAAAACTTGAAAATTGCATAAGTTTTTCCCTACAACTCCAAATTAAGCAAAATAAAATTTGTTAGGTTTCCCTGTCAATATGCCTTAGTATAGAATAGGTTTTCATTATGTCCTTGCCTCTGAAAAATGTTGTGCACTAGTTTCATAACTTAGAAAAATCATGAGTAATTCAATTTAACTCCAAATGAAGTGCCCAATTTTGCTGTTCTTAACATGTCATTATCTGCCTACCATAAAATTTTTATGTTCAAAAACTTTCTGGAATTTTGTACGATAAACAGTAATAGAAAGAAAGTAAATTGAATTTTCTTGCTAAAAGAAATTGTTTAGACCATAACTCTTGCATGCTTAGTCCAAATCGGTTGATTCTTGTTTCTAAGTTAAGTCTTTCATGCTGTGTAAATTTTATGGATTTTGGTTGACTTTGGATTTTTATTCTTTTTCGTATTCGTCGTTCTTATTGGATTTTCTCGTTCTTGCGTTTGGTTCTGAAGAATTTAATGAGAAGGAGAGTGATCCTCAGCAACAAGACTGTGATCTCCAACAAGGCAAGCAGATGTAGCATTCATTTGATCATATTGCTCCTATTATTTTCAAAGTCTAATATCTTGTTTGCAAAATCTATGTATGCATTGCTATTTTGTTGTTCTTAACATGTCATTATCTACCTACCATAAAAATTTCATGTTCAAAAACTTTCTGGAATTTTGTGCGATAAATAGTAACAAAAAGAAATTGAATTGAATTTTCCTGCTAAAAGAAATTGTTTAGACCATAACTCTTGCATGCTTAGTCCAAATCGATTGATTCTTGTTTCTAAATTAAGTCTTTCATGCTGTGTAAATTTTATGAATTTTGGTTGACTTTGGATTTTGATTCTTTTTCGTATTCGTCGTTCGTATTGGATTTTCTCGTTCTTGTGTTTGGTTCCGAAGAATTTAATGAGAAGGAGAGTGATCCTCAGCAACAAGACTGTGATCTCCAACAAGGCAAGCAGATGTAGCATTCATTTGATCATATTGCTCCTATTATTTTCAAAGTCTAATATCTTGTTTGCAAAATCTATGTATGCATTGCTATTTTGCTATTAAACTATTGTCGATTAGTTGATTCTATAGATGCATAATCTGTAGGTAAATGTTTAACCTCTACTACTGAGCCTAGGGTTATCTTGCTGTGATTTAGGGTTTTTTTTTTGATGAGCCCCTGTCGCTTAGTAGTTTACGAGTTAATATTGCTTAGTCATGCTTAGCTACCGGTAGAATTAGGTGGTTGTCGACTTAGTCGATAACCTTGATCACACAAAAACTTATTATGGCTTTATGTTGAGCACTTTGTGCTATGATTAATTGAGAAAACTAAAACTGAAAACAAAATATTTTAAACTTGGGCACAACGGTAAGATGCTGTGCTTTTAGGTGTGAATGGATGGTGCCCGAGTCAAGAAGGACCGAACATATTGTTACACTAAACCAAGCATTTTTACGTGTTAACCACACTAGAGGGATATGAGACCTCTCTTGACTTAGTACTTTAGCGTGTATTAGCTCCGAGTCGTAGGAGGTTGTGTAGGAGGAAAGGTGTTTGGTGGCATTGTAGTTGTCCGAAGGCTTTACCTCTATGGGGTAGTTGACTTTCGGCTTTGCAATGTAGCGTATGGGTTTCTATCCATATGAGCGGCTCGTAGTTAATGCACAATACTGAAAACGTCTCGTAGGACTTAGCCGTGTTGGCATACCTTTGGAAGTGTGCTTAATCATGTGGCAAAAAGGCGGTCTGAAGTGTTGGTACATTGGTACACCCCTACATGGTTCAAACTATTCGAATAGCCAAGTCATTGGTTATGGACATGCTTGGGGAGGTCTTTCAAGAGTTAGACTATAACGTTTTCACTAAAACTTGAATTGGGTAGTACGAATTGGGAATTCGTACTATGTTGTGGTGGCTATTGGGTTAGTCACCTCTAGGTTGTTATTTATGTTAGTTATTGTTGTCCCGCTGTTATTTCAACAATTAAAAACATATTTGACAAATCGTCTTCAATCTATTACATTATTGCAAATGAAAATTTCTTTATGCGTCCAATTAACCATATAACCATCTCCTTTGTTTCAGCTTGTATGTAGCTATGTATAGGCTTGTTACTCGTAAGTCTTGCGAGTATATTTTTATACTCATTTGCATTGCTTAATTGTTACAGAGGAGGAGGTGGATCCCCAAGGGATCGACTTTTGTGAGTTTTCCTACGGTGGGTGCGACTAGCTTGGCAGCCCAGTCAGTTGCCTTGTGGGTTATTGGCTAACCGGTTGTCTTTTGTTATCGCCATCTTATGGTACTTTTGCTTCCGCTGTATATTATGTTACTTTGATGTCACTTGGCCGGTCGGCTCTTTCGTATTAACTCTATGTTATATATGTCTTTTGCTAGACTTAGCTTGGTAAGCTTGTATGGAAATGATGCATGATTTTATAAAGGTGTATGTGTACTGTATTTCTGGGAAGTACATGTCCACCGAAGCTTAGAATATTTAATTGGTAATACTAGAATCATTTGGAGGTTAAGTATTATGAGTTAAATACCTCGGGTCCTCACATTTTCTTAATGGGGTGCCTGCTTCCTGCAGGGATCGAGTCGAGGGTGGCTCTGTGAAATTGCACTACGAGACCGCTCCTCTCTTCCCAGATCCTGATTATCCAAAACGAGGAACCAGGGTGTTTGGCTGGGCTCCGGCTGCTCTAGATGAGAATCCAGAAGCCAGAGCTCTACCAAATAGGCCCTAAATTTGGGGAAATGGCACTTAATCTTCTCAGAAATACTACAGGTTATATGTGCAACATCTCCAAGCACCGCATTCATACCTATGGATTTGGAAAAGTAAATGCATCATGAAGCACAAGGTTTTTGCTTGGCAGTTAATCTCAGACCGTCTCAACACACACACACACACACAAAAAAAAAAAAAACATGTTGCAAAGGAGATAGGTCACTATTCAAGATCATCACAATTGTGTTCTTTGTCAAGATCGGGTGGAAGAGACCATGACGCATCTCTTTTTTGACTGCTCGTTTAGCAAGACCTGCTGGCTACATCTTAATGTAATTTGGCAGAATTTATCAGAGTCCATCACAAGATTCAGAATGCACGTCTCTCTTTTGAATAATATCCTTTCTTCATGTACATTTTCATGATTGCATCTCGGCAAATTTGGAAGAAACGCAATGGGAAAATCTCTGAGAATATCCTTCCAACTTTCAACCACCGGAGGAGGGTTCAGTTTTGTCGAGATGTCACTCTACATTTTTTATAGTAAAGGAACCCAAAAAAACAAATGTCCTTAACTGGCTAGAATCTTTAAGTTGATTTATCCCCTTTTAGGGTTGTATTTCCTTCCAACTTGTACATATTCCATTTATTTTTTAAATATATTTCTGTCAGGGCCTCCCCTACAGTTTCTTTCAAAAAAAACAGGCCCTAAGTAGAAAGCAATCACGACACTTGGTTTTTAGATAGTGCTTACTATGACGTAAAGTTGGT
Source organism: Ampelocalamus luodianensis (assembly GCA_036346255.1). Taxonomy (NCBI): domain Eukaryota; kingdom Viridiplantae; phylum Streptophyta; class Magnoliopsida; order Poales; family Poaceae; genus Ampelocalamus; species Ampelocalamus luodianensis. The sequence continues at coordinate 48,398,937 of CM070625.1, read as the reverse complement.
TTGAAAGTGGTATTCGTTTCAATTTCTCCTAACATAGAACCAGCTCCCTGTCTCTGGAGGAGTTTCTTCACTGGACTTGTATTGTCTCCCTAAATTCCTAGACATGTAAAAGAATCATAAAAAGTTAAAGACACACATTGAACTTTGAAAAGTCAATCATTCGGACATTTACTCATTCAGAAAATCAAACATCTCAATGGACATATAGTCATTCAGGACATCGAACAGAGGAGCTTCGACTGCTACCTGGTAGGACGTGGGCTGAAGAGAGCATTCGGGTGTAAGGCTGCTGGGGTTGGAAGGTTAGCCTTGGGCTGGCCTATAGACCTATGACTTTAGCCAGTGGAATGTAAGGGGAGGGTACATGGGCTAGTTTTCCAGGCCTCAGGCTGAAGCCCGCGCCGCACATGGCCTGGTTCTGCCCCTGCTCCGAAAAGTAAACAGTGACATAACAAGCACAACAGGTCACTAAATTTCTGAAACATACGTTGGGAAAAAAAATCCAGTTAGGTGGACCTACATGTTATACGATGTAGGATCATAGCTGACATCCATGACCATTTCGGATCTTGGTTCCCCAACTATGTCATAATCCTACTTGTAGTTGATCATAGCTGACTCCATGCCACCTGCACATCAATACACTAAGAAAACATATCCGATAACAAGTTCTTTTTAACTTGACCCATATTAGTCAAACATGCATCATACAACTCATATGCACTAACCCTAAAGGCCTAAAGCCATCAAGCCATTCATGCTTACCATTTTCACCAATTTTACTCCGTAAGTACCTACAAGCATCATAACTATTTCATAGAATGATCTCATCATAAACAACTAACTCAGTATTTGAGGTAAAATCACCAGCTGCTGCACAAGATGGGTCTACACGTCTGCACATTGAAGCTTCTACTAAAGAGGCTTATTTGGGTCTAATGACAAGGAGCCGTGCTAGGCAGCTACAACAAGAGGTGAATGCATTCCAAGCTGAGTCTAACCAATGAGAATTATATATTGTGTGAGTCGTGTACTTCTTTTACTAAAGTTTTCATGTATGGATGCAATTCGGGCTCAGCATACACATTGTAAGGGTAGAGACTTAGCCATGGATGTGCTTTACTTGACAACATATACCTATGGCCAGTGGTCCTAGTGGGAGGTGGAGGTATGGGTGTACACAAGGGAGGACATCAAACTGCTGAATTCAACTCCAGTTCTATTCATCCAATTCCCACCTAAACTGACATTAGTCTGGGCATTTTTCTACATGCATGGAGGAGATGGATGACAAGCTTATCAAGTCTACTGTCAATCAAAACAAACGGAGCATCATTTGGAGGCCTGAGGCAAAAGTTATGCAAGTTTATATGAAAGCAGTCCAGGGAGTTTACTGTTACGTGAGGATCCACAAGTTCGTCCCCTGCAAGCCTGCTGCCCACTACTTTTGAATTAGTCTAAGTGACTCTAGACAACCCAACTAGGAGGGATGTTCCTAGTATAAGTACCCCCTTTACTCATTCTCTTCAGAACTTTTGACAAAAACATATTTTGAACCCCTTTATTCAGGTTTAGCCAAGTTGGTATCTAGAATTTGGATAGAAATCTCTAACCCTTTACTCTTGTGATTTACTTATGAAATTGCAGGTGTCCTTCAAGGGCAATGTGAGGACCCGGGGTATTTAACTAGTAATACTTAACCTCCATATGGTTCTAGCATTACTAATTAAATATCCTAAGCTTGGATGGACATGTGCTTCCCAGAATTGCAGCACATGCTCATCACCACAAAATCATACATCATTTCCATACAACATTTAACACTAAGTTCAACAACGACATACATAAAGTAAAGTTATTACAGAAGAGCCGACCGGCCAAATAACACAATAAACAAGAATGACAGCGGAAGCAAAAGCGTCATAAGATGGCTAAGAACAAAAGTCGACCGGTTAGCCAACACAACCCACAAGGCAACCGACCGGGCCGCCGAGCTAGTCGCCCCGAAAACTACCACAGCACAACTCACAAAAGTGAGGCCCTTGGGGCTCACCTTCTTCCTCTGCAACAATTAACATTTAAGCAAGAAAAATGAGTACACTAAGGTACTCGCAAGACTGACATGTGGAATAGCAGGCCTACTCATATGCTACATGCAGGCTTATTTAAGTGGAGGTTATATATCTCATTTCGCACAAAGCCAACTTTATTTGCAATAATGTAATACATTTGAGAGCAAGTTTGTAAATCTGTTTTATTGGTGAAATAACATCGAAATAATGATAAATACAAGTAACCACCTAGAGGTGACTAACCCGATAGCCACCACAACATAGCACGAATCCCTCATCCGTACCACCCATCAAGTTTTAATTAAAAGGTTGTAGTCTAACTCTTGAAAAGTTTACCCAAGCGTGTCCATAACCTAGGACGAGGCTATTCGAATAGATTTAACCCTGCAGGGGTGTACCCATGTACCCACACTTCAGACCGCCTTTAAGCCACAAAAGCACACTTCCGAAGGTATGCTGGCACGGCTAAGTCCTACGAGACGCTTTCCAATATTGTGTATTAACTACGAGCCGCTCATATGGATAGAAACCCATACGCTTACATTGCAAGCCGAAAAACAACCAGCCATCACGGGGGAAGCCTTTCGGACACTGCAATGCTCCCAACACCATCCCTCCTGCGACCTCCTGCGACCCGAAGCCAATACACGCCAAAGTACTAAGTCAAGAGAGGTCTCATACCCTCTAGTGTGGTTAGTACGCACAAATTGTCTGGATAACAGGTACTCACAAGATGTTCGGTCCTTAATTGACTTGGGCACCATTCCAGTCACACCCAAAAATCACACCGTCTTACTATTGTGCCCAAATCCAAATCCTTTTGCTTTTAGTTTTGGTTTTTGCAATTGAACATAGCATCAAGCCGAAATATAGATACATAGTAAGCATTTGTGTGATCAAGGTTATCGACAAGTCGATAACCGCCCATTTCTACCGGAAGCTAAGCATGGCTAAGCAATTAATCCGCAAAACTACTTAGTGACAAGAGTTCATCCACGAACTCTAATCACAGCAATAACCTAAGCTCATGGTAGTAAAGGATAATCATTTGCCTAAGGAAATGCATCTACTAGGTCAACTAACGACAATAGTTAAACACAAATTAGCAATGCATACATAGAATTTGTAAACAACATAAATACTTGAAAATACAGGGATTAACATGATCAAACTACTTGCCTTGCTGGAATTATTCTTGCTGCAGAGGACGATTCTCAGGTTCAATATAATCTTCGGAACCTAACGCGAAAATGCGATAAAACCAATAAGAACGAAGAACACCAAATAAAACTCAATAGCAAAAGACATCCAAAGCCTATGAAATTTATACAGCAGTAAGAGGTTGATTTTAGACAATTTTAGGAACGAGAATTACTTCATTTGGACTTAGCATGAAAAAGTTATGACTAGAACAAATTCTCTCAGCTCTAAATTCAATTTAATTCCTATCTATTACTGTTCATGGCATAAATTTCGGGAATGATCTAAAGTCTAAAAATTTTATGAAAGGTAGAAAATGTCATCCTAAACACAGCAAAGTTGAGTTCACTAAATTCGGAGTTATAATGATTTACTTATGATTTTTCTAAGTTGTAAAACTAGCATAATGCATTTTCCAGAAATATAAACATGTTTAAAACCTATTTCATATTAAAGTTTGTTACTAGGAGGATTTAACAACATTGAGTTCACACATTTTAGAAATTCAGGGAATTACTTGTGTCTTTTACAACATTAAATGAATTTTTAAATGCTACCAATAAGGGTTAAATCTATTAACATATTTTTCTGGTGTTGATTTAGGCCTACAACCATTTTTAGATTAAAGTTTAGTAAATAACAAAATTAACAAAGTTGAAACCATTCAATTTGCAGATATACAGAAAAAGATATGCATTTTCCAAGTTTTAATTTAATTCTAGAATATAAAAAAATGGCTGAAAACCAGCTATTAAAGATTACAGAATTTTCTACCATAGAAGCATAGCTAAAAGTATTTTTATATTAAACTTTAGTGAAATACAAATTCATTACAGTTGAATTCATTTAAAAATGATCTATTTTGAATTAGATATGAATTTCTAAAGTTTTTATACAATTTTCAGAAGATAAATAAATACTTACTGAGATATAGATAAACTTAACCGAAAAGAATTGACGTGGACTAATCTGGGCCTTAGATAAGAAATCGAACGGCCCACGCGCGCCAGGAATAGCGCACGCGCGCGACCTCCGAGAAGCCCACCGTCGGATCTAGATCCAACGGTCCACGAGAGGGAGACATTCGGGCCGTCGCGAACGTTTCACTCAATCTCAGCCGCTGATCTGGAGATGAGCGGCCCAGAGCGCGAGTTCATTTGGGTGACCCGAACAGCACACGAATCTCGACCGTAGATCATGAGATCAACGATCCAGGACGTCGGGGGTTTCGAGGGGTCCGAAAGTCACCCAGATCTAGGCCGTTGATCGCGAGATCGATGGTCGACAAAGATTGGGCCATTCTCGACGTGAACAGGAGCTCTGACATGCGGGGCCCACTGTCAGCGACTAGGGTCTTGCCCGTGGGGCTTTATCACACGTGCACAGGGCACGCGGGCCCACTAGGCAGCGAGACACCCGGAGATTTTAGGACAGCTGATTGAATACTAATGATCAGTGATTAGGGATGATTAGTATTTAATGTGTCCTCAATATCTGACGGCAACGGGCGCTTCGGCCGGCAAAACCCGAGTGCAATTCACGGCTTGTCGCCGGCGACTCCGGCCGCAGCGACGCCAACCAAATACCAAAATGGACTTCGCAATAGCGATGCGGACCTAATGGTGATGACCTCGCCGGCGGTGGAGGTCTAGAACGCCGGTGAGCCGGAAAACACAGATGGAGGCTTTTTCAGCAAAACGCGAAAACAGCAAAATGCTCCGCTGCAGTCCAAGATAGCGAGTGCTATTACTTCTAGGGACTAAATAGAAGCTACCTTAACCGGGAGGAGCTTCAAAGATGGCCGGAGAAGACTTGAACACGATAGAGTTCACCGGAGCCGAGGAAGATGATATGAAAATGACAACCTGAGCAAAATGAACACCGATGGGTGATCAAAATAGCTACATTGTGGCTCCCAGAAGCTCCACAAGTAAGTAATCGCAAAAAGAACCACTTACCGGAGTTGGAGAAGAAAGGGGGTGAAATCGGCCGAAAATCTCCAAACTTAAAATTGAGTGATTCCTGTGAATGCAACCAAAAATTAAGTTAGGGGAAATGCAAAGGAAGTTGAGGAGCTTAAAAGGGTACAAGAAAGATCGAAGATGAACCACTGGACACCAAGATCGCCAATGGAGCTTCTTGGGTCAACAACGGTGTCTTGCTGTTTTTTGAGGCTTTGAGCTCCCAAAAGTGAAGAAGGAGCTAATGGTGGTGTAAAGGAACACCAGGAGGGGCGAAGGGGGCAATATAAAGAGGAAGGATTAGGGTTTTGAGCAAGAATAAGAGTCCATGGTGGGCTCAGCTCATGCTACGGTCATGGACCAAGAAATGATGGGGGCAAGTGAGACTCGGGACGGGAGAGCCGAAAGCCTGGGGCGCATTTAATGCCCCACAGAGAGATGTTGATGAGAGCGAGCTCGAATTGACAGAGCGAAGACGCCCTCTCTCTCTCTCTCTTCCTCCCATTGCTCGCATGCGCCGCACGGAGAAACAGAGGAGGAGGAAGAATAGAAAGAGACGCCGTGACCGTTGGATTCGAAAAGGACGGCTACGATTAAATGGCGCCAGCTGAGGGTTTCTAACACTCAAGACAAACAGGGCGGTCCGATCAAGAACGAACGGCTGAGATCAATTGAGACATTCGCATGACCCGATCAGCCCAAAGAATCAGGACGGTTGGATCTTAATCCAATGGCTCTGATCGACGAGGACTTCGCGGCGGCCCGAAAGCAACAATCACCCGGGACCGTTTGATTAAGATCCAACGGATGATGTCAACCGCGCGCTAGAAAGGGGCCCGGTGCAGTTAGTGGGTTCGACCGAGTCAAGTGGCTCGAGCCCGAGCCCGACTCGAACCCAAGGAACAGTGAAACCAGGTTTGATTTTAAATTAGACAGAGGCTTTTGAGGATTTATTAGAGGTAGCAAAATAACTCCAAAAATTCTGAAATTTTTACAGGAGCTTGCTAGATGAGTTATTGACCTTGTGTAAATTTTGCAGAGGTTTATGTGCTATGCATTTTTTCTCCAAAAATTCTGCAAGGTTCTGATTTAAGGTTTGACTGAAAGTCAAACAGGTTTGACTGCCCTCTAAAAATATTCAAACAATTTCTAAAAATTGTGAAATTTTTCAGAGGGGTCACATACCATCCCAAGAACTTAGGAAAAATATTTACAGGAGATGATCAAAAGATTCGACAAGATTGTTTTTGAAAGATCAAGATTTGGATCCAGAGAGTTGTAACTTTGTATTTCCACAATTCTTGTACATGAACTGTTTAGTACATACAGGAATTACATGATGTAAGAAAAAGTTTTAATTTCTACCCATTTTCTTACATTTGAAACACAAGTCCAAAATTGGGATGTTACAGGCAACCTCTCTGTGCTTCCAACTTTGTGTGTGGTTGTGTGCATTGGGATCTTAGGCCCTGTTTGGTACAACTTCAAATTCTCATTTTTTAGATTCTGCTTCTGATTCTCTGATAATCCACTTTTCTGAGAATCTGAAGTTGTTTGTTGAAAGCGTTTGGCTGGTAGATTGACTCCAAAAATCATATGAGGGGGATTAGAGGCAAATAGACCATGTTACCGCTGGTTGTAATAATTCAATTGTATTTGTGTCTTTCTCCTATGTATTTGTACACAAATTATAGAATTTTTTCCCTTAAATTTGTTTAGACCATGTGAATGTATATACGTTGTATGTATACACAATGTCAGGTTACATTGTATTTACACTTCATGATGAATTACAACTGTGTATAAACATCAAAGGTTCAAGTGAAAAATCGATATAGTTTACAGAAACAACAAATGGAATCAACTGACAGGTACTACAAATCTTCTACAGCAAACAATATGATCATAACTGAAAAAATGGCACTTGTTGTCAATTGTCATATGAATCACTTGCTTCCACCATTGATAACCAAGGCCTCTGGCTGTGGCGGCTCAACAATGTCCTTCACCACACTCTCCACCTTGGGAGGACCAGAATGCCACCTCATTGGCGAGGGAGACGCCATTCCAGCTTGGAAGGACAACCTCTTCACGGATCCAACAGAACCTCCAGTTCTCTGGTGTCTCTGCACCATCGGTCAATGCTAAGCCCTGGAGATAGACCTTGAAGTGCTCTTCCACTGCAAAGAATCAAAATGAGTAATGAAAGGTGGCTGCCACCAACTGCCAGTTGTTCATGAATTGTTTTTTAATACTTGGCAAGATTGATCTGTAGGCCCTCACAACAACCATATATGGAAATAAATAAACAATTAGAAAAAAAGAAACAAAAAGGAAGAATGACTACTTCAAATGAGAGGAATTAAACTGGAAGTTAGCAGTTCCTCCAAGTGAAAGTGATGCAGGAAAATTTGCTTCTTGAACCATAAAAACTCATTTACCACACAAATTAAGAAAAAGAATACAGGAATTGTAAATAGATAAGATACTTTAATGTATGGCTGGACTGAACTCAATGAATAACTCATACCAATCAGAGGACAAAGCCTGCCTCATATATAGCAAGTTCAATTATCTGCAAGTCAAAGAGGACAAAGCCTGCCTCATATATAAACAGTTTCATCATTGAAGTGTTGTGTTTGTGCATTATCTGACATGAGGCAATTGAACAACAAGGTAAAAGAGGTGCATTATGGCACATAATCGTTTTTCAGATAAAATTAGCTTGATAAAAGCATATAGAAATGACCAAAAAAGTGTTTTTGTCAAGATGGGATAGCAAAATATGAAATATGACTGCCACGGCCTAGTTACAAGGATTGCATCACTATAACTGGTCAATATGACAAAAGCATGTCATGAGATGGGACAAAGAACAGAGATCATTTGGAGATAGAAAATCCAGAACTTGATTGTGATAGTCATAATCAAGATATACTTGATGAGCTTATCACATAACAAAAGAAAACTATCTGTGTATCGAAGCACATATAATTACATTTGGACTTCAACTATTTAGGCACGATGCAGAGAAAACAGCACTGTCAACATTCTTTAGAAAAACAACCACATTCTACACATGTACACTCTCAACAGTTATATGTGAATTCATCGAAGTTTAACCACGGATATCTGAACTTGTAATCATATGGATATTTATTGTAAAGCTTTCTTTTAAGGGAGACATATTTATTTTTAGTTCCAGTTAACCAATTGATTTTTTAGTTTCCACTGAAACAATAAAATAGACCGAGCCACTCTTTTACTTCACCAACATAAAGAATTTCAAAGCATCCATCTTAAAATTTTGATGCAATCAAGAAGCTAAAACTTTACCCAAACACTGCATAGAATCAATAGGAAAACATTTCATAAAAACAAAAAAAAAACTATGAACTACTGTTAGCTACAAATTTTGAGTAGCAGATGCAAACCGAGTAGCATCAAAGAAACTTACTCAGAAGTCGTAAGCATCAAAGAAGCTTACCATCCAACAACTGTTGACCAAGTGAGATCAATCAGGCATTCAAAAGAAAAGAGCAGCCAAAGGGAAAAGTAACATGGTATCCAACAAGACAGTATCTAACTACGATTATTTATCCAGAATCTCATGGAAAACAACAAATGAACAAGTAACGATAAAATCCTTTCATGACAAATCAGAGGCATTCACAAATCATTCACAGATCAATCCACCCTAGGGCAAAAGACGACGAGGAGGGAGACAAAATAGGGAGGGCAAGGGGGAAAGACGGATGATGAGCTTACCTTTGCCGGAGCACGCTGGTGGTCCTTTGAAAACTGCGACGGCGAAGAAGTCGGGGAACCGCGGCCTCTAGGGTTTCCGGGGTCAGCGACTCTCGTGCAGGCAGCGGCGCAGTCTGGGGCCTACGGCGGAGCAATCGAGGACCGGAGATGGTGTAGTCGAGGACCCAAGGCAGCACAGTGGAGGACCCGAGGTGGCACCCGAGAGGGTGAAGGTGAGCTTTCGCCTGTCGCGAGAGCTGCGAGAGGAGACACGGAACCGAGGTGGGAAGGCCAAGGGGTATTTTTGTTTATGCAAGTTGGATTCTCACGAGAATCTGTGGGAAGGCTGCTTGTCGTTACTAGTTTATTTTTGAGACAGCTCCTCGCAAGAATCAGGATCTGGTGATTTTGAGAATCGAGGTGTTTGGTACGGCTCCACGAGAATCGAGTGAGAAGCTGGGAGTAGAAGCTATACCAAACATGGCCTTAGAGTGTGGTTAGACGAATACCTGCTGCAGGTCATTGCATTGGTAGTGGTTGGCTTCAAGAATCATTAGGTTGCACTGTTATCTTGGTTGTTCACATCTAGTTATCTCATGGCACTATTGGTTGGATTTTGTGGTCTCCACGGAATCCTTCAGATGGTTCTAGTCCTTGAATCGCAGATCCTATGCCATGAAGATAGGGCAACCCTGCATCATGCGCTCTAGGTGTGCTCTATTGGCTTCATGTGTGAAACATTATCTTGTGTCCTGCACTTCATAGTATTGAACTTAAGTGTTCTCTCCTTTATCATGTTGTCCTATAATTGTTGGGCACTCAGATGTGGCTAGTGCATCTCGGTTAAATGGAAAAACACCAAGTAGGTTTGGAGTAGATATATTTCCAATTTGTTTATTTTCTTCGATAATGCTACCGCGAGACCCCGGTTTATTTAGCTTATAATACTTAGCCTTCCATTGGCTCTAGCATCACAAACAAAATACACCGAGTCTCGATGGACATGTGCTTCCCAAAATTGCAGCACATATACATCTTTACAAAATCATGCATCAATTCCACACATCATGTTATAACAAGTCTAGCAACGACATATACAATATAAAGTTATTACAAGACAGCCGACCGGCCAAAATACATAAATATCAAATAACAGCGGAAGCAAAAGGTGTCATAAGATGGCTTTAACCAAAATACGACCGGTTAGCCATAACCCACAAGGCAACCGACCGAGCCTCCAAGCTAGTCGTCCACACCGAAGCAAAACTCACCAAAGTCAATCCCTTGGGGATCGACCTTCTTCCTCTGCAACAATTAAGCAAAGCAAATGAGTACAAAATTGTACTCGCAAGACTTATGGGTAACAAACCTAGTTACTACTACATGCAGACTTTAATCAAAGGAGAAGGCTCAAGGTTAATTTTCAACATAAAGTAAGTTTTATTTGCAAGAAGTAATAGTTTGAAGGCAATTTTGACAATCTGAATTATATTTACATAAATTAACAGCGAGACAATAATATAATAACATAAAGACAACCTGGAGATGACTAACCCAATAGCCATCACAACAATAGCATGAATTACCCATTTGTACCACTCATGTCAAGTTTTAATTTAAAATGTTGTAGTCTAACTCTTGAAAGACTTTGCCAAGCGTGTACATAACCTAGGACGAGGCTATTCGAATAGTTCAAAACCCTGCAGGGGTGTACCAATGTACCCACACTTCAGACTGCATTTTTGCCACTAGATGAAGCACACTTCTGAAGGTATGCCGACATGGCTAAGTTCTACGAGACATTTCCAATATTGTGTATCAACTACGAGCCGCTCGTATGGACCGAAGCCCATACACTTACATTGTAAAGCCGAAAGTCAACTACCCTATAGGGGTAAAGCTTCTGGACAACTACAATGCTCCCACACATAAACCACCTCATTTTACCACAACACAACACACACGCCCACCAGCGACTCGTAGCTAACACACGCTAAAATACTAAGTCAAGAGAGGTCTAATTTCCCTCTAGTGTGGTTAGCACGTAAGAATGTTTGGTTTAGTGTAACAAGATGTTCGGTCTTTGTTGACTCGATCACCATTCCAGTCACACTCAAAAATCACACCATCTTACAAATCTGCTATAAAAGCTGGCAGCCTGTAGGAATTTGCTCTGGAGCTTAACACATTGAAAGGCAAACTTAACACCCAATTAGTAAACACAATTAAACATATTTAGAACTTGTATGAGCAGAGAATGCAGATGCAAGATAACAGCTGAATAGATGCATTCGAACACAAAAAGGACTACGGGATGACATACCATCAAAGCAACACATATTGCTTTGTATCAAGCCAATAGATTAAGAATCCTTCTACAATTGAGGAAATGAAAATGGACTGTAATGATGAACAGTCCAAATGGATAGGAAAAAAAATAAGGCCTGAGAACGACGCATCAGGACAATTGAACAAAATGATCCCATCCTACAAAGTGATAAGGAAAATGAACAAACTATGGCCATAAAAATGATATTATTCTACATAGTAAGTGCACGAACGAGCAATAAAAATGATACGCGCGTACATATGGCAATACATTGGCAAAGTCGAGACAAAAGGAACAATCAAATGCTGTAGATATCCCTACAACTGGTACTGTACTAGAAATCTCAGGATTATCCTTAAGAAATTATAGTTTCACTTCTCTTCTTCCGAGATGGATAGTCTAGATGGCTTTGCCCAAGTATGGCATAAAAGTCAAATAGGAATATAGGATTTTCGTATAATATAGGCCCATAAGTACTATGAGACATAATAGGAATAGTCTAGTCTTATATAGTTTATTCTATGTTTATGGCACCTCTCCTCACCCTATATACAAGGAGTAGGGGCTACATTTTGTACAACACCTCCCACCAATATACAACACGATAACGCTCTCGATAGAAGGAAGAGTCAAATAAACACCACAAATAGGTTAATCAGGGGATGTCATGTACCAAATCTAGCCCCGTACCCCCTTTATATAGGGAGAGGAAGGGTGTCATTATCATAGAATAAATCATATGACTAAACATCCCTATTATACCTCATGCGCCTAATCGACTTTTAGAGAAAGAGTCCACGCATGAAATATTATACAACAGATACTACAAAATAGATCATTTCCACAAATAAAACAACAAAATGGAAATTTGCATTTAATAGCTTGATGAGCCCTACCAAAGCTAACGGGCGGAGAGCCCTCGGGAGTCCGGAGGCTTCAGAATTTCCTTACCAAGGCTTCACCAATAAATCATCTCTTGCCAGAAATTAGCAACCAATCAGGACCTACGGTTGACACCCAGAAATTCTAGTAGGCAAAAGAAACTACAAATAACACATCTCTACTAACAGTTCTTCAAGAAAGAATCAATAAAATAGAAGTTTGCATCTACTTATTTGATGAGTCCTTCCAAAGCTACTTGGTGGGGAACCCTCAGGAGGCATCAGGATTTCCTTGTCATAGTTTACTGACATGAGATACAATCCATGAGGTGGTGCTGACAAGGCCACCTTCGCTAGTTCTTTGCGGTCCCTTGCTGCAATGATTTTTGGGACGATGTCAGTAGGCAGCGCCTCCCTTCCAACTTGAAGCAACAAAGCTACCTGCACCGTCAACCACATGCCATCATGTTACTGAAGTGATATATGACAGTGAAGAGTGCAACACAAACAACAACGCATGAACAAAGATACTGAACAAAAGAAGATATTATTCGATCTGAATTCACTATGATATTTAGTCTTAATTTTTCAAATCATCAAGACAAACCCACATCATTAAAAGGAAAAATTAGAATAAAACATGACCAAAGGTTGGATCGATAACACTGAAATTGCTAGAATAGCAAAAAAAAAAAGAGGCACTAGCTCATACAAGACATATCTCACTGTTAAAACATTATAGTAGAGAACTGAACAGTCAATTTTGGTGCTTTGCTGTCCAGCTGTGTTGAACGGATGGCAATACCAATTAGGAAATCAGTTGACACAAAGAAATGCAGATCAAGATCAAAGCGAGAGCGTGATGGTTCAATCTGGTTCAGCCAATCCACTTTCTTTAATGGAACCAGGGACTGTTGTTTTCTATAAATTGTCCCCTCTCCAATTTATCAAATACGTTAAATTTAGATTTTTTTAGAAATGCATGCATCATACTACACTAGTGTCATTTTCCAGCTATCTGTAGCAATTGTGTCATGGATAAGCTTCCAAGTGTTGGATGTCAATTCCCTAAATACTTGTTCTGTTGAGCAAGTGTGATCAAGATAATTTTGTCTTTCATAACAGCTGAGAATACGATTGCACTAGTTGGATGGTCTATCGTTGGATACCCACTGCACAGTTAGAAGTGAAGTAATCCAGTTGTATGAACTGCTGTCATGGTTCATTATAATTATCAAGAGGCAAAAGAAAAAGGGGGAATTAGGTCAGTGACATCCCAATCGTCAGGATTTAGAGAAATGATATTGCATTCGTAATTGACTACCTCATAACACCGTGAACAGGCAAAAATTAGGAAACTAACATCTGCAGGTTAAAATGACATTTTTTACCCTCTCTCTTGCATCCCCGTCTTCTCCGACCGAGCTGTGCCACCTCCCTCGAGCACACCACCACCGCCGGTCCGCGCCGCCGCCCCCTCCGCCTCTCTCTCCCTCTTCTCCGGCCAAGCCACGGTGCTTCCTCCAAGCCGTGCCACTGCCAACGTCGGTCCATGCCGCCGCCGCCAGTCTCCAAGCCGTGTCGCCTCTCTCTCCGTCTTCTCTGGCCGAGCTATGCCGCCGCCACCGGTCTCCAAACCGCGCTACGCCAGTATGCTCTCGGCAGTGCGGTGCGGCTTCGCATCAGCGCTGGTCTCCAAGCGGTGGCACGGCTTCCACATGCGGCGGTGCGGCTGGAGGAGGCGCGGCGCAGCCGGAGAGAGAGAGAGACCTCAAGAGCAGACAACGGAGTTGATGGAGAAGGGGGGCAATTGTATCTTTTTGGAAAATTTGTGATGGAATATTCCCTAGTGTTTGTTTTCCAGATTTTTTAGCCTTTTGGATGTTATTTAGCAGTCAAGTTCCATTGCGATGTTATTTATTTAATTTCAACTTTTTGCGATGTTATTGACCTAATTGCCCCAAAGAAAAAATAAGATGGATAGTTGTTCCTTTGACTTGGGTCAAGCAACTTTCGTATTTAGGGTCATGCAGGGATTATTCTATGATTATATGGTCAGATTATATAAAATGTCAACAAACTAAATTCCAAACAGACTTACAGACCTTTAAACAAGATATCAAAATTACCATGTTTCTCACTTGTCTGTACAGAAAGCCAGTACCTTCAACCTCGAGCTGTAACGTAGCACCCTGTATAGCAACCAGAAAAAAGTCAGGTCAAACACAACACAACAATCCAGCACTTGACACTGCACTCGTAAGGGTGAAAAAAAAAACAAAGTGACGGGATCATCGATCACCATTTCAGTAACATCAAAGCGTATTATCTTCTTTATAGGACTGCGCACACGATCATTATGTACTGCATTGGCGAAAGATGTGAAGTCATGTACTCCAACAAAATGCTTTGCAGCCTCCCGCATAGCATGCGAATTAAGTATATATGCACTATGGTAAGCATAATGATGATGAAAAGGATCCATGACTGCTTCATTATAGATCTTGTAATGATAGATTTTGCTCTTTGTGGATGTACGAGCATGGAATTCAGGACGTGCTGCGCTAATTTCCCTGACTCGAATCTCAGGTGGAAGAAGCCCATTGATTGCAGAATGAATGCTATCGAGACAATGGTAGGCAAAAGGTGTGGTGAAATGCGCCACCTGAAAAACAACAAATACGTTGTGTTATCCCAGCATTTAAACCTATCAGCAGTGCAGAATATGCAAGTGGAACAATATATCAACTTGAGCCCTTGTTTACAGTTGTGTAATAAGATGATTAAACCTGACCCCACGCATGAACACCTGTATCTGTCCTGCCTGCACCAACCAAACAGAGCTCCTTCCGATCCAGCTTAGTGATGCGTATCAGTGCATTCTCTATAAAGCATTGTATGGTTGGGGGTGATGGTTGATACTGCCAACCTGAGACATGATAATAATTAGAGAATCATTTGAGACTTCAAAATTCTGAAGTTCTGTTCACAATCTTAGTGATGTTCATGTGAAATGTCAAGCAAGTTTAATTACATGATAGATGATCGATAGGTTGACCATAACTAATGGCCTGGAATAGGGGAAAACACACAATTTTTCATACTCAGATTAGGAAAGGCTTATCATCCCAAGAGCTTGATATCAGCAAAGCAAATATTTCATCTTGCTCTGGTTGATTTTTAGGAATTTGCTTCAAACGAGATGCAATAGAATTGCAGAAATTTTCTCCAGCTAGTTACTAATCCAAAAGAAAATATTATCACAAGCGCTAGTGATACATCAGCTAGTTCTGCAGATCACACGAGGTAATAGAGTGCGAAGACATCAGATGTGATGTATTTTGCAATAGAAATATGGTAAATCATATCATGAAAGTGCAAAAGAAATCTGTTAGTATCCGCCAATAAGGTATTCGTAGTAGCAACCCCAAATCCACCACAAAAAAGGTTGATGTAAAGATCTTACTCTTGCTTATAAGGTCATCATTATCAATGGCAGCAGAGCATTCCAGAAGGGTAGCTACCACCAACCAGTTCACCTAAGCTGGTGTCATACTTGTAGCTTTTGGAGAACAGAGTTGTTTTTCATAGTCAATTGTGAGTAATACGTAACATTTTTTTCAGTCAATAATACATTTGCATGCACCTGCAAGTAGTCTAGGGTAAAGGCAATCACTAGTAAAGGCGGAAAATTCCATTTGCAAGATATGCTGAAAATGAGCCCCAAATATGACAGGAGTTATAACCTAGATTTACTGGAATCGATAATTAAACTAGAAGTGGGCATTTTAAACACATGTGATCAACCATGTGCAGTAATCAGCTCCTCTAAAAGAATCATTGGGACGGAAGCTGCATGAAATTGAATTTCCCTATGTAAGGATAACCTACATGTCAATGTTTTTAAGATCCTGAAAAGGATTACCTCCTTTTCTAAGGCTCGAGTTTTTCACCCCGATAAAAGCTTAAGCACCAAGGCCCAAGATCATATGATACTCCAAAGTCATAATCAATTCTCTGGATTCTCACAAAATATGTTCTCACTAGGCAGAATTCAGGTATAAACATCCGATGATGCACGGATGTCCTAGTGTTGAACTGATGTTACAGTCGAAAATAACACAACTATAAAATGCCAAAACCAACAAAATTGGCCTGCCAAGAAGAGATGCCCCATAATAGCTGCAGTATTTCCTCCACATTTTTCATCCCAATAATCCAAAAACTCCCTTCTACAAGACATTTTGCTAAAATTCAGCGCATTCGCATCAATAACGACGAAACCTAATGATTTTTTTTCCCTCTCTTGAATGTAATGCTTTCTCTCCTCTATTGAATGCAATAAACGTCCTTAGGATAGCACCCAAACCATCCACCACCACCACGAGAACCTAATAACGCTCAAGAAAATGCACAAACACCACCAATCAAAAGAATCTTAAGAGCAGTGGAGGCCGAAAAGAACCTTTGAACTTGGTGCCGTCATAGGCGATCACCAGCCGCCACCTATGCGCGCCCTCCGTCGCCGCCGTATCGGCCTCGTCCGCCGCCGGCCGCAGCACAGTGCGAAGGCCGCCGTCCGCGAGCTGTCGCCGCCCGTCGAAGAGAGACCAAGAAGCCATTTCACGTGAGATGTGGATGGAGGCCACGAGGAAGCGGCGCGCAGAGGGGGAGGAGAAGGAGGGCTTTACCGAGATGTTTCCGGTGGCGGCGGCGGCGCGTGGAGGGGGAGGAGCGAACCGGAGGGCGGCTAAACCCAGCATATCCAATTCTCGATCCGATGCGGGGCTAGAGACAGAGCAGCGAGAGAAGAGCACACACTTTCGACCGCAAAATTTGATAAATCCTTCTCATGGTGTTTTGAGATAGGGAAATGTCCTCCTTGAGGTCCTTTGACTTCTCACCTAAAAAAAATAGCAAAATTTGATATATGCCATCGAGAAAGTTATCACTTCTAAAAATGTTACTCAGTATCACGTAATTAGAAATATGCCACTCAAGATTCTTGTTCATTTGAAATTTGTCATTTTCTTTTCTTTTCTCTTATTTTCTTTTCTTTTATCCTTTTTTCCATCAGCTCCCCATGTGAACTGACCCTTTTGCCCCTCCTGCCCTACTCATCTGTCCAACGCATCCCTTCTGCCCCTTCTCTATCCAGCTCCCTTCACCACGCGATGAACACAGGATGAATGTAGCATCCCCATATTTGGCTTGTGTTTCAAATGTAATAAAATGAGGATGATTTACAACTTTTCTTACATCCTTGTGCTTTTGAACTTTTCTGAAAATTCTTGTAAAAGAATTTTGGGAAATTCAAAATCAAAAGCCTCATTTATCAAGACAACAACCCCCTTGGTCAAATCTTTTGTTAAACCCTTGGAAATAATTTTCCTTGGTTCTAAGGTTGCTTGGTAACGCCCCTAAATTATTTCATGCTTTTTAGAAATTATTTGAATAATTTTGGAGGCGGGTCAAACCAATATTTCAATTGGTCAAACCCTAGTTTATCACTTCGGGATTTTTAACATAAAATATAATGCATAAAAACTTCAAAAGTTTTAGGGAGTTCAATCATCTAACTACTAAGCTTCAGCTTAAAATTTCATCAAATTTGGAGTTCATTTGGCCCTCCAATTAGATCCTCAAATTTTCAAAGACAAAATTCAAATTAAATTAGGTCTAGTATCGTTCACCCGACCGAGCTCGAACTCAAGTCCGACTCGCCGAGTTGGCTCGACCACAGCTGCGTCCCCACCGACCGCACTGACAACCGCTCGCGCTCGTGTCTGGCCGACCAGGGGCCGGTGTCGTCGCTGGTCATCTTCTTCCTCTCGCGCGCCACGCGTGCATCGTGCGGCGGTGAAGTCACCGGGAGAGCGGCGCCTAGTCACCTCCCAACCGCTCTCACCGCATGCATTTATTGTGCTCGGGGCTTGCCACCAAGTCTCCTTCTACTCGCTCCGTCGCTCGGCTCCCATGACCGAGCCGGACCTCCGTCGAGAGAGCCGTTGCGGACCGAGCTCCTCTGCTACTTAAGCATCCAGCTCTCCTTCTTTGTCCTCCTTTCACCCTTCCGCAGCCCAGCTTGGCACCTCTCTTCTTGCTTGAGCTCAATCGCCAAGATCACCACGACGCCATTCTTTGAAGCTTGAGCTCTGGTGCAGCCGGTGCTCCAGTGGCTCTTTTCTTCAAACTTTTGATCCGGCTCCTTCCTCTGGTTCCCTGGAGTGTTGACGCTAACCCTATTTCAGTTTGTGTCTTCAGGCCTCTTCTGAATTCGGGATTCCCCCTTTTCGGCTGAAAATCGCCGCTTTCGTCCTCCTCTCCGGTAAGGTGGCTCCTCCCTTCAAATTGTGTTCCAAGTCCTTCTGGTGGACCTTGTAACATCCCCATTTTCAACTTGTGTTGTAAGTGTAAGAAAATGAGTAGAAGTTAAAACTTTTTCTTACATCATGTGTTTCCTGTGTGTACTAAACAATTATTTCACCAGAGTATGGGAATACTAAGTCACAAGTCTGTTGATCATCTCCTAGGAAATATTTTTCCTAAGTTCTTGGGTTGATGTGTGACCCCTCTGAAAAATTTCACAATTTTTAGAAATTGTTTGAATAGCTTTGGAGGCAGGTCAAACTAACATTTCAGTTGGTCAAACCCTAGTTTATCACTTCGAATTTTTATAATGCATAAAAACTTCGAAAGTTTTAGGGAGTTCAATCATCTAACTACTTAGCTCCAGTTAAAATTTCATCAAATTTGGAGTTCATTTGGCCCTCCAATTAAATCCTCAAATATTCAAAGACAAAATTCAAATTAAAAGCAGTCTAGTATCGTTCACCCGACCGAAACTCGAACTCGAGTCCGACTCGCCGAGTTGGCTCGATCACGCTGCGTCCCCACCGACCGCACTCCCTGGCTCGCGCTCTGTGCCGACACAGGCCCGGTGTCGTTGCTGGTCATCTTCTTCCTCCGCGCCCACGCGTGCGCGATCGAAGCGGTGAAGTCGGCGGAGAGCGGCGCCAGTCACCTCCCCATCCGCTCCTCACGGCATGCATTTATTATGCTCGAGCCCGCCACAGAGTCTCCTTCTACTCGCTCCGTCGCCGGCTCCCATGACTGAGCCGACCTCCCGTCGAGAGCCGCTATGCGGACCGAGCTCCCCTCTGCTACTTAAGCATCCAGCTCTCCTTCTTTGTCCTCCTTTCACCCTTCCGCAGCCCAGTTGTCACCTCTCTTCTTGCTTGAGCTCAATCGCCAAGATCACCTCGACCTCCATTGCTTTGAAGCTTCGAGCTCTGGTGCGGTGGTGCTCCAGTGGCTCTTTCCTTCAAACTTTGCTCCGGCTCCTTCCTCTGGTCCTCGGAGTGTTGACACTAACCCTGTTTGGTTTGTGTCTTGAGCCTCTTCTCACGGGATCCCCTTTTCGATTGAAAATCGCCGCTTCGTCCTCCTCTCCGTGAAGGTGGCTCCCCTTCAATTTGTGTTCCAGTCCTTCGGTGGACCTCCCGAAGTTATCATCACCACTCTTTGGTCCTCTATTGCTCGTGATTGCTTGCCCGCGTTGTCTTCCTCGGCTCGGTGGCGGTCGTCGTCGCTGGAACTCCTCGACCTCCCTTGGACCTCCTCAGGCCCGGTGAGTTCACAATGACCTCCTCGTAGCTTAAGCACTCGATAGTTTAGGTCGCGCGAAGTCTTTCTCGCCACTTTTCCGTACTTGATCTCCGCCTCGTTCCGGCTCGCCGGCGATATGGGTCGTGTCCGGCGACGTTTGTGCCCTCAAAAGGTTCGCAATAGTATTGCGAACATTTTTGCCCCGTTGGACCGCGCCGCCGTGGTCGTGGTCGCCGGCGACGAGCCAGTGACCAAAGCCGGTGTCCTGGTCTGTTGTCGCGTTTTTGTCAAGTCATTGGACCTCCTCGGGTTCATCGTGACCCTCCAGGACCTCTCCGTGTTAGATTCGCACCGTGGGATCTTGTCGGCAAAAACTCTAGCTCCCAAGACCTCTTCGATTTAATCCTAGCCCTTAATGACCTCTTCCTGTTTAGATCCACCCGTAGATCCTTTGTTCCGTATTAGCTAAGTCCTAGGACCTCTCGGTTGTGGTCTTAGCCGTTCATGACCTCTTCAGTGTTGATCTGGACCGCTAGATCTCCTAGTCTAAGTCCTTAGCCGCCAGGACCTCCCACCATATAGAATCCTGGCCGTTAAAGACCTCCGTAGGTTAAATCCCAGCCGCTAGGATCACCCTCCTCCTTGGGGTCCTCTTTGCAAAAGACCTCCTTGAGGTCCTCTCAGGCGAAGAGGTCACCCCGGCGCTTTTGTCAAACCGCCTCTCGGACCTCCTTGGGGTCCTCCTTGCAAAAGGTCCTTCCTTAGTCGTTTTCTAAAACCACCACGAGTGTGAGGACCCGGTTTATTCGGCTCGTCTTGTTTAACCACCACTTGGTCCTAACAAGACCAACCAAATAAACTAAGCCTCGAGATATGTATACTTCCAAATGCAGATACACACCGTTACAAAATCATGCATCAATTCCATTCATACACATAGAGCCAAGCAAAAGCAACAATCGAAAGACATAGATACTTTAAATAGAGTTATTACAAAGAGAGGCCGACTGCCAAAAGACATACAAATAGATAAATACACAATGGAAGCAAAATGGCCATAAGATGGCAATAAACAAAGCCAATCGGTGTGCCTTTACCCACAAGGCAACCAACCGGACCGCCAAGCTAATCGTCCCAAACAAGGCCGCAACACAACTCACAAAAGTGAGGCCCTTGGGGCTCACCTTCTTCCTCTGCAACAATTAATATTAGGCAAAGCGGATGAGTACAAAACTTGTTTTTGTACTGCAAGACTGACGTGTGAGATAACAGAACTATAATTAACTACATGCAAGCTTTATTTAAGTGGATGAGGCTTTGGACTTATTTTCAAGATAAAGCAAGTTTTCATTTACAATAAGGTAATAGGTTCAAAGCAAGTTTGCAATTAACTTTTATTGTTCAAATAAAGAGAGACAATAATAACATAGATAGAGAACAACACCAACCTAGAAGTGACTAACCCATAGTCACCACAACAATAGCATGAAGTACCCTTCATACCACCCATGTCAAGTTTAAGTTTTAAAAGGTTGTAGTCTAGTTCTTGCGGAAATAACCAAGCGTGTCCATAACCTAGGGCGAGGCTATTCGAATAGTTTTAACCTCGCAGGGTGTACCAATGTACCCACACGATAGACCGCCTTTCCACCACCACGGTTAGCACACTTCCTTTGGTATGCGAGCATGGCTAAGTCTAACAAGACGCTTTCCAATGGACGATGCTAATTAAGAGCCGCAACCCACGGGAGAAAGACACATTAAATGCCTAACCGGTCCGCTAATGCTCCTCCAACACCACAAACACACACACAGAACACACCCACCGACCAGCTCATAATTAACACCTCCCAAAGTACTTAGTCAAGAGAGGTTCCATATCCCCCTCGTGTGGTTAGCACGCAACAATTGCTTGGATCAATGGCACAAGTAACTCGGTCCTTAGGGACTTAGGCACCATTCCATTCACACCCAACAGATCACCCAACATACCATTGTGCCCAAGCCAAGATATAATTTTTGTTTTTAGTTTTTGATTTGCAAAATGGTAAAACACAAGGGTTGGACATAATGGAATAATATAAGTGTTTGTGTGATCAAGACCATCGACTAAGTCGATGATCGCCCAATACTACCGATACTAGGCATGGCTAAGCAATATTTATTCGAAAATCTACTAAGTGACAAGAGCTCATCCAACGAACTCTAATCACAAAGAAATAACCTAGGCTCAGGTAGTAGAGGATACTTATTTACCTACAGATTATGCAACTAGAGGATTAGCTAATCAATTTAACAACAAATTAGCAATGCATACATAGAAGTTAAACAAAATATTAGACTTTAAGAGTAATGGGATCAAATGGGAAATGATCAAACTGCTTGCCTGCTTGCTGTTGCTCAACTTGTTGCAGAGGGTCGTTCTCGGGATTACCGCAAATATCGAATCCTAAGCGGAAGAGCGAAAACAACCAATAAGACGAGCAACACTTAAACAAAAGAGCAAGCAAAAATTATCCAAATGTGACGAAATTTATACACAAGGTAAAATACGAACATACCTAGACATAGAAACTGGAAAAACTTAATTTGGATTTGTGGTGCAAAAGATATTCTCTAAAAACCTAATTTCGGCCATAATTAGCACTGTAGCAAAAATATTTTCTAGAAAGATTTTGAAGCTGAAATTTTTATGGTAGCTACCCACTGGTATAGTGGTAACCCATATAAAATTTCAGGTCATTTGGAGTTAAAATGATTTAGTTATGATTTTTCTAAGTTTTAAATCTAAGACATGATTAATTTCAGTATTAAAAATTATCAAAACCTATACTAAGCTAAAGTACTTTAATGAGATGCATTTATCGAACTTTAGTTTGTTAAATTTGGAGCTACAGAGAAAAATTACGCAATTTTGAAGTTTAAAACAATTAATATGTGCAAATAAAAGCTTTTCGGACTAAATCTGGAAAACCCATAAAACTGGGGAGGTCGTGGGCCGTTGATCAAAGATCGCACGGCTCACGATCTCAGATGCTAAAACCCGCACGAGCACTGGGGCGCAAAGACCTCATCGCGCCAAGGGAGGTCTTAGCCGTTAGATCTAGACTTGATGGTCCAATCTAACGAGGAGGTCCTAGACGGCAAGATCTAGCGAGGAGGTCTAAGCCGTAGATCTTGAATCCAATGGCTACGACCGGCACGCACAACGCACGCAAAGGAGGTCCTCGCGCTTATCAGAGGTCGTGGCCCGCGGATCAAGATCTGGCGGTCCCGAGCACTAGGGAGGTCTAAAGGTCAACGATTGATCGACGAGATCTTAACGGCTCGGATCTCCCATAGGAGGTCCCGGACGGTTGAGATCTACCCGAGAGGTCTCAGCCCGTTAGATCTAAATCTAACGGTCCCGTAGTCGGCAGGAGGTCCTAGACGGTCACGATCTCCGTGGGAGGTCCCGAACGGCTAAGATGAAGCGAGGAGGTCTGGGCGGCTAGGATTTCACCGAGGAGGTCATGGATGGCCATGATCTTCGCGGGAGGTCCTACGCGACAGTGTTCAACAGAGAGAGTCCGGGCGGTTCAGATCTCCGTGGGAGGTCATGAACGGTCCAGATCCGAGCGGAGGAGGTCCTACGACTTCTTCACAAAGGGCCGAGGTGGTCTTTTTGCAAAGAGGACCCTAAACGTAGTTTTGAAGGTTCTCTTTACAAATGACCAGGTGGTCTTTTGCACAAGAGGACCTTGGTGGGGTGGCTCGGGGTGGTTTTTCAAACGACTAAGGAAGGACTTTTTGCAAAGAGGACCCCAAGGAGGTCCGAGAGGGCGGTTTTGACAAAACGACGGGGTGACCTTTTCGCACAGAGGACCTCAAGGAGGTCTTTTGCAAAGGACCCCAAGGAGGAGGGTGATCCTAGCGGTGGGATTTAACCTACGGAGGTCTTTAACGGCCAGATTTCTGGGAGGTCCTGGAGTGGTTTTAATGGCGCAGACCTCCTGACAACGACAAAAGGCGCGGTTAAGACAAATTAAATGCTCCAGATGATTGACAATAAATGAAACTAAAAGGGACACTTAATGATTTCCAAACTTTAATTCTAAACCCATGGCCCACACGCCGGTGACTCCACGGCACAAATTAGGACACAATTAATGCACCAATGATGAGCAATGATTTGAGCATTAAAGTGGTCCTAAGAATATGACGAAACGGGAGGTTTTGAACCGACAAAACCCGAAAGGCAGCAAATGGCTTGCCGCGCGATGTGGACCTCGTCGGCGAAACCAAAGGCACGAATGAGCTCCAAATAGGACGGAGGACCTAAGGGTGCCAAAACTACACCAACAAGACCACCAACCGCTAGCTAACCGAGATAACCGGGGACCAATTACGCCGGCGAAACCGAAGAGGTCTAAAAGAATAGGGATTTCGATCTTGAAATCGACCGTGGAATGGAGGGGAGCTAGAGGTGGCCGCAAGAGCTCCGGTGAAGGTGGAGGTCGCCGGAGGTGAAGAAGACGACGCTCCCGGCCACGAACCACACGCTCCTACTTTATCAACCTCTGTGAAGGTCAAACAAAGCAAGTCAGAGAGGCTCGAGGTGACCAAGAGAACAAAAGGATTAGCCAAGATTGCAATAATGAACCACTAGAGCTCAAGGGTCGCCGGAGAGCTCCAAGGTCGAGCAATGGTGACAGAGGCTTTCGGGTGACTTGAGCTCAAGAGCAGAGGAAGAAACTAGGGGTGCAAGAATGGATCCAAAGAAACTTAAGGGAGAAGCCCGGGATCCATATATAGCCGAGCGCCAAAAATGAAAACAAGGTCACACCCACTCGGGTGCACTGAGCTAGGGCATCAACGACATGATGGGAGCAGGTGTCAGGGTGACTTTTGAGCAAAAGGTGCTGCCAGACATTTAATGTTGGCAGCACATAGCCGTTTGTCAGCCCTAGAGTTGACAAGGCACTGCTCCCTACTGCCACGCACAAAAATTGATAATGCCTGTGCCCACCCGATGCTGAGAGAAATAGGGAAGATGGTCAAATGAACTCAACGGCTAAATCAATGAGCTCCACCGGGAGGTCGTGAGTCGTTGGATTGAAATCCAAGGGCCCAGATTTTGGGCTAAGTATTAGAGGTCCTAACACTTAGGGGAGGTCTGAGCCACAGATCTCAAGATGGACGGCTCAAGATCACCCAAGCGCTAGGGGTGGTCGTGGAGGGCTGAGGAGGTCGCCCAGGGTGGTCTTTGCAAAAGGTGCAAAGGAGGTCCCGGGAGGCCTCGAGGTTGTCTTTGTAAAAGAATCTGAGGAGGTCGTGCGGGTGGGAGGTCCTTTACAAAGACCGAGGAGGTCTTTGAGGTTGGATTGAGATCCAAGGCGCGGGTCGGCGAGGTTGCACGGGCTCAGCCGGTGTCATTAGTTGGTTTGACTGAGCCAGCTTGGCACGAGCCGACTGGCGCGGACCCGAGGAACAGGAATCCAAACTTGACTTTGAAATTAAAAGCTGAGACTTGGGATTTATTTGAGGTAGCAATCTAACTCCAAATTTGATGAAATTTTGACAGAGCTTGCTAACCTTGAGTGGACATGGTGTAAAATTTCTAGAGGTTTTGTGCTGAGCATTTTTCTCCGAAATTATACAATGTTTTGAGCTAGGGTTTGACTATGAGTCAAGCAAGTTTGATGACCCATAAAACTATCCAATCAATTTCTCAAAATTGTGAAATTTTTCAGAGGGTCACATATCAACCCAAGAACTTAGGAAAAGATTTCCCGAGATGATC
Source organism: Ampelocalamus luodianensis (assembly GCA_036346255.1). Classification (NCBI taxonomy): domain Eukaryota; kingdom Viridiplantae; phylum Streptophyta; class Magnoliopsida; order Poales; family Poaceae; genus Ampelocalamus; species Ampelocalamus luodianensis. The sequence continues at coordinate 48,373,357 of CM070625.1, read as the reverse complement.
AATAGACTTGTGACTTTGTATTTCCATACTCTTGTACAATAATTGTTTAGTGCACACAGAAATACACGATGTAAGAAAAGTTTTAATTTCTACCCATTTTCTTACATTTGAAACACAAGTTGAAAATGGGGATGTTACAAACCTCCCCCTTACAAAAATCTCGTCCGAGATTTGGTTCACTCGGAAAAGAAAGAGGGTAGTCTGCACGAGACGATCTTCTCGCTCCCAAGTAGCCTCATCCTCGAATGATTTGACCACCGAACCTTAAGGAACTTGATGGTCTTATTCCTCGCTCTTCGCTCACTTCCTCGAGTATGCGAACAGACGCCGCGTGAGGTCAAATCTTCCCGGACATCAAGAATTTCCAACTGAGCTTCCTCTGTTGGAACACGGAGGCACTTCTTTAGTGGGACACATGGAACACATCATGTACTCCGCAAGTGCAAAGCAGTAACTCCAACTTGTAGGCAACAGCTCCTTCTTCTCGATAATACGGTAGGGCCGACATATCGAGGAGCTAACTTTCCTTGACACCAAAACGCCGTGACCTTTCAGAGGAGAAACCTTGAGATAAACGAAGTCATTGGGCTCAAAGCTCAACTCACGACGACGACGATCCGCATAGCTCTTCTCCCCGGATTGAGTGTGCGCAAGCGTCACGAATGAGTCGGACTTGACCTCGGCCTCATTAATCAAGCCCGCCAAAGAAAGGTCTTTCACCGGTCTCGCACCAGTTCAACGGGTTCTACACTTTCTCCCGTATAAGGCCTCGAATGGTGCCATGCCGAGACCGGCTTGAAACCGTATTGTAAGAAAACTTCGGCAAATGGCAAGCACTTCTCCTGCTTCCCATAGGAAAGAACACAAGCTCGCAAAGATGTCCTCCAAAACTTGGTTGACCCTCTTGGTCCGACCATCTGCTTGGGGTGATATGTCAGGCCGAAGAAAGACGAGTTCCCATAGCTTCTTGCAAGCTATGCCGAATCGGAAGTGAAGATGGAACCACGATCGAAATGATCGTCTTGCACACCATGCAAGCTCACTATCCTGGCGAGATAGAGCTCCGCAAGGTGAACAGTGCGAATCTTGGTCTTGGCGGAAGAAAGTGCGCCACTTTTGTCAACCGGTCAATGATAACCCAAATGGCATCATTGCCCGCGGTGACTGGGTAGGCGGTGATAAAATCCATCCCGACCAATCCCACTTCCACTCCGAATGGGCAAGGGTGAAGCGATCCGCCGGACGACGATGCTTCGGCCTTGACACGACGACACACGCCGCGCTCGGCAACGAACCTCGCGATCTCCCTCTTCATTCGGTCCACCAAAATCTCGCGAAGATCCCGTACATCTTTGTGGCCCCGGATGAATGGATAACGGGAATCGTGGGCTTCGCGGAGGATCAAATTCCGCAACTCTATGTCCTTTGGAACCACGAGGCGTTGTTCGAACCTCAAGACACCAAGCTCATCTACGGAGAAGCACTTGGTGTCCCATTCTTGACATTTTCCTTGATGCGGTTTACCCCAACATCCGATCACGAGCGCACTGATCCGACCCACCAAGGTTGGTCAGTACAACCAAGGCGGCGAGGAACCATGCTCAACCAAACCCAGGTTGAGACGCAGAAACTCCTCTAGAAGAGGGGGCGATGCTCTGAAGCAACAATGCATTGCAATGCGCTTTGCGACTAAGCGCATCCGCAACGACATTGGCCTTGCCCGGATGGTAGTGAATACCCATGTCATAGTCCTTGATCAACTCCAACCATCTCCTTTGCCTGAGGTTCAGGTCTGGTTGGGTGAACAAATACTTCAAGCTTTTGTGATCCGAATACACTTCACAACGATTACCGATTAGGTAATGTCGCCAAATCTTAAGTGCATGGATCACAATGCCAACTCCAAGTCATGGGTAGGATAGTTAAGTTCATGAGGTCTCAATTGCCTTGATGCATAGGCCACTACCTTGCCTTCTTGCATAAGTACACAACCGAGGCCTCGACGAGAAGCGTCACAAAAGATATCGAAGCTTCGACGGACATCGGGGAGAACAAGAACAGGAGCGGTGGTCAATCGCTTCTTAAGTGCTTGGAAACTGTCCTCGCAATCAGCGGACCACGAGAACTTCTTGTCCTTCTTGAGCAACTCCGTCATCGGCTTCGCTATCTTGGAGAAGTTCTCGATAAAGCGACGATAATATCCCGCTAAACCAAGAAAACTCCGAACTTCGGTCACCGGTGGGTCGACTCGAGAAAGCACATCGCTGATCTTGCTAGGATCCACAGCTACGCCTCCTGCCGAAAGAATATGGCCTAAGAAGGCTACTTCCTTCAACCAGAACGCGCACTTGCTGAACTTCGCATATAACTTGTGCTCGCGAAGCTTGCCCAACACAAGCTTCAAATGCTCGGTGTGTTCCTCATCGCTCTTGGAGTAGATAAGAATATCATCGATGAAGACCACAACGAACCTATCCAAATACTCCATGAACACCGAATTCATGAGGTTCATGAACAAGGCCGGAGCATTGGTTAAGCCGAAAGACATGACGGTATACTCGTACAAGCCATAACGAGTAGAAAAAGCCGTCTTTGGAATATCCTCCGGTCGAATCCGAACCTGATGACATCCCACTCTCAGATCAATCTTGGAGAAAACTCGAGCTCCAGTTAATTGATCGAAGAGGTCATCTATACGGGGCAAAGGGTACTTATTCTTTACCGCTACTTCATTAAGTGGGCGGTAATCAACGCACATGCGCAGCGTCTTGTCCTTTTTCGGGACAAAGATTGCTGAGCATCCCCAAGGAGATGAGCTAGGGCGGATGAAACCCTTCTCTTGAAGCTCACCTAGTTGCTTCTTCAACTCCACCAACTCAACTGGGTCCATTCGGTAAGGCCTCTTTGAAATCGGGGCGATACAGGAACCAACTCAATGACAAACTCGAGGTCTCGAACTGGTGGCATCCCTGGAAGGTCGTCGGGGAAGACATCAACAAAGTCACACACCACTGGGACTTCGCTAATATCTAGAGTCGGCTTCGCCTGGCGCGAAGAGATGCGGATCCCGCAGCCTTCGGCGAAACTAACTCGCCGCCGTAAGGATGGTGAGGTAGATGAGCCTCCTAGCGCAATCAATTTGTCCCATGTCCGAGACAACCAATCCATGCCTAGGATTACATCTAAGCTCGCCGATCGAAGGAGGATAAGGTTTGCCAAGAATCCTACCCTTCTATCTCAACGAGGACATCCCTACACTCGGACTCGACTCTCAACTCCGGCCGGAGAGCGAATGAGCAGCGGGACCAACAATGGAGTAAAAAGAAGACCTCCCACAGCAGCAAAAGACTTAGAAACAAAAGAGTGAGATGCGCCTGAATCAAACAAAATCAGAAAGGTGGAAAGAGTTAACCAAATGGTACCCAACACGACGTGGTGCCTCCCGTGCCTCCTCGCGGAGATGAGGTTGACGCGCCACTACCCACGCCTTGGGTAGCGGGACAACCTTCGATCTCGGAAGAACCACCTCCTGCCGCGTCCTCCATTAGGACGAGGGCCGCTCGATCTGTTAGGGCAACTATTGGCATAATGCCCTTACGGTTGCACGGTGCAAGTGACCCCGGCACCGGATTGCGGGGCCACCTGGCGCTGTTCGCAGCGCCGTGTGGCGGCACGCGGCGGAGGGCGAGGAACTCGTGCCGGCGGCCTCGGTGGTAGGAAGCCACGAACGGGCCCCGGAGTAGGCCCGACACGAGGACGAGAGGCCGGCTGCAGCGGACGGCCGGGCCTCCCACTTGCGCTGCGGGACTCGCCAGCCGCCTTGGCCTTGTGCTCAGCAACAATGGCCTTGTCTACCAAGGCCCGAAGTCGCAAAGTCCACAATGGAGAGCCTGTCTTGCAGCTCCTCAGACAAACCCTCCATGAACTTCTCCTGCTTGGCCTCATCAGTGGCCACCTCGGATGGAGCATAACGAGCCAAGTGGTTGAACTCGTGCAGGTACTCCATCACCGACTTACGCCTTGCTTGAGCGCAAGAAACTCCTTCTTCTTCAGCTTCATCAAGCCGGCAGGGATGTGAGCTCGACGGAACGCCGTCCGGAACTCATCCCAAGAGACAGTGTGGCCGGCGGGCTGCATGGCCAAGAAGTTCTCCCACCAGGAGAGTGCTGCCCCCTGAAGCTGATGGGAGGCAAAGAGTGCCCTGTCCTGGTCCAGGCACTGAGCAACGTCGAGCTTACGCTCAACCTGACGCAGCCAGTCATCTGCGTCCAATGGGTCCTCAGACCTGGAGAACGTGGGGGGCTGAGTGCGAAGAAACTCAGCAAGGCCCCCACGGGACTGATGTCCGCCCCCCTGCCCGGATCCTGAGGCACCGGAAAGGGCGGAGGTGTTGCGCGCAATAACATCCAGCAGGACCCTCCCGTCCTCCGAGCGGTTGCGCTCAATGAGAAGGACCTCGACCATGGTCGGAGGAGGCGAAGCTCCTCATCCAAACCAGTGCGACCACGGCCGCTACGAGTACCCCACCATCTGCTTTAAGAAACTTAGGTTAGAAACCAAAGCACTAACATTAGAAGTTGATGAAAGCGAAAAGCTAACGATTAGGGAATGAGACATCGCCTAACCGAAAGCCAAAAACAGCAAGTAACAACTTTAAATGTTTCCAAAGAAGCTCCAAAACAGCAAGGAAACTCCAAACCAAGCTCAACTTCTCAATGCCATTAACCCGTATTGAATGAACGAGTAATAGTGTGAGAAGATAAAAATTTCAGCACACTACAACCAGCCTAACACTACTCAAGAACAAGGTTAAGGCGATAAAATAACGTTAGATACTTAGCTAACTAGTATCACATCTTACCCTTTTATTCCCACAAGTTTTACTTGGTTAATCTCTTATTTTCTACCCTCGTTAGAACCTTTGAGCTGCTGTCCGGAAATTGAATGATCGCTGTCCAGATTTCATCCAAGCCTCCTAATTGAAATCTTCAACTTCGGAGCTTCAAAACCTTGTAGAGGGCGGCTAACATTTCAATTTGCCAAGCTCATTGGTCCCAAAACCCAATTAATCGATAATGACTATCTTTTGAGAGAAGGAAAGGGGAAAACACTTTTTAAAACTCAAATTAGAGCAAGACGAGAGAAGAAAGCTAAGATAGGTAAGGAATAAAATCCGAGAACTTACTTAAGCTTTCACAAATCATTTGACCCTTTGAAAATAAGGTTTTCAAAATATCCTAAGGCGACCAAGCTTGGTTACTACGGTCGGAATGGCTCGATACCAACTTTGTGAGGACCCGGTTTATTCGGCTCGTCTTGTTTAACTGACCACTTGGTCCTAACGGTACCAACCAAATAAACTAAGCCTCGAGATATGTATACTTCCCGAAATGCAGATACACACCGTTACAAAATCATGCATCAATTCCATTCATACACATAGAGCCGAAGCAAAAAGCAACAACTGAAAGACATAGATACTTTAAATAGAGTTATTACAAAAGAGAGGCCGACCGGCCAAAAGACATACAAATAGATAAATACACAGCGGAAGCAAAAATGGCCATAAGATGGCAATAAACAAAAGCCAATCGGTGTGCCTTTACCCACAAGGCAACCAACCGGATCGCCAAGCTAATCGTCCCAAACAGCGCCGCAACACAACTCACAAAAGTGAGGCCCTTGGAGCTCACCTTCTTCCTCTGCAACAATTAATATTAGGCAAAGCGGATGAGTACAAAACTTGTTTTTGTACTGCAAGAAATGACGTGTGAGATAATGAACTATAATTAACTACATGCAAGCTTTATTTAAGTGGATGAGGCTTTGGACTTATTTTCAGCATAAAGCAAGTTTTCATTTACAATAAGGTAATAGGTTCAAAGCAAGTTTGCAATTAACTTTTATTGTTCAAATAAAAGAGAGACAATAATAACATAGATAGAGAACAACACCAACCTAGAAGTGACTAACCCATAGTCACCACAACAATAGCATGAAGTACCCTTCATACCACCCATGTCAAGTTTAAGTTTTTAAAAGGTTGTAGTCTAGTTCTTGGAAATAACCAAGCGTGTCCATAACCTAGGGCGAGGCTATTCGAATAGTTTTAACCTGCGCAGGTGTACCAATGTACCCACACGATAGACCGCCTTTCCACCACCACGGTTAGCACACTTCCTTTGGTATGCGTGCATGGCTAAGTCTAACAAGGCGCTTTCCAATGGACGATGCTAATTAAGAGCCGCAACCCACGGGAGAAAGACACATTAAACAGCCTAACCGGTCTGCTAATGCTCCCCTCCAACACCACAAACACACACACACAGGAACACACCCACCGACCAGCTCATAATTAACACCTCCCAAAGTACTTAGTCAAGAGAGGTTCCATATCCCCCTCGTGTGGTTAGCACGCAACAATTGCTTGGATCAATGGCACAAGTAACTCGGTCCTTAGGGACTTAGGCACCATTCCATTCACACCCAACAGATCACCCAACATACCATTGTGCCCAAGCCAAGATATAATTTTTGTTTTTAGTTTTTGATTTGCAAAATGGTAAAACACAAGGGTTGGACATAATGGAATAATATAAGTGTTTGTGTGATCAAGACCATCGACTAAGTCGATGATCGCCCAATACTACCGATACTAGGCATGGCTAAGCAATATTTATTCGAAAATCTACTAAGTGACAAGAGCTCATCCAACGAACTCTAATCACAGCAAATAACCTAGGCTCAGGTAGTAGAGGATACTTATTTACCTACAGATTATGCAACTAGAGGATTAGCTAATCAATTTAACAACAAATTAGCAATGCATACATAGAAGTTAAACAAAATATTAGACTTTAAGAGTAATGGGATCAAATGGGAAATGATCAAACTGCTTGCCTGCTTGCTGTTGCTCAACTTGTTGCAGAGGGTCGTTCTCGGGATTACCGCAAATATCGAATCCTAAGCGGAAGAGCGAAAACAACCAATAAGACGAGCAACACTTAAACAAAAGAGCAAGCAAAAATTATCCAAATGTGACGAAATTTATACACAAGGTAAAATACGAACATACCTAGACATAGAAACTGGAAAAACTTAATTTGGATTTGTGGTGCAAAAGATATTCTCTAAAAACCTAATTTCGGCCATAATTAGCACTGTAGCAAAAATATTTTCTAGAAAGATTTTGAAGCTGAAATTTTTATGGTAGCTACCCACTGGTATAGTGGTAACCCATATAAAATTTCAGGTCATTTGGAGTTAAAATGATTTAGTTATGATTTTTCTAAGTTTTAAATCTAAGACATGATTAATTTCAGTATTAAAAATTATTGCAAAACCTATACTAAGCTAAAGTACTTTAACAGATGCATTTATCGAACTTTAGTTTGTTAAATTTGGAGCTACAGAGAAAAAGTTACGCAATTTTGAAGTTTAAAACAATTAATATGTGCAAATAAAAGCTTTTGGACTAAATCTGAAAACCCATAAATCGGGAGGTCGTGGGCGTTGATCAAAGATCGCACGCTCACGATCTCGATGCTAAAACCCGCACGAGCACTGGGCGCAAAGACCTCATCGCGCCAAGGGGAGGTCTTAGCCGTTAGATCTAGACTTGATGGTCTGAATCTAACGAGGAGGTCCTAGACGGCAAGATCTAGCGAGGAGGTCTAAGCCGTAGATCTTGAATCCAATGGCTACGACCGGTGCACGCACAACGCGACGCAAAGGAGGTCCTCGCGCCTATCAGAGGTCGTGGCCGTCGATCAAGATCCGCGGTCCCGAGCACTAGGGAGGTCTAAAGGTCAACGATTGATCGACGAGATCTTAACGGCCGATCTCCCATAGGAGGTCCCGGGCGGTTGAGATATACCGAGGAGGTCTGGCCCGTTAGATCTAAATCTAACGGTCCGAGTCGCGCGGGAGGTCCTAGACGGTCACGATCTCCGGTGGGAGGTCCCGAACGGCTAAGATGAAGCGAGGAGGTCGGGGCGGCTAGGATTTCACCGAGGAGGTCATGGATGGCCATGATCTTCGGGAGGTCCTACGCGACAGTGTTCAACAGAGAGGTCGGACGGTTCGGATCTCCGTGGGAGGTCATGAACGGTCCAGATCTGAGCGGAGGAGGTCCTACGACTTCTTCACAAAGGGCCGAGGTGGTCTTTTGCAAAGAGGACCCTAAACGTAGTTTTGAAGGTTCTCTTTACAAATGACCGAGGTGGTCTTTTGCACAAGAGGACCTTGGTGGGGTGGCTCGGGGTGGTTTTTCAAAACGACTAAGGAAGGACTTTTTGCAAAGAGGACCCCAAGGAGGTCCGAGAGGCGGTTTTGACAAAAGCGACCGGGTGACCTTTTCGCACGAGAGGACCTCAAGGAGGTCTTTTGCAAAAAGGACCCCAAGGAGGAGGGTGATCCTAGCGGCCGGGATTTAACCTACGGAGGTCTTTAACGGCCGAGATTTCTGGGGAGGTCCCGGAGTGGTTTTAATGGCGCAGACCTCCTGGACAATGACAAAAGGCGGCGTTAAGACAAATGAAATGCTCCAGATGATTGACAATAAATGAAACTAAAAGGACACTTAATGATTTCCAAACTTTAATTCTAAACCCATGGCCCACACGCCGGTGACTCCACGGCACAAATTAGGACACAATTAATGCACCAATGATGAGCAATGATTTGAGCATTAAAGTGGTCCTAAGAATATGATTTAAACGGAGGTTTTGAACCGACAAAACCCGAAGTGCACAATGCTTGCTTGCCGGCGATGTGGACCTCGTCGGCGGAAACCAAAGGCACGAATGAGCTCCAAATAGGACGGAGGACCTAAGGGTGCCAAAACTACACCAACAAGACCACCAACCGGCGCTAACCGAGATAACCGCCGGGACCAATTACGCCGGCGAAAACCGAAGAGGTCTAAAAGAATAGGGATTTCGATCTCAAATATCGACCGGGGAATGGAGGAGCTAGAGGTGGCCGCAAGAGCTCGGTGAAGGTGGAGGTCGCCGAGGTGAAGAAGACGACGCTCCCGCCACGAACCACACGCTCCTACTTTATCAACCTCTGTGAAGGTCAAACAAAGCAAGTCGAGAGGCTCGAGGTGACCAAGAGAACAAAAGGATTAGCCAAGATTGCAATAATGAACCACTTTGGAGCTCAAGGGTCGTTGGAGAGCTCCAAGGTCGAGCAATGGTGACAGAGGCTTTCGGGTGACTTGAGCTCAAGAGCGAGAGGAAGAAACTAGGGGTGCAAGAATGGATCCAAAGAAACTTAAGGGAGAAGCCGGGATCCATATATAGCCGAGCGCCAAAAATGAAAACAAGGTCACACCCACTCGGGTGCACTGAGCTAGGGCATCAACGACATGATGGGAGCAGGTGTCAGGGTGACTTTTGAGCAAAAGGTGCTGCCAGACATTTAATGTTGGCAGCACATAGCCGTTTGTCAGCCCTAGAGTTGACAAGGCATCGCCCCATCGCCACGCACAAAAATTGATAATGCCTGTGCCCACCCGACGGTGAGAGAAATAGGAAGATCGGTCAAATGAACTCAACGGCTAAATCGCCGAGCTCCACCGGGAGGTCGTGAGTCGTTGGATTGAAATCCAAGGGCCCAGTTTTGGGCTAGTATTAGAGGTCCTAACACTTAGGGAGGTCCGAGCCACGATCTCAAGATGGACGGCTCAAGATCACCCAGCGCTAGGGGTGGTCGTGGAGGGTCGAGGAGGTCGCCAGGTGGTCTTTGCAAAGGTGCAAAGGAGGTCCCGGGAGGCCCTCGAGGTTGTCTTTGTAAAAGAATCTGAGGAGGTCGTGCGGGTGGGAGGTCCTTTACAAAGACCCGAGGAGGTCTTTGAGGTTGGATTGAGATCCAAGGGCGGCGGCGGGCGAGGTTGCACGGCTCGGGCCGGTGTTTGTTAGTTGGTTTGACCGAGCCAGTTGGCACGAGCAGGACTGGCGCGACCCGAGGAACAGGAATCCAAACTTGACTTTGAAATTAAAAGTGAGACTTGGGGATTTATTTGAGGTAGCAATCTAACTCCAAATTTGATGAAATTTTGACAAGAGCTTGCTAACCTTGAGTGGACATGGTGTAAAATTTCTAGAGGTTTTTGTGCTGAGCATTTTTCTCCGAAATTATACAATGTTTTGAGCTAGGTTTGACTATGAGTCAAGCAAGTTTGATCGACCCATAAAACTATCCAATCAATTTCAAAATTGTGAAATTTTTCAGAGGGTCACATATCAACCCAAGAACTTAGGAAAAGATTTCAGAGATGATCAACAGACTTGTGACTTTGTATTTCCATACTCTTGTACAATAATTGTTTAGTGCACACAGAAATACATGATGTAAGAAAAAGTTTTAATTTCTACCCATTTTCTTACATTTGAAACACAAGTTGAAAATGGGGATGTTACACTGAGCCACCCCACCAAGGTCCTCTTTTGCAAAAGACCACCCCGGTCTTTTGTAAAGAAAACCTTCAAAACCACCCGGTGTCCTCTTTACAAAAGACCACCCTTGGTCTCTTTGTAAAGAGAACCTCGAGACCTCCTCGTCTTTGGTCTTAACCATGAGGACCTCCCGCCTAGATCCGGACCGCTCAGACCTCTCCTATGGAGATCCGAGCCATCCATCTCTCTCTCAAAGCACTGTGTTGGAGGACCTCCCCGAGGGAAATCTAGACCGTTAGGACCTCCTCGGTGAGATCCTAGCCGTCAAGACCTCTCGCTGTTAAGCACCGTTTAGGTCCTCTCTCCGCTCAGATCCAGACCGTCAAGACCTCCCCTCGGGAGATCTTAACCGCCCAGACCTTCCCCTTAGTTGGATAGTCGTAGGACCTCCTCGTGGAGCTCGGGGCCGCCAGATCCAGATCTGATGGCCACGACCTCCCTAGTGCGCGAGGAGCTCCTTCGCGTGTGCTGTGCATCCGGTGGTCGGAGCCGTTGGATTCCGTATCAACGGTTAAGACCTCTCCTAGGCGCGGCAAGGTCTTTGCGCCCAGGAGCTCGTGCGGGTTTTAGCATCTGAGATCATGAGCCGTGCGATCTTTGATCAACGGCCCACGACCTCCCCAGTTTTTATGGGTTTTCCAGATTTAATCCAAGAAGCTTTTATTTGCACATATTAATTGTTTTAAACTTCAAAATTGCATAACTTTTCTCTCAGAGTCCAAATTTAACAAACTAAAGTTCTATAAATGCATCTCATTAAAGTACTTTAGCTTAGTATAGGTTTTGCAGAGTCTTTAATACTGAAATTAATCATGTCTTAGATTTAAAACTTAGAAAAATCATAACTAAATCATTTTAACTCCAAATGACCTGAAATTTTATATGGGTTACCACTATACCAGTAGGTAGCTACCATAAAAGTTTCAGCTTCAAAATCTTTCTAGAAAATATTTTTGCTACAGTGCTAATTATGGCCGAAATTAGGTTTTTAGAGAATATCTTTGCACCACAAATCCAAATTAAGTTTTTCCAGTTTCTATGTTTAGGTATGTTCGTATTTTACCTTGTGTATAAATTTCGTCACATTTGGATAATTTTTGCTTGCTCTTTGTTTAAGTGTTGCTCGTCTTATTGGTTGTTTTCGCTCTTTAGCTTAGGATTCGATATTTGCGGTAATCCCGAGAACGACCCTCCGCAACAAATTGAGCAACAACAAGCGTGCAAGCATTTGATCATTTCCCATTTGATCCCATTACTTTTAAAGTCTAATATTTTGTTTAACTTCTATGTATGCATTGCAAATTTGTTGTTAAATTGATTAGTTAATCCTCTAGTTGCATAATCTGTAGGTAAATAATTATCCTCTACTACCGAGCCTAGGTTATTTGTTTGTGGTTAGAGTTCGATGGATGAACTCTTATCACTTAGTAGATTACGAATGAATATTGCTTAGCCATGCCTAGTTATCGGTAGTATTGGGCGATCATCGACTTAGTCGGTGATCTTGATCACACAACTACTTATACTACTCCATTATGTCCAACCCTTGTGTTTTATTGATTTACAAATCAAAACTGAAAACAAAACTATATCTTGACTTGGGCACAATGGTATGTTGATGTGATCGGTTGGGTGTGTGGAATGGTGCCTAAGTCCCTAAGGACCGAGTTACTTGTGCCATTGATCCAAGCAATTATTGCGTGCTAACCACACGAGGGGGATATGGAACCTCTCTTGACTAAGTACTTTGGGAGGTGTTAATTATGAGCTGGTGGGTGGGTGTGTTTCGTGTGTGTGTGTTTGTGGTGTTGGAGGAGCATTAGCGCACCGGTTAGGTCTGCTTTAATGTGTCTTTCTCCGTGGGTTGCGGCTCTTAATTAGCATCGCCCATTGGAAAGCGTCTTGTTAGACTTAGCCATGCCCGCATACCAAAGGAAGTGTGCTAACCGTGGCTGGTGGAAAGGCGGTCTATCGTGTGGGTACATTGGTACACCCCGCAGGTTAAAACTATTCGAATAGCCTCGCCCTAGGTTATGGACACGCTTGGTTATTTCCGCAAGAACTAGACTACAACCTTTTAAAAACTTAAACTTGACATGGGTGGTATGAAGGGTACTTCATGCTATTGTTGTGGTGACTATGGGTTAGTCACTTCTAGGTTGGTGTTGTTCTCTATCTATGTTATTATTGTCTCTCTTTATTTGAACAATAAAAGTTAATTGCAAACTTGCTTTGAATCTATTACCTTATTGCAAATGAAAACTTGCTTTATGTCAAAATAAGTCCAAAGCCTCATCCACTTAAATAAAGCTTGCATGTAGTTAATTATAGTTCGTATCTCACACGTCAGCCTTGCGAGTACAAAAACAAGTTTTGTACTCATCCGCTTTGCTTAATATTAATTGTTGCAGAGGAAGAAGGTGAGCCCCAAGGGCCTCACTTTTGTGAGTCGTGTTCTGCGCGCTGTTTGGGACGATTAGCTTGGCGGTCCGGTTGGTTGCCTTGTGGGTAAAGGCACACCGATTGGCTTTTGTTTATCGCCATCTTATGGCCATTTTGCTTCCATTGTGTATTTACTTATCTTTATGAATTTTGGCCTCGGCCTCTCTTTTGTAATAACTCTCTTTATATTATCTATGTCTTTCGCTTGTTGCTTTTGCTTCGCTCTATGTGTATGAATGGAATTGATGCATGATTTTGTAGCGGGTGTGTATATCTTGTATTTGGAAGTATACATATCTCGAGGCTTGGTTTATTTGATTTGTACTGTTAGGACCTAGTGGATGGTTAAACAGTACAAACCGAATAAACCGGGGTCCTCACCCTGAAGTTATCATCACCACTCTTTGGTCCTCTATTGCTCAGGATTGCTTGCCCCGCGTTGTCTTCCTCTGCTCCGGTGGCGGTCGTCGTCGCTGGAACTCCCTCGACCTCCCTTGCACCTCCTCCGGGCTGTGAGTTCACAATGACCTCCGTAGCTTAAGCACTCGATAGTCTAGGTCGCGCGAAGTCTTTCTCGGTTTTCACTTTTCCGTGCATTTGATCACCGCCTCGTTCGGCCGCCGACGATATGGGTCGGTCCGCGACATTTGTGCCCTCAAAACGTTCGCAATAGTATTGCGAACATTTTTGCCCGTTGGACCACGCCGCCGTGGTCGTGGTCGCCGCGACGAGCCGATGACCAAAGCCGTGTCCGGTCCGTTGTCGCATTTTTGTCAAGTCACCGACCTCCTCGGGGTCATCGTGACCCTCCGTGACCTCCCGTGTTAGATTCGCACCGTGGGATCTTGTCGGCAAAAACTCTAGCTCTCAAGACCTCTTCGATTCAATCCTAGCCCTTAATGACCTCTTCTGCTTAGATCCACCCGTAGATCCTTTGTTCGTAATAGCTAAGTCCTAGGACCTCTCGGTTGTGGTCTTAGCCGCTCATGACCCCTTCATTGTAGATCCGGGACCGCTAGATCTCCTAGTCTAAGTCCTTAGCCGCGTGACCTCCCACCATTTGGAATCCCGGCGTTAAAGACCTCCATAGGTAAAATCCCACCGATAAGATCACCCTCCGCCTTGGGGTCCTCTTTGCAAAGACCTCCTTGAGGTCCTCTGTGCAAAAAGGGTCACCTCGCCGCTTTTGTCAAAACCACCCTCTCGGACCATCGCCACCGAGGTCCTCTTTGCAAAGGACCACCCTTGGTCTTTTGTAAAGAGAACCTCGAGACCTCCTCGTGGAGCTCGGGGCCGCTGATCCGTGATCGATGGCCACGACCTCCCTAGTGCGCGAGGAGCGCCTTCGCGTGTGCTGTGCATCCGGTGGTCGGAGCCGTTGGATTCAATATCAACCGTTAAGACCTCTCCTAGGCGCGATGAGGTTTTTGCGCCCGGGTGCTCGTGCGGGTTTTGGCATCTGAGCTCGTGAGCCGTGCGATCTTTGATCAACGACCCACGACCTCCCTAGTTTTTATTGGTTTTTCCAGATTTAGTTCCGAGGGCTTTTATTTGCACATATTAATTATTTTAAACTTCAAAATTGCATATCTTTTTCTCTGTAGCTCCAAATTTAACAAACTAAAGTTCTATAAATGCATCTGTTAAAGTACTTTAGCTTAGTATAGGTTTTACAGTAGTCTTTAGTACTGAAATGAATCATGCCTTAGATTTATAACTTAGAAAAATCATAACTCTTTCAATATAACTCCAAATGACCTGAAATTTTATATGTGTTACCACTATACCAGTAAGTAGCTACCATAAAAATTTCAGCTCCAAAATCTTTCTAGAAAATATTTTTGCTACAGTGCTAATTATGGCCGAAATTAGGTTTTTAGGGAATATCTTTTGCACCACAAATCCAAATTAAGTTTTTCCACTTCCTATGTCTAGGTATATTAGTATTTTACCTTGTGTATAAATTTCGTCGCATTTGGATAATTTTTGCTTGCTCTTTTGTTTAAGTGATTGCTCGTCTTATCGGTTGTTTTCACTCTTTCGCTTAGGATTCGATATTTGCGGTAACCCCAGAAACGACCCTCCGCAACAAATTGAGCAACAGCAAGCAGGCAAGCAGTTTGATCATTTCCCATTTGATCCCATTACTTTTAAAAGTCTAATATTTTGTTTAACTTCTATGTATGCATTGCTAATTTGTTGTTAAATTGATTAGCTAATCCTCTAGTTGCATAATCTGTAGGTAAATAAGTATCCTCTACTACCTGAGCCTAGGTTATTTGCTGTGATTAGAGTTCGTTGGATGAGCTCTTGTCACTTAGTAGATTTTCGAATAAATATTGCTTAGCCATGCCTAGTATCGGTAGTATTGGGCGATCATCGACTTAGTCGATGGTCTTGATCACACAAATACTTATATTATTCCATTATGTCCAACCCTTGTGTTTTACCATTTTACAAATCAAAATCTGAAAAACAAAAATTATATCTTGGCTTGGGCACAATGGTATGTTGGGTGATCTGTTGGGTGTGAATGGAATGGTGCCTAAGTCCCTAAGGACCGAGTTACTTGTGCCATTGATCCAAGCAATTATTGCGTGCTAACCACACGAGGGGGATATGGAACCTCTCTTGACTAAGTACTTTGGAGGGTGTTAATTATGAGCTGGTCGGTGGGTGTGTTCCTGTGTGTGTGTGTTTGTGGTGTTGGAGGAGCATTAGCGCACCGGTTAGGCTGTCTAATGTGTCTTTCTCCGTGGGTTGCGGCTCTTAATTAGCATCGCCCATTGGAAAGCGCCTTGTTAGACTTAGCCATGCCTCGCATACCAAAGGAAGTGTGCTAACCGTGGTGGTGGAAAGGCGGTCTATCGTGTGGGTACATTGGTACACCCTCGCAGGTTAAAACTATTCGAATAGACTCGCCCTAGGTTATGGACACGCTTGGTTATTTCCCACAAGAACTAGACTACAACCTTTTAAAACTTAAACTTGACAAGGGTGGTATGAAGGGTACTTCATGCTATTGTTGTGGTGACTATGGGTTAGTCACTTCTAGGTTGGTGTTGTCATCTATCTATTGTTATAATTGTCTCTCTTTATTTGAACAATAAAAGTTAATTGCAAACTTGCTTTGAATCTATTACCTTATTGCAAATGGAAACTTGCTTTATGTCAAAACAAGTCCAGAGCCTCATCCACTTAAATAAAGCTTGCATGTAGTTAATTATAGTTCGTTATCTCACACGTCAGTCTTGCGAGTACAAAAACAAGTTTTGTACTCATCCGCTTTGCTTAATATTAAATTGTTGCAGAGGAAGAAGGTGAGCCCCAAGGGCCTCACTTTTGTGAGTCAGGTTCTTGCGCTGCTTGGGACGATTAGCTTGGCGGTCCGGTTGGTTGCCTTGTGGGTAAAGGCACACCGATTGGCTTTTGTTTATCGCCATCTTATGGCCATTTTGCTTCATTGTGTATTTACTTATTTGCATGTCTTTTGGCCATCGGCCTCTCTTTGTAATAACTCTCTTTATATTATCTATGTCTTTCGCTTGTTGCTTTTGCTTCGCTCTATGTGTATGAATGGAATTGATGCGTGATTTTGTAACGGTGTGTATACTGCACTCAGGAAGTATACATATCTCGAGGCTTGGTTTATTTGATTTGTACTTGTTAGGACCAAGTGGATGGTTAAACAACATGTCTAATAAACCGGGTCCTCACAAAGTTGGTATCGAGCCATTCCGACCGTAGTAACCCAAGCTTGATCGTCTTTAGGATATTTTGGAAAACTTAATTTCAAAGTATCAAATGATTTATGAAAGCTTAAGTAAGTTCTCGGATTTTATTCCTTACCTATCTTAGCTTTCTATCTCATCTTGCTCTAATTTGAGTTTTAAAAGTTGTTCTCCTTCCCTTCTCTCAAAAGATAGTCATTATCGATTAATTGGGTTTTGGGACCAATGAGTTTGGCAAATTGAAGTGTTAGCTGCCCTCTACAAGGTTTTGAAGCTTCCGGTTGAAGATTTCAATTAGGAGGCTTGGATGCAAAATCTGGACAGCGATCATTCAGCTTCCGGACAGCAAGCTCAGAGGTTCTAACTAGGGTAGAAAATGAGAGGTTAATCAAGTAAAACTTGTGGGAATAAAAGGGTAAGATGTGATACTAGTTAGCTAAGTATCTAACGTTATTTTATCGCCTTAACCTTGTTCTTAAGTAGTGTTAGACTTGTTGTAGTGTGCTGAAATTTTTATCTTCTCACACTATTACTGCTCATTCAATACGGGTTAATGGCATTGAGAAGTTGAGCTTGGTTTGGAGTTTCCTTGCTGTTTTGGAGCTTCTTTGGAAACATTTAAAGTTGTTACTTGCTGTTTTTGGCTTTCGGTTAGGTGATGTCTCATTCCCTAATCGTTAGCTTTTCGCTTTCATCAACTTCTAATGTTAGTGCTTTGGTTTCTAACCTAAGTTTCTTAAAGCAGATGGTGGAGGTACTCGTAGCGGCCGTGGTCGTGACTGTTTAGATGAGGAGCTCCCGCCTCCAACCATGGTCGAGGTCCTTCTTCGATCGAGCGCAACCGCTCGGAGGACGGAGGGTCTGCTGGATGTTATTGCGCGCAACACCTCCGCTTCTTGCCGGTGCCTCGGGATCTCGGCAAGCGGGCGACATCGATCCGTGGGGCCTTGCTGAGTTTCTTCGCACTCACGGCCCCGCGTTCTCGTGTCCGAGGACCCATTGGATGCGTATGACCGGTGCGTCGGAGTTGAGCGTAAGCTCGACGTTGCTCGCGCTCGACCAGACAGGCACTCTTTGCCTCCCATTAGCTTCAGGGCGCACTCTCCGGTGGGAGAACTTTTGGCCATGCAGCCCGCCGCCACACCGCCTCTTGGGATGAGTTCGGACGGCGTTCGTCGAGCTCACATCCTCGCCGCTTGATGAAGTCAAGAAGAAGGAGTTTCGCGCCAAGCAAGGGCGTAAGTCGCGATGGAGTACTGCACGAGTTCAACCACTTGGCTCGTTATGCTCCATCCGAGGTGGCCACCGATGAGGCCAAACAGAGAAGTTCATGGAGGGCTTGTCGAGGAGCCGCAAGACAAAGCTCTCCATTGTGGACTTTGCCGACTTCCGTGCCTTGGTGGATAAGGCCATTGTTGCCGAGCACAAGGCAAAGGCGCCGGCGAGTCCCGCAAGCGCAAGTGGGAGGCCCGCGTGCATGCAGCCGGCCTCTCCGCCTCGTGTCGGGCCTACCCCAGGGCCCGCTCGTGGCTTCACTACCACCGAGGCCACCAAAGACCAGCTCGCCCTCCGCAGTCGTGCCCCGATCCACGTGCGCCGCAACCAGCCAGGTGGCCCCACAATCCGGCCGCCGGGTCACTTGCTTTTGTGCAACCGAAGGGCATTATGCCAATAGTTGCCCTAACAAGATCGGGCGCCCTCGTCCTAATGGAGGACGCGGCGGGGAGGTGGTTCTTCTCGAGATCGAAGATTGTCCCGCTACCCAAGGCGTGGGTAGTGGCGCGTCAACCTCATCTCCGCGGAGGAGGCACAGGAGGCACCGACGTCGTGTTGGGTACCCTTTCTGCTAACTCTTTCCACCTCGCTACGCTTTGTTTGATTCAGCGCATCTCATTCGCTTGTTTCGAGTCTTTTGCTGCTGTGGGAGGTCTTCTTTTACTCCATTGTTGGTCCCATCGCTCATTCGCTCTCGGTTGGAGTTGAGAGCCGAGTCCGAGTGTAGGGATGTCCTGTTGAGATAGAAGGGTAGGATTCTTGGCAAACCTTATCCTCCTTCGATCGGCGAGCTTAGATGTAATCCTAGGCATGGATTGGTTGTCTCAAAGACATGGGACAAATTGATTGCGCTAGGAGGCTCATCTACCTCACGATCCTTCCGCGGCGGGTTCGCTTTCCGGCCGCAGGCGTCCGCATCTCTTCGCGCGGCGGCGCCTCTAGATATTAGTGAAGTCCCGGTGGTGTGTGACTTTGTTGACGTCTTCCCGACGACCTTCCGTGAATGCCACCGCTTCGAGACCTCGAGTTTGTCATTGAGTTGGTTCCTGCATCGCCCGATTTCAAAGAGGCCTTACTGGATGGACCCAATTGAGTTGGTGGAGTTGAAGAAGCAGCTGGGTGAGCTTCAAGAGAAGGGTTTCATCCGCCTAGCTCATCTCCTCGGGATGCTCAGCAATCTTTGTCCCGAAGAAGGACAAGATGTCGCATGTGCGTTGATTACCGTCCACTTAATGAAGTAACTGTAAAGAACAAGTACCCTTTGCCCGTGATCGATGACCTCTTCGATCAATTAACTGGAGCTCGAGTTTTCTCAAGATTGATCTCGAGTGGGGTATCATCGTTCGGATTCGACTCGAGGATATTCCAAAGACGGCTTTCTACTCGTTATGGCTTGTACGAGTATACCGCCATGTCATTTGGCTTAACCAATGCTCCGCCTTGTTCATGAACCTCATGAATTCGTGTTCATGGAGTATTTGGACAGTTCGTTGTGGTCTTCATCGATGATATCCTTATCTACTCCAAGAGCGATGAGGAACACGCCAGCATCCGAGGCTTGTGTTGGGCAAGCTTCGTGAGCACCACCAGTATGCGGTTCAGCAAGTGCGCGTTCAGTTGAAGGAAGTAGCCTTCTTAGGCCATATTCTTTCGGTAGGAGGCGAGTGTGGATCCTAGCAAGATCGATGATGCTTTCTCGAGTCACCTACTTGGCCACCGAAGTTCGGAGTTTTCTTGGTTTAGCGGGATACTATCGTCGCTTTATCGAGAACTTCTCCAAGATAGCGAAGCCGATGACGGAGTTGCTCAAGAAGGACAAGAAGTTCTCGTGGTCCGCTGATTGCGAGGAAAGTTTCCAAGCGCTTAAGAAGCGATTAACCACCGCTCCCGTTCTTGTTCTCCCCGATGTCCGTCGAAGCTTCGATATCTTTTGTGATGCTTCTCGTCGAGGCCTCGGTTGTGTCCTTATGCAAGAAGGCAAGGTAGTGGCCTATGCATCAAGGCAACTGAGACCTCATGAACTCAACTATCCTACCCATGACTTGGAGTTGGCCGCTGTGATCCATGCACTTAAGATCTGGCGACATTACCTAATCGGTAATCGTTGTGAAGTGTATTCGGATCACAAAAGCTTGAAGTATTTGTTTACCCAACCAGATCTGAACCTCAGGCAAAGGAGATGGTTGGAGTTGATCAAGGACTATGACATGGGTATCCACTACCATCCGGGCAAGGCCAATGTCGTTGCGGATGCGCTTAGTCGCAAAGCGCATTGCAATGCATTGCTGCTCAAGGAGCCTCAGCCCCCTCTTCTGGAGGAATTTCAGCGTCTCAACTTGGGCTTGGTTGAGCATGGTTCCCTCGCTGCCTTGGTTGTACAGCCAACCTTGGTGGGTCGGATCAAGTCTGCTCAGCAGTCAGATGTTGGAGTGAACCGCATCAAGGAAAATGTCAAGAATGGAACAGCCAAGTGCTTCTCCGTAGATGAGCTTGGTGTCTTGAGGTTCGGGCAACGCCTCGTGGTTCCAAAGGACATGGAGTTGCGGGATTTGATCCTCCGCGAAGCCCACGATTCTCCGTTATCCATTCATCCCGGGGCCACGAAGATGTACCAAGATTTTCGCCAGAGATTTTGGTGGACCCGAATGAAGAGGGAGATCGCGAGGTTCGTTGCCGAGTGCGACGTGTGTCGTCGCGTCAAGGACGAGCATCGCCCACCGATTGATTGCACCCTTGCCCATTCCGGAGTGGAAGTGGGATTCGGTCGGGATGGATTTTATCACTGGACTACCTAGATCACCGAGGGGCAATGATGCCATTTGGGTTATCATTGATCGGTTGTCGAAAGTCGCACACTTTCTTCCAGTCAAGACCAAGATTCGTACCGGTCACCTTGCGGAGCTCTATATCGCCAGGATCGTGAGCTTGCATGGGGTATCGAAGACGATCATTTCTGATCGTGGTTCCATCTTCACTTCCCAGTTCTGGCATAGCTTGCAAGAAGCTATGGGAACTCGTCTTTCTTTCAAAGACAACAGATCACCCCAAATAGATGGTCAGACCGAGAGGGTCAACCAAGTTTTGGAGGACATGCTGCGAGCTTGTGTCCTTTCCTATGGGAAGCATTGGGAGAAGTGCTTGCCATTCGCCGAGTTTTCTTACAATAACAGTTTCCAAGCCAGTCTCGGCATGGCACCATTCGAGGCCTTATACGGGAGAAAGTGTAGAACCCCGTTGAACTGGTCCGAGACCGTGAGAGACCTTTCTTTGGCCCGACTCGATTAATGAGGCCGAGGGTCAAGTCCACTCATTCGTGATCGCCACGCACGCTCAATCCGAGCAAAAGAGCTATGCGGATCGCCGTCGTCGTGAGTTGAGCTTTGAGCCCAATGACTTCGTTTATCTCAAGGTTTCTCCTCTGAAGGGTCACCAGCGTTTTGGTGCCAAAGGCAAGTTAGCTCCTCGATATGTCGGTCCCTACCGTATTATCGAGAAGAAGGGAGCTGTTGCCTACAAGTTGGAGTTGCCTGCTGCACTTGCGGGGGTACATGATGTTTTCCATGTGTCCCAGCTAAAGAAGTGCCTCCGTGTTCAGACAGAGGAAGCTCCGTTGGAAACTCTGGATGTTCAGGAGGATTTGACCTATCGCAAGCACCCTGTTCGCATACTCGAGGAGGCTGAGCGAAGAACAAGGAACAAGACCATCAAGTTCCTTAAAGTTCAGTGGTCAAACCATTCCGAGGACGAGGCTACTTGGGAGTGAGAAGATCGTCTTCGTGCAGACTACCCCTCTTTCTTTTCCGAGTGAACTAAATCTCGGGACGAGATTTTTGTAAGGGGGGGGGAGGTTTGTAACATCCCCATATTTGGCTTGTGTTTCAAATGTAATAAAATGAGGATGATTTACAACTTTTCTTACATCCTTGTGCTTTTGAACTTTTCTGAAAATTCTTGTAAAAGAATTTTGGGAAATTCAAAATCAAAAGCCTCATTTATCAAGACAACAACCCCCTTGGTCAAATCTTTTGTTAAACCCTTGGAAATAATTTTCCTTGGTTCTAAGGTTGCTTGGTAACGCCCCTAAATTATTTCATGCTTTTTAGAAATTATTTGAATAATTTTGGAGGCGGGTCAAACCAATATTTCAATTGGTCAAACCCTAGTTTATCACTTCTGGATTTTTAACATAAAATATAATGCATAAAAACTTCGAAAGTTTTAGGGGAGTTCAATCATCTAACTACTAAGCTTCAGTTAAAATTTCATCAAATTTGGAGTTCATTTGGCCCTCCAATTAGATCCTCAAATTTTCAGCACAAAATTCAAATTAAATCAGGTCTAGTACTGTTCACCCGACCGAGCTCGAACTCATGTCCGACTTCGGCGAAGTTGGCTCGATCAAGGCCGCGTCCCACCGACCGCACCCAACTGCTCGCGCTCGTGTCGCGACACAGGGGCCGGTGTCGTCGCTGGTCATATTCTTCCTCTGCGCCCACGCGCATCGTGGCGCGGTGAAGTCGGCGGAGAGCGGCGCCTAGTCACCTCCCCAACCGCTCCTCACCGGCATGCATTTATTGTGCTCGTGGCTTGCCACCAAGTCTCCTTCTACTCGCTCCCGCTCGCCTCCCATGACCGTAGGACCTCCGTCGGCGAGAGCCGTTGCGGACCGAGCTCCCCTCTGCTACTTAAGCATCCAGCTCTCCTTCTTTGTCCTCCTTTCACCCTTCCGCAGCCCCAGTTGGCACCCTCTCTTCTTGCTTGAGCTCAATCGCCAAGATCACCCTGACCGCCATTGCTGAAGCTTCGAGCTCCTGGTGCAGCCGGTGCTCCAGTGGCTCTTTTCTTCAAACTTTTGATCCGGCTCCTTCCTCTGGTTCCCTGGAGTGTTGACGCTAACCCTATTTCGGTTTGTGTCTTCAGGCCTCTTCTGAATTCGGGATTCCCCCTTTTCGGCTGAAAATCGCCGCTTTCGTCCTCCTCTCCGGTAAGGTGGCTCCTCCCTTCAAATTGTGTTCCAAGTCCTTCTGGTGGACCTCCTGAAGTTATCATCAGCACTCTTTGGTCCTCTATTGCTCAGGATTGCTTGCCCCGCGTTGTCTTCCTCTGCTCCGGTGGCGGTCGTCGTCGCTGGAACTCCCTCGACCTCCCTTGCACCTCCTCTGGGCCCAGGTGAGTTCACAATGACCTCCTGTAGCTTAAGCACTCGATAGTCTAGGTCGCGGCGAAGTCTTTCTCGGTTTTCACTTTTCCCGTACTTGATCACCGCCTCGTTCCGGCTCGCCGACGATATGGGTCGGGTCCGGCGACATTTGTGCCCTCAAAACGTTCGCAATAGTATTGCGAACATTTTTGCCCCGTTGGACCACGCCGCCGTGGTCGTGGTCGGCGGCGACGAGCCGATGACCAAAGCCGGTGTCCTGGTCTGTTGTCGCATTTTTGTCAAGTCACTGGACCTCCTCAGGGTCATCGTGACCCTCCAGGACCTCCCCGTGTTAGATTCGCACCGTGGGATCTTGTCGGCAAAAACTCTAGCTCTCAAGACCTCTTCGATTCAATCCTAGCCCTTAATGACCTCTTCCTGTTTAGATCCACCCGTAGATCCTTTGTTCTGTAATAGCTAAGTCCTAGGACCTCTCGGTTGTGGTCTTAGCCGTTCATGACCCCTTCATTGTAGATCTGGACCGCTAGATCTCCTAGTCTAAGTCCTTAGCCGCCAGGACCTCCCACCATTTGGAATCCTGGCCGTTAAAGACCTCCATAGGTAAAATCCCAGCCGATAAGATCACCCTCCGCCTTGGGGTCCTCTTTGCAAAAGACCTCCTTGAGGTCCTCTGTGCAAAAAGGGTCACCTCGGTCGTTTTTGTCAAAACCACCCTCTCGGACCACCCCACCGAGGTCCTCTTTGCAAAGGACCACCCCTTGGTCTTTTTGTAAAGAGAACCTCATGACCTCCTCGTGGAGCTCGGGGCCGCCAGATCCAGATCTGATGGCCACGACCTCCCTAGTGCGCGAGGAGCGCCTTCGCGTGTGCTGTGCATCCGGTGGTCGGAGCCGTTGGATTCAATATCAACCGTTAAGACCTCCCCTAGGCGCGATGAGGTTTTTGCGCCCGGGTGCTCGTGCGGGTTTTGGCATCTGAGCTCGTGAGCCGTGCGATCTTTGATCAACGACCCACGACCTCCCCAGTTTTTATTGGTTTTTCCAGATTTAGTTCCGAGGGCTTTTATTTGCACATATTAATTATTTTAAACTTCAAAATTGCATATCTTTTCTCTCAGTAGCTCCAAATTTAACAAACTAAAGTTCTATAAATGCATCTGTTAAAGTACTTTAGCTTAGTATAGGTTTTACTGATAGTCTTTAGTAATTGAAATGAATCATGCCTTAGATTTATAACTTAGAAAATCATAACTCTTTCAATATAACTCCAAATGACCTGAAATTTTATATGTGTTACCACTATACCAGTAAGTAGCTACCATAAAAATTTCAGCTCCAAAATCTTTCTAGAAAATATTTTTGCTACAGTGCTAATTATGGCCGAAATTAGGTTTTTAGGGAATATCTTTTGCACCACAAATCCAAATTAAGTTTTTCCACTTCCTATGTCTAGGTATATTAGTATTTTACCTTGTGTATAAATTTCGTCGCATTTGGATAATTTTTGCTTGCTCTTTTGTTTAAGTGATTGCTCGTCTTATCGGTTGTTTTCACTCTTTCGCTTAGGATTCGATATTTGCGGTAACCCCGAGAACGACCCTCCGCAACAAATTGAGCAACAGCAAGCAGGCAAGCAGTTTGATCATTTCCCATTTGATCCCATTACTTTTAAAAGTCTAATATTTTGTTTAACTTCTATGTATGCATTGCTAATTTGTTGTTAAATTGATTAGCTAATCCTCTAGTTGCATAATCTGTAGGTAAATAAGTATCCTCTACTACCTGAGCCTAGGTTATTTGCTGTGATTAGAGTTCGTTGGATGAGCTCTTGTCACTTAGTAGATTTTTGAATAAATATTGCTTAGCCATGCCTAGTATCGGTAGTATTGGGCGATCATCGACTTAGTCGATGGTCTTGATCACACAAATACTTATATTATTCCATTATGTCCAACCCTTGTGTTTTACCATTTTGCAAATCAAAATCTGAAAAACAAAAATTATATCTTGGCTTGGGCACAATGGTATGTTGGGTGATCTGTTGGGTGTGAATGGAATGGTGCCTAAGTCCCTAAGGACCGAGTTACTTGTGCCATTGATCCAAGCAATTATTGCGTGCTAACCACACGAGGGGGATATGGAACCTCTCTTGACTAAGTACTTTGGAGGGTGTTAATTATGAGCTGGTCGGTGGGTGTGTTCCTGTGTGTGTGTTTGTGGTGTTGGAGGGGAGCATTAGCGCACGGTTAGGTCGTCTAATGTGTCTTTCTCCGTGGGTTGCGGCTCTTAATTAGCATCGCCCATTGGAAAGCGTCTTGTTAGACTTAGCCATGCCCGCATACCAAAGGAAGTGTGCTAACCGTGGTGGTGGAAAGGCGGTCTATCGTGTGGGTACATTGGTACACCCTGCAGGTTAAAACTATTCGAATAGCCTCGTCCTAGGTTATGGACACGCTTGGTTATTTCCCACAAGAACTAGACTACAACCTTTTAAAAACTTAAACTTGACATGGGTGGTATGAAGGGGTACTTCATGCTATTGTTGTGGTGACTATGGGTTAGTCACTTGTAGGTTGGTGTTGTCATCTATCTATTGTTATAATTGTCTCTCTTTTATTTGAACAATAAAAGTTAATTGCAAACTTGCTTTGAATCTATTACCTTATTGCAAATGGAAACTTGCTTTATGCTGAAAACAAGTCGAGAGCCTCATCCACTTAAATAAAGCTTGCATGTAGTTAGTTATAGTTCTGTTATCTCACACGTCAGTCTTGCGAGTACAAAAACAAGTTTTGTACTCATCTTCTTTGCTTAATATTAAATTGTTGCAGAGGAAGAAGGTGAGCCCCAAGGGCCTCACTTTTGTGAGCTGTGTTGCGGCGCTGTTTGGGACGATTAGCTTGGCGGTCCGGTTGGTTGCCTTGTGGGTAAAGGCACACCGATTGGCTTTTGTTTATCGCCATCTTATGGCCATTTTGCTTCCGCTGTGTATTTACTTATTTGCATGTCTTTTGGCCGGTCGGCCTCTCTTTTGTAATAACTCTCTTTATATTATCTATGTCTTTCAGTTGTTGCTTTTGCTTCGGCTCTATTTGTATGAATGGAATTGATGCGTGATTTTGTAACGGTGTGTATATCGCACTGCAGGAAGTATACATATCTCGAGGCTTGGTTTATTTGATTTGTACCGTTAGGACCAAGTGGATGGTTAAACAAAGATGTTTAATAAACCGGGTCCTCACAATGAACTAGGGCTGCGCCCTCCTCGCCTGGCCCTGCCTGCATCGCATCTCGCCTCCCCCACCCAGGGCTCCTCCCCCACCCCACCGTAATGACCCCAAGTTTATAAACAGTAATAAAATGCTTTATGAACAGTAATGAGGTGCTGTTCATAGCATTACTGTTCATTTCTACACTTTGGGCAGCATGTTACAAATTAAAAACTTTCCTTTTTGCCAAAAATCTCAAAAAGACCATTTAAAGTCTTAAAGGGATACAAGATAAAACTTGTATTATGACTGGGAAGTATTTTTATTAAAGCCTAGATGAATTATCTTGGCTAAAAATATTTTTGTTGCATTTTTAGAAATTAAATTGACTTAAAGAAAAGTTTATTGTCTTTAAATAAATATTTTCGGCCTGAAATAAATATTTATGTATTTTACAAAGTGAAAATGTGGTTTATAAAATTTATCTGGGAAATATATCATCCCAGTAGCTTACAGTCAAAATTTCATGATTTTATAAATTTATTTACTATTTTTAAAAGCCCAGTCAATCCTTTTAAGTACTTGAATAAGGTTTGGTCAACTAAACCGGTCTAAACCCAAACTCAGCACTGTAGCAACTCAAGCCATGTGGTTGGGTCCAACCGAATCAATTTGGTCCAGCTCAGTCACGTTCGGGCGCAAGCCCAAAACTCCACGCGTGATATGAGCCGTTGATCTTCAATCGAACGGGCGAAGCTATAACACCCCGCGAGCTGTCCACGTATGCATTTTAATATCTGCCGTTGGATCTTCATCGTGTGGTCCAGATTAATGTATGCATTCGGACGACTCCGGATCCCCTCACGATCGCAGCCGTTCATTCTTGATCTAACGGCGTCGCTTATTTCAATTTGAAATCAGAGGCGCGCGATTATATGGGCCCTTGGATTTAAATCCTACGGCGCACCTTTTTGACCGTGGGCCTTTAAAGCCCAAATTCGGTTGATCGTTGGATTTCAATCGTAAGGTCCATATGAGTGTATGCAATCGGACCATCCGGTTCAATTTTCCATCCTGACCGTAGATATCAAATCCAACGGTGTTGTGCCATCGCATCTAAAAGGGGTGACGTGTATCCTTTTAATCGATCGTTGGATTTTAATCCAACGTCTCTCTTTGAAAGCGAGCCCGCGACTCTTCGGGATTTCGATTAGATCTCGATCAACCGATCTAGATCGTGCGGTCCATATTAACTGGTACCGATTCAAATCATTTAATCTCTCTATTTATCACAGCCGCCCATTTCCAATCGGACGACTGATATTCTTTTGAGCTTTTGTGAAGCACGCGCGGCTGAGGATGACAATGGGGCCCACATGTCAGCTGACTCTTATCTTCTTCCCTCTCTCAACACAGATTTCTCAGAACAGAGGAGAGGATTTATCCCAAAGTTTTTGCAACTAATTTTTGGGATAATTAGCCCTAAATGGACACCTCATCAACTCTAGATCTTTCCCTCTTGCTCTGTAGCTCAACATCCATGTATAAACCCTAGCTTTTTGGAGCTGCAGCCATTGTTGACCACTGAAGCTCACTTTCCTCCATTGCTGTCCAGTGGAGTTTCTTGCTCCTATCCTTTCCTTATCCATCCTTAAGCACTGGTTTTACCTTGCATTAAAGATTTGATATCTCTTGCAGGTTAAATCAGAATTTACATCTCTGTCGATCAACTTCGAGTTTTCAGAATCTTGGTATCTTTCCTATACTGGTAAGCCAAAAACCCTAGTTATGATATCTTGAGCATCTTAAGGACTTAAGAAGCTCCTGTGAATCATTCTTTTAAGCATCAGTAGCTTCAACTTGCTTCAAACTGAAAAGTTGATATTATACCTTTTCGGTTTTCCATGTCATTTTCAAAACCTAGGGTTCTTCCTGTCAACTTACCATCTTATTTAGGCTTAGACTAAACCCTAGCAGCATGACAAGTTGATCTTTCAATTCTTGTCATCATCTATTTTGACTTCTAGTTGAGATCTGTCTCTGATTCTTTTTGTCGGCTTAACCGACAAAAATGAATTTCTTCTTAGTTGATGTGATCTAACTAGTTAGGGTTAGACTAAGATTGGTTTGGGATATTAATTACCCTAAAAAGATCATGCTAAGTTTCATTTAGGAACTTTTGCATGTTCTATACTCCTTTTTCCGAAAACTGCAACCTGTCCTGTTTTGAGCTCTTTTAAAATCTGAAAACTGGAACTTTGCACTAAACTCTAGTTTATGTCTTTTGAAAACAGTAAGCTATATTATGGGTTATTATCACTAATATGGGTAGTTATGGCTTAAGCATACTGTAATCATGCATTTCAGTTGATCATGCATATTTCACATTTGGAACTTATTGTCGATGATTGGTATTTATTGGATCTTATTGTCTCTTTTTAGAATCTGGTTCTTCTGAAATCCTTGAACCTATTTCTGAGCAACCAGAGCCTGCAACAGGAGTTTATTATTACCAAGGCAAGCATCCTCTTTGCACCATATTGATCCCAAATTTTGTACAATAGCTTTTACAAATCCAGTGATATCTGTGCATGCTATTTTTCTGAAAATACAAAATGTGATTTGTTAGTAGTTAGCTATGACCAAACATGATGGATTCCTTAATTGTCACCATACACTTAACCCTAGCATAGTACTGTATATCATAACCTATATTTTTAGTTTTAGCTTAGACATGCAGTCTAGAGATTTTAGAGTTTGACAAGCATATCTTGTCAAACATGGGAATCACAACTGAACTATTGTTATTTTAAACTCTTTGTCCAGTTTCTTTAAATCAGTCTTGTATTTGAAATTCAAATTGATCTGGACAAGAGGAAGCTAGTGATGGTGCTTTTGTGCACGAGATTGGGTTTTGTGGTGGACTTGTCCGGTTAATTAAGGACCGAACTTTGACTATTCAGCCAAGTCCCCACGTACTTCCACATGCAAGTATGGGCGCTGTTTGGTTAAGTAAAATGTTAAGACTATTGAGTTGGAAACAGAGAGTAAGGATATGTGTATTGACCTTGTATGGCATAGATGCTTTGGTCCGAGGACTGCGTTTTATGCCATGTGAGCTTGTATGTCGAGATCGATGTTCTTAGGAGGGTGAGGGCGTATATGTGCCTCGTCGCATATACGATACCTTAATGGTGCCGATAGCATTCTACTATGGGTAGGGAACATGTGTGCCCCGGTTAAGCAGATGCTATCAGTCGTTGTTTAAGCGGGATCAGTTCACACATGGGGGTCCAACTCAATAGTGTTAGCTTGTTGAAAAATACCAAATCTTAGTTTCCCCGGTCGGCATACCAAAGGAAGTATGTCATCATTCGGAGGCATCCGAAGGCAACGGGCTAGCTAAGTCATGTGGGTAAAGATGTACACCCCTGCAAGGTATAAACTGTTCGAATAGCCGTGTCCACGGTCATGGACGATAACTTGAATTGATGTCACCTGTATAGAAATTTTGATTTTCAAAATGTGGTTTCGGTTTGTTTTTGGCTATGCATGAGGGAATCATGCACTGTACTGTTTACTTTTATGTCATTTACTTACTGTTCTAAGCAAACTTTGATTTATTAAATTGCTTTATCAAAAGTTAGCCTTTGTAGGTTAAGATGTATCGCTTTATGCAAATTTGAACCTTTATACCTTCCTGTTGTAACCTTATGCATGTAAAAACTCTACTCCTTCGAATAGGCTCTAATAACCACTTTCTTTTATTAGTTTGTGTAAGACTTGCTGGGTACCTTCCGTACTCAAGGTGCTATCACCTATTGTTGCAGGTGAGGACGGTTTCCTTTATGAAGTACCGTTAGCGCCCGATCGGGTGACGCTAACGAGTAACGCTATTTCTTTCCTCCACGCAATTGCTGCGGGTGGATGAGGCCATTGGTGGACTTTTTCATTTATTTTGCTTCCATTTGTTGAATATGTTGTAGTGACCAAGTCACTCTATATTGTAGTACTAAACCCGAATGTTGTAAACTTATGTTTAATTATGCAAATGTACGACTTGTATGTGTATGATGCAATGTTGTTAAAGGATATATATATGCAATGGTCATTGATCCTGGGAACCATTGTGAGATATATATATATCCGGGGATCCTGTTTATTGGAATTGTTACTTGTTGAATTTATACCTTTAGCATGATCTTTAATTGAGGGACAGTACTGTTCCTTCATTAATAATCATGTTACTGTATGAATTTAATTAAGTACATTTCCAATAACTCGGGGAGCCCACACCAGCAGGGCCGCCGCATCTTCCTCCCGCCCGCCGCGCATCTTCTCCAACCAAGACCACCTCCCCCAGTCGGCCACCCCGAGCTCCAAGCCCTCTACGGCCGCCTCTTCCAACAGTACGCCGCCACCACACGGAAGATTACTATTACATGCAATGGGCATATTTTGATGACAGGATTGGTTGGAAGATTATGAATTTCTCTTGTGAGCTTGGATTTTACATGTATATGATGTCCTTTTGCATTGACATGGTTGGAGTTTTGTCCTCTCATCTTGTATGCGCCTGTAGTACGCTTCATATTCTCGATTACATAAATATGATTTGCTTTTGTCCTCTTCATATCAATGATGTGCATACAGGAGTTATTATATACTGATGTTATGATGATGCATTCGTGCTCGAGTAAAGTCTGTCTCCACAGGACCAATATTTCTGCTATAACTATGCTCAACAACATGTTCATTGTTTGTGGGGTTGGTGTGGTTTTCATTTTTGTTCTGTGTTATCACTTTGTCAATGGAGAGTAACAATGCTAGAGCATGGTGGCATAAGGGACTGATGGAGTTCAAAGAAACCTTGCACACTCCAGATTCTTGTACAATGGACATCACAATTCACCATGCTTTTCAACTAGAGCATCACACTATTGGACATCACAATATTGTCAACATTCAGATATTGTCTAATTCAAGATATTATCAACATTCGATATCGATATCAAACTCCATTTTTGTACAATGGACATCACAATTCACAATATTGTACACTCCATTCTTGTACAATGGACATCACAATTCACCATGCTTTTCAACCGAGCATCACACTATTGGACATCACAATATTGTCAACATTCGATATTGTCAACATACACAAGAACTTGAATAACTTCGCTATGCGCCACCTTTGGCTCGGGCCGGAGGGGAGGTCCAGGCGTGGCGCCGGCTCTTGGGGTCGGACCGGAGGGAGCTCGGGAGGCACCGCGGGGGCTCGGGAAGGCGGCGCCGGGGTGCTCGAATGGGAGGCGCGGCTCAAACGCGGCGGCCGAGGGGCGGCGCGCTGGGGGCTCGGGAAGGCGGCGCGGTCGGCAAAGTGGCCGGGAGGAGGAGCTCTACTCGCTCGGTTTACGTATGCAAATGGCGAGGATGATTGGAGTTTGGAGATGCGTTGGATAGATCATACATAAGCAGGGCAGGAGGGGCAAAAGGGTCAGTTCACATGGGGAGCTGATGGAAAAAAGGATAAAAGAAAAGAAAAGAAAAGAAAATGGCAAATTTCAAATGAACAAGAATCTGGAGTGGCGTATTTATAATTACGTGATACTGAGTGGCATTTTTAGAAGTGGCAACTTTCTCGATGGCATATATCAAATTTTGCCAAAAAAATCGGTCGTTTGATCCTCACCTTGCAAAATCAGTCCACTCAACTCCTGAAGTTGTTTCGGAGGCGGTTTTGCCACTGTAGCGAGTGACGTGACGGCCAGTGACGATGACTTAGTAAAAAAAAGTTACAAAATTTTACTGCATTGTGGGGCCAACATGTCAGTCTTACACAATCTTTCTCTCCCTCTCTACTCTCCTCTACTTCCCACGTTGGCTCAGGAGTAAGTTCGCCAACAGCACAGAAGCGACGACGAGGGTCGAGCATGGCAAAATGGAACGAGGGTAGCGATGTGAGTAGCTAGGTGGCCACAGCCCGGCTTGAGATGGTCGGTGGCGTGCTAACTGCGGGGTACGGCGGCGTAGAGCAGGTCAGGGCGCGGCCCAAAGGGGGTCCGGGATGTGGCGCGGAGCCGGCCTACGGGTGGGTGAGGGTGCGCCCAGAGGCGGTCGAGACCATTGCCAAGCGCCATCGCTGAGCGCGTCGCCGAGCGCCGCCCACATCCATCGGTTGTGTTGTGAGACCCTAGGGTATTTAGTTTGTAATGCTTAGTCTTTCATTGACTCTAGCATCACAAACAAAATATCTCGGGCCTCGGGAAAATGTATACTTCCCAGAATTGCAGTATACACACCCTTTTACAAAACAATGCATCAATTCCACACAAGCTCCATACAACCAAACTAAAGCTTTACAAGTAAAAGACATATAGTAAAGTTATTACAAAAGAGAGGCCGACCGGCCAAGAACAAGCTAAAGAGCTAGAATAAACAGCGGAAACAAAATGCCATAAGATGGCTATGAACAAGAGCCAATCGGTTTGCCACACACCCACAAGGCAACCCGACCGGGTCACCAAACTAGTCGCACCCACCGCAGCAAAACTCACAAAAGTCAATCCCTTAGGGATCAACCTCCTCTGCAACAATTAAGCAAAGCAAATGAGTATAAAAATGTACTCGCAAGACTTACGAGTAACAAACCTAGATATTACTACATGTAGGCTTTAATCAAAGGAGAAGGCTAAAAGTTCATTTTCAGCATAAAGTAGATTTTATTTGCAATAAGTAATAGTTTGAAAGCAGTTTTAACAATCTGATTTTATTTGCTCAAATAACAGCGAGACAATAAGTAGTAACATAAAGATATCCTGGAAATGACTAGCCCAATAGTCACCACAACAATAGCACGAATCACCCATTCGTACCTGTAACATCCCAATTCTCAACTCGTGTTTCAAATGTAAGAAAAGGTGTAGAAATTAAAACTTTTTCGTACATCTTGTATTTCATGTATGTCCTGTAAAGTTCTTGTAAAAGAATTATAGAAATACAAATCACAAGCCTTTGTTGACCTAAAACCTTGCCTTTCAAAAACTTTCTCGTCAAACCCTGTGATCATTCCTTGGAAATAATTTTCCTAAGTTCTAGGGTTTATGTGGGACCCCTCTGAAATATTTCCCAATTTTTGGAAATTGTTTGAATATTTTTGGGCTCAGTCAAACCTTAGCTCAGCACCTTGCAAAAATTTTGGAGGAAAATGTATTGCATAAAAACCTTTGAAAATTTTACACAAGGTCAATACCTAAGTTAGCAAACTCCTGTAAAAATTACAGAATTTTTGGAGTTAGTTTTCTACCTAAATTATTTCCCCAAAGTTCAGCTCCCATTTTAAAACCCTAGTCTGAGACAGACTCGGGCTCAGACCCGAGCCCGACCTCTAGTCTTGGTTGCGCCTAGCCGCATCAGGTTCGGTCAGTTAAGCGTGTGTGTCGGCCGTTGGATCCTGATCCAACGCCTCGGACCTCCCATGCCTCTTCGGCCCTCCGGAGATCCTAGCCAATCCTGACCGTCCTTTTCTAATCCTGCGGCCCCCGACCTCCTCCCCTGTTCTTCTTCTTCCTCAGGCGCGGGAGCGATGGCGTGCACTGAGAATGGTGCAGTGGCTTGTCACATCTTCTCCGTCCTCATCAGCGGCTATTTACTGTCATCCTTAAATGCTCGTCAAGACCTTTTCCCCGAAGTCTTCCTTCTACTAACTCCTGTCACTTCCTCTGAGCTATGGCAGCGTCGTAGCTCCATTCCCCGTGGAGCCACTCGTGCTTCGTCCCGTTGTTCGCCAGCTTTATAAGGTCCCCGTGCTCCTCCTTAGCCCCCTTTCCACACCGTCTGCAAACCTCTAGCTTTCTCTCTATGAACGTGTTCACAAATCGCTGAGAGCGCTTTCCGCCATTGTTGGCCGTAGAGCTCCTCGTCGCCGATGGTGCTCCAGTGGTCCCCTGGCTCCTCTCTTAGCGTTGCCTTGTTCTGTAATACCCAGATCGTTGGTTCGGCGTAGGTTTTAATTTTTATAAGTGGTGACGCAGAGTCGCCGGTTAATCAATTTATCGCGGGAAAGAAAGAAAGAAAGATTATTAATTTGTGAGTCAGCTTTAGGTTGAATTAAACAATTAAATAGCTGTTAATTAAGTAAAAAAAAACAGTAAGGGAGAGTGGGCTTACCACCTTGGGCCAAGGGGGCCAGAGGTGGCCACACCCCTTTTTCTTGCCCTAGCCACCCCCTTACCCCTTGGCCGACCCCCCTCCTCTGTTTCCCCCAAGCCGCCACACCTCCTCCTTGCGCCTCCCCTCAACCCAGGTTGCTGCTCCTTGCGCCTCTCCCCTTTGCCAAGTTGCTGCCCCTTTGCGCAAGAAGGAAAAGAGAAGAAGGAGAAGAAGGAGAGGAAGGAGAAGAAGGAGGAAAGGAGAAGAAGAACTCAGTGGGGATTGGTTCAGCAAGCTAGCGGTTCTACAAGGGTAACGAGATGCCTTCCCCGCTGTTTGATCCATAGTAGATGCGAAACCGATTATAATTGTTGGTTAATTGTTGGGCTGCAGAAGATTCAATTCTGTCCAGTATCTTGCGTGGGTTTTTTCGTGTATTTAGAGGCTGAATTTTAAGATTCCATCTCCTAGAGTTATGTGGGTTATGTCGTTATATTTCAGTAGCCGTGAAGATCACTCGATTCCGAGGTCTGAGTCAAAAGTTATGGTCGATTTAGTATCTGCTGCCAGAAATCTGACGAGAATAAACTGTCTGGATATTTCCTAAAATATGATAGGGAAATTGGAAGAATCTGAAAGTTCACCCAACTAGGTTATTGCAGGTAATTCTATAACCTTTTCAGATTGATAAAGAACGATCAATTCGGAGTTACCTATTAAAAGTTATGGTCATTTTAGTTTTGCTATTCGATTGTGTAGGCAGTTTCTGTACTGAAAGTTCAGACAATGGTTAGCCTAATATTTTGGCCGAATTGGTTTTTCGTGTCTACTAGAGTATTGTAGATTAGTCAGTTAAGAATCTACAGAAATTAGGTTTACCTCTTTTTGACTTCCTGTTCATGAGTTATGTCAATTACCGTGCCGCTGTCCAGGAACGGTATATGGCAGGAAACGTTGTTTTTCAGTTTCAGCTTTGTAAACTCGTTTTGAGTCGTCAAGTAAGCGATGTAGAATGCCGATTAGTAGCGCTGAGTATATTATGTCTTAATTGAAATTATTTTACCTGTTTAGGAGGTGAAGCCTCAGGTTTAGGAGTATCATCGTTGCGGCTAACGCGTGCATCGTGGAAGGCAAGTAAATGTAGCGGTTGTGCTACGGTTTAACCCGTTTTTCTTACTACTTGCACTATGCATGATTGACGTAGTGTTAAATGATATGCCATGGTTACATGTTTTCTAAGTAAGAATGTGGTAGCAAGATATTAATCAATTGCTATGTTTGGATGAGTTTGGGTAGTATTGTGGTAATTCGCGTAATGAGCCAAATGCGGAATATGAGAATAAACTCAAGGTGGACATGTTGATAATTCATTGTGGTTATTTTCATGATGATCATGTGGTGGTCTATGTGATAGAGTTTCATCTAGATCGATTGATTTTGATCTTGGTGAATCGGGTGTGGGTTATGTGGTAATGGTCTTATGACACGTTGGTATTGTGCTTAATGAGACACATGTGGATTATGAGAAAATATTCATGATGAGTACGTTGTTGATCTCCGTGGTTAAATTCTTGTGGTTTATGATTATCATATCATATCATTCATGACATATCATGACATTTGCATTGTGGATGTCGCCGCTTATAGCCGCGATCAGAGTCTGCAGACAACATCGTGCATTGCCATAAAGACGATGCATACCTTTACCTTTTGGGTAAAGGTGCGAGGGAGCATAGCATACATATGCATTACATTGTGGAAAGATCATTTGCATTCTTATGCAAGATATTGAGGTGAATTTATTTTGCAATCAAACGCAACTTCATAGTTGCAATGTGGAAATTGACTCATGAGAGTCTCTTGTGGAATGAGTAATGTGGTTGTGGTTGTGGAATGGGGTTTGTAACATCCCAATTTTAGGCTTGTATTTCAAATGTAAGAAAATGAGTAGAAATTAAAACTTTTTCTTACATCCTGTATTTCCTTTTGTACCAAACAAGTTTTGTACAAGAAGTTATGGAAATACGAAGTCACAAGTCTTTTGATCCAAATCTTGGGCTTTCAAAAACAATCTTGTCAAACCTCTGGATCATCTCCTGGGAATATTTTTCCTAAGTTCGTGGGATGATATGTGACCCCTCTGAGAAGTTTCACAATTGTTAGATATTGTTTGAATATTTTTGGAGGTTAGTCAAACCGATTCAAAATCTGGTCAAACCTTGGACCAGTGCCTTGTTAAATTTTTGGAGGAAAAAGCATAGCACAAAAGCCTCTGAAAATTTTATGCTAGGTCCTCGTTTGAGCTAGCAAGCTCCTGTAAAAATTTCATAATTTTTGGAGTTCAATTGCTACCTCAAACAATTCTCCAAATGTCAGCCTTTCTCTAATACCAGAAAAAGTCAAATCTGGTTGAGTCAGACTCGGGCTCGGACCCGAGCCCAACTCAATCGACTCGGTCGAGCCAAGTGCGCAGCGCCGCACCCGAGCCGATCTCGTGCGCGCCCGTTCTAGCCGTTGGATTTCCATCCACCGCTCACGACCTCCCCACTGATCCGAGGAGCTCTTGAGCGCCCTCAGCACCTTGGGGTGGTCCAAGCCGCGGGATATCCATCGTGGGGCTCACGACCTCCCAGGACCTCCTCACCGCGCTCGGACCTCCCCACCTCGGCGATTCTTGGACGTCCAGGACCACCCCAAGCAATCTGGGACGTCCAGGACCTCTCCCTCGGCTCTGTTTCTCTTCCTCATGACCTCCTGGAGGTCTGGTCATCATGGTTTTCCCGCACCGCGCGCGTGTGTCGTGTCGAGCGGTTGGGGCAGTGAGATGTCACCTTTTGCCCTTGTCAACGACTCTTTCTGCTGACATGCATTTATTGCTAGTCAGCTTTAACCTCCAAAGTCTCCACCTGCTCTGTCACTTGTCCTGTCGAGCGTGCCTTTGGCAGGGGCATGGTTCTTGCTCACAGTGGGTTGCCCTAGCCCTTGCCAAGCTCCCTGGCTATACATAGCCTGAGACCTTCCTCTCCTATCCTTTCTTCGTTCTTAGCTGTGCTTGAGCTCCCTTAGTTTGAGTTGGTCCTCAAACTCAACCCCCACGAGCACCACCACCTCCCTGCCTCCCTTGTCACTTTTGGAGCTCTCCTCGAAGACCTCCAGGCTCCAGTGGTCCCAGCAACTTCCTGGCCTTGTTCACTATCATCTTGATCTCCTCAACTCGAGCCTGCTCTAACTTGGCTTGGTTCTCATTGCAGTGGTGCACGAGTTGGGGAGTAGCTTTGCGGGGTCGAGGCCGTCTTCTTCTTCCTCTCCGGCAAGCTCTTCATCGCCGGACTTCATCGACCTCCTCCAAGTCCCTCCGTCTTCCTCTGGACCTTCCCTACACTCGGGTGAGTTTATTTTAGCCTCCTAGAGCTCGAGCGCGTGTTAGGTTAGGTCATAGCGGGCCTTTTTCCTATTTTCGGTTTTGTCAAAGGCTTGCTCACCGCTCCTCTCCGGCTCGCCGACGTTCAAGGTCGTCACCACCGTCGAGAGTGTCTCCGTTAGGTCCGCTGCGCTATTGTGAGCTTAGCTGTGCTCTTGGTTCCCGCCGGCGTGGCCTACGTCGCCGGTGGTGAGCTCGTTTGGGTGCTCGGGCGTTTTGCCGTGTCGTACTCGGACAGGAGTTGTGATCTAATGATTGGCATTAATGCCGTGCGAGGATGTTTAATGCTGTCCGAGGTTGCTCTTTAAGGCTGTCTTGCCGGCAAAACGTGCGTACCACTAAGTCCCCGACCTCCTAGAGCTCTTCGTAGCCGTCTAAGACCTCCCCACGTTTAGATCTGGACCTTTGGATCTTCCCCGTGAAAACCCGTAGTGTAAGACCTCCCCTCGCTAATCTCGGCCGTTAAGACCACCTCGGTGAGATCTGCACCGTAGATGGGTTTCGCGAAATTTCTAAGTCCCGTGACCTCCCTAGTTCCACCTCGGCCTTTAAAGACCTCCTGGGATTAGCTCTTAGCCGTTAGATCTGGCTCTGTGTAAAATCTCACGCACTAGGACCTCCCCTGGTTAGATCCTAGCCGTTTAAAACCTCTTGGAGCTCCATCTGAGCCACTAGGAACACTCTCTGCAAAAAGACCTCCTCGAGGTCATTTTCGTAAAGCCACTTTCGGACCTCCACCGAGGTCCTCCTTGCAAGAGACCTCCCTGGTCATTTCGCAAAACCACCCTAAGCTACCATCGGGTCCTCTTTGTCAAAAGTCACCCGGCCTTTACAAGGAAAACCCCTCTGACCTCTTTAGCTCCATCCTAGCCGCCCATGACCTCCCGGCTTTAGATCTCGAGCGTTAGGTTTTATTTGTAAATCTTTAGTCTCGGGACCTCCTCCGCGTTGTTCGGACCGTTCAAGACCTCCTAGGTCTAATCAACCGCCCGCATCTCCTCCCAGAAAACACTATAGCTTAGGACCTCCCGAGAAGATCTTGGTCATCCAAGGCCTCCTCGTGTCAATCTCAACCGATCAAGACCTCCTCCGAAGATCTTGACCGCCTAGGACCTCCTCCTTTGGATCGAGAGCGTTAGGACCTCCTCCTCCGGTCTAAACCGTTAGATTTAGATCTAACGAGTTAGACCTCCTTCGTGAATTTAGCCGTGGGACCTCTCTCCGAGATCTAGACCGTTGGGACCTCCTGCGTGAGATTCGACCGTCCCACCTCTTTCCTCGGTTTAAAGCCTTAGGACCTCCCCTAGTGCTCGGGACCGCCAGATCTCGATCCGACGGTCCACGACCTCTGTTAAGCGCGTGACCTCCTTGCGCGCGCTCTGCAGACGCACCGGTCGTGATCGTTGGATCAGATCTCAACGATCCGCACCTCCCGATCGCGGGAGGAGGTCTTGTGCGCTGCTGTGCCGAGGCTCGTGAGCCGTCGGACCTTGATCTAACGCCCACGACCTCTCCTTGTCTTCCATTCGTTTGGACCTCCCGAGCTCGAAGTTTTCTAAGTCTTTTCTCGTTTCAAATTTCAAAAGTGCATAACTTTGTCATTTTAACTCCTTTTGAATGATTCCATTCTTGTAGCTTTGTTATGGTATGAACTTTAATCTGAGAATAAAATTAGGCCCTATGTTGTAGCAGAAAATGATTTAAATAGCATGAGCTTGTTTAATGAAAAATGAGGTCTAGAAATTCATGAAAAATTTGTAAACCACATAACTTCCTCTCTGGAGTTGCAAAGTGAGCAAACTCAACCTGGTAAATTTGGCCTATAGACATGCTTTAAATTGATCTAGGCTTTGTCTTTATTCATGTTCCTGAGAAATGATATATGCTAGTTGTAGAACTTAGAAAAATCATAACTAAATCATCTTAACTCCAAATGACCTAAAATTTTATATGGGTTACCACTATACCAGTAGGTAGCTACCATAAAAATTTCAGCTTCAAAATCTTTCTAGAAAATATTTTTGCTACAGTGCTAATTATGGCCGAAAATGTGTTTTTAGGTAATATCTTTTGCACCGCAATTCCAAATTAGGTTTTTCCAGTTCCTATGTCTTGGTATATTCGTATTTCACCTTGTGTATAAGTTTCATCGCATCGGATAAGTTTTGCTTACTCTTTTGTTTAAGTGTTGCTCGTCTTATTGGTTGTTCTTGGTTCTTTTTGGCCTTTCGCTTAGGATTCGACATTTGCGGTAATCCCGAGAGTGACCCTCCGCAACAAATTGAGCAACAGCAAGAAGGCAAGCAGTTTGATCATGTTAATCCCAGTATTTTAAGTATTTATGTTGATTACAAATTCTATGTATGCATTGCTACTTTGTTTTAATAGTTGGCCTAGTAGATGCATTTCCTTAGCAAATGATTATCCTCTACTACCATGAGCCTAGGTTACTTGCTGTGATTTAGAGTTCGTGGATGGGCTCTTGTCACTTAGTAGTTGCGAATTAATTGCTTAGCCATGCCTAGCTTCGGTAGAAATGGGCGGTTATCGACTTGTCGATAACCTTGATCACACAAAACTTATTATGATTTATGATTTCCACCTTGTGCCATGTCTACTTATGAAAACTAAAACTGAAAACAAAATGATTTAGACTTGGGCACAATGGTAAGATGGTGTGATTTTGGGTGTGACTGGAATGGTGCCCGGGTCAACAAGGACCGAACATCTTGTTACACTAAACCAAGCATTTTAGCGTGCTAACCACATTAGAGGGTATGGGACCTCTCTTGACTTAGTACTTTGGCGTGTATTGGCTCCGAGTCGCAGGGAGTCGCAGGAGGGATGGTGTTGGGAGCATTGTAGTGTCCGAAAGACTTCACCCGTGATGGGATTTGTTGTCTTTCGGCTTGCAATGTAAGCGTATGGTGTTTCTACCCATACGAGCGGCTCGTAGTTAATACACAAGATTGGAAATGTCTCGTAGGACTTAGCCGTGCCAGCATACCTTCGGAAGTGTGCGTGTGGCTTAAAGGCGGTCTGAAGTGTGGGTACATTGGTACACCCCTGCAGGGTTAAAACTATTCGAATAGCCTCGTCCTAGGTTATGGACACGCTTGGCAAGGTCTTTCAAGAGTTAGACTACAACCTTTTAAATTAAAACTTGATGGGTGGTACGAATCGGGGATTCGTGCTATGTTGTGGTGGCTATTGGGATAGTCGCTTCTAGGTGGTTACTTGTATGTATCTTTTCTTTATTGTTACTTTGATAACAAAATAAGTTTGCAAACTTGCTTTTAAAAGGTACTACATTATTGCAAATAAAGTTGGCTTCATGCAAATGAGACATATGACCTCCACCTAAATAAGCTTGCATGTAGTTTATGAATAGGTCCGCTATTCCACACGTCGATCTTGCGGGTACAAAGACAATCTTTGTACTCGGTTGCTATGCTTAATTGTTTTGTTGCAGAGGAGGAAGGTGAGCCAGAAGGGCCTCACTTTTATGAGCCGTGTTGTGGTAGCTATGGGCGACTAGCTTAGCGGCCGGTCGGTTGCCTTGTGGGTGTGTGGCTAACCGGTCGACTTTTGTTCTAGCCATCTTATGGCGCTTTTGCTTCATTGTCATTCTTGTATATTGTTCTATTTGGCGGTCGGCTCTCTTTTGTAATAACTTTACTTTATGTATGTCGTTGTTGAACTTAGTGATGTATGTGTATGGAATTGATGTGTAATTTTGTGATGATGTACATATGCTGCAATTCAGGAAGCATATGTCCATTGAGGCTTAGAATGTTTAATTAGTAACGCTAGAACCAATTGGAGGTTAAGTGTTACTAGTTAAATATTCAGGTCCTCACAAAGTTGGTATCGAGCCATCTTGACCAGTAGAAACCCCTAGCTTGGTCGCCTTTAGGATATTTTGAAAACTTACTTTCAAATAGTTTATGAAAACTTAAGTAAGTTCTCTAATTTTATTCCTTACCTGTCTTAGCTTGCTCATCTCACCTTACTCTCACTTAAGTTTGAAAAAGTTGTTCCTCTCTCCCTTTCAAAAATTAGCCTCTATCGATTAACTTGGTTTTGGGAGAACCATGAGAGAGCTTGGAGAAAGAAAATAGGACAGCTAGCTAGTGGTGAGTAATTAAGGTTAGAAATGAGAGATAAATACAACTAAAACTTGTGGGAATAAAAGGGTAAGAAGTGATATGAGATTAGCTAATGCCCATGCTCTATTAGGTGGGTATACCTTGAATTTTGGACTGGTTTGAGCTGGAAATTAGTGCTGAAATTTTGGGTCTTCTCAAACGATTACTCGTTCTTCCATACGGGTTAGTCGTTTCGGGAAGTTGATTCGGTGACTTATGGTCTCATGTTCTTTTGTGGCTATTCTTTGGTCATTTTAACTAAGTTTGGATTTCTGTGCTCTTGGGTCTTGAATCAGATCTAACTTGTCTTAGTAAATCGGGATGGTGGTGGGACACGTGCGGCCGGAATCAGCCGGGTAGTCCCGATGAGGAGCTTCCCCTCCTCCGACCATGGCGGAAGTCTCATGCAAATCGAACGCAATCGTTCGGAGGACCGCAGGGTGTTGGAGGTTATCGCCAGGAACACCTCCACTCCCTCTGGTGCCTCTGGATCCGGAGGTGGGCACCAGGCGCGTGGGGGGCTTGCGGAGTTCCTCCGTACGCAGCCTCCTACCTTCTCCCGGTCCGAGGATCCCTTGGACGCAGACGATCGGCGCGCCGATTGAGCGAAGCTCAATGTTGCTCGATGCCGAGAACGAGAGCGGGCACTTTTCGCATCCCATCAGTTGGAGGGTGCGGCACTCTCATGGTGGGAGAATTTCCTCGCCATGCAGCCCGCGGGACACGTGGTCTCGTGGGAGGAGTTCCGGTCAGCTTTCCGTCGGGCCCATGTCCCCGCCGGCGATGAAGCGAAGAAGAAGGAGTTCCTTGCGCCAAACAGGGCGCAGATCGTGGCCGAGTACCTCCACGAGTTCAACCATCTCGCGAGGTACGCCTCGCCGAGGTGGCCACTGATGAGGCCAAGCAGGAGAAGTTCATGGAGGGTTTGTCTGAGGAGCTTCAGGACAAGCTCTCTATTGTGGACTTCCCCGACTTCCAGACCTTGGTGGACAAGGCCATCATCGCCGAGCACAAGGCGAGAGCGCCGGCGAGTCCCGCAAGCAAGTGGGAGGCTCGGCGATGCCGCACAGCCGGCCTCGTTCGTCCCGAGTTGGGCCTGCACCGGTGGCCGTTCCTTGGCTTCACCACCGCCGAGGCCTTCAAAGACCACTCCACGTCCTCCGCAGTTGTGACTCGATCACGTGCGCTGCGACCAGCCAGCGGGTGTTCCCGCAACCCCGCGCCGACGCCACCGCTTCTCGCCACAACAAGGGCCACTACGCGAGTAGTTGTCCTAAGAAGATCTGAGCGGCCCTCGTCCTAATGGAGGACGCGGCAAGGGAGTGGTCACCCACGACCGTAAGACCCGGGCTTGGGGAGCGGCGAGTCAACCATATCTCGGTGAGGAGGCACAGAGGCGCCCGACGTGGTGTTGGGTACGCTCCTTGTTAATTTGCGTCCCGCTACGCTTTATTTGACTCGGAGCTTCGCATTCTTTTATTTCGAGGTCTTTTCTCGTTGATTGTGGACTTCACTGTTCCTTTGGGGATTCCACTGCGCTCATTCGCTCTCGGGTTCGAAATGAGAGCTGACCAAGTATGCCGGGATGTTCCTATCCACATCGAAGGAGTGGGATTCTTGGCGAATCTTATCCTACTCGACTCGGCACGTCTGGACGTGATTCTTGGCATGGATTGGTTGTCCCAACACCTGGGGCAAATCGATTGTGCCAGGAAGATTGTCTACCTCACCAGCCCTTCAGGTGAACAGGTTGGGTTTTCGCCGCAGTTGCGAGAGCCCCATCTTTATGTTCTTGAAGCAAAGCCGGCATTGGAGATCCAGGATGTTCCCACAGTATGTGAGTTCGTGGATGTCTTTCCCGAAGACTTGCCGGGCATGCCACCTGTTCGAGATCTGGAGTTTGTGATCGAGTTGCTGCCCTGCACGCCCTATTTCTAAGAGGCCGACGCATGCCTCCTAATGAGTTGGAGGAGTCAAGAAGCAACTGGGTGAGCTGCAAGAGAAGGGTTTTATCCGTACTAGCTCATCTCCTTGGGGTTGTCCAGTTATCTTTGTGAAGAAGAAGGACAAGACCTTGCGCATGTGTGTTGATTACCGTCCGCTTAATGAGGTGACGGTAAAGAACAAGTATCCTTTGCCCCGGATTGATGATCTCTTCGATCAGTTGACCGGAGCACGAGTCTTCTCAAGATTGACTTGAGGTCGGGCTATCATCAAGTCGATCGGGCCGAGGATATTCCTAAGACAGCCTTTGCTACTCGTTATGGTCTTTACGAGTACACCGTCATGTCTTTTGGTTTGACTAATGCTCCTGCTTTATTCATGAACTTAATGAACTCTATATTCATGGAGTATTTGGATAGGTTTGTGGTGGTGTTCATCGATGATATCCTTATCTACTCCAAGAGTGAAGAAGAGCATGCTGATCATCTTCAGCTTGTGTTGGGCAAGCTGCGTGAGCACCAGCTGTATGCCAAATTCAGCAAGTGCGAGTTCTGGTTGAAGGAAGTGGCATTCTTGGGCCATGTTCTTTCAGCAGGAGGTGTGGCTGTGGATCCTAGCAAGGTCGGTGATGTGCTATCTTGGGGTCACCAAGTCG
Source organism: Ampelocalamus luodianensis (assembly GCA_036346255.1). Taxonomy (NCBI): domain Eukaryota; kingdom Viridiplantae; phylum Streptophyta; class Magnoliopsida; order Poales; family Poaceae; genus Ampelocalamus; species Ampelocalamus luodianensis. Next base: position 48,328,758 of record CM070625.1, on the reverse strand, counting down.
ATCCACGGATGTGCGGAGTTTTCTTGGTTTGGTGGCTACTATCGCGCTTCATCGAGAACTTCTCCAAGATTGCAAAGCCTATGACCGAATCGCCAAGAAAGACAAGAAGTTTGAGTGGTCCATCGCTTGTGATGTGAGTTTTCAGAACTCAAGAAGCGACCGACCTCACCCCGGTGCTTGTTCTCCCGATATTCACAAGAGTTTTGATATCTATTGTGATGCTTCTCGTCGTGTCCAGGTTGTGTTCTTATGCGGGAGGGCAAGGTTGTGGCCTACGATCGCGCGAGCTGAGGCCTCATGAACTCAACTATCCTACTCATGACTTGGAGTTAGCTGTGGTCCATGCACTCAAGATTTGGCGGCATTATCGATTGGTAACCGTTGTGAGGTGTATTCGACCACAAGAGCTTGAAGTACTTGTTCACCCAACCGATCTGAACCTCGGGCAAAGAAGATGGTTGGAATTGATCAAGGACTATGACATGGGCATTCGGTACCATCCGGCAAGGCCAATGTCGTTGCGGATGCACTCACCGGAAAGTGTATTGCAACGTGTTGATGCTCCAAGAGCAAGACCTACCCTCATTTCGTAATTCCAGCGCCTCAATTTGGGTTTGATCGAGCACGGTTCTCTTGCTACATTGGTTGTGCAACCAACCTTGGTGGACCAAATCAAGGCGCACAGCAGCATGATGCGGTGTGAGCGGATCAAGCGTAACATCAAGGATGGGATGGCCAAGTGCTTTTCGGAGGACGAGCATGGCATTGTGTGGTTTGGGCGTCTTGTGGTTCCTAAGGTCATGGAATTGCGGAATATGATTCTCCGCGAAGCCCATGACTCTCCTTTGTCTATTCACCCCGGGGCTACCAAGATGTATCAGGACCTTCGTCAGAGGTTCTGGTGGACCCGAATGAAGCGCGAGATTGCCAAGTTCGTTGCCGAGTGCGACGTGTCTTTGTCGTGTGAAGGCGAGCATCGGCGTCCCAGCAGTCTTCTTCACCTTTGCGGCTGCGAGTGGAAGTGGATTCGTTGGCATGGACTTCATCACCGGATTGCCCCGCTCGTCCAAGGGGAATGATGCTATTTGGGTCGTCATTGACCGGTTGACTAAAGTGGCACATTTCCTTCCTGTCAAGACTCAGCTTCGTGTGGGGCCTTTGGCCGAACTTTATGTCTCGAGGATTGTGAGTCTTCACGGTGTACCAAAGACGATTATTTCTGATCGTGGTGCGCTTTTCACCTCGCGGTTTTGGCATAGTCTGCAAGAGGCTATGGGGACCCGCCTTCATTTCAGTACAGCCTTTCATCCTCAGACTGATGGTCAGACGGAGCGAGTCAACCAAGTGTTGGAAGATATGCTCCGTGCTTGTGTTCTTTCCTATGGGAAGAAGTGGGAGAAATGCCTACCATTTGCTGAGTTCTCCTACAACAACGGCTTTCAGGCCAGTCTTGGCATGGCACCATTTGAGGCTTTGTATGGGAGAAGGTGCAGAACCCCGTTGAACTGGTCAGAGACTGGTGAGCGGCAGTTTTTCGGCCCAGATTCGATCAATGAGGCCGAAAGTCAAGTTCAGTTGATCCGCGAGCATCTGCGCACGGCCCAGTCCAGACAAAAGAGCTATGCAGATCGTCGTCGCCGTGAGTTGAGCTTTGAGCCCAATGACTTTGTGTATCTCAAAGTCTCACCCTTGAAGGGCCATCAGCGTTTTGGCATCAAGGGCAAGTTGGCTCCTCGATATGTTGGGCCTTATCGTATCATCGAGAGAGTTGGAGCAGTTGCATACAGATTGGAGCTACCAGCTGCACTTGAGGGTGTGCATGATGTGTTCCATGTTTCACACCTGAAGAAGTGCCTCCGTGTCCCAACTGAGGAAACTCCGTTGGAGGTTCTCGATGTACAGGAGAATTTGACCTACCGCGAGCATCCTGTTCGTATTCTTGAGGAATCTGAACGGAGGACGAGGAACCGTGTCATCAAGTTCCTTAAGGTTCAGTGGTCAAACCATTCTGAAGATGAGGCAACTTGGGAGCGAGAAGATCGCCTTCGTGCAGATTTTCCTTCTTTCTTCTCCGAGTAAACGGAATCTCGGGTCGAGATTCTTGTAAGGGGGGGAGAGTTGTAACATCCCAATTTTAGGCTTGTGTTTCAAATGTAAGAAAATGATTAGAAATTAAAACTTTTTCTTACATCCTGTATTTCCTTTGTACCAAACAAGTTTTGTACAAGAAGTTATGGAAATACGAAGTCACAAGTCTTTTGATCCAAATCTTGGGCTTTCAAAACAATCTTGTCAAACCTCCGGATCATCTCCTCAGGAATATTTTTCCTAAGTTCGTGGGATGATATGTGACCCTCTGAGAAGTTTCACAATTGTTAGATATTGTTTGAATATTTTTGGAGGTCAGTCAAACCGATTCAAAATCTGGTCAAACCTTGGACCAGTGCCTTGTTAAATTTTTGGAGGAAAAAGCATAGCACAAAAGCCTCTGAAAATTTTATGCTAGGTCCTCGTTTGAGCTAGCAAGCTCTGTAAAATTTCATAATTTTTGGAGTTCAATTGCTACCTCAAACAATTCTCCAAATGTCAGCCTTTCTCTAATACCAGAAAAAGTCAAATCTGGTTGAGTCAGACTCGGGCTCGGACCCGAGCCCAACTCAATCGACTCGGTCGAGCCAAGTGCGCAGCGCCGCACTTTTGAGCCGATCGTCGCGCGCCCGTTCTAGCCGTTGGATTTCCATCCACCGCTCACGACCTCCCCTCTGATCCGAGGAGCTCTTGAGCGCCCTCAGCGCCTTGGGGTGGTCCAAGCCGCGGGATATCCATCGTGGGGCTCACGACCTCCCAGGACCTCCTCACCGCGCTCGGACCTCCCCACCTCGGCGATTCTTGGACGTCCAGGACCACCCCAAGCAATCTGGGACGTCCAGGACCTCTCCCTCGGCTCTGTTTCTCTTCCTCATGACCTCCTGGAGGTCTGGTCATCATGGTTTTCCCCGCACCGTGCGTGTGTCAGGGTCAGAGCAGTTGGGGGGCAGTGAGATGTCACCTTTTGCCCTTGTCAACGACTCTTTCTGCTGACATGCATTTATTGCTAGTCAGCTTTAACCTCCAAAGTCTCCACCTGCTCTGTCACTTGTCCTGTCGAGCGTGCCTTTGGCAGGGGCATGGTTCTTGCTCACAGTGGGTTGCCCTAGCCCTTGCCAAGCTCCCTGGCTATACATAGCCTGAGACCTTCCTCTCCTATCCTTTCTTCGTTCTTAGCTGTGCTTGAGCTCCCTTAGTTTGAGTTGGTCCTCAAACTCAACCCCCACGAGCACCACCACCTCCCTGCCTCCCTTGTCACTTTTGGAGCTCTCCTCGAAGACCTCCAGGCTCCAGTGGTCCCAAAGAACTTCTGGCCTTGTTCACTATCATCTTGATCTCCTCAACTCGAGCTGCTCTAACTTGGCTTGGTTCTCATTGCGGTGGTGCACGAGTTGGGGAGTAGCTGCGGGTCGAGGCCGTCTTCTTCTTCCTCTCCGGCAAGCTCTTCATCGCGGACTTCATCGACCTCCTCCAAGTCCCTCCGTCTTCCTCTGGACCTTCCCTACACTCGGGTGAGTTTATTTTAGCCTCCTAGAGCTCGAGCGCGTGTTAGGTTAGGTCATAGCGGCCTTTTCCTATTTTCGGTTTTGTCAAAGGCTTGCTCACGCTCCTCTCCGGCTCGCCGACGTTCAAGGTCGTCCACCGCGTCGAGTGTCTCTCGTTAGGTCCGCTGCGCTATTGTGAGCTTAGTGTGCTCTTGGTTCCCGCCGGCGTGGCCTCGTCGCCGGTGGTGAGCTCGTTTGGGTGCTCGGGCGTTTTGCCGTGTCGCACTCGGACAGAGTTGTGATCTAATGATTGGCATTAATGCCGATGCGAGGATGTTTAATGCTGTCCGAGGTTGCTCTTTAAGGTCGTCTTGCCGGCAACACGCAGCGTACCACTAAGTCCCCGACCTCCTAGAGCTCTTCGTAGCCGTCTAAGACCTCCCACGTTTAGATCCGACCTTTGGATCTTCCCGTGAAAACCCGTAAGTGTAAGACCTCCCCTCGCTAATCTCGGCCGTTAAGACCACCCTCGGTGAGATCTGCATCAGTAGATGGGTTTCATGAAATTTCTAAGTCCCAGGACCTCCTAGTTCCACCTCGGCCTTTAAAGACCTCCTGGGATTAGCTCTTAGCCGTTAGATCTGGCTCTGTGTAAAATCTCACGCACTAGGACCTCCCCTGGTTAGATCCTAGCCGTTTAAAACCTCTTGGAGCTCCATCTGAGCCACTAGGAACACTCCTGCGCAAAAAGACCTCCTCGAGGTCATTTTCGTAAAAGCCACTTTCTGGACCTCCACCGAGGTCCTCCTTGCAAGAGACCTCCCCTTGGTCATTTCGCAAAAACCACCCTAGGCTACCATCGGGGTCCTCTTTGTCAAAAAGTCACCCCTGGCCTTTACAAGGAAAACCCCGCTCAGACCTCTTTAGCTCCATCCTAGCCGTCCATGACCTCCCCGGCTTTAGATCTGAGCGTTAGGTTTTATTTGTAAATCTTTAGTCTCAGGACCTCCCTCCGCGTTGTTCTGGACCGTTCAAGACCTCCCTAGGTCTAATCTGAACCGTCCAGATCTCCTCCCGGTAAAACACTATAGCTTAGGACCTCCCCGAGAAGATCTTGGTCATCCAAGGCCTCCTCGTGTCAATCTCAGCCGATCAAGACCTCCCTCTGGAAGATCTTGACCGCCTAGGACCTCCTCCTTTGGATCAGTAGCGTTAGGACCTCCTCCTCTGGTCTAAACCGTTAGATTTAGATCTAACGGGTTAGACCTCCTTCTGTGAATTTAGCCGTAGGACCTCTCTCCGGAGATCTAGACCGTTGGGACCTCCTCTGTGAGATTCTGACCGTCCCGACCTCTTTCCTCGGATTTAAAGCCTTAGGACCTGCCCTAGTGCTCGGGACCACCAGATCTCGATCTGACGGTCACGACCTCTGTTAGGCGCGTAGACCTCCTTGCGTGCGCTGTGCACGCACTGGTCGTGATCGTTGGATCAGATCTCAACGATCCAGACCTCCCCAGTGCGGGAGGAGGTCTTGTGCGCGCTGTGCTTCGAGGCTCGTAGCCGTCAGACCTTGATCTAACGGCCCACGACCTCTCCTTGTCTTCCAGTTCGTTTGGACCTCCCGAGAGCTCGAAGTTTTCTAAGTCTTTTGCTGTTTCAAATTTCAAAAGTGCATAACTTTGTCATTTTAACTCCTTTTGAATGATTCCATTGTTTGTAGCTTTGTTATGGTATGAACTTTAACTGAGAATAAAATTAGGCCCTGTGTTGTAGCAGAAAATGATTTAAATAGCATGAGCTTGTTTAATGAAAAATGAGGTCTAGAAATTCATGAAAAATTTGTAAACCACATAACTTCCTCTCTGTAGTTGCAAAGTGAGCAAACTCAACCTGTAAATTTGGCCTATAGACATGCTTTAAATTGATCTAGGCTTTGTCTTTATTCATGTTCTGAGAAATGATATATGCTAGTTGTAGAACTTAGAAAAATCATAACTAAATCATCTTAACTCCAAATGACCTAAAATTTTATATGGGTTACCACTATACCAGTAGGTAGCTACCATAAAATTTCAGCTTCAAAATCTTTCTAGAAAATATTTTTGCTACAGTGCTAATTATGGTAGAAAATGTGTTTTTAGGTAATATCTTTTGCACCGCAATTCCAAATTAGGTTTTTCCAGTTCCTATGTCTTGGTATATTCGTATTTCACCTTGTGTATAAGTTTCATCGCATCGGATAAGTTTTGCTTACTCTTTTGTTTAAGTGTTGCTCGTCTTATTGGTTGTTCTTGGTTCTTTTGGCCTTCGCTTAGGATTCGACATTTGCGGTAATCCCGAGAGTGACCCTCCGCAACAAATTGAGCAACAAAGCAAGAAGGCAAGCAGTTTGATCATGTTAATCCCAGTATTTTAAGTATTTATGTTGATTACAAATTCTATGTATGCATTGCTACTTTGTTTTAATAGTTGGCCTAGTAGATGCATTTCCTTAGCAAATGATTATCCTCTACTACCATGAGCCTAGGTTACTTGCTGTGATTTAGAGTTCGTGGATGGGCTCTTGTCACTTAGTAGTTGCGAATTAATTGCTTAGCCATGCCTAGCCGGTAGAAATGGGCGGTTATCGACTTGTCGATAACCTTGATCACACAAAACTTATTATGATTTATGATTTCCACCCTGTGCCATGTCTACTTATGAAAACTAAAACTGAAAACAAAATGATTTAGACTTGGGCACAATGGTATGATGGTGTGATTTTGGGTGTGACTCGAATGGTGCCCGGTCAACAAGGACCGAACATCTTGTTACACTAAACCAAGCATTTTAGCGTGCTAACCACATTAGAGGGTATGGGACCTCTCTTGACTTAGTACTTTGGCGTGTATTGGCTCCGAGTCGCAGGGAGTCGCAGGAGGGATGGTGTTGGGAGCATTGTAGTGTCCAAAAGACTTCACCCGTGATGGGATTTGTTGTCTTTAGGCTTGCAATGTAAGCGTATGGTGTTTCTACCCATACGAGCGGCTCGTAGTTAATACACAAGATTGGAAATGTCTCGTAGGACTTAGCTGTGCAAAGATACCTTCGAAGTGTGCGTGTGGCTTAAAGCGATGCAAGTGTGGGTACATTGGTACACCCCTGCAGGGTTAAAACTATTCGAATAGCCTCGTCCTAGGTTATGGACACGCTTGGCAAGGCCTTTCAAGAGTTAGACTACAACCTTTTTAAATTAAAACTTGATGGGTGGTACGAATCGGGGATTCGTGCTATGTTGTGGTGGCTATTGGGATAGTCGCTTCTAGGTGGTTACTTGTATGTATCTTTACTTACTGTTACTTTGATAACAAAATAAGTTTGCAAACTTGCTTTTAAAAGGTACTACATTATTGCAAATAAAGTTGGCTTCATGCAAAATGAGACATATGACCTCCACCTAAATAAGCTTGCATGTAGTTTATGAATAGGTCCGCTATTCCACACGTCGATCTTGCGGTACAAAGACAATCTTTGTACTCGGTTGCTATGCTTAATTGTTTTGTTGCAGAGGAGGAAGGTGAGCTTGAAGGGCCTCACTTTTGCGAGTGTGTTGTGGTAGCTATGGGCGACTAGCTTGGCGGCCTGGCCGGTTGCCTTGTGGGTGTGTGGCTAACCTGGTCGACTTTTGTTCTAGCCATCTTATGGCGCTTTTGCTTCATTGTCATTCTTGTATATTGTTCTATTTGGCAGTCGGCTCTCTTTTGTAATAACTTTACTTTATGTATGTCGTTGTTGAACTTAGTGATGTATGTGTATGGAATTGATGTGTATTTTTGTGATGATGTACATATGCTGCAGTGCAGGAAGCATATGTCCATCGAGGCTTAGAATGTTTAATTAGTAACGCTAGAACCAATTGGAGGTTAAGTGTTACTAGTTAAATATTCCGGGTCCTCACAGGGTTTATCCCTTGTGGTATGGTAGAGGTTGTGATTGTGGCATGAGATTCTTCTCTCTTGTGGTAATCGTTGATAGCAGTTGTGGATGTGAGAAATAGTAAAGTTATGAGGTAAAACATGTTAATACTCTATTGTCATTGGTAGTGGTAGTGGTGAATAATATGAAGCAGTTGATCAAGATTTTGTTGTTAATATTTTACTATCTTTGGTAGTAAATATGGTTGAGGCTATAATTGTGTTCATTATGAGAATTGGATATTGATGCTTAATATCTTTGTAGTTTAATTAGCTTGTAAATGAATGTGGATTCACATTATGGATGTGGACATATGGATACTTTAATGATGTTGTATATTTATTTGTAGTCCGATTAGCTCATTAAATAGCTTGCTTCTTTGAGATTTTTATCTCACCCTTGTTTCCCCTACTGGTGATTGTTGAGCATTCATGGGATGGGTAGAGCGGCACCACAATAATGCACTTGGTTCATCAACTCATGTTGTAATAAAGACGATGGAATTCTAGCCAAATGCTTAACTATTTGTGGATGATTATGTTGTTAAATAAGGATGGACTTGTGAACCATTCTTTGTTTAATCTGCTAGAGGTTGTTTAATTATTGAACTTGTTACCGTCATCTTTATTCCCTTAGTTGTTTATGCTTCCGCTTAGTGCTTCTTGTCTAGAGTTGCTGCCGAATTAATTTTGTCTTGAAATTATTGGCTAGCTGTAGAGTGGTTAAGTAGCATTCCAGGGTAATGTGGATCCTGGGGTGTTACATGTTCCTCTTGTCCTCCTGGTCCTGTTCCCTAACTCGATTGGGCTCGCATTTGCAGGGAGCAGCTGATTTGAGTTTCGGGCTTTCTTCCGCCGTGAATCTCCGCTTTCGTCCTCATCTCCAGTAAAGTCGCTCCTTCCTTCAATGTATTTCTTAGGGTCCTTCTGTGGATCCTTCTGGAGCTAACCGCACCTTTCTTTGGTCCTCTGGCTGCTCAGAACACCTCCTCCGCGTCGTCTTCCTCTACTCCGGCGTCGGCCTCCGCCGCCAGAACTTCATCAAGCTCCCTCGGACCTCCTCTGGGCCCAGGTGAGTTCGCAATGGTCCCTTAGAACTCAAGCACCGGTTGGATTAGGTCCCGGTGAGGCTTTTCGCTGTTTTCATTTTTGCCCGTACTTTCTCCTCAGCCTCGTTCCGGCTCGCCGGTGTTTTAGGCCAGCACCGCCGTCGAGTGTGCCCTCATTGTGTGCGCAATAGTATCGTGCACATTTTAGCACCTGTGGTTAGCGCCGCCATGGCCGTGGTCACCGGCGACGAGCCGGTGACCAAAGTGCGGCGTCGGGTACTGTTGTCGTAAATTTTGACAAGTGCTGGACCTCCCAGAATTCATCTTAGCCATCCATGGCCTCTTGAGGGTAGCTCCTAACTGTAAGATCTTTCTAGGGAAAGCTTGGTTGCCTGGACCTCCTAGAAACCATCATGGTCGTTTAGGATCACCCCGAGCTAGATCTCAGCTGTAGAGTCTTTTTCTGTAAAAGCTTTAGTCCCAGGACCTCCCTGGTGCGATCTTAGTCGTTAATGGTCTCCTAGGATTAGATCTTGGCCGTTAGATCTTCTTGTGTAAAGTCGTTAGCTGCCAGGACCTCCCCCTAGCCTAGATCATGGCCGTTAAATACCTCCTTGGGTTAATCATGACCGTTGGAGCACCTTTGTGTTCCCGCAAAAGACCACCCTGGTCGGTTTTGCGAAAACCACCCCTAAGACCACCCTCGGGGTCCTCTTTGCAAAAGACCACCCCTGGCCTTTTATAAAGAAAACCTCAGGACCTCCTCTTCCGTAGATCTTAACCTTTAAGACCTCCCTCCATGTAGATCTGGACCGTTCAGGACCTCCCCATGGAGATCTGAGCCGTCCAGACCTCTCTTTGTTAAAGTTTTGTCTTGAAGGACTCCCTCGTGTAGATCTCAACCGTTAGGACCTTCTCGGTGAGATCCTAGCCGTCAAGACCTCCCTCTGTTAAGCTTATCGCTCAGGACCTCCTCGTGTGAACCTTAGCCCCTAGGACCTCCCTCTGGAGATCTAGACCGTTAGGACCTCCCCCGAGAGATCTTAGCCGTCCAGACCTCCCTCAGTAAACTTCCATCCTTAGGACCTCCTTGTTAGATCGGGACCGTCAGGTCTTGATCTAATGGTTCAGACCTCCTCTGGGCGCGTTGTAGTCCCCGCGCTTGGGGTGCTCGAGTGCATAGCACTTCAGTGCTCATGCATCGTGCGATTTCAAATCGACGGCCCATGACCTCCCCGTTTTCTTCAGTTCTGTTGGACCACCCTGATAGCTCCATTTTTCAAAGTATTTTAGTGTTTCAAATTTCAAAAGTGCATAACTATATCATTTTAGCTCCTTTTAGGGTGATTCAAATTGCATTAGTTCTGTAATGAAATGAACCTTAAATTGAGAATGAATTTAGGCTATGTTCTGTACTAGAAATTGGTATATGTTGTATTAAATATTAAACATGAAATGAGGTTTAGAAATTACTTCAAAATTTGTAGAGTGCATAACTTTTACTCTGTAATTCCAAATTGAGCAAACTAAACTTTGTTAAAATCCTCTAGTAATGTGTTTTAGTGTAGGATAGGTCTTAATGTGATCTTTGCCACTGAAATTAATGATACACTAGTTTTACAATTTAGAAAAATCATAACAAATTCATTGTAACTCCAAATGAAGTAAACTCAATTTTGCTAACCATAGAATACCAGTATCTACCTACCATAAAAATTGCAGATTCCAGATCTTTCAAGAAATTTATGCCATGAACAGTAACAGATAGCAATTTAGTTTTGAATTTTCTGGCAAACTGAAAATGTTTTGGCCATAACTTTTGCATCCTTAATCCAAATTAAATGATTCTTATTGCTAAATTTGTATAAAATCATGCTCTTTTGGCTGTATAAATTTCATCGATTTTGGAGCACTTTTGGTTTTGAGTCTTCTTCGGTGTTCGTCGTCTTTATTGGGTTTTCTCGTTCTTTCGATAGGCGACGACGATTGCGTTGAGTTGGAGAGTGGTCCTCTGCAGCAAACAAGCGACCTACAGTAAGGCAAGCAGTGTAACATCATTTGATCATATTGCTCCTATTACTTTTAAAGTCTAATATCTTGATTGCAAAAACTAAGTATGCATGCTTCTTGTGTCAAAGTTAATTTTATCGATTAGAGGTAGCTAAGTCTATTGTATTGTTGTCTTGAAATTGTTCACCCCTGCCACTACCATAGGTTATTATCCTCACTGGTGAATTAGAGCCCGGTGAATGATTTATAGCCTTTTATTGTTTTTATGATATGATGCTTAGCAATGCTTAGTTACCAGTAGAATTGGGCGGTTATCGACTCAGTCGATGACCTTGATCACACAAAACTTGTTATTACTTATGATCAATACTTTGTGCTTTGTTTATTTGTGAAAACCAAAACTAAAAATAAAATATTTTAGACCTAGGCACAATGGTATGATGGTGTGATCTTATGGTGTGGTGGAATGGTGTCCGGGTCATCAAGGATCGAGTTACATGCGCCATTGATCCAAACAATTTTGCGTGCTAACCACACTAGAGATATATGGGACCTCTCTTGACTTAGTACTTTGGGGGTGTTAATTAATGAGTCACGTAGAAGGTTGTATATTCTATATACAAGATGGGTCACGTGAATGAGGGGAGCACCCGCTGTGGACGCCCCCGAGATATTGGAATTGTACTTAATTAAAGTTATACTGTAGCACAATGCTTAATTAAGGAACAGTGTTGCTCCTTTATTACACATCATGCTAGAAGCATAAATTTAATAAGTAACAAACCCAATATTTGGGCATCCCAGATATATGTCTCACAATGGTTCCCAGGATCAGTGACCATTGCACATATATCCTAAAACAACATTGCATCATACACATACAAGTCATACATTAACATAATTAAACATAAGTTTACAATTGGGTTTAGTACTACAATATCCAGTGACTTGGTCACTACAAAAGGCTAACAGCGGAAGCAAAATAAACGACAAAACCAGCAATGGCCCCATCAACCCGCAGGCGATTGCGTGGAGGAAAGAAATAGCTTCACTCGTTAGCGTCACCCTGATCGACGCTAACGGGCACTTCATAAAGATAACCGTCCTCACCTGCAACAATAGGTTATAGCACCTTGAGTACGGAAGGTGCTCAGCAAGTCTTACACAAACTAATAAAAGACAGTGTTTATTAGAACCTATACAAAGGATTTAGATTTATACATGCATAAGGTCACAACAGGAAGGTATAATGGTTCAATTTTGCATAAAAGCATTACATCTTAACCTACAGTTGCTAGGTTTTGATAAAGCAATTTAATAAATCAAAGTTGGATTAAAACAGTAAGTAAAAGTAAATATAAACAGTACAATGCATGAATTCTCTCATGCTGAATCAGAACACAAACCGCATTTGAAAACAAAATTCTATACAGGTGACATCAATTCAAGTTATCGTCCATGACCGTGGACACGGCTATTCGAATAGTTTGATATCCTGCAGGGGTGTACAACTTTACCCACACGACTTAGTTAGCCCATTGCCTTCGGATGCCTCCGAATGATGACACACTTCCTTTGGTATGCCGACCGGGGAAACTAAGATTTGGTATTTTTGAACAAGTTGACACTATTGAGTTGGATACCCATGTGTGAACTGATCTCGCTTAAACAACGACTGATAGCATCTGCTTAACCGGGGCACACATGTTGCATCAGGAATGCCGACCCAAACAAAAGAAATACGAACTGGGTTCGCTACCCATATTAGATTGCAATCGGCATCTTTAAGGTACGTACATGCGATGGAACACAAATACGCCCTCACCCTCCTAAGAACATCTGATATCGATATAAAACTCACATGGCATACAACGCAGTCCAAAGACCAAAGCATCTATGCCATACAAGATCAATACACATATCCTTACTCTCCTGTCTCCAACTCAATAGCATTAACTCTTTACTTAACCAAACAGCGCACATACACTGCATGTGGAAGTGCGTAGGGACTTGAATCAAATAGTCAGAGTTCAGTCCTTAAATAGGTCCAGACAAGTCCACCACAATTCCCAATCTCGTGCACAAGGCACCACGACTAGCTTCCTCTTGTCCAGACCGATTTGAGCTTAAAAATCAGTTCTAATTTAACGAAACTGGACAAAGAGTTTAAAATAACTGAAATTCATTTGGGGTGCCCATGTTTGATAAGGTAATCTTGCCAAACCTTAAAGTTGTCTAGACTGCATGGCTAAGCAAATTCTGAAAATAACCCTTGTAGTATACAGTACTACTCTAGGTTTGAGTGTATGGTTATAATTAAGGTAATCCACAATGTTAGGTCATAACTAACTACTAACAGATCACAAATTGGTATTTTCAGAAAAGTAGCATGCAACAGATGTCACTGTATTTTGAAAATCTATTGTATGAAAATTTGGGATCAACATGGTGCAAAGAGGATGCTTGCCTTGATAATAATATACTTCTGTTGCAGGCTCTGGTTGCTCAGAAACAGATTCAAAGACTTCTGAAGAACCAGATTCTAAAAAGAGACATTAAAATCCAATGAACACAAAACTGACAGTACATAAAAATGAAAAGAAAAGGCATGATCAAGATTGTAATGCATAACTAACAATATGCTTAAGTTGTATCTACCCTAATAATAAAAATAATAACCCATAATATCACTTACTGCTTTCAAATAACAGAAACTAGAGTTTAGGTCAAAGTTTCAGTTTTCAGATTTTGAAAAGAACAAAAACAGGGCAGATGGTAGATTTCGGGTTAAAGGAAAATAGGTCAAGCAAAGATTCTGAAAAGAAGCTTAGCCTGATCTTTTAGGGTAATTAACACCCCAAGCTAACCCTAACCTAACCCTAATCGGTTAGATTACAGAAGCTAAAGAAAAACCAATGTTGTCGGTTAGGCCGACAAGAGAGGACAGAGGCAGACCTCTGCTACCAAGTTAAATAGATGACAACAAGAATTAAAAGAACAACTTATTATGCTACTAGGGTTCAGTTGAAACCTAGACAGGATGATAAGTTGACAGGAGAAACCCTAGTTCTTGAAAACGATATGAAAGACCGAAAAGTTATAAAAACAACTTTTCAGTTTAAAGAAGATTGGAGCTACTAAGGTACAAGTGAATGATTCATGTGAACTTCTAAGGCCCTTAAGGTGCTCAAGATGGTAAGGATCACGATCTTAGCTTACCAGGGTGAGAAAAACACCGAAGGTTCCTAAAACCGATTTTGATCAACAGAGAAATAAACTCTGGTTTAACCTACAAAAGATGTCAAACCTTCATTACAAGGTGAAACCAGGGTTTAAGATGGATAAGCAAACTGGAGGAGCAAGAAACTCCACTGGACGAAAATGGAAGGTGAAAAGCTCCAGTGGTCAACAATGGCAGCAGCTCAAAAGCTAGGGTTTATATATAGAGGTTGAGCTACATGGCAAACGGGAAGGGTCTAGAGTTGATGAGGTGTCCACTTAGTGCTAAATATCCAAAAATTTAGTTGCATAATTCTTGGATAACTTCTCTCCTCTGTTTACAGAAATGGCGGCGGCGCACAGAGGCAACATCTGACATGTGGGTCCCAATGTCATCCACAGTCGTGCGCGCCTCCTAACGCTCCAAGAATCGTCGACCGTTCGATTAGAGATGGACGGCCGTGATAGAAATAGATATTAAGAAAATCTAATCGGCACCATTTAATATGGGTCGTGCGATCTCAAACGGAGGATGGGGATTTAAAGTAGCACTACGGGATTTCGGGGATTCATATTCAAAGAGAGGCGTTGGATTGAAATCCAACGATCAAGCAAAAAGGATACACGTCACTTTTGAATGAGATGACGCGACACCGTCGGATGGGCTTTCTACGGTCAGGATTGAAAAAGGAACCGGATGGTCCAAATGCATACACGATATGGGCCCTACGATTAAAATCCAACGGTCCACTGAATTTGGGACTTAACTGCACGCGGTCAAAAAGGCGCACCGTAGGATTTGAATCTAACGGTCCACGACGACTGCGCGCCTTTAAATTCAAATAAAAAAGAGCGGCGCGGTTGGATCGAGGATTGACGGTGGAGATCGAGAGGGGATCCGGAGTGGTCCGAATGCATACACCTCCCTCGATCGCTAGATCAAGATCCAACGGTAGAGATTGTGGCGCATACGTGGATAGCCCACGTAACGTCGCAGCCTCGCCCGTTCGATGGAAGATCAACGGCTCACAGTACGCGAGGGATTTGGGGCTCACGCCCGAGCGTGACTGAGCCGGACCAAAATGAACTGGTTGGACCCAACCTCACGAGTTCGAGTCGCTACAGTGCTAGGGTTCGGGTTTGGACCGGAATAGTTGACCAGGATCTATTCCGAGACTTAAAAGTTTGACTGGGCTTTAAAAATAGTAAATAAATTTGGAAAATCATGAAATTTTGCCAGGAGGCTACTGGGATAATAGATTTCCCAAATAAATTTCTAAAACCACATTTTCACTTTATAAAAATATATAAATAATTACCTTAGCCGAATAGGTTTAATTAAAACCAAATATTTTTCTCCAAGTCAAGATAATTTCTAAAAATTTTAAAAAAATTATTTTTAGCCGAGATAATTGATCTAGACTTTAATGAAAATATTTCCCAGTCAAAATACAAGCATTGGCTGGCATTCCCTTTGAACTTCAAGAAGGGCTTTAGATTTTTCGCAAAAAGGAAAGTTTTGATTTATAACTTGATGCCCAATCTGTAGAAGTGAACAGTGATGCTATGAACAGCACCTCATTAATGTTCATAAAGCACTTTACTACTGTTCAAAAAGCTGGGGCTGTTACACCCGCCGAGGCCAGTGTATCCTACTCTACGTATGGGTCCTTGTGATCCATATTTCGTTGGCAGATCACTAAGGGTTAACCCCATGCGTGCGGCTCTTAATTAATGCAATCCATTGGAAATGTCTCGTAGGATTTAGCCGTACCGGCATACCAAAGGAAGTGTGCTTAATCTAGTGGCAAAAAGGCGGTCTGAAGTGTGGGTACATTGGTACACCTCTGCAGGGTTAAATCTATTCGAATAGCCTCATCCTAGGTTATGGACACGCTTGGTTATTTCCCGCAAGAACTAGACTACAACCTTTTTAAATTAAAACTTGACATGGGTGGTACGAATGGGTAATTCGTGCTATTGTTGTGATGGCTATTGGGTTAGTCATCTCCAGGTTGTCTTTATGTTATTACATATTGTCTCGCTGTTATTTATGCAAATAAAATTCAGATTATTAAAATTGCCTTCAACATATTATCTATTGCAAATAAAATCTGCTTTATACTGAAAATGAACCTTTAGCCTTCTCCTTTGATTAAAGCCTGCATGTAATAGTAACTAGGTTTGTTACTCGTAAGTCTTGCGAGTACATTTTTGTACTCATTTGCTTTGCTTAATTGTTGTAGAGGAGCTTGATCCCCATGGGATCGACTTTTGTGAGTTTGTTGCAGTGTGGACGACTAGCTTGGCGGCCCGGTCGGATTGCCTTATGGGTGTGAGGCAAACCGGTTGACTCTTGTTCATAGCCATCTTATGGCATTTTGCTTCCGCTGTTCTTTTAGTTCTTGGTTGGTTGGCCTCTGTTTTGTAATAATTTTTATGTATGTCTTTTGCTTGTAAAGTTTAAGCTTCAGTCATATGTGTTGTATGAAATTGATGCAATATTTTGTAAAAGGATGTGTATACTGCAATTCTGGGAAGTATACATTTTCCCGAGGCACGATGTATTTTGTTTGTGATACTAGAGTCAATGGAAGACTAAGCATTACAAGCTAAATAAACCGGGGTCTCACAAAGCTTGGTATCAGAGCCATACCGACCGTAGAAACCCTTAGCTTGGTCGTCCTTAGGATGTTTTGAAAAAACTTAGTTTCAAGACTATCAAATGATTTTGAAAACTTAAGTAAGTTCTCAGATTTTACTCTTTACCTATCTTAGCTTGCTCATCTTACCCTCTTCTTATTTAGTTTTGAAAAATTGTTTTCCTCTCATCTTCTTCTAAAGATAGTAATTATCGATTAATTCGGGTTTTGGGGAACCAACGAGTTTGGCAAATTGAAGTATGGGCTGCCCTTTTACAAGGTTTTGAAGCTTTTGGAGTTGAAAATTTCGGCTAGGAGCTTGGATGCAAAATTTGGACAGCAAGCATTTGATTTCCGGACAGCAAGCTCATAGGTTCTAAATAAGGAAGATAATGAGAGGTTAATTCAACTAAAACTTGTGGAAATAAAAGGGTAAGATGTGATATTAGTTGGCTAAGTATCTAACACCATATTAGTGGTTTTACCGTGCTCATTAGGTGTGCTAAGACTTGAGTTAGGTGCTGAAATTTGTCTCCTTAACCGATTGCTCGTTCTTTCAATTGCTCGTTCTTTCAATACGAGTTAGTCGTATCGGGAAGTTAATCTTGTGTCATGAAACTATTATGCTGAATATTGTGCATGTTTTTCCAGCTTTTGGAGTTCATTTCTTAGTTGTGTCGTTATTTTCTTAGCTTTCAGTTTTTGGGCTTTGTTGCTAACCCTTTTCTGTCACAACAGGATGGCTGGGAGGACTCGTAGCAGTCAGGGTCAGCCGGCTGGTTCGGATGAGGAGCTCCCGCCTCCTTCGACCATGGTTGAGGTTCTTTTTCAGATTAAGCGCAACCGGATGGACCAAACCAGGATCATGGAGACCATTGCGCACAACACCTCCACTCTTTCTGGTGCCTCCGGATCAGGGGGAGGAGGTGGACAACAGCCGCGAGGGGGACTCTCGGAGTTCCTTCGCACTCAGCCGCCCACCTTCTCTCGGTCAGAGGACCCACTGGATGCAGACGACTAGTTGCGTCTGGTTGAGCGAAAACTCAATGTTGCTCAGTGCCAGGAGCATGAGAAGGCAATCTTTGCATCCCATCAGCTGGAGGGTGCAGCACTCTCTTGGTGGGAGAACTTTCTCGCCATGCAGCCCGCTGGCCACCCCATCTCTTGGGAGGAGTTCCGCATTGCTTTTCGTCGGGCTCACATCCCCGCTGGCTAGATGAAGCTCAAGAAGAAGAAGTTTTTTGCGCTCAAGCAAGGGCGCAGGTCAGTGACGGAGTATTTATACGAGTTTAACCATTTGGCTCGTTATGCTCCAGGAGAGGTGCCCACCGATGAAGCCAAGCAGGAGAAGTTCATGGATGGTTTGTCCGAGGAGATGCAGGACAAGTGTGAGGACCCCAATTTATTTGGCTTGTAATGCTTAACCAACCACCTGGTCCTAGCAGCACAAATCAAATAAACTGATCTCGAGATATGTATACTTCCTGAGCAAGATACACACCTCGGTACAAAATTAGACATCAACTCCATTCCAAACATAGAGTCCAAACACCACACTACCAAACGGAAGATAAACAAATAGTAGAGTTATTATGCACAAAGGCCGATGTGCCAAGATACACAAATAAACAAGAACGACAATGAAGCAAAGTGCCATAAGATGGCTATAAACAAAGCCAATCGTGCCTCCAACCCACAAGGCAT
The DNA here is from genome assembly GCA_036346255.1 of Ampelocalamus luodianensis. Lineage (NCBI taxonomy): Eukaryota > Viridiplantae > Streptophyta > Magnoliopsida > Poales > Poaceae > Ampelocalamus > Ampelocalamus luodianensis. The sequence goes on along the minus strand of CM070625.1, from coordinate 48,310,609 downwards.
CGGACCGACCGCCAAGTCTAGTCGCCCACGAAACGGCAACACAGACTCACGTAAGTGAGGCCCTTGGGGCTCACCTTCTTCCTCTGCAACAAAAACATTAAGCAAAGCACCTGAGTACAAAGATTGTCTTTGTACCCGCAAGACTGACGTGTGAACTAGCAGACCTATTCATATGCTACATGCAGGCTTATTTGGTGGAGGCCATATGTTTTATTTGCATAAAGCCAATTTTCATTTGCAATGATATAATACAGTTGAAGGCAAGTTTGCAATTCGTTTTTAATGTTGAAATACAGTAAGGATATTAATAACAAAAGCGAAAGATAAACAACCTAGAAGTGACTATCCCGATAGTCACCACAACAATAGCACGAATCTCAGATTTGTACCACCCATCAAGTTTTAATTTAAATGTTGTAGTCTAACTCTCGATAAGCTTACCCAAGCGTGTCCATCACCTAGGACGAGGCTATTCGAATAGTTTTTAACCTGCAGGGTGTACCATCGTACCCACACCTCGCATCGCCTTTAAGCCAAAGCACACTTCCAAGGTATGCCGCACACACTAAGTCCTACGAGACTTTTTCCAATATTGTGTATTAACTACGAGCCGCTCGTATGGATAGAAATCCATACGCTTACATGGTAAAGCCGAAAAGACAACTACCCACTCAGGATAAAGCCTTTCGGACAACTACCATGCTCCCACCTCCATCCCTCCCCGCGACCCCTGCGACCGGAGCCAATACACGCCAAACTACTAGGTCAAGAGAGGTCCCATACCCTCTAGTGTGGTTAGCACGCCGAAATGCCTGGATAACAAAAACTCACAAGATGTTCGGTCCTTAATTGATCCGGGCACCTTTCCAGTCACACCCAACAGATCACACCAATCTTACCATTGTGCCCGCGTCTAAATCATTTTTGTTTTCAGTTTTAGTTTTGCAATTAAACATAGCAGAAATGCTGAAATATAAAGTTGTAGTAAATTTTGTGTGATCAAGGTTACCGACTAAGTCGATAACCGCCCATTTCTACCGATACTAAGCATGTCTAAGCAATTTGACCCGGATCTACTAAGTGACAAGAGATCATCCAGCGACCTCTAATCACAGCAAATAACCTAGGCTCAGGTAGTAGAGATCAATATTTTGTCTACAGGATATGCAGCTACGGATTTAACTAATCAATTTAACACAAATTAAGCAATGCATACATACAGTTGAAACAAAATATTAGACTTTAAAATACTGGGATTATCATGATCAAACTGCTTGCCTGGCTGCGGTTGCTCAAGTTGTTGCGGAGGATCGTTCTCAGGGTTGCCGCAAATATCGAATCCTAACGATTTAACAAAACAGCGAATAAGAACGAATAACACCGACCAAACTCAAACATACAATTTCATCAAAACACACTAAGCTTTTCGCAGCAGCCTAAGCATGATATAACAAAATTTCAGAAACAGAGAACAAATTCATTTTAAGTTATTAAGAATTTTCTATGAATTTCCTAAGCTAAAAACACATCAAAACACTAGTTAATTACTTAACAAATTTTCATGAACAGAAACAGTATCTAAAACCTATCCTAACAATTAGTACATTAAAAATAGAATTTTACAGAATTGGGTTCATTGAATTTGGATAATTATTGAAAGAGATATGCATTTTCTAATTTAGAAGATACATAAGACATCATTTTATTAGCTAACAGATTTTTTCTACAGAGACATGGATGAAGCTAATTTTATCAAGTAGTACACTTAAAATGAAAATTAACAGCACTGGTTTCATGCAATTTGGATAAAATTTGAATTAGTTATGCATTTTCTAAGTTTAATTGAATTAACAGATCAACAGAAAACACAAACCAGAAAATACTAAATCATTTATGCCCTTTTCTACCCACCGCCATCTAGCCCCGCACAACGACAGAGGGGCCCGCGAAAGTGTTGACAGAACAACCGCCACGAAAGTGACGTCGGCGTATTTAATAATACGCCTTGCTTACCAAAGTGTACTTCTAACATATACTCACGCAGAAATACGCTCGACAGAGAAAACGTATCACCGAAAGTTACACAACCACTAATCGACAAAGACGGACCCACATGGCGCGACTCGGAGGAAATATAACGGTTGGATTAGAGTTTACTAAACACGATTAACCCGAGAGGACCCACATGGCGTTGGCCGAACTAAACATGGATCGGTGCTAATCGAATGACACCGCGCTCGCCGGCGCAAGACGGGACGCAGGCGCAGCGCGCGGTGGATCTCGCGAACGGCGGGTTTCAAAGTGAGCGAGTGATACCTTCGTTCCACAGAGACCTTGCGAACCCGATGACGGCGTGCTCGACCACGGAGATGCCGCGATGAGTCAGCGGCGAACTGAGGTGGAGAAGAAATGCGCGCTTCGCGGAGAAGACGCCACAGGCGATGAGAAGCTTCGAGAAGGTGCGCACCAGCTTCGCCTTGACTCCAGGAAGGATAAGCCCACGACCACGACGACGATGGAGCTCCGCGGCGGCCGAAATTGCTGCGGCGGCGAATCACCGTGCGCGGGGAAGAAACGCCCGCACGCCCACCATGATGTACCAAGGCCAGAAAGGAGCTCACGGTTAGACTCAGAAAGGGATTGCGATCACGGGGGACCAAGCGCCGAGGCGAGGGACTCACCAGAGCGCAAATGAGCTCGCGGAGCCGAGACCACCGGAGGCGGAGACGACGAACTAGCTCCCGGCGATACACTGGATGCCACGAGCTCGGGATGGGCAAAATGGACGCGGTGAGGAAAGTGGATCACGACGGAGGGGTCGTTGTTGCTCGAACGGCAGTGAGGTGGTGGTGCCGCCCTCGCTTTCTTCTCCGACCGAAGCTAAGAAATGGGCGGAGAAGGCGTAAGAATGGCTGCGAGGAGGAATGGACGACCCTAGGAGGTAGATGGACTCGTGCGATCCCCGGAGGCGCACACGCGTCCCCGGCGTGGCAGCGACGAGCTGCGTGGCACGCATGCGCGATCGCCAGCGAGCTCCGGTAGGCAGCGGAGTCGGCGAGGAAGAACCGGACAAGGAGGGCCCACACGTCAGCGACGGTGGCAAAGCGGCTCGAGACGGGGTCTGGCGCGGAGCTCAATTGGTTAGACTCGATCAATATCACACCGACCGTTGGATCTGAAATGGACGGCTGAGATTGGTGTATGCATTCGGACAGGTCGGTTGCGCACGCGACGCGGATCGTTCGATCTCCATCGGACGGTCACGATTGATTGCACTCGGGCGGTGCGATTAGTTGACGCGACCGAGTCCATTAGTGCGGTCGGACTCGAGTCGGGCTCGGGTTCGAGCCCGAGGAACAGTAAATACTGATTTGGAGTTTTAAAAGGCTGAGAGAGTTTGGAGAATTTTTAGAGGTAGCTCCTGAGCTCCAAAAATTTCGAAATTTTTATGGTAGCTACTAGGGACAGAGGACAACCTTGTGAAATTTTTCCAGGAGTTTTTATGCACTAGATTTCTCCCAACAAAATTCATAAGCTGCTGTCCAGAGGTTTGACCAGATTTCTAAACTGGTTTGACTTGGGCATTTGAAATAGCAAACAAAATCTAAAAATTGTGAAATAATTCAGGGAGGTAGATAGGATGATCAAGATGACAGGAAAAATGTTCCTAGGGGATGATCACAAGTTTGAAGGCTAAGAATGTGCTGACAACAATCTCCATTCACAAGAATTTTAATTCTAGAAAATGGAAATTGCTAGGGAAAAACGTAGAAACTTTCAAATGATTTGATGAGACAACAAAAGTTTTTATTTCTCCTCAAAATTTTACATTTGAAATACAAACCCTAAGTTAGGGCTGTTACAAATCTCCCCCTTACAGAATCTCGCCCGAGAGATTCGATTCATCGAGAAGAATGATGGGTAATCTGCTCGAGACGATCTTCCCGCTCCCAAGTGGCTTCATCCTCGGAGTGGTTTGACCATCGAACTTTGAGGAACTTGATCACCCGGTTCCTCGCTCGCTCACTTCATCGAGGATACGAACGGGACGCTCACGATAAGACAGATCTTCCTGCACATCGTTATTTTCCAATGGCGTTTCCTCAACTGGAATACGGAGGCACTTCTTCAATTGTGACACATGGAAAACATCATGCACCCCTTCAAGTGTAGCCGACAACTCCAACTTGTATGCAACAGCTCCCACTCTCTTGATGATGCGATATGGCCCGACATATCGAGGAGCCAGTTTGCCCTTGACACCGAAACGACGATGTCCCTTCAGAGGCGAGACTTTGAGATACACAAAGTCATTGGGCTGGAATCTCAGCTCACGGCGACGACGATCTGCATAGCTCTTCTGCCTGGACTGAGCTATGCGCAAGTGCTCACGAATCAACTGCACTTGACTTTCCGCCTCATTGATCGAATCCGGGCCAAAGAACTGCCTTTCACCAGTTTCTGACCAGTTCAACGGTGTTCTGCAGCGCCGACCATACAAGGCCTCAAATGGTGCCATACCGAGACTGGCCTGGAAGCTGTTGTTGTAGGAGAACTCGGCAAGTGGTAGGCACTTCTCCCAATTCTTCCCATAGGAAAGAACACAGGCACGGAGCATATCTTCAAGCACCTGATTGACGCGCTCCGTCCGACCATCGATCCGAGGATGATAGGTCGAAATAACGAAAGACGGTCCCCATGGCTTCGTGAGATCGTGCCAAAGTCGGGAGGTGAAAAGAGAACCACGATCGACACCATCGCTCGTGGCACACCATGCAAACTCACAATGCGGGATATGTAGAGGTTCGCCAATTTCATCGACGCCGAGGGTGGTACATATCGCGTAAAATGTGCTACCTTTGTCAATCGGTCAATAACCACCCAGATAGCATCCTTCCCAAGAAGCACGGCAAACCAGTGACGAAGTCCATACCAACGAATCCCACTTCCACTCGTATAGGCAAGGGTCGAGGAGACCGCTTGACGCCGATGCTCGGCCTTGACGCGACAACATATGTCACATCCGCCACGAACACGCAATCTCGCGCTTCATGCGAGTCCACCGAATCTCTCGACGCAGATCTTGGTACATTTTAGTGGCCCCGGATGGATGGACAAAGGCGAATCATGGGCCTCTGAAGAATCAAATCCATAACTCGGGACCTTTGGGACCACAAGACGCTGCCCAAACCATACAACACCGTGCTCATCTTACAGGAAACACTTGGCTGATCCATCCTTGATGTTCTCGCTGATTTTACCCACACCATCATTCGATTGTTGTGCTGCTTGATTTGATCCACCAAGGTCGGTTGCACAACCAAGGCGAAGAGGGGAACCATGCTCAACCAAACCCAAGTTGAGACGCTGAAATTCGCAAGAAGTGCCGTTCTCGCTCTTGGATCATCGTGAGTATTGCAATACACCTTTCGGCTAAGTGCATCAGCAACTACATTGGCCTTGCCAGGGTGATACTGAATACCCATGTCATAATCTTTGATCAATTCCAACCACCTCCTCTGCCTGAGGTTCAGATCTGGCTGGGTGAACAAGTATTTCAAGCTCTTGTGATCGGAATACACCTCACAGCGGTTTCCGATCAAATAATGCCGCCAAATCTTGAGTGCATGCACCACAGCAGCAAGCTCCAAATCATGGGTGGGATAGTTGAGCTCATGTGGTCTCAACTGTCGGGATGCATATGCAACTGCCTTGCCTTCCTGCATAAGGACACACCCGAGTCCCTGACGAGAGGCATCGCAATAAATATCGAAGCTCTTGTGGATATCGTGAAGAGTAAGGATCAAGTCAAGTCAAACGCTTGAGCTCCGAAAGCTCTCATCACAAGCAGAGGACCACACAAACTTCTTGTCCTTCTTGAGCAATTCAACATCGGCTTAGCGATTTTGGAGAAGTTCTCGATAAAGCGGCGTAGTAGCCCGCTAAACCGAGAAAACTCCGTACATCGATGATCGACTTGGCCGACCCCAAGATAGAACATCGCTGACCTTGCCGGGATCCACGCTATGCCTCCACCAAAGAACATGGCCCAAGAATGCCACTTCCTTCAACCGTAACTCACATTTGCTCGAACTTCGCATATAGCCGGTGCTCCGCAATTTGCCCAAAACAATCTTCAGATGCTCGGCATGCTCGCTTGATCCTTGGAATAAATAAGAATATCATCAATGAAGACCACCACAAATTTGTCCAAAACTCCGTGAATACCGAATTCATCAAGTTCATGAACAAAGCCGGAGCATTGGTTAAGCCAAAGGACATGACGGTGTACTCGCATGCACTATAACGAGTAGTGAAGGCCGCTCTTCGAATATCCTCGATCGATCCTCGACTGATGATACCCCATTCTCAAATCAATCTTTGAGAACACTGGCTCCACCAACCGATCAAACAGATCATCAATGCGGGCGAGGATATTTGTTCTTCACCGTCACCTCATTGAGAGGACGGTAATCAACACACATGCGCAAAGTCTTGTCCTTCTTCTTCACAAAGATCACCTGACAACCCCAAGGAGATGAATCATGCGGATGAAACCCTTCGCTTGGAGCTCACCAAGCCGCTTCTTCAATTCTTCTAGCTCATTGGGAGGCATCCGATACGGCGCCTTCGAGATAGGGGCGATGCACGGAAGCAACTCAATGGCAAACCTGTGTCTCGAACCGAGGCATCCCGCAAATCATCGGAAAACATCCTCAAAGTCGATACTATGGGAACATCCACGAACCGCAAGGTGGCTTTGTCTCTAATGCACATAGATGTGGCCCTGCAAACGCGCGAAAATCCGACCGCCGCTCAAGGGTCGGTAAGATAAACAATCTTCCGGCACAATCGATTTGCCCCAAGTGTTGGGACAACCAATCCATGCCAAGAATCACATCCGACTCACCGAATCGAGCGTAATAAGGTTTGCCAAAACCCCACTCCACCGACTATGATAGGAACATCCCGACATCAAGATCGCTCTCATTTCCGACCCGGAGAGCTGATGAGCAAAGGAACTCCCAAAGGAACACAAAGAAGACCACTAGCAGCAGCAAATGATCTTGAAATAAAGAATGCGATGCTCGAATCAAATAATACCGCAGCAGACGAGAATTAACAAGAAGTGTACCAATCACGACATCCGCGCCTCCGAGCCTCCTCACCGAAAGGTGGTTGACTCGACCACGCCGCACTCGGGTCTTCAATAACCTTCAGTCGGTGGGTGACCACTCCCCGCCCGCCCTCCATTAGGACGAGGGGCTGCTGCAACACTCGAGGACAGCATTCGCATAATGGCCCTTGTTGTGGCAAATAAAACAAGTAACCTCGGCCGCCGGATTGCGAGGCCGCTCTGTCTTGGATCGCAGCGCACGTGGCTCAAACACGCCTGCGGTGGGCGAGGAGCTGGTGCGAGATGGCCTCGGCGCCGGTGGAGCAAAAGAACGGCCATCGTGCCGCCCACCCGAGGACGAGTGAGGCCGGTGTGAGTAGACCGATGTGCCTCCCATTTGCGCTTGCGGACTCGCCACGCTTTGCCTTATGCTCAAGAACAATGGCCTTATCTACCAAGGCACGAAAGTCGAGAAGTCCACAATAGATAGCTTGTCCCGCGGCTCCTCGCAAGCCATCCATAAACTTCTCCCGCTAGCCTCATCTCGAGGCCACCTCCCGAGCATAACGAGCCAAATGATTGAACTCGCACAAGTACTCAAATCACGATTTGCGCCTTGCTTGAGCGCGAGGAATTCTTTCTTTTCACTTCATCGAGCCATCCGGGATGTGGGCCCGACGAAAGTCGACTGAACTCCTCCCATGCGACCACATGGCTCGCGGCTGCATGGCGAGATAGTTCTCCCACCATGAGAGTGTCGCGCCTCAAGCCGGTGCGACGCGAAGAGTGCCTTATCTCGTGTTCGCATCGAGCTATGTTGAGCTTTCGCTCAACCATGCGCAGCCAATCATCCGCATCGAGAGGTCCTCGAGCGGAGAAAGTCGGTGGTGCGTGCGGAGGAACTCGCAAGTCCCCGCGAGTCGGGTGGCCGCCACCACCGGCAGGAGTGGAGGTATTCATGAGGACCCGGTTTATTCGGCTTGTACTGCTTTAACCATCCACTTGGTCCTAACAAGACAAATCAAATAAACTAAGCCTCGAGATATGTATACTTCCTAAATGCAGATACACACCTCGCTACAAAATCATGCATCAATTCCATTCATACACATAGAGCCAAGCAAAAGCAACAATCAAAGACATAGATAATATAAAGAGAGTTATTACAAAAGAGAGGCCGACTGCCAAAATTCATAAAGATAAGTAAATACACAATGAAGCAAAATGGCCATAAGATGGCGATAAACAAAAGCCAATCGGTGTGCCTTTACCACAAGGCAACCAACCGACCGCCAAGCTAATCGTCCCAAACAGCGCAAGAACACGACTCACAAAAGTGAGGCCCTTGGGGCTCACCTTCTTCCTCTGCAACAATTAATATTAAGCAAAGCGATGAGTACAAAACTTGTTTTTGTACTGCAAGACTGACGTGTGAGATAACGTAACTATAATTAACTACATGCAAGCTTTATTTAAGTGGATGAGGCTTTGGACTTATTTTCAAGATAAAGCAAGTTTTCATTTGCAATAAGGTAATAGATTCAAAGCAAGTTTGCAATTAACTTTTATTGTTCAAATAAAAGAGAGACAATAATAACATAGATAGAGAACAACACCAACCTAGAAGTGACTAACCCATAGTCACCACAACAATAGCATGAAGTACCCTTCATACCACCCATGTCAAGTTTAAGTTTTTAAAAGGTTGTAGTCTAGTTCTTGTGGGAAATAACCAAGCGTGTCCATAACCTAGGGCGAGGCTATTCGAATAGATTTAACCTGCGGGGTGTACCAATGTACCCACACGATAGACCGCCTTTCCACCACCACGGTTAGCACACTTCCTTTGGTATGCGCATGGCTAAGCCTAACAAGACGCTTTCCAATGGACGATGCTAATTAAGAGCCGCAACCCACGGAGAAAGACACATTAGACACCTAACCGGTCCGCCAATGCTCCTCCAAACACCACACCAAGAACACACCCACCAACCACTCATAATTAACACCTCCCAAATTACTTAGTCAAGAGAGGTTCCATATCCCCTCGTGTGGTTAGCACGCACAATTGCTTGGATCAATGGCACAAGTAACTCGGTCCTTAGGGACTTAGGCACCATTCCATCACACCCAACATATCACCCAACATACCATTGTGCCCAAGCCAAGATATAACTTTTGTTTTCAGCTTTTGATTTGCAAAATGGTAAAACACAAGGGTTGGACATAATGGAATAATATAAGTATTTGGTGATCAAGATCACCGACTAAGTCGATGATCGCCCAATACTACCGATGCTAGGCATGGCTAAGCAATATTTATTCGAATCTACTAAGTGACAAGAGCTCATCCAACGAACTCTAATCACAAAGAAATAACCTAGGCTCGTAGTAGAGGATAATTATTTACCTACAGATTATGCAACTAGAGGTCTAACTAATCAATTTAACAACAAAATAGCAATGCATACATAGAAGTTAAACAAAATATTAGACTTTAAAAGTAATGGGATTAATGGGAAATGATCAAACGCTTGCTCGCTTGTCGTTGCTCAATTTGTTATGAGGGTCGTTCTCGGATTACCGCAAATATCGAATCCTAAGCGAAAGAGCGAAAACAACCAATAAGACGAGCAACACTTAAACAAAAGAGCAAGCAAAAATTATCCAAATGTGACGAAATTTATACACAAGGTAAAATACGAACATACCTAGACATAGAAACTGGAAAAACTTAATTTGGATTTGTGGTGCAAAAGATATTCTCTAAAAGCCTAATTTCTACCATAATTAGCACTCAGTAGCAAAAATATTTTCTAGAAAGATTTTGAAGCTGAAACTTTATGGTAGCTACCTACTGGTATAGTGGTAACCCATATAAAATTTCAGGTCATTTGGAGTTAAAATGATTTAGTTATGATTTTTCTAAGTTTTAAATCTAAGACATGATTAATTTCAGTATTAAAGACTATCTGCAAAACCTATACTAAGCTAAAGTACTTTAACAGATGCATTTATAGAACTTTAGTTTGTTAAATTTGGAGCTACAGAGAAAAAGTTATGCAATTTTGAAGTTTAAAGCAATTAATATGTGCAAATAAAAGCTTCTGACTAAACTGAAAACCCATAAAAGCGGGAGGTCGTGGGTCGTTGATCAAAGATCGCACGCTCACGATCTCGATGCTAAAACCGCGACGAGCTCCTCGGGCGCAAAGACCTTGCCGCGCTTAGAGAGGTCTTAGCCGTTGATATTGAATCCAACGGCTCCACCACCGGATGCACAAAGACCGCGAAGGAGGTCCTCGCGCACTAGGGAGGTCATGGACGCCGACCGATCGCGGCCCCGAGCTCCACGAGGAGGTCCTACGGCTAACTCGCTAAGGGGAAGGTCTTGACGGCTAGGATCTCACCGAGGAGGTCCTAACGGTCGAGATGTCCCTCGGGGAGGTCCTCCAACACAGTGCTATACAGAGAGAGATCTGGATGGCTCAGATCTCCATGGGAGAGGTCCCGAGTGGTCCAGATGTAGGCGGGAGGTCCTCATGGTTAAGACCAAAGACGAGGAGGTCTCGAGGTTCTCTTTACAAAGAGACCAAGGGGTGGTCTTTGTAAAGAGGACCACAGGGTGGTTTTGAAGGTTTTCTTTACAAAAGACCGGGGTGGTCTTTTGCAAAAGAGGACCTTGGTGGGGTGGCTCAGGTGGTTTTAGAAAACGACTAAGGAAGGACCTTGCAAGGAGGACCCCAAGGAGGTCCGAGAGGGCGGTTTTGACAAAACGACGGGTGACCCCTTCGCACAGAGGACCTCAAGGAGGTCCTTTGCAAAGAGGACCCCAAGGAGGAGGGTGATCCTAGCGGCCGGGATTTAACCTACGGAGGTCTTTAACGGCGAGATTCTATATGGTGGGAGGTCCCGCGCTAAGGACTTAGACTAGGAGATCTAGCGGTCCGCATCAACACCGAAGAGGTCATGAACGGCTAAGACCACAACCGAGAGGTCCTAGGACTTAGCTAATACTAACAAGGATCTACGGTGGATCTAAGCAGAAGAGGTCATTAAGGGCTAGGATTAAATCAAGAGGTCTTGGGAGCTAGAGTTTTGCCGACAAGATCCCACGGTGCGAATCTAACACGGAGAGGTCTTGGAGGGTCACGATGAACCCGAGGAGGTCCAATGACTTGACAAAACGCGACAATGCACTCGTGACACCGCTTTGGTCATCGGCTCGTCGCCGGCGACCACGACCACGGCGCGCGGTCCAACGGGGCAAAAATGTTCGCAATACTATTGCGAACCTTTGAGGGCACAAACGTCGCGGACACGACCCATATCGCCGGCGAGCCGAACGAGGCGAGATTAATGCACGGAAAAGTGAAAATCGAGAAAGACTTCGCCGCGACCTAAACTATCGAGTGCTTAAGCTACGGAGGTCATTGGGAACTCACCGCCTGAGAGGAGGTCCAAGGGAGGTCGGTGGAGCCACGCGACGACGATCGCCACGGAGTGGAGGAAGATGACACGGGAAAACTCTGAGCGATATGAGAATCAAGAAAATCGCAGCTTAGCTCGGGAGGACCCGCAGATAGAGCAAGAGCGGCAAACAGAGGAGGAGACATGCTCACCGGAGCTAAAGATGGAGGCGGCGACGCCAAACCGAAAGGCCGAAACCCAATTCACCGCTCGAGAAAACAAGCCGAATCAAGTTAGTGGACAGGACCGGAGGTCGAAAGAAATGCCGCGACGCTAAGGGAGGGCCAGGGACCACCGGAGCTCGATGGTGACGAGGGGCTCGGTGGTCGACAATGGCGGCAAGTGATTCCAAAGACTATGCGATTTGGTTCACAGAGGAGAGCTAAGGACTCGCAAAAGGTGCATAAAGGAAGCCAAGGGGGAGCTCGGGACCATATAAAGCTAGTGAGCAACGGGAGGAAATCCGAGCGCTCTACGGAAATGGAGCTCAAGCACCGCCAATACCCGAGGAAATGACAGGAGTTGGTAGCGGGAAGACTTTGGAGGAAAGGTGCTGACGAGCATTTAAGAAGGGCAGTAAAGAGCCGTTGACGAGGATGGAGACGATGGGACAAGCCACTGTGCAATTCTCAGCGCACGCCATCTCCCCCGTGACTGAGGAAGAAGAAGAACAGGGAGGAGGTAGGGTGGTCGTGGATCCCGATCCAACGGCCCGCACCAACTCAATCGACCGCACTGAGCCCGACGCCACTAGGTGGCTTGGTGCGACCACGACCTAGAGTCGGACTGGTCCGAGTCCAAGCCCACTCGCACTGTGGTTTCAAATTGGGAGCTGGACTTTAGGGAATTAATTAAAGCATCAAATCAACTCCAAAATTTCTGAAATTTTAAAAGGAGCTTGCTAACTTAGATATTGACCTTGCATAAAATTTTCAGAGGTTTTCGTGCTGTACATTTTCCCCAAAATTATACAATGTTCTGTTTAAGTTTGATGCCTCTAAAATATTCAAACAATTTCTAAAAATTGTGAAATTTTCCAGAGGGGCCACATACCATCCCAAGAACTTAGGAAAATATTTCGTGGATGATCAAAATATTCGACAAGATTGTTTTTGGAGGATCAAGATTTGGATTAAAAGACTTGTGACTTTGTATTCCCATACTCTTGTACAATAATTGTTTAGTACACACAGAAAATACATGATGTAAGAAAAAGTTTTAATTTCTACTCATTTTCTTACATTTGAAACACAAGTACAGAATTTGGGATGTTACAAAACCTCCCCCCCTTACAAAAATCTCGTCCCGAGATTTGTTTTACTCGGAAAAGAAAGAGGGTGGTCTCAGACGAGGCGATCTTCTCGCTCCCAAGTAGCCTCGTCCTCGGAATGGTTTGACCACTGAACTTTAAAGAACTTGATGGTCTTGTTCCTTGTTCTTCGCTCAGCCTCCTCGAGTATGCGAACAGGGTGCTCGCGATAGGTCAAATCTCCCTGAACATCCAAGGTTTCCAACGGAGCTTCCTCTGTCGGAACACGGAGGCACTTCTTTAGCTGGGACACATGGAACACATCATGTACCCCGCCAAGGTCAAAGCAGTAACTCCAACTTGTAGGCAACAGCTCCCTTCTTCTCGATAACACGGTATGGACCGACATATCGAGGAGCTAACTTTCCCTTGACACCAAAACGCTGGTGACCTTTCAGAGGAGAAACCTTGAGGTAAACGAAGTCATTGGGCTTAAAGCTCAACTCACGACGACGACGATCCGCATAGCTCTTCTCGCTCGGATTGAGCCGTGCGCAGCGGTCACGAATGAGCCGGACTTGACCTCGGCCTCATTAATTGAGTCCGCCAAAGAAAGGTCTTTCACCGGTCTCGCACCAGTTCAACGGGTTCTACACTTTCTCCCGTATAAGGCCTCGAATGGTGCCATGCCGAGACCGGCTTGAAACCGTTGTTGTAAGAAAACTCGGCGAATGGCAAGCACTTCTCCCAAAGCTTCCCATAGGAAAGAACACAAGCTCGCAAAGATGTCCTCCAAAACTTGGTTGACCTCTCGGTCCACCATCCGCTTGGGGTGATATGTCAGGCCGAAGAAAGACGAGTTCCCATAGCTTCTTGCAAGCTATGCCGAATCGAAGTGAAGATGGAACCACGATCGTAAATGATCGCCTTCGCACCCCATGCAAGCTCACTATCTGGCGAGATAGAGCTCCGCAAGGTGACCAAAGATTTAATCTTGGTCTTGATCGAAGAAAGTGCGCCACTTTTGTCAACCGGTCAATGATAACCCAAATGGCATCATTGCCCGCGGTGACTGGTAGGCGGTGATAAAATCCATCCCGACCAATCCCACTTCTACTCCGAATGGGCAAGGGCTGAAGCAATCTAGCCGACGCCGATGCTCGCCTTGACACGACGACACACGCCGCACTCGACAACGAACCTCGCGATCTCCTCTTCATTCGGTCAACCAAAATCTCGGCGAAGATCCCGTACATCTTCGTGGCCCCGGATGAATGGATAACGGGAATCGTGGGCTTCATGGAGGATCAAATTCGCAACTCTATGTCCTTTGGAACCACGAGGCGCTGTTCAACCTCAAGACACCAAGCTCATCTACGAGAAGCACTTGGTCGTTCCGTTCTTGACATTTTCCTTGATGCGGTTTACCCCAACATCCGATCACGAGCGGACTGATCCGATCCACCAAGGTTGGTCAGACAACCAAGGCAATGAGGAACCATGCTCAACCAAACCTGTGTTGAGACGCTGAAACTCCTCTAGAAGAGGGGTCGATGCTCTGAAGCAACAATGCATTGCAATGCGCTTTATGCGACTAAGCGCATCCGCAACGACATTGGCCTTGCCCGATGGTAGTGAATACCCATGTCATAGTCCTGATCAACTCCAACCATCTCCTTTGCCCGAGGTTCAGTGTCCGTTGGGTGAACAACACTTCAAGCTTTTGTGATCCGAATACACTTCACAACGACACCGATTAGGTAATGTCGCCAAATCTTAAGTGCATGGATCACGCCGCCAACTCCAAGTCATGGGTAGGATAATTAAGTTCGTGAGGTCTCAATTGCCTTGATGCATAGGCCACTACCTTGCCTTCTTGCATAAGGACACAACCGAGGCCTCGACGAGAAGCGTCGCAAAAGATATCAAAGCTTCGACGGACATCGGGAGAACAAGAACGGAGCGGTGGTCAATCGCTTCTAAGCGCTTGAAACTTTCCTCGCAATCAGCGGACCACGAGAACTTCTTGTCCTTCTTGAGCAACTCCGTCATCGGCTTCGCTATCTTGGAGAAGTTCTCGATAAAGCGACGATAATATCCCGCTAAACCAAGAAAACTCCGAACTTCGGTGACCGGTAGGTGACTCGTGAAAGCACATCGCTGATCTTGCTAGGATCCACGCCTCGCCTCCGCCGAAAGAATATGGCCTAAGAAGGCTACTTCCTTCAACCGTAACGCGCATTTGCTGAACTCGCATACAACTTGTGCTCATGAGCTTGCCCAACACAAGCTTCAAATGCTCTGTGTTCCTCCTCGCCTTAGAGTAGATAAGGATATCATCGATGAAGACCACAACGAACCTATCCAAATACTCCATGAACACCGAATTCATGAGGTTCATGAACAAGGCCGAGCATTGGTTGCCGAATGACATGACGGTATACTCGCATGCCATAACGAGTAGAAAAAGCTGCCTTTGGGATATCCTCGTGTCGAATCCGAACTTGATGATATCCCACTCTCAAATCAATCTTGAGAAGACTCGAGCTCCAGCTTAATTGATCAAGAGGTCATCGATACGGGCAAAGGGTACTTGTTCTTTACCGTTACTTCATTAAGTGGACGGTAATCAACGCACATGCGCAGCTGCCTTGTCCTTTTTCGACAAAGATTGCTGAGCATCCCGTGGAGACGAGCTAGGCGGATGAAACCCTTCTCTTGAAGCTCACCCACCGCTTCTTCAACTCCACCAACTCAATTGGGTCCATCCGTAAGGCCTCTTTGAAATCGGGCGTGCCGGAACCAACTCAATGACAAACTCGAGGTCTCGAATCGCGGCATCCCCGAAGGTCGCCGGGAAGACATCAATAAAGTCACATACCACCGACTTCACTAATATCTAGAGTCGACTTCGCTCGAGCGCGAAGAGATGCGGACCTGCAGCCTTCGGCGAAAAGCTTACTCGCCGCCGTAAGGATCGTGAGGTAGATGAGCCTCCTAGCGCAATCAATTTGTCCCATGTGCCGAGACAACCAATCCATGCCTAGGATTACATCTAAGCTCGCCGATCGAAGGAGGATAAGGTTTGCCAAGAATCCTACCCTTCTATCTCAACAGGACATCCCTACACTCGCACTCGCTCTCAACTCCGAGCCGAGAGCGAATGAGCAGCGGGACCAACAATGGAGTAAAAGAAGACCTCCCACAGCAAAGAAAAGACTCAAACAAAAGAATGAGATGCGCTCAATCAAACAAAATCAGAGGTGGAAAGAGTTAACCGAAAGGGTACCCAACACGACGCCGGTGCCTCCTGTGCCTCCTCCGGAGATGAGGTTGACGCGCCACTACCCACGCCTTGGGTAGCGGGACAACCTTCGATCTCGGAAGAACCACCTCCCGCCCGCGTCCTCCATTAGGACGAGGGGCCGCTCGATCTGTTAGGGCAACTATTGGCATAATGCCCTTCGGTTGCACGGTGCAAGTGACCCCGGCACGGATTGCGGGGCCACTGCCGGTTCGCAGCGCACGTGATCGGGCACGCCTGCGAGGGCGAGGAACCGTGTTGGCGGCCTCGGTGGTAGGGAAGCCTGAACGGGCCCTCGCAGTAGGCCCGACACGAGGACGAGAGGCCGCCTGCGGCACGCTGGGCCTCCCACTTGCGCTATGGGACTCGCCAACGCTTTGGCCTTGTGCTCGGCAACAATGGCCTTGTCTACCAAGGCCTAGAAGTCGCAAAGTCCACAATGGAGAGCCCGTCTTGCGCTCCTCGCACAAACCTCCATGAACTTCTCCCGCTGGCCTCATCGGTGGCCACCTCGGATGGAGCATAACGAGCCAAGTGGTTGAACTCGCATGTACTCCATCACCGACTTACGCCCTGCTTGAGCGCGAAACTCCTTCTTCTTCACTTCATCAAGCGGCAGGATGTGAGCTCGACGAACGCCGTCCGAACTCATCCCAAGAGACAGTGTGGCCGGCGGGCTGCATGGCCAAGAAGTTCTCCCACCAGAGAGTGCTGCCCCTAAAGCCGATGGGAGGCAAAAGTGCCCACCCGGTCCAGCATCGAGCAACGCCGAAGCTTACGCCAACTCCGACGCAGCCAATATTCATGCGTCCCAATGGGTCCTCGGACTGAGAACGGGGGCCGAGAGTGCGAAGAAACTCACCAAGGCCCCCACGGATCGATGTCCACCCCCGCCCGATCCCGAGGCACCGGAAGGGCGGAGGTGTTGCGCGCAATAACATCCAGCAGACCTCCTGCCCTCCGAGCGGTTGCGCTCGATCCGAGAAGGACCTCACCATGGTCGGAGGAGGCGAAGCTCTCATCCAAACCAGTCACGACCACGGCCGCTACGAGTACCTCCACCATCCTCGCTTAAGAAACTTAGGTTAGAACCAAAGCACTAACATTAGAAGTTGATGAAAGCGAAAAGCTAACGATTAGGGAATGAGACATCACCCTAACCGAAAGCCAAAACAGCAAGTAACAACTTTAAATGTTTCCAAAGAAGCTCCAAAACAGCAAGGAAACTCCAAACCAAGCTCAACTTCTCAATGCCATTAACCCGTATTGAATGAACGAGTAATAGTGTGAGAAGATAAAAATTTCAGCACACTACAACCGCCTAACACTACTCAAGAACAAGGTTAAGGCGATAAAATAACGTTAGATACTTAGCTAACTAGTATCACATCTTACCCTTTTATTCCCACAAGTTTTACTTGGTTAATCTCTTATTTTCTACCCTCGTTAGAACCTTTGAGCTCGCTGTCCGGAAATTGAATGATCGCTGTCCAGATTTCATCCAAGCCTCCTAATTGAAATCTTCAACTTCGGAGCTTCAAAACCTTGTAGAGGGCGGCTAACATTTCAATTTGCCAAGCTCATTGGTCCCAAAACCCAATTAATCGATAATGACTATCTTTTGAGAGAAGGAAAGGGGAAAACACTTTTAAAACTCAAATTAGAGCAAGACGAGAGAAGAAAGCTAAGATAGGTAAGGAATAAAATCCGAGAACTTACTTAAGCTTTCACAAATCATTTGACCCTTTGAAAATAAGGTTTTCAAAATATCCTAAGGACGACTAAGCTTGGGTTACTACGGTCGGAATGGCTCGATACCAACTTTGTGAGGACCCCTGTTTATTGGCTTGTACTGCTTAACCATCCACTTGGTCCTAACAAAGACAAATCAAATAAACTAAGCCTCGAGATATGTATACTTCCTAAATGCAGATACACACCCGCTACAAAATCATGCATCAATTCCATTCATACACATAGAGCCAAGCAAAAGCAACAATCGAAAGACATAGATAATATAAAGAGAGTTATTACAAAGAGAGGCCGACTGCCAAAATTCATAAAGATAAGTAAATACACAATGAAGCAAAATGGCCATAAGATGGCGATAAACAAAAGCCAATCGGTGTGCCTTTACCCACAAGGCAACCAACCGACCGCCAAGCTAATCGTCCCAAATAAACAGCGCCAACACACTCACAAAAGTGAGGCCCTTGGGGCTCACCTTCTTCCTCTGCAACAATTAATATTAAGCAAAGCGGATGAGTACAAAACTTGTTTTTGTACTGCAAGACCGACGTGTGAGATAACGTAACTATAATTAACTACATGCAAGCTTTATTTAAGTGGATGAGGCTTTGGACTTATTTTCAAGATAAAGCAAGTTTTCATTTGCAATAAGGTAATAGATTCAAAGCAAGTTTGCAATTAACTTTTATTGTTCAAATAAAAGAGAGACAATAATAACATAGATAGAGAACAACACCAACCTAGAAGTGACTAACCCATAGTCACCACAACAATAGCATGAAGTACCCTTCATACCACCCATGTCAAGTTTAAGTTTTTAAAAGGTTGTAGTCTAGTTCTTGTGGGAAATAACCAAGCGTGTCCATAACCTAGACGAGGCTATTCGAATAGATTTAACCTGCAGGTGTACCAATGTACCCACACGATAGACCGCCTTTCCACCACCACTGTTAGCACACTTCCTTTGGTATGCGCATGGCTAAGCCTAACAAGACGCTTTCCAATGGACGATGCTAATTAAGAGCCGCAACCCACGGAGAAAGACACATTAGACGCCCTAACCGGTGCGCCAATGCTCCTCCAAACACCACACCAAGAACACACCCACCAACCAGCTCATAATTAACACCTCCCAAATTACTTAGTCAAGAGAGGTTCCATATCCCCTCGTGTGGTTAGCACGCACAATTGCTTGGATCAATGGCACAAGTAACTCGGTCCTTAGGGACTTAGGCACCATTCCATCACACCCAACAGATCACCCAACATACCATTGTGCCCAAGCCAAGATATAACTTTTGTTTTCGCTTTTGATTTGCAAAATGGTAAAACACAAGGGTTGGACATAATGGAATAATATAAGTATTTGTGTGATCAAGATCACCGACTAAGTCGATGATCGCCCAATACTACCGATGCTAGGCATGGCTAAGCAATATTTATTCGAATCTACTAAGTGACAAGAGCTCATCCAACGAACTCTAATCACAAAGAAATAACCTAGGCTCTGTAGTAGAGGATAATTATTTACCTACAGATTATGCAACTAGAGGTCTAACTAATCAATTTAACAACAAAATAGCAATGCATACATAGAAGTTAAACAAAATATTAGACTTTAAAAGTAATGGGATTAATGGGAAATGATCAAACTGCTTGCCCGCTTGTCGTTGCTCAATTTGTTATGAGGGTCGTTTCTGGATTACCGCAAATATCGAATCCTAAGCGAAAGAGCGAAAACAACCAATAAGACGAGCAACACTTAAACAAAAGAGCAAGCAACAATTATCCAAATGTGACGAAATTTATACACAAGGTAAAATACGAACATACCTAGACATAGAAACTGGAAAACTTAATTTGGATTTGTGGTGCAAAAGATATTCTCTAAAAACCTAATTTCGCCATAATTAGCACTGTAGCAAAATATTTTCTAGAAAGATTTTGAAGCTGAAACTTTTATGGTAGCTACCTACTGGTATAGTGGTAACCCATATAAAATTTCAGGTCATTTGGAGTTAAAATGATTTAGTTATGATTTTTCTAAGTTTTAAATCTAAGACATGATTAATTTCAGTATTAAAGACTACTGCAAAACCTATACTAAGCTAAAGTACTTTAACAGATGCATTTATAGAACTTTAGTTTGTTAAATTTGGAGCTACAGAGAAAAAGTTATGCAATTTTGAAGTTTAAAACAATTAATATGTGCAAATAAAAGCTTCTCGACTAAACTGAAAACCCATAAAATCGGGAGGTCGTGGGCGTTGATCAAAGATCGCACGGCTCACGATCTCGAGATGCTAAAACCCGCACGAGCTCCTCGGGCGTAAAGACCTTGCCGCGCTTAGAGAGGTCTTAGCCGCTGATATTGAATCCAACGGCTCCGACCACTGGATGCACAAAGACCGCGAAGGAGGTCCTCGCGCACTAGGGAGGTCATGGACGCGTCGATCCGATCCGCGGCCCCGAGCTCCACGAGGAGGTCCTACGGCTAACTCGCTAAGGGGAAGGTCTTGACGGCTAGGATCTCACCGAGGAGGTCCTAATGGTCGAGATGTCCCTCGGGGATGTCCTCCAACACAAGCTATCTGAGAGAGAGATCGGATGGCTCGGATCTCCATGGGAGAGGTCCCGAGTGGTCCAGATCTAGGCGGGAGGTCCTCATGGTTAAGACCAAAGACGAGGAGGTCTCGAGGTTCTCTTTACAAAGAGACCAAGGGGTGGTCTTTTGTAAAGAGGACCCCGTGGTGGTTTTGAAGGTTTTCTTTACAAAAGACCGGGGTGGTCTTTTGCAAAAGAGGACCTTGGTGGGGTGGCTCAGGTGGTTTTAGAAAACGACTAAGGAAGGACCTTTTGCAAGGAGGACCCCAAGGAGGTCCGAGACGGCGGTTTTGACAAAACGACCGGGGTGACCCCTTCGCACGAGGGACCTCAAGGAGGTCCTTTGCAAAGAGGACCCCAAGGAGGAGGGTGATCCTAGCGGTGGGGATTTAACCTACTGAGGTCTTTAACGGCCGAGATTCTATATGGTGGGAGGTCCCGCGCTAAGGACTTAGACTAGGAGATCTAGCGGTCCGCATCAACACCGAAGAGGTCATGAACGGCTAAGACCACAACCGAGAGGTCCTAGGACTTAGCTAATACTTAACAAGGATCTACGGGTGGATCTAAGCAGAAGAGGTCATTAAGGGCTAGGATTAAATCAAGAGGTCTTAGGAGCTAGAGTTTTGCCGACAAGATCCCACGGTGCGAATCTAACACGGAGAGGTCCCGGAGGGTCACGATGAACCCGAGGAGGTCCAATGACTTGACAAAAACGCGACAATGCACTCAGACACCGCTTTGGTCATCGCTCGTCGCCGCCGCGACCACGACCACGGCGGCGCGGTCCAACGGGGCAAAAATGTTCGCAATACTATTGCGAACCTTTTGAGGGCACAAACGTCGCCGGACACGACCCATATCGCCGGCGAGCCGGAACGAGGCGGAGATCAAGTACGGGAAAAGTGAAAACTGAGAAAGACTTCGCCGCGACCTAAACTATCGAGTGCTTAAGCTACAGGAGGTCATTGGGAACTCACCTGGGCCCAGAGGAGGTCCAAGGGAGGTCGGTGGAGCCCTGGCGACGACGACTGCCGCCGGAGTGGAGGAAGATGACACGGGGAAAAACTCCTGAGCGATATGAGAACTGAAGAAAACTGCAGTTAGCTCCGGGAGGACCCGCAGATAGAGCAAGAGCGGCAAACGGAGGGAGGGAGACATGCTCACCGGAGCTAAAGATGGAGGCGGCGACGCCAAATCCGAGAAGGCCGAAAACCCAATTCAGCTGCTTCCTGAGAAAACAAGCCGAATCAAGTTAGTGGACAGGACCGGGAGGTCGAAAGAAATGCTGCGACGCTAAGGGAGGGGCCAGGGACCACCGAGCTCGATGGTGACGAGGGGCTCGGTGGTCGACAATGGCGGCAAGTGATTCCAAAGACTATGCGATTTGGTTCACGAGGGAGAGCTAAGGACTCGCAAAGGTGCATAAAGGAAGCCAAGGGGGAGCTCGGGGACCATATAAAGCTAGTGAGCAACGGAGGAAATCCGAGCGCTCTACGGAAATAGAGCTCAAGCACCGCCACGCCCAGGAAATGACAGAGTTGGTAGCGGGAAGACTTTGGAGGAAAGGTGCCGACGAGCATTTAAGAAGGGCGAAAGAGCCGTTGACGAGGATGGAGACGATGGGACAAGCCATCGTGCAATTCTCGCCGCACGCCATCTCCCGTGGATCGAGGAAGAAGAAGAACAGGAGGAGGTAGGGTGGTCGTGGGATCCCGATCCAACGCCCGCACCAACTCAATCGATCGCACTCGAGCCCGACGCCACTAGGTGGCTTGGTGCGACCACGACCTAGAGTCGGACTCTGTCCAGTCCAAGCCCGACTGCACTGTGGTTTCAAATTGGGAGCTGGACTTTAGGGAATTAATTAAAGCATCAAATCAACTCCAAAATTTCTGAAATTTTAAAAGGAGCTTGCTAACTTAGATATTGACCTTGCATAAAATTTTCAGAGGTTTTCGTGTTGTACATTTTCCCCAAAATTATACAATGTTCTGTTTAAGTTTGATGCCCTCTAAAATATTCAAACAATTTCTAAAAATTGTGAAATTTTCCAGAGGGGCCACATAC
Organism: Ampelocalamus luodianensis; assembly: GCA_036346255.1. Classification (NCBI taxonomy): domain Eukaryota; kingdom Viridiplantae; phylum Streptophyta; class Magnoliopsida; order Poales; family Poaceae; genus Ampelocalamus; species Ampelocalamus luodianensis. Next base: position 48,288,046 of record CM070625.1, on the reverse strand, counting down.
CATCCCAAGAACTTAGGAAAAATATTTCCAGGGGATGATCAAAATATTCGACAAGATTGTTTTTGGAGGATCAAGATTTGGATTAAAAGACTTGTGACTTTGTATTCCCATACTCTTGTACAATAATTGTTTAGTACACACAGAAAATACATGATGTAAGAAAAAGTTTTAATTTCTACTCATTTTCTTACATTTGAAACACATGTACAGAATTTGGGATGTTACATATTCCTAGCAATAACCTCCAAGATGCGCGTCTGGTCCATGCGGTTTCGCTCGATCTGAGCGAGAACCTCAGCCATGGTCGGAGGAGGGGGAAGCTCCTCATCATGACCACTGGCTGATCGCACGCTGCTCTCCCGCCATCCTGTTTCACTAAGACAAGTTAACAACAGCCGGAAAACACAAAGTCGACAACCCACTGCAAGTAACTTACTAACATCACAAAATAAACACAAGACTTGTAAGTTACAAAACCAATTAACGAAAGTCAGACACTTAGCAAACTCATACATATCTTACCCTTATGCTCCCACAAATTTTAATTAGACTAATTCTCTATGGTTCTCCCAAAGACTGATTCTACCGGTAGCAAGTATCTTTTGAAAGGAAAGAGGAAAACCAAGTTTTAAACTCAAATTAGAGTAAGGTGAGAGTAGAAAGCTAAGATAGGTAAGGAGTAAAATCTGAGAACCTGCCTAAGTTTTCATAAACCCTTTTGATACTTTGAAAATAAGCCTTTCAAAATATCCTAAGGACGACTATGCTTGTTACTACGGTCGAATGGCTCGATACCAACTTTGTGAGGACCCCAATTTATTTGGCTTGTAATGCTTAACCAACCACCGGTCCTAGCAACACAAATCAAATAAATCGATCCTCGAGATATGTATACTTCCTGAGCAGCAAGATACACACCTCGGTACAAAATTAGACATCAACTCCTTCCAAACATAGAGTCCAAACACCACACTACCAAACGGAAGATAAACAAATAGTAGAGTTATTACGCATAAAGGCCGACAGGCCAAGATACACAAATAAACAAGAACGACAATGAAGCAAAAGTGCCATAAGATGGCTATAAACAAAGCCAATCAGCGTGCCTCCAACCCACAAGGCATCTGACCGGACCGCCAAGTCTAGTCGTCCACGAAACGGCAACACACTCACGTAAGTGAGGCCCTTGGGGCTCACCTTCTTCCTCTCGCAACAAAACATTAAGCAAAGCACCGAGTACAAAGATTGTCTTTGTACCCGCAAGACTGACGTGTGAACTAGCAGACCTATTCATATGCTACATGCAGGCTTATTTGGTGGAGGCCATATGTTTTATTTGCATAAAGCCAATTTTCATTTGCAATGATATAATACAGTTGAAGGCAAGTTTGCAATTCGTTTTTAATGTTGAAATACAGTAAGGATATTAATAACAAAAGCGAAAGATAAACAACCTAGAAGTGACTATCCCGATAGTCACCACAACAATAGCACGAATCCCAGATTCGTACCACCCATCAAGTTTTAATTTAAATGTTGTAGTCTAACTCTCGATAAGCTTACCCAAGCGTGTCCATCACCTAGACGAGGCTATTCGAATAGTTTTTAACCTGCGCAGGTGTACCATCAGACCCACACCTCGCATCGCCTTTAAGCCAAAGCACACTTCGAAGGTATGCCGACACAGCCTAAGTCCTACGAGACTTTTTCCAATATTGTGTATTAACTACGAGCCGCTCGTATGGATAGAAATCCATACGCTTACATGGTAAAGCCGAAGAGACAACTATCCACTCAGATAAAGCTCTTGGACAACTACCATGCTCCCACCTCCATCCTCCCGCGACCTCCTGCGACCGGAGCCAATACACGCCAAAGTACTAGGTCAAGAGAGGTCCCATACCCTCTAGTGTGGTTAGCACGAAATGCTGGATAACAAAAACTCACAAGATGTTCGGTCCTTAATTGACCGGGCACCTTTCTAGTCACACCCAATGATCACACCAATCTTACCATTGTGCGCGTCTAAATCATTTTTGTTTTCATTTTTAGTTTTGCAATTAAACATAGCAAAATGCTGAAATATAAAGTTATAGAAAGTTTTGTGTGATCAAGGTTACCGACTAAGTCGATAACCGCCCATTTCTACCGATACTAAGCATGTCTAAGCAATTTGACCGGATCTACTAAGTGACAAGAGATCATCCAATGACCTCTAATCACGACAAATAACCTAGGCTCGGTAGTAGAGATCAATATTTTGTCTACAGGATATGCGACTACGGATTTAACTAATCAATTTAACACAAATTAAGCAATGCATACATACAGCTTGAAACAAAATATTAGACTTTAAAATACGGGATTATCATGATCAAACCGCTTGCACAGTTGCGGTTGCTCAAGTTGTTATGGAGGATCGTTCTCGTGGTTGCCGCAAATATCGAATCCTAACGATTTAACAAAACAAATAATAAGAACGAATAACACCGACCAAACTCAAACATACAATTTCATCAAAACACACTAAGCTTTTCGCAGCAGCCTAAGCATGATATAACAAAATTTGAAACAGAGAACAAATTCATTTTAAGTTATTAAGAATTTTCTATGAATTTCCTAAGCTAAAAACACATCAAAACACTAGTTAATTACTTAACAAATTTTCATGAACAGAAACAGTATCTAAAACCTATCCTAACAATTAGTACATTAAAAATAGAATTTTACAGAATTGGGTTCATTGAATTTGGATAATTATTGAAAGAGATATGCATTTTCTAATTTAGAAGATACATAAGACATCATTTTATTAGCTAACAGATTTTTGCTACAGAGACATGGATGAAGCTAATTTTATCAAGTAGTACACTTAAAATGAAAATTAACAGCGACTGGTTTCATGCAATTTGGATAAAATTTGAATTAGTTATGCATTTTCTAAGTTTAATTGAATTAACAGATCAACAGAAAACACAAACCAGAAAATACTAAATCATTTATGCCCTTTTCTACCCACCGCCATCTAGCCCCAGACACTGACAGGCGGGCCCGCGCGAAAGTGCTGACCAGAACAGCCCGCCCGCCGAAAGTGACGTCGAAGGCGTATTTTAATAATACGCCTTCGGCTTACCAAAGTGTACTTCTAACATATACTCACAGAGAAATACGCTTCCTGACAGAGAAAACGTATCACCTGAGTTACACAACCACTAACTGACAGCACGGACCCACATGGCAGCGACTCAGAGGGAAATATAACGGTTGGATTAGAGTTTACTAAACACGATTAACCCGAGAGGACCCACATGGCGATGGATCGAACTAAACATGGATCGGTGCTAATCGAATGACACCGCGGCTCGCCGCGCACGCGGGGAGGCAGCGCGCGCGCGGTGAATCTCGCGAACGGCGGGTTTCAAAGTGAGCGAGTGATACCTTCGGGTTCCAGAGACCTTGCGAACCCGATGACGGCGGTCTTGACCACGGAGATGCCGCGATGAGTCGGCGGCGAACGGCGGCGAGAAGAAATCGCGCCTTCGCGGAGAAGACGCCACAGGCGATGAGAAGCTTCGAGAAGGTGCGCACCAGCTTCACCTTGACTCCAGGAAGGATAAGCCCACGACCACAACGACGATGGAGCTCCGCGGCGGCCGAAATTGCTACGGCGCGAATCACCGTGCGCGGGGAAGAAACGCCCGCACGCTCACCATGATGTACCAAGGCCAGAAAGGAGCTCACGGTTAGACTCAGAAAGGGATTGCGATCACGGGGGACCAAGCGCCGAGGCGAGGGACTCACCAGAGCGCAAATGAGCTCGCGGAGCCGAGATCACCGGAGGCGGAGACGACGAACTAGCTCCCGGCGATACACTGGATGCCACGAGCTCGGGATGGGCAAAATGGACGCGGTGAGGAAAGTGGATCATGACGGAGGGGTCGTTGTTGCTCGAACGGCAGTGAGGTGGTGGTGCCGCCCTCGCTTTCTTCTCCGACCGAAGCTAAGAAATGGGCGGACAAGGCGTAAGAATGGCTGTGAGGAGGAATAGACGACCCTAGGAGGTAGATGGACTCTAGGCGATCCCCTGGAGGCAGGCACGCGTCCCCGGCGTGGCAGCGACGAGCTGCGTGGCACGCATGCGCGATCGCCAGCGAGCTCCGGTAGGCAGCGGAGTCGGCGAGGAAGAACCTGACAAGGAGGGCCCACACGTCAGCGACGGTGGCAAAGCGGCTCGAGACGGGGTCTGGCGCGGAGCTCAGTTGGTTAGACTCGATCAATATCACACCGACCGTTGGATCTGAAATGGATGGCTGAGATTGGTGTATGCATTCGGACAGGTCGGTTGCGCACGCGACGCGGATCGTTCGATCTCCATCGGACGGTCACGATTGATTGGACTCGGGCGGTACGATTAGTTGACGCGACCGAGTCCATTAGTGCGGTCGGACTCGAGTCGGGCTCGGGTTCGAGCCCGAGGAACAGTAAATACTGATTTGGAGTTTTAAAAGGCTGAGAGAGTTTGGAAAATTTTTAGAGGTAGCTCCTGAGCTCCAAAAATTTCGAAATTTTTATGGTAGCTACTAGGGACAGAGGACAACCTTGTGAAATTTTTCCAGGAGTTTTTATGCACTAGATTTCTCCCAACAAAATTCATAAGCTGCTGTCCAGAGGTTTGACCAGATTTCTAAACTGGTTTGACTTGGGCATTTGAAATAGCAAACAAAATCTAAAAATTGTGAAATAATTCAGGGAGGTAGATAGGATGATCAAGATGACAGGAAAAATGTTCCTAGGGGATGATCACAAGTTTGAAGGCTAAGAATGTGCTGACAACAATCTCCATTCACAAGAATTTTAATTCTAGAAAATGGAAATTGCTAGGGAAAAACGTAGAAACTTTCAAATGATTTGATGAGACAACAAAAGTTTTTATTTCTCCTCAAAATTTTACATTTGAAATACAAACCCTAAGTTAGGGCTGTTACAACAAGCTATCTATTATGGACTTCCCCGACTTCCAGGCCTTGGTCGACAAGACTGTCGTCGCTGAGCGCAAGGCGAGAGTGCTGGCGGAGTCCCGCAAGCGCAAGTGGGAGGCCCAGAGGTCCGCTAGGGCCGATCTTCTTCGTCCTCGCATCGGGCAAGCCCCGGTGTCGCGTTCTCAAGCTTCAGCACCACCAAGGCCTTTAACACCTGCACCTCGCCCTCCACAGTGTAACAGCCCAAATTCCAATTTCCAGTTGAAAATAAAGTTTAATTATTTTATTGGATTTTTGTGGAATTTTTTTTAAAGCTTTTCCTTAACCAAATTAAAGCTAAAACAAAATTATGTGCAAAATCTATTACCAGATAATAGCTGGAAATATTTTTCTTAAATCCTAAATGCTCCAGAGAATTTCTGTGAATTTTCTCATAATTTTTGGAATTATTTTGCTATATTCTAAAGTCTAAATGAATTATCAGCAATTAATTAAATCAGAAATCGAAACAAAATCTTCCAATAGTGTTTGGGCCGAAACCCAGCTCGGCCCACATCCCTCCAGCAGACTCGGCCCGCTCCGCGCGCCTCCTCCTCTCTCGATGCCAGGGGTCCACCGTCGATCCTTTCTCTCTCCCACCACACGATGCATCCCAACCGCTGGATTAAAATCCAGCGGCCGACTCCACAAAGCATTGGAAGGTCCGAATGTTCTCACGCAATCGGGACCGTTAGATCTAAATCCAACGCCCACGCATCGGTCCACTTAACGATTCACCGCAACCCCGTGATCTATTTCAACCGCGGTTAAATCGAGATCAAACGGCTACGACGACATACTGACTTACGCGCCCCATCGTTTGTCCACCGTCCGATCAAAATCGCACGCCCACCGCCATCGTCTCGCGTCGTCTTCCCCATGAAGTCGCGCCGAAACCGCCGCCATTAAAGCCAACGCCCGAGCTTCCTCTCTGCCGTTTCTCTTCCCGACTCCCTTCGCCATCGTGCGCATTGAAGACCACTCATCACGCCGCCTCACTTCCGGCCGTTTTCCCCTTCTCTCATGCCCACGATCGCGAACACCATCATTACCGCCGCGCGATGACCTTGGCGTCGCCGCCGCTTCAACCACGCCGCATCCTATAAATAGGGGCTACGGGCGCGCCCTTCACCGCATCTCAACGCCGCCACTCACAAAACTCCTCCGTCACCGTAGCGCCCCACCTCGAAGTTTCTTCACGGCGACCTCGGAAGCTTCTTCTCCGACTCGACGCCACCGGAGCTCCATCATCCTCGCCGTTGGTACCATCGGCATCGCCGCACTGTGCGCGGCTGCCGCCGCCATCCACTCCGCCGGGATCCCGAACGTCTACTTGCCGACGACCGGTTCGCCGCCGCAAATTCCGTCGCCGACGACCTTTCCGCCCGCCGCTGTTTTGGTAGCCCCGAGTTCGCCTGTTCTCCTCTACATTATGCACGCACTCACTCGACTCGCCATGGCGTAGAACGCCGCGAGCCCGCGCCAGCGCCATCGCCGCTCACCGGACCTCGTGGCATAACCACGTGGCGCCGGTCAGCGCCACCTCGATGCCAACGCCGCGTGGCGCCCACGTGGTGGCCACCTCGACCACGCCCACCCCTGAGCCAAGTCCGTGGACTTAGTTCATGTGAACGGGTCACCGATCGATGGGGTCCACATGTCGAAAAAATTAATTCATTTCTTTTAATTCCGAAAATTCATCATTGGCGTCGATTAAGCAATAAATAGAATTTTCTTTAGAAAATAATTCGAGAATTCAATTAAATTCCAGATTTTGTATTAAACTTCTAAAATTCATATCTTTTGCATTTGAACTCCAAATTGAGTGGTTCAAATTGCAAAATTTGTCTAAAATCATAATCTAGCTAACTAAAGCAAAATATTTCAATTTGGAGTTAGTTTGGTATGAGTTTTTGAATTTATTTGAATTTGAGTTGAATTTATCGTATTTTCAATATAGACTTGACGACTCGGAGAGTTAGATCCTTCCGACGATTTAGAGTTCCAAGACTTCAACGAAGGCAAGTTACACTATTGATCATATTGTTCCTATTGTTTTAAAGTATTTATTTACTATTTATAATTTACTATTGCATGCATATGTTTATAAAAATATATGAATATCCTGATTTTGTATATAGTTATTCCAAACTCCTTGGTATGGCCAATTTGACTATCAAACCTGAATACCTTGACACCTTAGATAAAATTTGTCAAATGCTTAGCCTTTCTTAGATAATATTTACAAATTTGGGAGAATTTAGTCAAATCTTTACAATTTAATTTAAAATGTGTTTCTGTGGTAATGTTTTAACATGAAAGATTTATAAAGAGGTTTTTACTCTAAATAAAATGAAATGGGTTTGGACTTGGCGAGATGGATGGATGGTGGGTGCAGTTCATGCACGGTCTAATCTGTTAGGATTACGACCCGTGGTTTTAAATTGAAGTCGCCTGAGTCGCTTAAGGACCGGTCTTTGTGCGTATTTTGCTACGCCTTACGCACCACCACATGTCCCGTATGGGCAGGATTTGGCTAAATAATCTGTAGTGTCTTAGTGTTATTTGTGCTATGTTGTATGTGTGGGCGTTGGTCGACATTATTCCCACCGCGCAAGAGGGGCTTCCGAGGATGGATAGTCCAAAGGTAGCGAAACCTTAGCGGGCATGAATACGATGAGGACACCGCTTTGTAACGGCCGATGATAATTGCTTAGTCACACGCCTTCTAAGCGTGCTTTGGTGACATTAAAAGCATTTTATCTCGTGTGGGTAAAGTCGCACAACCTCTGCAGAGTGTAAAACTATTCGAATAGCGCGTCATGATCATGGACATGCTAGCAAAGCCACTCTAAGTTAGAATTGTTTTTGGTTTATAAAATGTGTTCAACAGATGTTTTAGGATGGATAGTCCTATGGTAAAATTGGGTGGTGAGCCAAGTGTTAGGAGGATATCCTTCAATATTCAACTAATAGAGGTCATCCAATATTCGTTGCCATTTTGTCATCGTCTTTATTTGAAATATTAAAATTGGCCTTACAAAAGTATTAATGGTAATCTGAAAATGTTTGTTTATGCAAAACAACCACGCCATTACCTTTTGTTTACCTTATGCATGCATTAAACTTTCTATATTGGGTGTGACTTGCGAGCACGGTAGTAGTGCTCACTCTTCGAATAAATCTTATTCAGAGAAGACGTTTTCCCGACGGTGAGGATCTTGACGAATAGGTCGCGTCCCGCACGATTGCTCGTGGCAAGTCGTGTGGCCTACTACTACTACTCTTCCGTGTTATTTCTTTTCTTTTGGCCGCAGGCCCTTTTGTAATAAACTTTGAATTATTATCAATAAACTCGTGATATGATTGTGCTATCACTTTTTGTTTAACTGTGTACACTATAAATCCTGGACTAGTGTATGAACACAGAGAATTTGGGATCCTTCGTTCCCGGGTTCGACACACAGGCCGTGTTTCAGTCAGGTGCGCCTGTGAGTCAGCCAGGTGGCCTCCGCAATCCAGCTGCCGATGTTACCTGCTTCTTCTGCCACAACAAGGGGCATTATGCGAATAAATTCCCTAAGAAGACAGAAACGGCCCCTCGTAGTAATGGAGGATGCGGGCAGGGGAGTGGTCTCTCTCAGGATCAGAAGGTGACCCAAAAGATCCTTGTCGGGACCCAAAATTACGATTCTGGAACCCTCTGTGTATAATGCACTAGTATAGGATCACGCTAGCGCACACAGTGTCAACACAGGTGAATATCGATCCACACAAGCGATAAATAAAGTAAACGATTAGTTTGAATAACAAATAAGGGTTTTGACCTTATGGTCGAGTTTACACGATTTTTTTTAAAATAATCTATATTTTATTATAAATTACAAGTTTATTCCTGCTTTTTTTATTACAGGAATATACTCCAGTCGCCACACCGTTGGGTGACAGGGACTAGTCGCCACACCGTTGGGCGACAGGGACTAGTCGCCACACCGTTGGGCGACAGGACCCAGTCGCCCAACCGTAGGGCGACTGCATGTCTGCCGCCCAACTGTTAGGCGACAGCTGTCAGTCGCCCAACCAATGGGCGACAGGAGCTCTCCTTGTTGTTTTTTTAAAAAATAATATTATTTTTAAGAATCAATTACAAAATATATGTAGTCGCTAAAAAAAATTACCAAAATATGGAACCTATCGCTAGTTGAGCGCCAATGGAGGTACCGATGCAATATCACTTATCTTTCCGTTTACGAATCGCTCATACCTCAAACATTGTCGATTAATTCTCCAAAAATTAACCATAGTACAATAACATACTACGATGACAAAGTGTTATTGCGAGTGCAACAGATTTGGTAACATTTAAATTTTATGAAGATCAAAAAGTGGCTAAGTGGAACATGAAAATGAAAACTCGTTTGGATATATGTGAATATCTTTTAAATTATGTCGTGTATTGTTGTACTAAGGTGAATATTGTAAGAATTTTGTGAGGACGATTGCGGTTTTAATGATTCGCACGCATTTAAGGCAATCGATATTACAATAAGAACAGAATGTTTCATCGAATGTGGGTTACATGGCACGAAGGATAACGAATCGAGAACGGTACACGCATGCCTTTAGGAAATAGAAATACATGCGATATGTGGACGAATAGGGTAGAACTACGATGGCCGAATAGGCGTAACTCATCGAGTGGAACGGGGCCATTTGCCCTTCTTTGCCTAGCTCGGCGTTATACTCCTCGCCTTGCGCCTTAGCTCGCCGCGATTGCCCTCTTCCGCTCCCTCTCGGCCTCCGTCGCTCGGCATGCTCACGCCTCGCTCCTCGCGTTGCTCGCCCAGCCTCGTTGCTCGCTGCTCGGCTTTCACCCTTTGAGGCGCCTTTCACGGGCCTCGATGTCCTCCTCGCCCAACTCTTACGTGTCGCAACCACCACATGTCGTAGGGGTGGATCTTGTCGCCGATCCACCGCGAAGTCGCATAGGGGTGGCGGAGACTGCAATAGGTGAAGATAGTTCGTTACGCCGCTACGCAAGGAAAAGAGCATTGTACCCGAGATACGGTTTCATTACGGGTGCCCGCTGTTGTAGTCCGCGGCGTAGTTTGGGCAGCACCAATAGCGCTGGCCAATGGTCCACTCATCGGTTGATTTGACGCACTTACAGCGCCCCAAGACAAAGATAGGGTGGCGCCACCCTATCGGTGGCCCTTCCGAGGGCGTTCGCGGGCATTGGTGGGGGTCGCGCTCGACTCAATCATTGGGCGAACTACGAGGCGCCTTCCTCACATCCACTAGTTACGAAAAGTTTGGTGTGTGAAAGGTCACGACTAGCGGCACGATCGCGAGCGCGATCTCATGGGGAGACACCCAGTCCTTCAAAAGTTTGCGGATTTTCTCCCATTCCTTCTCCTTGTCCATGTTTTCTACTTGGTGGTGCTGGTGTGGAGTTCTTGGATGAGTTGCGCTGTATTTATAGGTACAGCGGAGGGAGTGGTAGCCGGGCTCAGAAAAAGCTGGCTCGTTGGGTCACATCGTGTGAGGACCCCGGTTTATTCGGCTTGTACTGTTTAACCCTCCACTTGGTCCTAACAGTACAAATCAAATAAACCAAGCCTCGAGATATGTATACTTCCAAATGCAAGATACACACTCACAAAATCATGCATCAATTCCATTCATTCACATAGAACCGAAGCACAACAATAACTTAAAGACATACATAATATAAAGAGAGTTATTACAAAAGAGAGGCCGACTGGCCAAATAACACATAAGTAACTGATATAAACAGTGGAAGCAAAAGGGCCATAAAATGGCTATAAACAAAAGCCAATCGGTGTGCCTTTACCCACAAGGCAACCAACCGACCGCTAAACTAATCGCTCAGACACGCCACAACAAATCTCACAAAAGTGAGGCCCTCGAGCTCTTCCTCTGCAACAAAACAATTAAGATAGCACCTGAGTACAAAAATTGTTTTTGTACTGCAAGACCGACGTGTAAGATAACAAACTATAATTAACTACATGCAAGCTTTATTTAAGTGGATGAGGCTCTAGACTTATTTTCAAATAAAGCAAGTTTTCATTTGCAATAGGGTAATAGATTCAAAGCAAGTTTGCAATTAACTTTTATTGTTCAAATAAAAGATAGACAATTATAAAAATAGATAGATGACAACACCAACCTAGAAGTGACTAACCCATAGTCACCACAACAATAGCATGAAGTACCCTTCATACCACCCATGTCAAGTTTAAGTTTTTAAAAGGTTGTAGTCTAGTTCTTGTGGGAAATAACCAAGCGTGTCCATAACCTAGGACGAGGCTATTCGAATAGTTTAAACCTCGCAGGTGTACCAATGTACCCACACGATAGACCGCCTTTCCACCACCACTGTTAGCATACTTCCTTTGGTATGCAGCACGGCTAAGTCTACAAGACGCTTTCCAATGGACGATGCTAATTAAGAGCCGCAACCCACGGGAGAAGGATACATTAGATGCCTAACCTGACAGCTAATGCTCCTCGCACACCACAAACACACACACGCACACACCCACTGACCAGCTCATAATTAACACCTCCCAAAGTACTTAGTCAAGAGAGGTCCCATATCCCCCCTCGTGTGGTTAGCACGCAACAATTGCTTGGATCAATGGCACAAGTAACTCGGTCCTTAGGGACTTAGGCAACATTCCATTCACACCCAACAGATCACACCAACATACAATTGTGCCCAAGTCAAGATATAATTTTTGTTTTGGGAGTTTTTGATTTGTAAATTGGTAAAACACAAGGTTGGACATAATGGAATAATATAAGTATTTGTGTGATCAAGACCATCGACTAAGTCGATGATCGCCCAATACTACCGGTCACTAGGCATGGCTAAGCAATATTTATTCGAAATCTACTAAGTGACAAGAGCTCATCCAACGAACTCTAATCACAACAAATAACCTAGGCTCAGGTAGTAGAGGATAATCATTTACCTATAGATTGTGCAACTAGAGGATTAACTAATCAATTTAACAACAAAATAGCAATGCATACATAGAAGTTAAACAAAATATTAGACTTTAAAAGTAATGGGATTGGATGGGAAATGATCAAACTGCTTGCCTGGCTGCTGCTGCTCAATATGCTGCAGAGGGTCACTCTCAAGGACGGCACAATCGTCGGAACCTACCTAAAGAGCGAAAAAGAATCGATAAGAACAAAGAAAACGAAAAAGACTATAAAACCAAAATGCTCCAAATGCCCTGAAAACTTTACAACAGAAAGAGCATGATTTATAACAAATTTAGAAACAAGAACCAACTGATTTGGACTCTTAATGCAAAAGATATGATCAAAACAATTTGGTTCGGCTGAGAAAAATGCAATCTGTTACTGTTCACATAATTAAATTGTTTGGTGAAAATTTCTAGAAAGGTGGTGTAGCTGAAATTTTTATGGTAGGTAGCTACTGACATTCTAAGGCTAACACAAGTGGTTTCATGTTAATTGGAGTTAAAATGATTTAGTTATGATTTTTCTAAGTTATAAATCTAAGGCATGATTAATTTCAGATTAAAGACTCATCAGAAACCTATACTAAGCTAAAGTACTTTAATGATGCATTTACGTAACTTTAGTTTGTTAAATTTGGAGCTACAAAGAAAAATATATGCAATTTTGAAGTTTAAAACAATTAATATGTGCAAATAAAAAGCTCTCGGAAACTAACTCTGGAAAACCAACGAAAACTGGGGAGGTCGTGGGCCGTTGATCAAAGATCGCACGGCTCACGAGCTCAGATGCCCAAAACCCGCACGAGCACCCGGGCGCAAAGACCTCATCGCGCCTAGGGGAGGTCTTAGCCGTTAGATCTGGACTTGACGGTCTGGATCCAACGAGGAGGTCCTAGACGGCAAGATCTAGCGAGGAGGTCTAAGCCGTAGATCTTAAATCCAACGGCACGACCAGCACGCGCACAACGCGCACGAGGAGGTCCTCGCACCTAAAGGTGGTCGGGATCGTTAGATCAAGATCTGACGGTCCTGACCTCCTTAGGAGGTCCTAGGGTTAAATCTACGGAAGGAGGTCTGGACGGTGAGATCTGAAGGAGGGAGGTCTTTGACGGCTAAGATCTACTGAGGAGGTCATAACTGCCAATGACTCCACCGATGGATTTAGATCCAATGGCCCACGTGAGATGGGACGTTCGGGCCACCCGAACACATCAACGAGTCTAGGCCTTGGATCTTGAGATGGACGGCCTAGATCAAGATCGCATCCGTAGGGGTCCGAATGTTCTCCCGATCTGAGCCGTAGATCTAGAGATGAACGACCAAGAGAGAAACTAAGCGATAGAGTTGTAAATAGACTAAGGAGGTCTAGCCCGTTAGATCTAAATCTAACGGTCCAGAGCTGACAGGGAGGTCCTAGATGGTCACGATCTCCAGGGGGAGGTCCTGAACGGCTAAGATGCGAACGAGGGAGGTCTGGACGGCTAGGATCTCACCGAGGAGGTCCTAACGGTCTAGATCGAGGCAGGGAGGTCCTACGCGACAGCTGTTTAACAGAGAGAGGTCTGGACGGTTCAGATCTCCGTGGGGAGGTCGTGAACGGTCCAGATTTAGGCGGGGAGGTCTTGCGGTCTTCTTCACAAAGGACCAGAGGTGGTCTTTTTGCAAAGAGGACCCCAAAGGTAGTTTTGAAGGTTCTCTTTACAAAATACCAAAGGTGGCCTTTTGCAAAGAGGACCTCGGTGGGGTGGCTTAGGGGTGGTTTTTTATAAAACGACTAAGGAAGGTCTTTTCGCACAGAGGACCTCAAGCAGGTCTTTTGCAAAGAGGACCCCAAGGTGGAGGGTGATCTTATCGGCTGAGATCTAGCCTACGGAGGTCTTTAACGGCCAGGATTTCAGCGGGGAGGTCCTGGCGGCTAGAGACTTAAGTTTTCGCACACCAAAACCGATGGTCAGGATCTCACACGAGGGTGGTCATGGACGGTCACGAAGAAACCAAGGAGGTCCTGCGACTTAATGACACCCTGGGCTTGCCGACAAGAACAACAACATTTAATACTAATGATTGGGCTCTCAGACAACTTAAATGCTAATCATAGGGCTACAGCACTTGTCCGAGTAAGGCACGACAAAAACATGAACTCGGTTTTTAGCTCACCGCCGGCGACGGGGACTTCGCCGGCGAAAACCAAAAGCACGACTAGGCTCAAAAAGTAAGGAGAACCTACAGGTACCGAAAACTAGGGCTAGAGCGCACTCTACCGGCGGCTAGCCAGAGATAACCGCTGGAGACTAAATGCGGCCGAAAACGAAAACCGAAGAGGTCTAAGGGGATCGGGTTTTTGGAACTGAAGTACTCACCAGGGATTGAAGGAGAACTGGGAGTGGTCGAGGTAGCTCCGATGATGGTGGAGGTCGCCGGATGTGAGGACCCCAATTTATTTGGCTTGTAATACTTAACCAACCACCTGGTCCTGGCATCACAAATCAAATAAACTGATCCTCGAGATATGTATACTTCCTGAGCAAAGATACACACCTCGTTACAAAATTTAGACATCAACTCCATTCCAAACATAGAGTCCAAACACCACACTACCAAACGGAAGATAAACAAATAGTAGAGTTATTACGCATAAAGGCCGACAGTGCCACAAGATACACAAATAATGTAAATAAGACAATGAAGCAAAAGTGCCATAAGATGGCTATAAACAAAGCCAATCGGTGTGCCTTCAACCCACAAGGCATCCGACCGACCGCCAAGTCTAGTCGCCCACGAACGGCAACACACTCACGTAAGTGAGGCCCTTGGGGCTCACCTTCTTCCTCTGCAACAAAAACATTAAGCAAAGCACCGAGTACAAAGATTGTCTTTGTACAGGCAAGACCGACGTGTGAACTAGCGCACTGCTCATAAGCTACATGCAGGCTTGTTTAGTGGAGGCCATATGTTTCATTTGCATAAAGCCAATTTTCATTTGCAATAATATAATACAGTTTGAAAGCAGGTTTGCAATTCGTTTTTAATGTTGAAATAACAGTAAGGATATTAATAACAAAAGCGTAAAGGAAAAACAACCGAGAAGTGACTATCCCAATAGTCACCACAACAATAGCACGAATCCCAGATTCGTACCACCCATCAAGTTTTAATTTTAAATGTTGTAGTCTAACTCTTGATAAGCTTACCCAAGCGTATCCATCACCTAGGACGAGGCTATTCGAATAGTTTTTAACCTGCGCAGGGTGTACCATCGCACCCACACTTCGCATCGCCTTAAAGCCAAAGCACACTACCAAGGTATGCTTACACACTAAGTCCTACGAGACTTTTTCCAATATTGTGTATTAACTACGAGCCGCTCGTATGGATAAAAATCCATACGCTTACATGGTAAAGCCGAAAAGACAACTACCCACTCGAGATAAAGCTTTTGGACAACTACCATGCTCCCACCTCCATCCCTCCTGCGACCTCCTGCGACCGGAGCCAATACACGCCAAAGTACTAGGTCAAGAGAGGTCCCATACCCTCTAGTGTGGTTAGCACGCCGAAATGCTCGGATAACGTGTACTCACAAGATGTTCGGTCCTTAATTGACCTGGCACCTTTCAATACACCCAATGATCACACCAATCTTACCAAGTGCGCGCCTAAATCATTTTTGTTTTCGGTTTTGTTTTGCAATTAACATAGCACGAAATGGAATATAAGAACAAGAATAATTTTATAGATCAAGATCATCGACTAAGTCGATGATCGCCCAACTCTACCGTAGCTAAGCGTGGCTAAGCAATCGAACTCAGAATCAACTAAGTGACGAGTTCATCCAAATAACTCTAATCACAACAAATAACCTAGGCTCGTAGTAGAGGACAAATATTTACCTACAGATTATGCATCTAAAGGTTTAACTAACCAATTTAACACAAAATAAGCGATGCATACATACAGTTGAAACAAAATATTAGACTTTAAAATACTAGGATAAAATGATCAAATCGCTTGCACTGTCGCTGTTGCTCAATTTGTTATGAGGGTCGCTCTCGTGGTTACCGCAAATATCAAAGCCTAACGATAGAACAAAACAGCGAATAAGAACGAATAACACCGACCAAACTCAAACATACAACAACAACAAAACATACCAAACTCACACAGCAACCTAAGCAAGAAATAGCAAAATTTTAGAAATAGAGAACATATCATTTTAAGTTATTAAGAATTTTCTATGAATTTTCTAAGCTAAAAACACATCAAAACACTAGTTAATTACTTAACAACTTTTCATGAACAGGAATAGTATCTAGAATCTATCCTGATAATTAGTAAACTAAAAATGAAAATTTACAGAATTGGATTCACTGGATTTGGACAATTATTGAAAAAGATATGAGTTTTCTAATTTTGGAAAATGCATAATACATCATTTAATCACTTAACAGATTATTGATACAGAGACAAATCTGAAACCATTTTTAGTAAATAGCACATTTAAAATGAAAATTAACAGAACTGGTTTCATGCAATTTGGAGAAAAATTGAATTAGTTATGCATTTTCTAAGTTTAAATGAATTAACAGAACAACAGAAAACCATTACAGAAATACTAAAGCATTTAATACTTTTTCTACTGGCAACCATCTAGCCACAAACGCTGATAGCGGGCCCGCGCGAACGCTGACCAGGACAGCCAGCCCGCATAAGGTGACGTCAAAGGCGTATTCAGGGAATACGTCTTCGGCTAAGCAAAATGTAATCCTAACATATACTCACAGAGAAACACGCTTCCCAACAGAGAAAACGTAGTATCAAAGCTACACAACCACCAACTGACAGCATGGACCCACATGGCAGCGACTCAGAGAACAACATAACGGTTGGATTAAAGATTTCCTAAACACGATTAACCGAAGATGGACCCACATGGCAGTGACTCACCTAAACAAGATTTGCGCTTAAACTAAGTGACACCGGCGGTTCACCGGCGCGCGCGGGGACGGCGGCGCGGTCGCGCAGTTGAACTTGCAAACCAGTGAGTTTCAAAACGAGTGAGTGATACCTTCGGGTTCACAGAGACTTCGCGAACCTGCAGGTGGCGGCGCGGTCCGATGGTCACCGAGTTGAGCTCGCGACGACCGGAGGCGGAGAAGAAGACACGCCTCCACGCGCGGGCGCTACGAGCTTCTAGAAGGCTCGGTGCGCGCGCCTCGGCCCGCCTTGACTCCATGAAGGTTTCGCCAAGATCAAGACGACGATGGAGCACTGACGTGGCCGGAAACGCCGCGGCGACGAATCACCGCACTTGGAGAAGAAGGGGTCGCGGCCTCAACGGTGCACCAAAGATGGAAACGGTCACCATTAGATTCGGCATCGATGCGATCCTAAGGGATCAAGTGACAAGGCTAGAGACTCACCAGAGCGCCAAAAGCTCATGGAGCCGAGATCACCGGAGGCGAGAAGACGAACTCGCTCCCGCGGCTTGGCTGGGCGACAAGGATCCAGGATGGGCAAAATGGAGGCGGCGCTGAGCAAGGATCACGATGGTGCGGTCGCATAACCAAGGGCGGCACTAACACGGTGATGCTGCCTTCGGCTTCAACTCCGGCCGAGACAAAGAAACGGGCGGAGAAATCACGAGGAAGCAAGGGAGAAAAAGTGGGCGAGCTCAGAGGCTTTATGAAGTCGCGGCGATGCCTCCCAGCCGGACACGATGGCAAAAAGGTGGCAGCGACGAGGTACGTGGCACCCATGCGCGAACGACCGCGAGCTCCGGTGAGGTGCGGAGAAGACGAGGGCGATACTGACAGGTGGGGCCCACACGTCAGCGACGGTAGCAAAACGGCTCGAGTCGGGGTCTGGTGCAGCACAGCTATATGGTTTGGCTCAATCAGGAACGTGTCGATCGCTAGATCTGAGATGGACGGCTGGGATTTGTGTATGCATTCGGACAGGTCGACGAGGCAAGCAACGTGGACCGTTCGATCTTCATCGGACGGCTGACAGCCATCGGGCTCGCACGGTGCAACTAGGCGGTGCGACCGAGTCCATTAGGTGCGGTCGGACTCGAGCCCAAGTGGGGTTTGAACCCGAGGAACAGTGATTTCAGATTTGAATTAGAAAGACAGAGAGGAATTTGGGAATTTTTAGAGGTAGCTCCTGAGCTCCAAAAATTCCGAAATTTTTATGGGAGCTTACTGGAAAATAGGGAAACCTTGTGTAATTTTTCCAGGAGTTTTCATGCAGTAGATTTCTCCCAATAAAATTCACAAGCTGCTGACCAGAGGTTTGACCAGATTTCTAAACTGGTTTGACTTGGGCATTTGAAATAGCAAATAAAATCTAAAAAATGTGAAATAATTCAGGGAGGTAGATAGGATGATCAAGATGATAGGAAAATAATTTCAGAGGATGATCACAAGTTTGAAAGCTAAGAATTTGCTGACAACAATTTCCATTCACAAGAATCTAATTCTAGAAAATGGAAATTGCTAGGGAAAATTTGGAAAACTTCCAAATGATTTGATGAGACAACAAAAGTTTTATATTTCTCCTCAAAATTTTACATTTGAAATACAAACCCTAAGTTAGGGCTGTTACAAATCTCCCCTTACAGAATCTTGCCCGAGATTCGATCATCGAGAAGAAGGACGGCAACGCCGAGACGATCTTCCCGCTCCCAAGTGGCTTCATCCTCGGAGTGGTTTGACCACTCGAACTTTAAGGAACTTGATCACACGGTTCCTTGTTCTGCGTTCACTTCTTCGAGGATACGAATGGGACGCCACGATAAGACAGATCTTCCGCACATCGATATTTTCCAGCTGGCGTTTCTCAACCTAACACGGAGGCACTTCTTCAATCGTGACACATGGAAAACATCATGCACCCTTCAAGTGTAGCCGCAACTCCAATCGTATGCAACGGCTCCCACTTTCTTGATGACGCGATAAGGCCCGACATACCGAGGAGCCAATTTGCCCTTGACACCAAAACGCCGATGGCCCTTCAAAGGTGAGACTTTGAGATACACAAAGTCATTGGGCTGGAAACTCAGCTCACGACGACGACGATCGGCATAGCTCTTCTGCCTGGACTGAGCTACGCACAAGTGCTCACGAATCAACTGCACTTGACTTTCCGCCTCATTGATCGAATCCGGGCCAAAGAACTATCTTTCCCGCCGACTAGCCCAATGGGGTTCGCATCGCCTCCCATACAAAGCCTCAAACGGTGCCATACCGAGACTAGCCTGGAAGTTGTTGTTGTAGGAGAACTCGGCAAGTGGTAGGCACTTCTCCCAATTCTTCCCATAGGAAAGAACACAAGAACGGAGCATATCTTCAAGCACCTGATTGACCCGCTCTGTCTGACCATCGGTCTGAGGATGGTAGGCGGTCTTGAAAGTAAGACGGTACCCATGGCCTCCTGTGAGATGCCAAAGTCGGAAGTGAAAAGAGAACCACACCGACACCATCGCTCGTGGCACACCATGCAAACTCACAATGCGGGATATGTAGAGGTCCGCCAATTTACTGACGCTGAGGGCGGTACGCGACCGCGTAAAAATGTGCTACCTTTGTCAATCGGTCAATAACCACCTGATAGCATCCTTCCCGAAGAGGTACAGGGCAAACCGGTGATGAAGTCCATACCAACGGAATCCCACTTCCACTGCATAGGCAAGGGTCGGAGGAGACCTGCTGGACGTTGATGCTCGGCCTTCACGCGACAACATACGTCGCATCTGGCAACGAACCCGACAATCTCGCGCTTCATGCGAGTCCACCAGAACCTCTGTCGCAGATCTTGGTACATTTTAGTGGCCCCGGGATGGATGGACAAAGGCGAATCATGGGCCTCCTGGAGAATCAAATCCCGCAACTCGGGGATCTTTGGGACCACGAGACGCTGCCCAAACCATACAACACCGTGCTCATCTTCTGTGAAACACCTGGCTGAACCATCCCTGATGTTCTGCTTGATCTGGTTCACACCGTCATCTGACTGCTGTGCTACCTTGACTTGATCCACCAAGGTTGGTTGCACAACCAAGGCAGCAAGGGAACCATGCTCAACCAAACCCAAGTTGAGACGCCAAACTCGCAAGAAGTGCAGTTGTCGCTCTTGGATCATCAAAGTATTGCAATACACTTTCCGGCTAAGTGCATCAAGAACTACATTGGCTTTGCCAGATGATATCAATACTCATATCATAATCTTTGATCAATTCCACCATCTCCTCTGCCTCGAGGTTCGGATCCGCCGAGTGAACAAGTATTTCAAACTCTTGTGATCGGAATACACCTCACGATGTTACCGATCGATAATGCCGCCAAATCTTGAGTGCATGAACCACAGCAGAAGCTCTAGATCATGGGTGGGATAGTTGAGCTCATGAGGTCTCAATCGCTGGATGCATAGGCAACCGCTTTGCCTTCCGCATAAGAACACATCCAAGACCACGACGAGAGGCATCGCAATAAATATCAAGCTCTTGTGGATATCGTGAAGAGTAAGGATCAAATTGAAGTCAATCGCCGTTGAGCTCCCAAAGCTCTCATCACAAGCAGAGGACCACACAAACTTCTTGTCCTTCTTGAGCAATTCAACATCGGCTTTATGATCTTGGAGAAGTTCTCGATAAAGCGCGTAGTAGCCCGCTAAACCGAGAAAACTCCGCACATCGCTGGATCGACTTGGGCTGACCCCAAGATAGAACATCGCTGACCTTGCTGGGATCCACAGCTACACCTCCTGCTGAAAGAACATGGCCCAAGAATGCCACTTCCTTCAACCAGAACTCGCATTTGCTGAACTTCGCATACAACTGGTGCTCCCGCAGCTTGCCCAACACAATCTTCAGATGCTCAGCATGTTCTTCTTCATTCTTGGAGTAGATAAGAATATCATCAATGAAGACCACCACAAATTTATCCAAATACTCCATGAATACTGAATTCATAAGGTTCATGAACAAAGCTGGAGCATTGGTTAATCCAAAGGACATGACGGTATACTGCATGCACTATAACGAGTAGTGAAAGCCGCTTTGAATATCCTCGATCGATCCTCGACTGATGGTACCCCATTCTCAAATCAATCTTTGAGAACACTGGCTCCACCAACCGATCAAACAGATCATCGATGCGGGCCAGAGGATATTTGTTCTTCACCGTCACCTTATTGAGAGGACGGTAATCAACACACATGCGCAAAGTCTTGTCTTTCTTCTTCACAAAAATCACCGGACAACCCCAAGGAGATGAGCTAGGACGGATGAAACCCTTTGCTTGAAGCTCACCAAGCTGCTTCTTCAATTCTTCTAGCTCATTGGGAGGCATCCGACACGCGCTTTGAAATCGGAGCGACACGGCAGCAACTCAATGACAAACTCAAGGTCTCGAATCGAGGCATCCCGGGCAAATCTTCAGGAAAGACATCCACAAAGTCAGATACTATGGGAACATCCTAAATCTGCAAGGCAGGCTTCGCTTCTAATGCACACGATGTGGCCCTCAAGCCGCGCGAAAATCCGACCGCCGCTCAAGGGTCGGTGAGATAGACAATCTTCCCGCACAATCGATTTGCCCCAAGTGTTGGAACAACCAATCCATGCCAAGAATCACATCCGCATCACGAATCGAAAGGCAATAAGGTTTGCCAAAACCCCACTCCTTTGACTATGATAGGAACATCCCGACATCAGATCGCCTCTCATTTCCGACCCGAGAGCGGATGAGCAAAGGAACTCCCAAAGGAACACAAAGAAGACCACTAGCAGCAGCAAATGATCTTGAAATAAAAGAATGCAATGCTCGTAATCAAATAATACTACAGCAGAACGAGAATTAACAAGAAGTGTACCAATCACGACATCCGCGCCCCCGAGCCTCCTCACCGAAAGGTGGTTGACTCGACCGCGCCGCACTCGGTCTTCAATAATCTTCGGTCGTGTGGGTGACCACTCCCGCCCGCGTCCTCCATTAGGACGAGGCGCATCGCAACACTCGAGGCAAGCGCTGGCATAGTGGCCCTTGTTGTGGCAAATAAAACAAGTAACCTCGCCGCCGGATTACGGAGGCCACCTGCCTTGGATCGCAGCGCACGTGGTCAAACACGCCCGCGGTGGGCAAGGAGCTGGTGCAGATGGCCTCGCGCCGGTGGAGCAAAAGAACGGGCCATCGGTGCCGCCCACCGAGGACGAGTGAGGCTGGTGTGAGTAGACCGATGTGCCTCCCATTTGCGCTATGGACTCGCCGCGCCTTTGCCTTATGCTCAGAACAATGGCCTTATCTACCAAGGCCCGAAAGTCGAGAAGTCCACAATAGATAGCTTGTCCCGCAGCTCCTGACAAGCCATCCATAAACTTCTCCCGCTTAGCCTCATCGAGGCCACCTCCCGAGCATAACGAGCCGATGATTAAACTCGATAGATACTGTCACGATTTGCGCCTTGCTTGAGCGCGAGGAATTCTTTCTTCTTCACTTCATCGTGCCATCGGGGATGTGGGCCCGACGAAAGTCGACCGAACTCTCCCATGCGACCACATGGCCCGCGGCCGCATGGCGAGATAGTTCTCCCACCATGAGAGTGCCGCGCCTCAAGCCGGGTGGGATGCGAAGAGTGCCTTATCCTCGTGCTCGGCATCAGCTATGTTGAGCTTCCGCCAACCATGCGTAGCCAATCATCCGCATCGAGAGGGTCCTCGTGAGCGGAGAAAGTCGGTGGTCGCGACGAGGAACTCGCAAGTCCCCGCGAGTCGGTGGCCGCCACCACCGGCAGGAGTGGAGGTATTCCTAGCAATAACCTCCAAGATGTGCGTCGTCCATGCGGTTTCGCTCGATCTGAGCGAGAACCTCAGCCATGGTCGGAGAAGGGGGAAGCTCCTCATCATGACCAGCTGCTGATCGCCACGCTGCTCTCCCGCCATCCTGTTTCACTAAGACAAGTTAACAATAGCCGGAAAACACGAAGTCGATAACCCACTGCAAATAACTTACTAACAGCACAAGACAAACACAAGACTTTTAAGTTACAAAACCAATTGACAAGAATCAGACACTTAGCAAACTCATACATATCTTACCCTTATGCTCCCACAAATTTTAATTAGACTAATTCTCTATGGTTCACCCAAAGACTGATTCTACCGGTAGTAACTATCTTTTGAAAGGAAAGAGAGAAACCAAGTTTTAAACTCAAATTAGAGTAAGGTGAGAGTAGAAGGCTAAGATAGGTAAGGAGTAAAATCTGAGAATCTGCCTAGGTTTTCATAAATCTTTTTATATTTTGAAATTAAGCTTTTCCAAAATATCCTAAGGACGACTGCTTGTTATTACGGTCGAATGGCTCGATACCAACTTTGTGAGGACCCCAATTTATTTGGCTTGTAATACTTAACCAACCACCGGTCCTGGCATCACAAATCAAATAATCGATCTCGAGATATGTATACTTCCTGCAGCAAGATACACACCTCGTTACAAAATTTAGACATCAACTCCATTCCAAACATAGAGTCCAAACACCACACTACCAAACGGAAGATAAATAAATAGTAGAGTTATTATGCACAAAGGCCGATGTGCCACAAGATACACAAATAATGTAAATAAGACAAATGGAAGCAAAAGTGCCATAAGATGGCTATAAACAAAGCCAATCGGTGTGCCTTCAACCCACAAGGCATCCGACCGACCGCCAAGTCTAGTCGCCCACGAAACGGCAACACACCTCACGTATGAGGCCCTTGGGGCTCACCTTCTTCCTCTGCAACAAAAACATTAAGCAAAGCACCTGAGTACAAAGATTGTCTTTGTACCCGCAAGACTGACGTGTGAACTAGCAGACCTGTTCATAAGCTACATGCAGGCTTGTTTAGTGGAGGCCATATGTTTCATTTCCATAAAGCCAATTTTTATTTGCAATAATATAATACAGTTTGAAGGCAGGTTTGCAATTCGTTTTTAATGTTGAAATAACAGTAAGGATATTAATAACAAAAGCGTAAAGGAAAAACAACCTAGAAGTGACTATCCCAATAGTCACCACAACAATAGCACGAATCCCAAATTCGTACCACCCATCAAGTTTTAATTTTAAATGGTGTAGTCTAACTCTTGATAAGCTTACCCAAGCGTGTCCATCACCTAGGACGAGGCTATTCGAATAGTTTTTAACCCTGCAGGGGTGTACCACTGTACCCACACTTCAGACCACCTTAAAGCCAAAGCACACTACCGAAGGTATGCCGGCACAGCTAAGTCCTACGAGACTTTTTCCAATATTGTGTATTAACTACGAGCCGCTCATATGGATAAAAATCCATACGCTTACATGGTAAAGCCGAAAAGACAACTACCCACTCAGGATAAAGCTTTTCGGACAACTACCATGCTCCCACCTCCATCCTCCCGCGACCTCCCGCGACCCTGAGCCAATACACGCCAAAGTACTAGGTCAAGAGAGGTCCCATACCCTCTAGTGTGGTTAGCACGCGAAATGCCCGGATAATGGTACTCACAAGATGTTCGGTCCTTAATTGACCCGGCACCTTTCCAAATCACACCCAACAGATCACACCAATCTTACCACAGCCCGCCTAAATCATTTTTGTTTTGGTTTTGTTTTGCAATTAACATAGCACGAGCTGGAATATAAGAACAATAATAATTTTATAGATCAAGATCATCGACTAAGTCGATGATCGCCCAACTCTACCGGTAGCTAAGCGTGGCTAAGCAATCGAACTCAGAATCTACTAAGTGACGAGTTCATCCAAATAACTCTAATCACAAAGAAATAACCTAGGCTCGTGTAGTAGAGGACAAATATTTACCTACAGATTATGCATCTAAAGGTTTAACTAACCAATTTAACACAAAATAAGCGATGCATACATACAGTTGAAACAAAATATTAGACTTTAAAATACTAGGATAAAAATGATCAAACTGCTTGCCTGGCTGCTGTTGCTCAATTTGTTGCGGAGGGTCGCTCTCAGGGTTACCACAAATATCAAAGCCTAACGATAGAACAAAACAGCGAATAAGAACGAATAACACCGACCAAACTCAAACATACAACAACAACAAAACATACCAAACTCACACAGCAACCTAAGCAAGAAATAGCAAAATTTTAGAAATAGAGAACAGATCATTTTAAGTTATTAAGAATTTTCTATGAATTTTCTAAGCTAAAAACACATCAAAACACTAGTTAATTACTTAACAACTTTTCATGAACAGGAACAGTATCTAGAATCTATCCTGATAATTAGTAAACTAAAAATGAAAATTTACAGAATTGGATTCACTGGATTTGGACAATTATTGAAAAAGATATGAGTTTTCTAATTTTGGAAAATGCATAATACATCATTTAATCACTTAACATATTATTGATACAGAGACAAATCTGAAACCATTTTTAGTAAATAGCACATTTAAAATGAAAATTAACAGAACTGGTTTCATGCAATTTGGAGAAAAATTGAATTAGTTATGCATTTTCTAAGTTTAAATGAATTAACAGAACAACAGAAAACCATTACAGAAATACTAAAGCATTTAATACTTTTTCTACCGGCAACCATCTAGCCACAGACGCGACAATGGCCCACAACGAACGCGACTGTGACAACCAACCCGCATAAGGTGACGTCAAAGGCGTATTCAGGGAATACGTCTTCGGCTAAGCAAAATGTAATCCTAACATATACTCACAGAGAAACACGCTTCCCAACAGAGAAAACGTAGTATCAAAGCTACACAACCACCAACTGACAGCATGGACCCACATGGTAGCGACTCAGAGAACAACATAACGGTTGGATTAAAGATTTCCTAAACACGATTAACCGAAGATGGACCCACATGGCAGTGACTCACCTAAACAAGATTTGCGCTTAAACTAAGTGACACCGGCGGTTCACCGGCGCGCGCGGGGACGGCGGCGCGGTCGCGCAGTTGAACTTGCAAACCAGTGAGTTTCAAAACGAGTGAGTGATACCTTCGGGTTCACAGAGACTTCGCGAACCCACAGGTGGCGACGCGGGGTCCGATGGTCACCGGAGTTGAGCTCGCGACGACCGGAGGCGGAGAAGAAGACACAGCTCCCACGGCGCGGACGCTACAGGCTTCTAGAAGGCTCCGAAAAGTGCGCCTCAGCTCCGCCTTGACTCCATGAAGGTTTCGCCCAAGATCAAGACGACGATGGAGCACGGACGTGGCGGAACGCCGCGCGATTTAATCACCGTGACTTGAGAAGAAGGGTCGCACACCTCAACTGCACCAAAGATGGAAACGGTCACCATTAGATTCGGCATCGCGCGATCCTAAGGGATCAAGTGACGAGGCTAGAGACTCACCAGAGCGCCAAAAGCTCATGGAGCCGAGATCACCGGAGGCGGAGAAGACGAACTCGCTCCCGGCGAAACGCTGGACGACAAGGATCCAGGATGGGCAAAATGGAGGCGACGCTGAGCAAGGATCACGATGGTGCGGTCGCATAACCAAGGGCGGCACTAACACGGTGATGCTGCCTTCGGCTTCAACTCCGGCCGAGACAAAGAAACGGGCGGAGAAATCACGAGGAAGCAAGGGAGAAAAAGTGGGCGAGCTCAGAGGCTTTATGAAGTCGCGCGATGCCTCCCACCGACATGATGGCAAAAGGTGGCGCGACGAGGCACGTGGCACCCATGCGCGAACGATCGCGAGCTCCGTGAGGTGCGGAGAAGACGAGGCGACATCGACAGTGGGGCCCACACGCCGCCGACGGTAGCAAAACGGCTCGAGTCGGGTCCAGTGCAAGACAACTATATGGTTTGGCTCAATCAGAACGTGTCGATCGCTAGATCCGAGATGGACGGCCGATTTGTGTATGCATTCTGACAGTCGACGAGGCAAGCAACGTGGACCGCTCGATCTTCATCGGACGGTGACGACCATCGGCTCGCACGGTGCAACCAGGCGGTGCGACCGAGTCCATTAGGTGCGGTCGGACTCGAGCCCAAGTAGGGTTTGAACCCGAGGAACAGTGATTTCAGATTTGAATTAGAAAGACAGAGAGGAATTTGGGAATTTTTAGAGGTAGCTCCTGAGCTCCAAAAATTCCGAAATTTTTATGGGAGCTTACTAGAAAAGAGGGCAACCTTGTGTAATTGTTCCAGGAGTTTTCATGAACTAGAT
This sequence comes from Ampelocalamus luodianensis, assembly GCA_036346255.1. Lineage (NCBI taxonomy): Eukaryota > Viridiplantae > Streptophyta > Magnoliopsida > Poales > Poaceae > Ampelocalamus > Ampelocalamus luodianensis. The sequence continues at coordinate 48,260,809 of CM070625.1, read as the reverse complement.
TTCTCCCAATAAAATTCACAAGCTGCTGACCAGAGGTTTGACCAGATTTCTAAACTGGTTTGACTTGGGCATTTGAAGTAGCAAATAAAATCTAAAAATTGTGAAATAATTCAGGGAGGTAGATAGGATGATCAAGATGATAGGAAAATAATTTCAGAGGATGATCGCAAGTTTGAAAGCTAAGAATTTGCTGACAACAATTTCCATTCACAAGAATCTAATTCTAGAAAATGGAAATTGCTAGGGAAAATTTGGAAAACTTCCAAATGATTTGATGAGACAACAAAATTTTTTATTTCTCCTCAAAATTTTACATTTGAAATACAAACCCTAAGTTAGGGCTGTTACACCGGAGATGAAGCTCCCGGCCACGAACAGCAGGCTCCCACTTTGTCAACCTCTGTGAAGGTTTAAACAAAACAAGTTAGGGAGGCTTGAGGTGACCAAGAGAACAAAAGGACAGCCAAAATTGCAATATTGAACCACTGGAGCTCAAAGGTCGCCGGAGAGCTCCAAGGTCTAGCAATGGTGGCAGAGGCTTTCGGGTGACTCGAGCACCAGAGCAGAGAAAGAAGCTAGGGGTGCAAGAATGGATCCAAAGAAGCTTAAGGGAGAAGCTCGGGATCCATATATAGCCGAGCGCTAAAATGAACCAGGGCCAAGCTTATGGGTGAACTGAGCTAAAGTACACATGAAATGATGGGAGTAGGTTGTCAGAGAGACTTTTGAGCAAAAAGGGGCTGCCAGACATTTAATGTTGGCAGCACATAGCCGTTTGTCAACCCTAGAGTTGACAAGGCACCGCTCTCACCGCCATGCACAAAATTGATAATGCCCAGTGCCCACACGATGCTGAGAGGACCAGGAGGACCGGTCAAAGAGCTCAACGGCTAAAATCCGCACAGAGCTCCCACTAGGGAGGTCGTGAGCTGTTGGATTGAAATCTAAGGGCTAAGATTTAGAATTATGTGTTCGAGGTCCTAACACTTAGGGGAGGTCCGATCCACGATCTCAAGATGGACGGCCCACGATCACCCAAGTGTCGGGGTGGTCGTGGAGGGTCGAGGAGGTCGCCAGGTGGTCTTTGCAAAGGTGCAAAGGACGTCCTATGGGAGGTCCTCGAGGGTCGCTTTTTGCAAATAGAACTCGAGGAGGTCGTGGCGCGGGAGGTCTTTTACAAAGACCCGAGGAGGTCCTGATCGTTGGATTTGAAATCCAACGCCCACCACTCGCGCCAACTCCGACCGAGCCCGACACTGCTAAGCTGCTCTGTGCGACCAAGACTTGAAGTCCGAGTCCAAGTCCGACTCGGACCAGGCTTAGGTTTAATTTGAACTGGGATCTTGAAGGGACTTTTAGAGCTAGCAAACTAGCTCCAAATTTTATGAAATTTTGAGAGTAGCTTGCTGACATTGAGATGGACATTGCGTAAACTTTCCAGAGGTTTTTGCATTGTACATTTCCTCCAAAAATCACACAATGTGCTAGGTTAGGGTTTGACTGTATGTCAAACAAGTTTGACTGACCCTTAAAAATATTCAAACAATTTCTAAAAATTGTAAAATTTTTCAGAGGGGTCACAAACCATCCCAAGAACTTAGGAAAAATATTTCCCGAGAAGGATCACAAGATTGGACAAGATTGTTTTCGAATGATCCAGATTTGGATCAACAGACTTGTGACTTTGTATTTCCATACTCTTGTACAATAATTGTTTAGTACACACAGGAAATACATGACGTAAGAAAAAGTTTTAATTTCTACTCATTTTCTTATATTTGAAACACAAGTACAGAATTTGGGATGTTACACATCGTCCTGAAAAGCTACCTCGTATGGTCATGTCCTAAGAAAAAGCTGGGTCGTCAGGTTACATCGTCCTGAAAAGCTACCTCGTCCGTCATGTCCTCGAGAAAGCTGGGTCGCCGTTACATCGCCCCGATAAAGCTACCTCGTCGGGTCATGCCTCGCATCAATATTCGCGTCGTGCCCGTCACACCGCAGAAAAAGCCACCGCTTGGTCACATCGCCCGTAAAAGCAAAGGCTAGTCGGGTCCACGCTGCCAAGAAAAAGCATTCCACTAACACGTGTTGTATGAACGAGTGGGTAGTACAACGCAAAAGTATTACATGCATCACGTACACAAAAGTATGACATGCATCACATACGCAAAAGTATTACATGCATCACATATGAAGTGCAAAATTTAAGTATGACATAACGAACAAATGTACCCGTAGCATCCCCTCCCCTACTAGCCCCTACTAGGCCCCGCCAACCGCACCCCAAAGATCCTCCTCCATCACCACGGCCCACTCCACCTCCGTGTCCTCCCCTACGGGCTCTCTTGGGCCCCCTCCTCTGCGCTGGGTGTCGGGGCCTCGGCCCCGACAGGGAAAGACGGTCTGGAGCCCTGGTCTGACGAGGACCGAGAGGCGAAGGGGTGGACAGAAGCGGCAGGACGGTTACATGAACAATACAAAGTACACATGGCGACGGGGCGACGGGGGGACGAGGGGACCGCGCGTGGTTTATAAAGCCCCTCCAGTCGCCAACCATTCGGCGACTCGAGGCACCTATCGCCCAACGGTTGGGCGATCGCATTCATTGCCCAACGGTTGGCGATCGCAATTATGGGCGCCAACCGCTGGGCGATCGTCCCGCCGCCCAACGGTGTGGCGATTAGTCCTCGTCGCCCAACTGTGTGGCTGGCTGTGAGTATATTCTGTAATAAAAACAAGATTATATTTGTAATTTATAATAAAATATAGATTATTTTTAAAAAAAATTCGAGTTTACACTTATTGAGCCACGCAGGGCTAACAGAGAATAAAATAGCAACGGAACAGAAATAACTTCAGCGTAGATCCCATCAATTCACCACAGGCAACCGATTGGGATCAAGACCTTAACAATCAGCAACCTTCGACGAACTCCTCCTCGAAAGTAGGCGTAGACTCCTCCTCTTCTGTAGGTTTGGGCGCAAGTTTTACAACAAGCGTGAGTACCCAACCATACTCGCAAATCATACCATAGAATGCAATTTATAGATGCAGGCTTATTCCAAAGGAAAAGGCTTATGTGGTTCTTTTGCATAAAAGCAATATTTGCAATTGAATACAATAATAGATTGAAATGCAATTCAAAACAAATAGACAATATTAATTTAACAGTTATTTTCACAAAGACACAAAGCTAAACAGATTATTTCATATAGCCATATGACATAAATCACATAGCTCCCATCCCAGGCATTTTATGAACACTACCCCGCGTGTGAAATCCCCGAGCATGTCCATGACCGCGGATGCGGCTATTTGAATAGATTGATTTAACACTCTGCAGAGTCTGTACACTTTACCCACAAGACACAACTAGTGTAGCGAGCACTAATCGTAACAAAACAGTTTAGAAACTTCATCTCAAACATTGACATTCCCAATGTGCTTTCCCGTCAAACCAGCTCACAAAGAATGCTAGTCCGGCACACACCGCTGGACAGGGATGCGGCGAACCGTCCCGCGATGCAACTACCAGATAGTCACACCTCCACCCTGTCACATAGCCTAACCTATCCACCTGAACATCAATGCTGAGAATCCATAACTTACTATGTTAGGCCTGTCCCATCAGGCATGTGGTCGTACAGTAAGGCTCAGTTCAATGGCGCACAAAGTTAAGTCCTTAATTGACCAAGGCAAGACTTCCATTTTCTAACTAGGTCACAAAGATTATCATTCCCATTCACAAAGTCCACCATATCACACAGTATCCACCACTTGCCTCAGTCCAAATCCTTTACCACCCAGTTGGTTTTAGTGCAACATATGCTATCACGGAGTAATAACACATAGCACACAGTTTTACACAAAGTTCCATAGTCACTTAGTCCGATTTAATATTTGCAACTCAAATGCGATGTGAGACTCGTAGCATGGCTAAGCAATTGTACTCGCACCTAACCAACCCACGTTGGTGCTACAATATTACCAACTAATAAACCAATCTAGGGTGACAAGGGTTTATGACATACAAAGCCAAGGTGTTATAACAAATTGGATAATAACTATACCCCAAAAGCATTTAAATAAATAATTAAAGTAGAATGCAATACTTTGAAATAAAGTAATTTGAAAACTGGGTTCAAGATGATCAAAGGTATGTCTTGCCTTGGAAAAGGTCTATGTACTGGTCTTGATCTTGAGGTGCTCCTTCTTCTCCAAAATTCCCGACTAATCGACGCTCACTAAAACTAAACAAATAAACAAAACAAATAAATAATAGAGGCAAAACAAGCTCCAAAAATTAAATAAAAAACTCAGATAAATAGGGCTTCAGTTTAGATGAATTTAGAAATTTGAATGGGCTCAATCGGAGTTTGGATGCAAATGTTATGAGCTCTCGAAGTTTAAATCTAAAAGAAACCCTAATTTTGGATTTTCTGGAATTTCTGAATTATTTCTTAACAGAAAAATCGGATTATTGCGCAAGCAAGACGTCAGCATGACATCAGCCCTTGGAATTTTGGGATAAAACGAATCAGAGGAAATCCCGACATGTGGGACCCACATGTTAGTGAGATGGCTCACGGTAGACTAGGTCTACCGAGCCTCGGGATCTAGAGACCGGTGGACTGCTGCGCGAGTGCACACGTGGGCGCTGACAGAGCAGACATCCACACGACACGTCGGCGCACAAGGTGAGGTGGCGGGTGATGTGGCGTCCACGTCGGACCCGACGGCGAGGGCGGCACTGGACCCTATGGTCGCCGGCGAATGGTGGCTCCTCGTCGGCGGTGGGTGGTACCGGGAGGTAGAGGGGGACGCGGAGATCTCAACGGTGTGCTCACGGCTGCTCGGGGTGGACGAGGGTGACCGGCGGAGGGGCTTCGGGCTCGACGGGATCAGCTTTCCGGTGACGCTCCAGCGAAACGAAGGCCACCACGAGGTAGCGCAGCTCAGTGCGATGCCGACGGTGCAGACCACGAAGCTCAAGCGGCACTGATGGCGGCGCACGGGCTCGCCGGAGATGGCGGCGTCGCAGATGCTTCCTCGAGCTCCTGCGGCGGCTAGGGTTCGGCGCGAGGGCGAAGGCGGCTAGGGTTGAGGTGCGGACGCCGAGGGCTCCCTCTCCCTTTATACCCAGAGGCCCGAGAGAGTCCAGGGCACGAACGCCCAAATCGGGATTGCGCGGCGGCGGCGAATCCCTAACTGATTCGGAGACGATGAACAGTAGATACGGTGGGGCCCAAACGTCAGCGACGGCGGCTCGGGCGCGGATGCGTGCGAAACGGCGCGGCTGTGAAATGGACTCAACAGATCTGACCGTCCATCCACGATCTAACGGTCCACAGCATAGGTGACATTCGGAACCCCCGAAAAGATCACGCCGCATCTGACCGTTCAATCTTGATCGAACGGTGGAGAATGAGCGGAGCGCTCGGAGAGAGAGAGAGAGAAGAGGCTGACATGCGGGGACCACTTGTCACAGAGAGGCGGACTCGCGCACGTGGGTGTGGGCTGAACAAAGCTGGGCCAAGGAGGGTTTGGGCTGGGTTTTGGCCCAAGAGCTTTTCTGTGATTTTAATTTGCTTTTCCTTTTTAGAAAATACCAGAAATTCAAATAAGCAATAGAAAATAGCAAATGAACTCAGAAAAAATTATAGAAAAATCTAGAAAATATATCTAAGCACATATAACCCAAATAAAATAGTTTTGACTATTGTTCATGTTGGGAATTATTCACATTAAATGTTTTTGATTCTAAAGTCCAATATTAAGCTTTTGAATTAAATTCAAATAAAATCCAAATGGTGACTTTTCTCCCTACTAACTATTTAAAAGATTTCTCAAGCTCAGAAAATGGGGATGTTACAAACCTCCCCCCTTAAAGGAATCTCGACCCTGAGATTCAGGCTAGCTAGAGAAAAGGTTAGGAAACTCGGCTTTCAGCTCTTCTTCACGCTCCCACGTTGCTTCTCCTTCCGAATGGTTGCTCCACTGAACCTTGCAAAAACGAATAGTCCTACTTCTTGTGCGACGCTTTGCGACATCCAAAATCTTGACTGGCTACTCCTTGTAGGTGAGATCCTCCTTCAAGTCAATCGATTCTAGCGGGGCTTGTTCTTCCAGCACACGAAGGCACTTCTTCAATTACGAGACATGAAAGATATCATGCACTCCTGCTAATGACTGCGGTAGCTCCAACTGATAAGCAACTTTTCCATGGCGTTCTAAAATCTTGAACGGGCCAACATACCTAGGGGCAAGCTTCCCTTTGGCATGAAACCTTTTGACACCTTTGAGCGGGGTAACTCGAAGATAAACAAAATCCTCGGGTTCAAAGCTGAGATCACGACGACGATTATCAACATAGCTCTTCTGCTTGGACTGAGCTATCTTCAATCTTTTTCTGACCATGGCCACTTGCTCTTCTGCTTCCTGGATGATGTCTGGACCGAATACCAAGCGTTCAGTTGTTTCTGACCAATTCAACGGGGTTCTGCAGGCACGGCCATACAAAGCTTCAAATGGTGATATTTGTAAACTAGCTTGACAACTGTTGTTGTACCAAAATTCTGCATATTGTAAACTTTTATCCCAATGGGTAGCATTAGCTAGAGCACAAGCTCTCAGCATATCCTCCAATATCTGATTAACTCTTTCAGTCTGTCCGTCTATCTGCAGATGGTACGCGGTACTAAAATTCAGATGGGTACCAAATGTTTCATGCAAACTTTGCCAAAAACGAGAGGTGAACTGAGATCCTCAATCTAACACTATCTTCTTGGGCACATCGTGCAAACTAATAATTCTGGCCATGTACAACTCCGCGAGGCGATCTCCTGAGTACGTGGTTTTGACTGGCAAGAAATGGGCAACCTTGGTCAAACGATCGACTATTATCCAAATCGAATCATAACCCGATTGAGTTTTGGGTAGACCGGTAATGAAATCCATTCCAATTTCCTCCCACTTCCACTCTGGAATCTTCAGCGGTTGCAACAAACCTGCTGGTCTCTGGTGTTTTGCCTTTACCTTCTGACATACGTCGCACAAGGCAACGAACTCTGCGACTTCTCGCTTCAAATTTGGCCACCAAAATTTAGTCTTAACATCCTGGTACATCTTGGTACTTCCCCGGTGAATCGAATACTTGGAGTCATGAGCTTCCTTCAAGATTAGCTGCCTTAGACCATCAACATCTGGTACACAGATACGACTGTAATATCCCGATGGGTGATGCACTAGAAGTCGGAAGGGAGAATCGGTTCGGGAGAATATTTAACAGAATGTCGGGAGGGACCAATTGGAAAGATTTCATCTTTGCGATAGTAGAGGGGAAAGAGCAATTTTGCGCAACTTGCTAGAGCCCATGGCCCAAGAGGGCCCAAGGGGTGGCCGCCATAGCCTGGGGGGCGCCACTCCCTTCACAAACCCTAGCCGACCCCCTCCCCTCCCCCCTTTCCTCCCCCACTCCCCAACCGGCCGCCACCCTCCCCTCTCCACCTCCCCAACACCTCCATTGCTGCTGGCCAAGGAGGAGAAGGAGCTCCATTGCAGCCGGCCAAGGAGGAAGAAGAAGGAGAAAAGAAGAGAAGGAGGAAGAAGGAGAGGGAGAAGAGAAGGAAGAGAGAAGAAGGAGGATCGTCTTCGGGGCGGATCATCGTCGTTCAGCACGTCGTCAAGGGTAACGAGATGTTCTTGTAGGGTAATTAGTCTTGGAAGAGTTTTTGGGTTAATCTTTGGTTAGATGGCTTTCGGCCTGCTGTATCGCAGTTTCGTCCAGCGGCTTGCGAGGTAAATTTCATGTGGTTAGAGGATGAATCTGGGGTTTTGGTCTCCTAGAGAGTTTTAGGTTATTGTCTTAGCTTTCAGTGGCCGCCAAGTTCACCCAAATCCGATTAACGGTTAGAGAGTTATGATTTTTCTAAGACTGCTGTTCCACTGCTCTGTCAGTAATTAGGCAGTTTGTAGAAAACCGATTAAAAGTGATGGTTAAAGTGGAAATCTGAGAACCCCAGTATAACGAAAGTTGTATATACTCCTTCCAGCTTTCAGAAAAACTAAAGATCATGGAATTCGGACGAACGTAGAGAAAGTTATGATAATTTCATCGTTGCTGTCCAGAGACCCGACGCGAGAATTGATACTCTGTTGTTTAGTTTGGTAGGACTAGTAAAGGGCCGAATCAGAGAACCTCACCAACTAGGTTTAGAATGGGAATTCAATAACCTTTTCAGATTGTCCAAGGTCACTCCATTTGGATTTCTGTACATTTAGTTATGATTTTTCGAAGGGGGCTGTTCTCTGGAAAAGAAATCTGACAGCCACTTTAGAGTTGGGGTTTATGCTTAGTGGACGATGTACTCATTTTGTGTTTATGATTTTGTTATTAGACCTTTATGGTAGCCTTAGCTTGTCTCAATTGTATGTCCAGGTGTGGGTTTGGCTCCGGGAGCAGTACCTTATTCCCGACATCCACCTTCGCACGGTTGAGGCAAGTGCATTGTGGTTTGATTGATTGGCTATATTGTGTGTTATTTGATATATGGTTGCATAGCAAGATGGTATACTTGATGAATGTTTAAGTATGGTTATTGCTCAAATGATGCTTATGCTTTACTATGGTTCAATGTGGTAGTCTTTTGGTAAGATTGATGATGATTGAGAGTTGAGCATTTGCATATTGAGAACATATTGAGGCTTGGTCACGTGGTGACCAAGTATGTTTCCCCTTTGAGAACCCCGTCATGAATGTGACGGGCCGAGATCCTCACTCGTGGAGTGTGGGTTGAGGTCCCGTTACTTGCGAGTAACGGCAATTGGTCCTCGTGCGTGCGCGCAAGACAGCATGGGTATGCGGCGGCGGTCGCATACTCTCCATTACCGGTGTAATGCACACAGAAAGTTAAAGATAAAGGTTCCTTGAGCATTGCATTTGCATATGAGATGTTTGATGTTGATCTCCTTTATATGTATGTTGATGTTATAATTTCTTTATGTACTTGCTGAGTCTGTGGACTCACTCTTGCTTTTATTGTTGTTTTAGGTACCCGAGCCAAGAATGACATGCATGGGGGGAAGTAGACTGCTAGTCACACACATACCACATGAACTAAATAAAGTTGAATGATCTTCAGAACGGATTTGATTTTAGTTTATTATATTTTGTCTTATGCAATGGATTGATGTAATAATGATGAGTAGTGGATCTTCATATCTCTCTAGTTTTGTTGGATTCTTAGCATGTCATTGTTTATCTTTTGATGTCTTTGGATGAAAGTTTTAATTATTATTTGAATAAACTGTGTGTTGGAACCTCCGTGTAATTAACTTACAAGGGAGGTTCTGCCGAAATTTATTAGGATTGTCTACTTTAGAGTTACTAGAGTTTGTTTAGTAGCATTCCAGGCTCATGTCGGGCTGGGGTGTTACTGCTTGGTATCGAGCCAGTTGTAGGTCCGTGGTATATGAAAAGTTAAATTTGACACACTATGCACGATGAGGTGGGAATGGGTTAATGCATTGCATTACGCTACTATTGAGTTTTTGATTTCTCTTGTGTGATAGCTACTAGTTAGACTATACTTGTGGTCCCGCTTGTTGTAAGTGCTTATTGTTTGATTGTTTTGTCGTGATGTTTAGATATGGCAAGGGTGGAGGCCGAGGTCGTGGTCGTGGCCGCGCAGGAGCCGGCGAGGCCGCATCGCCCGCCGTGGTTCGAATCTCCGTAGTTGGAGAAGCTAGCCTGCGGAATCGAGAGGAAGAGGTTGCTTCAGCGGTACAGGAGAACCAGGCCCCACCAGCTGCGCCTGTTGTCGCTCCTGTGGTGGCTCCTACAGCGGCACCTGCGGTGTATGCCATGGGATTACACCAGTGGAACGCATTGAGGCTGGACACCTTCGACGGGTCAGCACGCCGCTGACGCAGCCAACGGTCGCGCACATGGAGAGGCACTCGGAGCTCGGGATGACTTGAAATGAGGCTCGGGCCGTGGCTTTCCAATTGAAGGGGCAAAGGATATCGGTGGGAAGGAGTCCTGATGGCTGTGACAACAGCTCATGGACGATTACCTAGGAACATTTTGTGGAGCGTTTGGAAGAGGTTTTATCCACTTCATATGTGGAGCGAATGGAAGTCACGCTGCGTAACTTCAAGTGGTAAGATGACAAAGGACAGAGTATGAAGCGGGTTTTAACAACCCGGTTCGTTTTGTTCCATGTGGGCACAAATGATGAAGAAAAAGCCAAGAGGTTTCGCAGGGGCTCAGTGCAAGAGTTCCGCAGTATTGGGAGCATTGGAGTTATGGATTTCAGTTCTTTGGTCGAACAAGCGGGGGCATGGAACCGAGATGCAACTTTGGTGAGGGACCGCCAGAGAAGCGTTGTGGTTTCGAGGGTGCAGGTGGCGGCCAAAAAGGGGTTTTGGCGGTGGGGTGGGACCTTCCAGAGGCCCACTTCCAAGAGGTTCAAAGGGCCGCAAATCATTCAAGACCAAGTTCACAGGGGCACGCTTTCTTCCACCTCGCGAAGGGCGGCAATGCACCTAGGTTACGTCCGGTCCTGTGGCGGGCATGAAGTGCTTCAAGTGCGGCAATGATCATAGGGCTTCAGAGTGCGCTTGGTTCGGTCTTGCCGCCATTGTGGTCGGAGGGCCATAAGGCATTGGTTTGTCGGCGAATCCCGCCAAGATCATCAAGTGGGAACTGCTCAGTCGGTCGCACACGCCAGCTTTCTTCTCGAGGGTCGGTTCAGATGTTAGCGCTACTCCTACTCCTACTTGGGCACCGCCACCCTACCTTCCGCACCGGAGGAGCCCCACCACTGTGGTACTTTGGCCGCCTCCCGTGGCCCCATTTCCGATAATGGCGCCTTGGCACTCTCCAGCGGTTCCGTACCACCGCACTGCAGGTGTTGGAGCCCCTACCGCCTGCCAAAGAATAGCCTCCTACGCTATGCCGACGGCAGAGTCGGTGAGTCGTCCGATGTGGTGACAGTGCGCTCTTGGTGGATTCAAGAGAGGCACTTGTTCTATTTGATTCGGGGCTACCTTTTCTTTGTATCACTAGATTTTGTTAGTAAGGCGACTTGAGTTCGCAACCGATAGCTCGATCGGCCTAGTTAATTCTCCTGGGGGAATTCTCTCTAGCTCTACAGTTTGTCTTGGTTGTGTGATTTCGTTAGATGGAGAAGAATTCATTGCTAATATGATGGTTATGAAGATGGAGCCATTTGATGTTATCTTGGGGATGGACTGGTTGCATAATTACCGTGCTGTCATTTCTTGTTTTTGGAAGACAATAACCCTGCAAGCTCCGTCTGGGCAGGAGATAGTATTCCAATGTAGCGCTCCATCTCACTCACTTTTTTGTGATGGCTAGCCTTTTTCCTGGTGGCCGTTCGGCGAAGAGTGGGTTTCTTTTGTCTCTAGTGGAGAAGCCGAGTTCGCTCAGAGTAGCGTAAGATATTTTGGTCGCTCGGGAATTCTGGATGTTTTTCCAACAGAGCTACCAGGATGCCACCACCTCGTCCCGTAGAGTTCAGAATTGATTTGGTACCAGCGCTCGACTGCCTCTATGACCCTTATCGGTTGGTCTGTCCGCTCCAAGAGGAACTAAAGAAGCAGCTTGGATGATTTAAAAGCGAAGAATCTTATTCGTCCCAAGCAGGTCTCCATGGGGAGCCCTGTTCTTTTACCAAGAAAAAGGATGGTAGTTGGCGATGTGTATTGATTATCGTGTTTAACCATTAACCATCAAGAATAAATATCCTCTGCCTTGCATAGAAGATTTATTTGATCGCTTGAGAGGGGCCAAGGTGTTCTCAAAGATTGACCTTCAATCGAGTTATAATCAAATCCTGCTCGAGAGGAGGATATTGAGAAGACGGCATTCTCCACAAGGTATGGGCATTTTGAATTTAAAGTTATGTCTTTTGGACTAACGAACGCCCCTGCTGCTTTCATGGAGACTATGAACAGGATGTTGCATGAGTACCTGGATGATTTTGTGGTTGTCTTTATTGATGATATTTTGATATATTCAAAGATCAAGTTGAACATGGGCGACACTCGAGGCTTGTGTTGAGACGCTAAGGGAGCATAAGTTTTATGCCAAACTGAAAAAGTGCGAGTTTTGGATGTCCGAAGTGGGGTTTCTGGGGCATGTCATCAATGATAAGGGAATCACAGTTGATCCAAGTAAGGTTTCTCTGATGGTAGAATGGAAGACGCCAACCAATGTCAAAGAAGTGAGAAGCTTTCGGCATGGCAGATACTATCGCGTTTTGTGCGGGATTTTTCCATTATTGCTAAACCTTTATCTAGACTCACGTATGGATGTGAAGTTTAGGTGGGATGATGATCGTGAGCGTAGCTTCCAAACCCTTAAGGAAAAGTTGGTGACCGCCTGTCCTTACACTTCCCGAGCCCAGGAGCGATTTACGTGTACTCGATGCGCCTCGGATTGGGTTGGGTTGTGTCCTTATGCGGGAAGGAAGGCGATAGCTTATGCGCCGAGGCACCAAGAAGCATGAACAGAATTACCCAACTCATGATTTAGAATTGGCAATGTAGTGTTTGCCCCAAGCTTTGGAGACACTATCTCGTATGGTGAGGGTTGTGATGTTTATACGCACCACAAGAGTCTTAAGTATATTTTCACGTAAAGAATTGAATTTAAGTCACGCAGTGGTTGGAACGATTAAAGATTATGACCTATCTATTCGCACCATCCCGGCAAGGCAAACGAGTGGTCGATGCTCGAGTCGCAAGGCGACGCCGCAACATTGGATTATCTCATTGCCGACTTTGACCGTATGGGTATATCATTTTGCTATGCGGGATCGCACGTGTTGAAACACAAACGATCTTGGAGTCGGCCATTCCAGAGCGGTGCGAAGCACAACAGATGATCAGTTTTGCAGAGGGTCGAAAGCGCTTGGACATGGGCAAAGTCGGGATTTCGGTTTGATGGGTCCGAGTGTTATGATGAAAGGCCGCCTTTGTGTGCCACAAAGGCGGAAGTCAAAGGTGAAATTCGAGGAGGCTCATCGACTCAGACACGGTACATCCGGCGAGACAAAGATGTATCGCGACCGCGCGCACTTTTGGTGGAAAAGGATGAAGGTAGACATTGCCAACTATGTAGCCTCTGTGGAGTTTGTCGACAAGTGAAGGCAGAGCACAAGCGCCCCGCAGATTATTGCAGTCATTAGAGGTCCCCAATGGCCTTGGGATGATATCTCTATGGACTTCGTTGTTGCGTTGCCTCGCTCACCGCGAGGTAAGGATGCGGTTTGGGTTATAGTGGATCGATTCAAAGAATCGCACATTTTATTCCCATCCGCACGACCAATTCGGCTAGTGACCGCTCCTATCTCGTATGCGGAAATTGTAAGATTGCATGGAGTACCAAAGACCATCATTTCGCAGTGGACGCCAAGTTCGTATCCAAGTTCGGGAGAGTTTGCAGAGTGCAATGGGCACACAACTCCGCCTAAGTACAGCCTTTCCATCCTCAAACAGATGGGCGATCGAGCGCACTATTCGGACCTTGAGGACATGTTGCATCCCGTGTCCCGTCCCGAAGGGTAGCTGGGAGGATCAATTGCCATTAGCAGAGTTTGCGTACAACAACAGCTATCATTCAAGCGTAAAAGCCGCTCCGTTCGAGGTTTTGTATGGGCGTAAGTGCAAGTCACCACTTTGCTGGAAGTCAGAGGTGAGAAGGCGCGCTGGGTCCGGATTGGGTACAAAAGATCAGAGAACGAGTGGCTCGTGAGACAGAACCTATTAGCGACTCGCAGCGCAGCAGAAAAGTTATGCAGACGTGAGGAGAAGAGACTTGGAATTTGAAGTGGGGGATCAGGTGCTCCTGAAAGTGTCCCCCACTAAAGGAGTGGTGAGGTTCGGTACCAGAGGGAAGCTTAGCCCAAGGTATATAGGACCATTCACGATCTTGGCTCAAATCGGGAAGTTGGCTTATCGTTTAGACCTGCCAGAGTCTATGCGTGGAGTGCACAATGTTTTTCATGTGTCCATGTTGAGGAAGTACTTGAGGGACCCGGAACATCTCATTGCATTAGAACCCATAACAATTGAGCAGGACCTGTCCTTTGAGTCCAAACCAGTGCGAATTCTGGAAAGATCAGAAAAAGAGTTGCGGAACAAAACCCTAAAGTATGTTAAGGTGCTTTGGTCACAGCAGACTGAAAGGGAGGCCACTTGGGAACTGGAGTCTCGCATGCGCGAGCTTTATCCAGACTTGTTCACCTCAGGTGTGTTCTTTTGTTGCTTAGTTTCCAGTTTTGGTTTTAACTCGTGAAGTGGGCGTTTAGATTCGGGGTCAAATCCTGTTAAGGGGGGTAGAATGTAATATCCCGATGGGTGATGCACTAGTAGTCGGAAGGGAGAATCGGTTCGGGAGAATATTTAACAGAATGTCGGGAGGGACCAATTGGAAAGATTTCAGTGCTGCAGTAGTAGAGGGGGGAAAGAGCAATTTTGCGGCAACTTGGGCTAGAGCCCATGGCCCAAGAGGGGCCCAAGGGGTGGCCGGCCATAGCCTAAGGGGGGGCGCCACTCCCCCTTCCCAAACCCTAGCCGACCCCCTCCCCTCCCCCCTTTCCTCCCCCACTCCCCAACCGGCCGCCACCCTCCCCTCTCCACCTCCCCTCCACCCTCCCTTGTGCACCTCTCCACCTCCATTGCTGCTGGCCAAGGAGGAGAAGGAGCTCCATTGCAGCCGGCCAAGGAGGAAGAAGAAGGAGAAAAGAAGAGAAGGAGGAAGAAGGAGAGGGAGAAGAGAAGGAAGAGAGAAGAAGGAGGATCGTCTTCGGGGCGGATCATCGTCGTTCAGCACGTCGTCAAGGGTAACGAGATGTTCTTGTAGGGTAATTAGTCTTGGAAGAGTTTTTGGGTTAATCTTTGGTTAGATGGCTTTCGGCCTGCTGTATCGCAGTTTCGTCCAGCGGCTTGCGAGGTAAATTTCATGTGGTTAGAGGATGAATCTGGGGTTTTGGTCTCCTAGAGAGTTGTAGGTTATTGTCTTAGCTTTCCGTGGCCTCCAAGTTCACCCAAATCCGATTAACGGTTAGAGAGTTATGATTTTTCTAAGACTGCTGTTCCACTGCTCTGTCAGTAATTAGGCAGTTTGTAGAAAACCGATTAAAAGTGATGGTTAAAGTGGAAATCTGAGAACCCCAGTATAACGCAAGTTGTAGATACTCCTTCCAGCTTTCAGGAAAACTAAAGATCATGGAATTCGGACGAACGTAGAGAAAGTTATGATAATTTCATCGTTGCTGTCCAGAGACCCGACGCGAGAATTGATACTCTGTTGTTTAGTTTGGTAGGACTAGTAAAGGGCCGAATCAGAGAACCTCACCAACTAGGTTTAGAAGGGGAATTCAATAACCTTTTCAGATTGTCCAAGATCACTCCATTTGGATTTCTTTACATTTAGTTATGATTTTTCGAAGGGGCTGTTCTCTGAAAAGAAATCGACAGCTAGCTTTAGAGTTGGGGTTTATGCTTAGTGGACGATGTACTCATTTTGTGTTTATGATTTTGTTATTAGACCTTTATGGTAGCCTTAGCTTGTCTCAATTGTATGTCCAGTGTGGGTTTGGCTCCGGGAGCAGTACTTATTCCGACATCCACCTTCGCACGGTTGAGGCAAGTGCATTGTGGTTTGATTGATTGGCTATATTGTGTGTTATTTGATATATGGTTGCATAACAAGATGGTATACTTGATGAATGTTTAAGTATGGTTATTGCTCAAATGATGCTTAGGCTTTACTATGGTTCAATGTGGTAGTCTTTTGGTAAGATTGATGATGATTGAGAGTTGAGCATTTGCATATTGAGAACATATTGAGGCTTGGTCACGCGGTGACCAAGTGTGTTTCCCCTTTGAGAACCCCGTCATGAATGTGACGGGCCCGAGATCCCCTCACTCGTGGAGTGTGGGCTTGAGGTCCCGCATTACTTGAGTAACGCAATTGGTCCCTGTGCGTGCGCCGCCAAGCGCATGGGTATGCGGCGACGGTCGCATACTCTCCATTACCGGTGTAATGCACACAGAAAGTTAAAGATAAAGGTTCCTTGAGCATTGCATTTGCATATGAGATGTTTGATGTTGATCTCCTTTATATGTATGTTGATGTTATAATTTCTTTATGTACTTGCTGAGTCTGTGGACTCACTCTTGCTTTTATTGTTGTTTTAGGTACCCGAGCCAAGAATGACATGCATGGGGGGAAGTAGACTGCTAGTCACACACATACCACATGAACTAAATAAAGTTGAATGATCTTCAGAACGGATTTGATTTTAGTTTATTATATTTTGTCTTATGCAATGGATTGATGTAATAATGATGAGTAGTGGATCTTCATATCTCTCTAGTTTTGTTGGATTCTTAGCATGTCATTGTTTATCTTTTGATGTCTTTGGATGAAAGTTTTAATTATTATTTGAATAAATCAGGTGTTGGAACCTCCGTGTAATTAACTTACAAGGGAGGTTCTCCCGAAATTTATTAGGATTGTCTACTTTAGAGTTACTAGAGTTTGTTTAGTAGCATTCCAGGCTCATGTCGGGTTGGGGTGTCTTGACCATTAATCCAGAGTATGTCTTGATCATCCTTGGTAAAATCTTTGAACTTCCCTTCTGCCATTTTGAGCTTGATGTCTGACAACACAGGATCCTTTGGTTGCGCTTCACGAATCGCTTCTCGAGGTAGACTGCATTTCCAAATCGCCACAAAACCTTCGCTTATGACTTCTAGCTTCACTTCCAAATTCTTCATAAAGTTCTCGCAACTTTCCTTTACTTCCAAAGCATTGCGCTCACTACTACGTAAAATGTTATCACGCACGGTTCGACATCGTCATCACGCATTTGATTGAACCGTCATCACGCAACGATTGGAACCGCTCAGTGTTTTTGTACGTCTGTGATAACTGGCGGTTATCACAGATGGTTTTTTAATCGTCTGTGATAAGTCACAACACAGACGGTTCTAATTAACAATCGTCTGTGATATCCACATATCATAGACGATTCTAGTTACTAACCGTCTGTAATATCCATATATCACAGACGGTTCATAATTAGCACCGTCTGTTCGGATCCATATATCATCACAGACGGTTCGGATCCATATATCACAGACGGTGATAATTATAAACTGTCTGTGATAGCTCTTTCAGCCTAACTAATTTATTTTTGATTTTCGGCTAGCCTCAGGAATTGCTAGCCATGCCCTCTGAAAACAAGCAGGCAGAAAATAGATACATTACAAATGAATCAATCGTTGACACTCAAAGTGATCATTTATAACTCAAAATCAATTAGAAACGAATATGTATCAAATATTGTCGCTAGAGTTACAATTGAATTACAACTATTCAAAGTGAATTACAATTAATGAATCATTCAAGGTCATTCAGCGGTGTTGGAGTAGTGAAACTCTCTGTTGGCGCCAATGATATCCGTCATGATGAATCAAATAGGACATATGCTGGTATTGAATTAACAAGGAACGTACCGAGGACCACATCTGGTGCTGCCTGGGCCTCCTCTGCCGTGACATGGTTCACCCGACCCTTGGTGAACTGGCCCGTCGATCTAGTGATGCCGCTGGTGGCTGGAATTCCTGAGGTTAGCTTGGCTGGAGTCACACCTTGCTGCTTCTTCGGGCATTTGTTGGCATAATGCCCCGTCTCGTTGCAGTGGAAGCATGTAACTCCGGATGCCGAGGAAGTGGAGTGCTTCTGCTGAAATTACCTTCCAGATGAGGTGTTGCGGAAGCTGGAGGTGTTAGAGCACTGTGGCGGTGCCGGGTTTCTGGACATGGAAGATTGGAACTTCCCACGTTGCGGTGGCTGTGGTGTAGTGAAGCGAGGCTTGGGAAGGCCTCCTGCATTGAACCTCTGAGCGGCCATCCTCCCCTTGTAGTTCTCCATTTCCAGGTGCTTGGCCTCCTGACGGATCGCCTTGTCCACTAACTGCTGGAAGTCGGTGAAATTCTAGGATATCAGTTGGACAGATATGTCATCATTTAGTCCCTCTAGGAACCTCTCTTGCCGATCCTCGTCTCTAGCTAGGTCAGCTGGGGCGTAGCGGGCAAGTTGATTGAATCGGTGCGGGTATTCATTCACCGTGCGGTTGCCCTGTCGGAGTGCGTGGAACCCCTTCTTCTTCAGCGTCATCATTCCCGCTGGGATGTGTGCATGGCGGAAAGCTCGCACAAAGTCGGCCCATGTGATGGATTGGGCATCGGCATGGGAGATAGGGGTGGGCGTGGATCGTGCCGCCCCGTAGGATCACCGAACCTGTCCAAATTTTTTAGCCATATGGGCCAGACGTGAGGCCCAAAAAAGAAAAGGGGCAAAAGGATCAAGAACCTTTTGATCCTTAGGCTCAAGTGGATCGATCCTAAGTTCCTAACTCCTCATTCCAACATAGCGCCCTGCGCCCCTGCCTCCTTCCCACGTGCCACATCGCTCACCGCCGGTCGATCCACCACCTCTGATGCACCATTGCCTCCACCGTCATCGTCACCTCCGATGCACCGTCGCTGGATCACAAAGCTGGGGAGCCTCGAGGAGCTTGGAGAGGGGTCGTAACTTATCGATCTTCTCGAAAGAGTCCGCGCGGCGGGGGCTCCAGCTATCGATGGCCTCACCAGCGATGGCGGAGTGCCAGGCGGGTCACTCGGAGGCGACCTGCTCTCCACACACCTTGTTGGCGAAGCTCCCCCCAAGTCGGACCTCAGAGTGCATCGCCGCCGCTGTGGAGCATGACGACTACGACCGCCGCTCCCTTTTCACAGATGCAGCAACAATGGCTTTTGGCTACACGTCCTTTACGGCAGCCTGGCTTGCCGCTACCTCCCCAACAGCAGAAATCCCCTCCTACTGCTACGGCTAGGAGACGATTGGTAGCGGGGGCATTCTGGAGGCGGGAGGAGGAGGCAGTGCGGCCATGCACGCAGCCTATGGGGACGCGGTGGTGGAGGTCACCGGCAGCGTGGCTGTGAGGACCCCAGTTTATTTGGTTTGTAATGCTTAACCAACCACCTGGTCCTAGCATCACAAATCAAATAAATCGATCTCTAGATATGTATACTTCCTAAAGCAAAGATACACACCCCAGTACAAAATTAGACATCAACTCCATTCCACACATAGAGTCCAAACACCACACTTCCAAACGGAAGATAAACAAATAGCAAAGATATTATGGACAATGGCCGATCGCCACAAGATACACAAATAATAACAAAAAAAGACAATGAAGCAAAAGTGCCATAAAATGGCTATAAACAAAGCCAATCGGTGTGCCTTCAACCCACAAGGCATCCGACCGACCGCCAAGACTAGTCGCCCAAGAAGCGGCAACACGACTCACGTATGAGGACCCCGAGGCTCACCTTCTTCCTCTCGCAACAAAACATTAAGCAAAGCACCGAGTACAAAGATTGTCTTTGTACCCGCAAGACCGACGTGTGAACTAGCGCACTGCTCATATGCTACATGCAGCTTGTTTAGTGGAGGCCATATGTTTCATTTGCATAAAGCCAATTTTCATTTGCAATAAGGTAATACAGCTTTAAAGGCAAGTTTGCAATTCATTTTTAAGATTGAAATAACAAAGAAAGATAATAATAACCAAAAGCTAAAGATAAACAACCTAGAAGTGACTATCCCAATAGTCACCATTAACAATAGCACGAATCCCATTCGTACTCACCCATCAAGTTTTAATTTAAATGTTGTAGTCTAACTCTTGAAAAGCTTACCCAAGCGTGTCCATCACCTAGACGAGGCTATTCGAATAGTTTTAACCTCGCAGGTGTACCATCGCACTCCACACTTCGCATCGCCTTTAAGCCAAAGCACACTTCCGAAGGTATGTCGCACAAACTAAGTCCTACGAGACTTTTTCCAATATTGTGTATTAACTACGAGCCGCTCGTATGGATAGAAACCCATACGCTACATGGTAAAGCCGAAAAGACAACTACCCACTCAGATAAAGCTTTTGGACAACTACCATGCTCCCACCTCCATCCTCCTGCGACCTCCTGCGACCGGAGCCAATACACGCCAAAGTACTAGGTCAAGAGAGGTCCCATATACTCTAGTGTGGTTAGCACACCAAATGCCCGGATAAAAATTCACTCACAAGATGTTCGGTCCTTAATTGACCCGCACCTTTCCAAATACACCCAAAAGATCACACCAATCTTACCATTGTGCCCGGCCCAAATCATTTTTGTTTTCATTTTTAGTTTTGCAATTAAACAAAGCAGAAATATCAAACATAAAGTTGTAGTAAATTTTGTGTGATCAAGGTTACCGACTAAAGTCGATAACCGCCCAGCTTCTCCGATAGCTAAGCATGTCTAAGCAAGTTGACCCGATCTACTAAGTGACAAGAAATCATCCAAATGATCTCTAATCACAAAGAAATAACCTAGGCTCAGTAGTAGAGATCAATATTTGTCTACAGGATATGCAAACACTGATTTAACTAATCCATTTTAACACAAATTAAGCAATGCATACATACAAATTAAACAAAATATTAGAATTTAAAGTACTGGGATTATCATGATCAAACTGCTTGCCTGGATGCTGTTGCTCAATATGCTGCGGAGGATCGTCCTCAGGGTTGCCGCAAATATCGAAGCCTAACGATCGAACATAACAGCAAATAAGAACGAATAACACCGACAAAACTCAAACATACAACAACATCAAAACAAGCCAAAACTCACACAGCAGCCTAAGCATGAAATAACAGAACTTTAGAAACAGAGAACAAATCATTTTAAGTTCTTAGCAATTTTCTATGAATTTTCTAAGCTAAAAACACAGCAAGTCACTAGTTAATTACTTAACAAATTTTCATGAACAGAACCAGCGTATAAAATCTATCCTAATAGTTAGTATACTGAAAATGAAATTTTACAGAATTGGGTTCATTTAATTTGGACAATTATTGGAAGAGATATGCATTTTCTAATTTAGAAGATACATAAGACATCATTTTATTAGCTAACAGATTTTTGCTACAGAGACATGGGTGAAGTTAATTTTATCAAATAGCACACTTAAAATGAAAATTAACAGCACTGGTTTCATACAATTTGGATAAAAATTGAATTAGTTATGCATTTTCTAAGTTTAAATGAATTAATTAAGCAAATGTAAAACATATTACGAAATACTAAAGCATTAAATCCTTTTCTACCGCTATCAAGAAGCCCAGCCATCGACAATGGGCCGCGCGAACGCGACCGAGACAACAGACCGCTTAAAGTGACGCTCGGCGATTCAAAGAATACGCTCTTGGCTCATGAAGGTGCAAACCCAAAACACTCTCACAGTGAAATACGCTTCTCAACAGAGAAAACGCATAACCAGAACTACACAAACCTAACTGACAACATGGACCCACATGGCAGAGACTCAAAGTAGACATAATTAGTGTTAAGCTAGTCTTCGCCGGCGGCTCACCGGAGAGCACGGGCACGGTGGCGCGGCCACAGAATCGTTCTTGCAAACCAGGAGGTTTCTGGGCGAAAGAGTGGTACCTTCGGGTTCGCAAGGACCTCGCGAACTCGATGACGGTGACGCGGAGCACAATGGTCGCCGGAGATGGGCTCACGACGGCCGGAGGCGGAGAAGAAGCTACGGCTCTCGCGGAGAAGACGCTACAGACTTCGAGAAGCCTCGGGAAGGTGCGCCACGGAATCGCCTCGACTCCAGGAGCAATAAGCACAAGATAACGTCGAAGAAGAAGGTCCGAGGCGGCCGGAATTGCCACGCGCGCGAACACCGTGATTGGAGAAGAAAGGGTCGCGCAGCCTCAACGATGCACCAAAGACAAAAATGAAGCCATCATTAACTTCAGTGCATCAATGCGATCCGAAGGGACCAAGTGTCGAAGCTGGAAACTCACCAGAGCACTAGCAAGCTTGTAGAGCCGAGACCAACGGAGTTGGGGACGAAGAAGTGGCTCCGGACGATTCACTGGATGCCACGAGCTCGGGATGGGAAAATGGATGCGACCGAGTGTGGTTCACGATGGTGAGGTTGCGGGCTCAAGGGGCTTCTCCAACGCGCAGTTGCTACTTTCGTTTCTCCTCGTGAAACAAGAAATCGGGCGAGATAACACGAGAACGCAAAGGAGAAGTAGTGGATGAGCTCGTGGCTTTATGAAGTCACGGCGATGCCTCCCACCGACACGAGGGCATAAAGGTGGCGGCGACGCAGGTACGTGGCAAACATGCACGCACGCCGCGAGCTCCGGTGAGGTGCGGAGAAGACGAGGTTGATGCCGATGTGTGGGACCCATATGTCGACCAATGACGAAGCGGTGCGAACCGGTGGTTTGATTTGATCAAGAACACACCGACCGCTGGATCCGAAATGGACGGTGGGATTGGTGTATGCATTCGATAGTCGGTTGCATACGCAATGCGGATCGCTCGATTTGCATCGGACGGTGACGACAGCCATCGGGCTCACGCAGTGCAGCTAGGCGGTGCGACCGAGTCAAGTGTGCGAGTCGGACTCGAGCCCGAGGTTGGGTTCGGCCCGAGGAACAAGATTTTTAGAATTTGATTTAAAAGACAGAGAAGGTTTGGGGAATTTTTAGAGGTAGCTCCTGAGCTCCAAAAATTTCTGAAATTTTTATAGTAGCTACTAGAGACAGAGGACAACCTTGTATAATTTTTCCAGAACTTTTATGCACTGCATGGTTCTAGAGAAAATTCACAAGCTGCTGTCCAGGAGTTTGACCAGATTTCAAACAGAGTTGACTTGGCCATTTGAAATAGCAAACAAAATCTAAAAATTGTGAAATAATTCAGGAGGTAGATAGGATGATCAAGATGCTAGGAAAAATAGTTTCAGAGGATGATCACAAGTTTGAAGGCTAAGAATCTGATAACAACAATTTCCAATCACAAGAATTAAATTCTACAAATTGAAATTGCTAGGGAAAATGTAGAAACTTTCAAATGATTTGAAGAGACAACAAAAGTTTTTATTTCTCCTCAAAATTTTACATTTGAAATACAAACCCTAAGTTAGGTCATTACAAATCTCCCCCTTACAGAATCTCACCCGAGATTCGATCACCGGGAGAAGAAGGATGGGTAATCTGCTCGAGACGATCTTCCCGCTCCCAAGTGGCTTCATCCTCGGAGTGGTTCGACCACCGAACTTTGAGGAACTTGATCACACGGTTCCTCGCTTCGCGTTCAGCTTCATCGAGGATACGAACGGACGCCACGATAAGACGATCTTCCCGCACATCGATATTTTCCAATGGCGTTTCTCAACCTAACGCGGAGGCACTTCTTTAATCGTGACACATGAAAATATCATGCACCCTTCGAGTGTAGCCGCAACTCCAACTTGTATGCAACAGCTCCCACTTTCTTGATGATGCGATACGCCCGACATATCGAGGAGCCGCTTGTTCTTGACATCAAACGACGATGTCCTTCAGAGGTGAGACTTTGAGATACACAAAGTCATTGGGCCGAAACTCAACTCACGGCGACGCCGACCGCATAGCTCTTCGCTCGATCGAGCTACGCGCAAGTGCTCACGAATCAATCGCACTTGACTTTCACTTCATTGATGGAATCGGGCCAAAGAACCGCTTTTCACCGCCGACCGGTTCAACGGTGTTCTGCAGCGCCTCCCATACAAAGCCTCAAACGGTGCCATACCAAGACTAGCTCAAAGTCGTTGTTGTAGGAGAACTTCGCAAGCGGTAGGCACTTCTCCCAATTCTTTCCATAGGAGAGAACACAAGCACGAGCATATCTTCAAGAACTTGGTTGACGCGCTCGCTCGACCATCGATCCCGAGGATGATAGGTGAAATAACGAAAGACGGGTCCCCATGGCTTCCTGAGAATCGTGCCATAGCCGAGAAGTGAAAAGAGAGCCACGATCTGACACAATCGTTCGTGGCACACCATGCAAACTCACAATGCGGGATATGTAGAGATCTGCCAATCGACTGACACTGAGAGTGGTAAGTACTGGCAGGAAGTGCGCTACCTTCGTCAATCGATCGATAACAACCCAGATAGCATCCTTCCCTGAAGAAGTACGGGGTAGACCAGTGATGAAGTCCATACCAACGGAATCCCACTTCCACTCCGGTATGGGCAAGGGCTGAAGAAGACCTGCTGGACGCTGATGCTCGGCCTTCACGCGACAACATACGTCGCATCTGGCAACGAACCTGGCAATCTCGCGCTTCATGCGAGTCCACCAGAATCTCTGACGCAGATCTTGGTACATTTTAGTGGCCCCGGGATGGATGGACAAAGGCGAATCATGGGCCTCCTGAAGGATCAAATCCCGCAACTCTGGGACCTTTGGGACCACAAGACGCTGCCCAAACCACACAACACCGTGCTCATCTTCTGTAAAGCATTTAGCTGAACCATCCCTGATGTTCTGCTTGATTTTGCCCACACCAACATCTGATTGCTGTGCTGACTTGATTTGATCCACCAAGGTTGGTTGCACAATCAGGGCAGTAAGGGAACCGTGTTCAACCAAACCCAAGTTGAGACGCTGAAACTCTGCAAGCAGTGCAGGTTGCTGCTCTTGGATCATCAGAGTATTGCAATACACTTTTCGCTAAGTGCATCAAGAACTACATTGGCTTTGCCAGATGATATCAATACCCATGTCATAATCTTTGATCAATTCTAGCCATCTCCTCTCGCTCGAGGTTCAGATCCGGCCGAGTGAACAAGTATTTCAAACTCTTGTGATCGAATACACCTCACAGCCGTTACCGATCAGATAATGCCGCCAAATCTTGAGTGCATGAACCACCGCAGCAAGCTCTAAATCATGGGTGGGATAGTTGAGCTCATGAGGCCTCAATTGCTCGGATGCATAGGCAACCGCCTTGCCTTCCCGCATAAGAACACATCCGAGTCCCCGACGAGAGGCATCGCAATAAATATCGGGCTCTTGTGGATATCGGGAAGAGTAAGGACCGAGTGAAGTCAATCGCCGCTTGAGCTCCCAAAGCTCTCATCACAAGCAGAGGACCATACAAACTTCTTGTCCTTCTTAAGCAATTCACCATCGGCTTTGCGATTTTGGAGAAGTTCTCGATAAAGCGCGATAGTAGCCCGCTAAACCAAGAAAACTCCGCACATCGTTGATCGACTTGGCCGCCCCAAGATAGAACATCGTTGACTTTGGGATCTACAGACTATTCCTCCAAATGAAAGAACATGGCCCAAAATGCCACTTCCTTCAACTGAACTCACATTTGTTTGAACTTCGATACAAATGATGCTCCATAACTTGCCCAAAACAATCTTCGATGCTCAAGATGCTCGCTTCATCTTGGAATAGATAAGAATGTCATCAATAAAACCACCACAAATTTGTCCAAATACTCCATGAATACGGAATTCATAAGGTTCATGAACAACGCCGGAGCATTGGTCAAACCGAAGACATGACGGTGTACTCAATGCAAGCCATAACGAGTAGTGAAAGCCGTCTTCGAATATCCTCACTGATCCGACTTGATGATAGCCCGATCTCGATCAATCTTGAGAACACCGAGCTCCGCATAACCGGTCAAAAGATCATCAATGCGGGCGAGAGGATATTTGTTCTTCACCGTCACTTCATTGAGAGGACGGTAGTCAATACATGCGCAAAGTCTTGTCCTTCTTCTTCACAAAGATCACCTGACAACCCCAAGGAGATGAACTGACGGATGAAACCCTTTGCTTGGAGCTCACCAAGCCGCTTCTTCAATTCTTCTAGCTCATTGGGAGGCATCCGATCGCGCGCCTTGAAATCGGAGCGATGCAGGCAAAGAACTCGATGACAAACTCTGTGTCTCGAACCGAGGCATCCGGGCAAGTCTTCAGAAAGACATCCACAAAGTCCGATACTATGGGAACATCTTGAATTTGCAAGGCCGGCTTTGCTTCTAATGCACATAGACACGGGCCTCAAGTCCGTGGCGAAACACGACTTGCTCACCCAAGGGTCGGTAAGATAGACAATCTTCCCGCACAATCGATTTGCCCCAAGTGTTGGGACAACCAATCCATGCCAAGAATCACATCCAGCTCGCTGAATCGAAAGCGTAATAAGATTTGCCAAAAATCCCACTCCTTCAACTATGATAGGAACATCCCGACATCAGAATCGCCTCTCATTTCCACCCGGAGAGCGGATGAGCAAAGGGATCCCCAAAGGAACACAAAGAAGACCACTAGCAGCAGCAAATGATCTTGAAATAAAAGAATGCGATGCTCCGTAATCAAATAATCTGCGCAGCAGACGAATTAACAAGAAGTGTACCAATCACGACATCCGCGCCTCGAGCCTCCTCACCGATAGATGGTTGACTCGACCACACGCCGCACTCGGGTCTTCAATAATCTTTTGGTCGCGGTGAT
The DNA here is from genome assembly GCA_036346255.1 of Ampelocalamus luodianensis. NCBI lineage: Eukaryota > Viridiplantae > Streptophyta > Magnoliopsida > Poales > Poaceae > Ampelocalamus > Ampelocalamus luodianensis. The sequence goes on along the minus strand of CM070625.1, from coordinate 48,234,317 downwards.
CGCTTCCCCGCCCGCGCCCTCCATTAGGACGAGGGATCGCTGCAACACTCGAGGCGTGCATTCGCATAATGGCCCTTGTTGTGGCAAATAAAACAAGTCACCTCGGCGCCGGATTGCGAGGCCGCTCTTACCGGATCGCAGCGCACGTGGCTGAAACACGCCCGCGGTGGGCGAGGAGCTGGTGCAGATGGTCTCGGCGCCGGTGGAGCAAAAGAGCGGCCATCGTGCCGCCCACCGAGGACGCATCGAGGTGGTGTGAGTAGACGATGCGCCTCCCATTTGCGCTATGGACTCGCCAGCGCTTTGCCTTATGCTCAAGAACAATGGCCTTATCTACCAAGGCACGAAAGTCGAGAAGTCCACAATAGATAGCTTGTCCCGCAACTCCTCGCACAAGCCATCCATAAACTTCTCCGCTAGCCTCATCGAGGCCACCTCTCCGAGCATAACGAGCGGATGATTGAACTCGCATGTACTCGTCACGCACTTGCGCCCTTGCTTGAGCGCGAGGAATTCTTTCTTCTTCGCCATCGTGCCATCCGGGATGTGGGCCCGACGAAAAGTCGATCTGAACTCCTCCCACGCGACCACATGGCCCGCGGGTGCATGGCGAGATAGTTCTCCCACCATGAGAGTGCCGCGCCCTCGAGCCGGTGGACGCCAAGAGCGCCTTGTCCTGCGCTCGCATCGAGCTATGTTGAGCTTTCGCCAACCATGCGCAGCCAATCGTCCGCATCAAGAGGGTCCTCGAGCGGAGAAAGTCGGCGGTGTGTACGGAGGAACTCGCAAGTCCCCGCGAGTCCGTGTCCGCCACCACGGCAGGAGTGGAGGTATTCCTAGCAATAACCTCCAAGATGCGCTGTCTGTCCATGCGGTTTCGCCGATCGAGCGAGCACCTCACCATGGTCGGAGGAGGGGAAGCTCTCATCATGACCACCCTTGCGACTACCACGCGCTCTCCGGCCATCCTGCTTTACTAAGACAAGTTAGCAACAAATTTAAGAGCAAGAAAGCCCAAAATTCATGAAAACAGTCCAAAAACAAACACAAGGCGAGATAAAGTTCACCAAAGAAAATCGGACACATAACTACTCCTTTACATCTTACCCTATTATCCCCACAAGTTTTAGTTGGATTAAACTTCATGGTTCTCCCCAAACTAATTCCACCGGTAGTAACTATCTTTTGAAAGGTGAAGAGAGAAACCAAGTTTCAAAACTTAAATTAGAGTAAGATGAGAGTAGAAAGCTAAGATAGGTAAGGAATAAAATCGAGAATCGCCTAGGTTTTCATAAACCTTTTATGATTTGAAAATAAGACTTTCAAAATATCCTAAGGACGACTATGCTTGGGTTACTACTAGTCGAATGGCTCGATACCAACTTTGTGAGGACCCAGCTTATTTGGTTTGTAATGCTTAACCAACCACCGGTCCTAGCATCACAAATCAAATAAATCGATCCTCGAGATATGTATACTTCCTGAAAGCAAGATACACACCCTGTACAAAATTAGACATCAACTCCATTCCACACATAGAGTCCAAACACCACACTTCCAAACGGAAGATAAACAAATAGCAAAGATATTACAGTATAATGGCCGATCGCCACAAGATACACAAATAACAACAAAAAGACAATGAAGCAAAAGTGCCATAAAATGGCTATAAACAAAGCCAATCGGTGTGCCTTCAACCCACAAGGCATCCGACCGACCGCCAAGACTAGTCGCCCAAGAAGCGGCAACACACTCACGTAGTGAGGACCCCGAGGCTCACCTTCTTCCTCTGCAACAAAAACATTAAGCAAAGCACCGAGTACAAAGATTGTCTTTGTACCCGCAAGATCGACGTGTGAACTAGCGCACTGCTCATATGCTACATGCGAGCTTGTTTAGTGGAGGCCATATGTTTCATTTGCATAAAGCCAATTTTCATTTGCAATAAGGTAATACAGCTTTAAAGGCAAGTTTGCAATTCATTTTAAGATTGAAATAACAATAAAGATAATAATAACCAAAAGCGAAAGATAAACAACCTAGAAGTGACTATCCCAATAGTCACCATTAACAATAGCACGAATCCCGCATTCGCACCACCCATCAAGTTTTAATTTAAATGTTGTAGTCTAACTCTTGAAAAGCTTACCCAAGCGTGTCCATCACCTAGGGCGAGGCTATTCGAATAGTTTTAACCTCGCAGGTGTACCATCAGCACCCACACTTGATCGCCTTTAAGCCAAAGCACACTTAGAAGGTATGTTTGCACACTAAGTCCTACGAGACTTTTTCCAATATTGTGTATTAACTACGAGCCGCTCGTATGGATAGAAACCCATACGCTTACATGGTAAAGCCGAAAAGACAACTACCCACTCGGGATAAAGCTTTTCGGACAACTACCATGCTCCCACCTCCATCCTCCCTGCGACCTCCTGCGACCCGAGCCAATACACGCCAAAGTACTAGGTCAAGAGAGGTCCCATATACTCTAGTGTGGTTAGCACGCACGAAATGCTGGATAAAAATTCACTCACAAGATGTTCGGTCCTTAATTGACCCGGCACCTTTCCATCACACCCAAAAGATCACACCAATCTTACCATTGTGCGCGGCCCAAATCATTTTTGTTTTCATTTTTAGTTTTGCAATTAAACAAAGCGTAAATATCAAACATAAAGTTGTAGTAAATTTTGTGTGATCAAGGTTACTGACTAAAGTCGATAACCGCCTTGCTTCTACCGATAGCTAAGCATGTCTAAGCAAGTTGACCGGATCTACTAAGTGACAAGAAATCATCCAATGATCTCTAATCACAAAGAAATAACCTAGGCTCAGGTAGTAGAGATCAATATTTGTCTACAGGATATGCAGCTACGGATTTAACTAATCCATTTTAACACAAATTAAGCAATGCATACATACAGCTGAAACAAAATATTAGAATTTAAAGTACTGGGATTATCATGATCAAACTGCTTGCCTGGATGCTGTTGCTCAATATGCTGCGGAGGATCGTCCTCAGGGTTGCCGCAAATATCGAAGCCTAACGATCGAACATAACAGCAAATAAGAACGAATAACACCGACAAAACTCAAACATACAACAACATCAAAACAAGCCAAAACTCACACAGCAGCCTAAGCATGAAATAACAGAACTTTAGAAACAGAGAACAAATCATTTTAAGTTCTTAGCAATTTTCTATGAATTTTCTAAGCTAAAAACACAGCAAGTCACTAGTTAATTACTTAACAAATTTTCATGAACAGAACCAGCGTATAAAATCTATCCTAATAGTTAGTATACTGAAAATGAAATTTTACAGAATTGGGTTCATTTAATTTGGACAATTATTGGAAGAGATATGCATTTTCTAATTTAGAAGATACATAAGACATCATTTTATTAGCTAACAGATTTTTGCTACAGAGACATGGGTGAAGTTAATTTTATCAAATAGCACACTTAAAATGAAAATTAACAAAGACTGGTTTCATACAATTTGGATAAAAATTGAATTAGTTATGCATTTTCTAAGTTTAAATGAATTAACAAAGGCAACGAAAACATATTACGTAAATACTAAAGCATTAAATCCTTTTTCTACCGCCATCAAGAAGCCCCACCATCGACAATGGGCCCGGCCGCGAACGCTGACCAGACAACGCACTACTTAGTGACGTCGAAGGCGTATTCAAAGAATACGTCTTCGGCTCATGAAGGTGCAAACCCAAAACACTCTCACAGTGAAATACGCTTCTCAACAGAGAAAACGCATAACCAGAACTACACAAACCTAACTGACAACATGGACCCACATGGCAGAGACTCAAAGTAGACATAATTAGTGTTAAGCTAGTCTTCGCCGGCGGCTCACCGGAGAGCACGGGCACGGTGGCGCGGCCGCGCAACTGTTCTTGCAAACCAGGAGGTTTCTGGGCGAAAGAGTGGTACCTTCGGGTTCGCAAGGACCTCGCGAACTCGATGACGGTGACGCGGAGCACAATGGTCGCCGGAGATGGGCTCACGACGGCCGGAGGCGGAGAAGAAGCTACGGCTCTCGCGGAGAAGACGCTACAGACTTCGAGAAGCTTCGGGAAGGTGCGCCACGGAATCGCCTCGACTCCAGGAGCAATAAGCACAAGATAACGTCGAAGAAGAAGGTCCGAGGCGGCCGGAATTGCCACGCGCGAACACCGTGATTGGAGAAGAAAGGGTCGCGCGCCTCAACGATGCACCAAAGACAAAAATGAAGCCATCATTAACTTCGCATCAATGCGATCCGGCGACCAAGTGTCGGCCGAAACTCACCGAGCACTAGCAAGCTTGTAGAGCCGAGACCAACGGAGTTGGGGACGAAGAAGTGGCTCCGGACGATTCACTGGATGCCACGAGCTCGGGATGGGAAAAATGGATGCGGCACCGAGTGTGGTTCACGATGGTGAGGTTGCGGGCTCAAGGGCTTCTCCAACGCGCGGTGCTACTTCCGTTTCCTCCTCCTACGAAACAAGAAATCGGGCGGAGATAACACGAGAACGCAAAGGAGAAGTAGTGGATGAGCTCAGGGCTTTTATGAAGTCACGGCGATGCCTCCCAGCCGGACACGAGGGCATAAAGGTGGCAGCGACGAGGTACGTGGCAAACATGCACGCACGCCGCGAGCCGGTGAGGTGCGGAGAAGACGAGGTTGATGCCGAGTGGGACCCATATGTCGGCGATGCATTTGCGGCGGTGCGAACCGGTGGTTTGATTTGATCGACAACACACCGACCGTTGGATCCAAATGGACGGCCGGGATTGGTGTATGCATTCGGACAGTCGGTTGCATACGCACGCGGATCGTTCGATTTGCATCGGACGGCTGACAGCCATCGGGCTCGCGCGCGGTGCAGCTAGGCGGTGCGACCGAGTCAAGTGTGCGAGTCGGACTCGAGCCTGAGGTTGGGTTCGGGCCCGAGGAACAGTACTTTTAGAATTTGATTTAAAAGACAGAGAAGGTTTGGGGAATTTTTAGAGGTAGCTCCTGAGCTCCAAAAATTTCGAAATTTTTATGGTAGCTACTAGAGACAGAGGACAACCTTGTATAATTTTTCCAGAACTTTTTATGCACTGCATGGTTCTAGAGAAAATTCACAAGCTGCTGTCCAGGGAGTTTGACCAGATTTCAAACAGAGTTGACTTGGCCATTTGAAATAGCAAACAAAATCTAAAAATTGTGAAATAATTCAGGGAGGTAGATAGGATGATCAAGATGCTAGGAAAAATAGTTTCAGAGGATGATCACAAGTTTGAAGGCTAAGAATCTGATAACAACAATTTCCAATCACAAGAATTAAATTCTACAAATTGGAAATTGCTAGGGAAAATTGTAGAAACTTTCAAATGATTTGAAGAGACAACAAAAGTTTTTATTTCTCCTCAAAATTTTACATTTGAAATACAAACCCTAAGTTAGGGCTGTTACAGTGGCATGGGTTTGGGGGAGGATGACACAGGCGCTTGCTCTGGCGTGGCCTTCAGTATCTTGTTCTTGTGAGAGGATTTTGTTCTCATGAGAGGAAATATCTGTTATCTCAAAGAGATGGGTCGACCCTTAATATCAAGTGGTTCGTAAGGTTGTCCTAGCCCATTGAAATGGATCGGCTCATGCCCCTCAGAAAAAACGTATGGACACCTGGGTTAGGTTCGGATCGAACCGCCCCTACCCATTCCCACCCCTAATGGGAGATACAATAGTTATCCCACCATTCAGCTGCAGAACCATTAAGTTGGTGAGAGGCAAACAGGACCCTCTCACGATCGGTGCACTGGGTAATGTCCAGCTTCTTCCCAATGGCCCGGAGCCAATCATCAGCGTCCATTGGTTCTGTACTGCTTGAAAAAGTCGGTGGACGCATCCTCATGAACTCGGACATGGTCATCCTTTGGTTATGCGGGGGTGGGGTCTGAGCTGCTACTGCTGCGGTAGTGGCTTGATTATTCTGAGCATGGTGCAGGGATTGGGCGAGAAGGTCGATCAGATGAGTTTGATTTGCCATCATCTGGCGCCAGTCGGGTCCTTCTACCGGTGGTGGTGGTGGTTGCGGAATGTGATTATCCTGATAATCACCGGTCATTCCTTTGGCGCACTGCACCGCCACGCTCTGCCCGCGGTAGTCACCATCTCTTTGGATCCTCCGTGATTTAGAAAAGATAGAAAGGTAACTCTAAGGGGGATAAATTTAAAATAGCCCAAGAATCAATAAACACACAATGAAGAAGCAATTTTTTTAAAATAGTCCTTTTATTCATTTATTTTATTAAGTGATTATGGCTATCACAAAGGGACTTGATAGCTCATAATTCGCAACTAAGGCACGGACTAAAGAGAAAACAGCTATGGGGTACTAGGGGTGTAATCTATCTCGCTAGAGCTGGCTTCGCCTGCCTTGTAGCTAGCCAATTCTTCTTCTACTGCCTTTAGCCTTGCTTCCGCATACTCCAAGCTATCCTGAGCGGTACGTAAGTCCTCCAAAGTGTTCCCGTAGGCATAGTCCAATGCCTTCGCCAGGTCCACCTGATGCGTCAGCTCGGGGGAATCTTCTTCTCTGGCGGAGCGGAAGGTGCTGTCGAGTCTGGTCGGGAGATGCATCGGGTAATAATGGAACCCGGTGCCATTGAGGTAGCGATCATAGGTGTGGTAGAGACGACGGACTGCCTCTCTTGCTGCATCCTGGATACCATCGGCGAAAGTATCGCGTCTGATCGGAGCGTGGAAAATGAGGAAGACTGTGTTTGGCGATAGGTCGGAGTAGATCAGCACTTCCACCCTCCAGAGACGTCGTTCTCCTAATTTGTACTTGTAGCCTTGAAACGTCGGCCTCTTCTTGTACTCCAGATGTTGCATCATCTCCCAAAGCAATTTCGGCCAGGTGTCCAAAGAAGAACTCCGTGAGAGGTAGCATCCGGTATCTCGGCCATCTACAATTTTTTAGAAAGGGATGAATCAGTAACCATTTTAAAGAGAAGGGTTGAGAGAGGACTCTGGATAGACTCAAAATAGTTTTTAGTTTTCAAAAATAATTCCTTGGGGAAAATGTGGGGCCATGACCTACAATCGATATGACTCTGATACCACTTTTGTCGAACCTGGGAGCGAAGGATGCCGAATTCTCTGCGTTTATACACTAGTCCAGGATTTCTAGTGCACACAGTCAAGAAAAAGTGATAGCACAAACATATCTCGTATTTATTATTAAAAACTCAGAGTTTATTACAAAAATAGGGCCTGTGACCAAATAAATAAATAACACAGCGGAAAACAAAATAGTAGTAGACCACGACTTGCCACAGGCAATCATCTGGGGGCGTAGGCCTAGTCGTCAAGATCCTCACCGTCCTGATAGAGATCTTCTCTTGAATAAAGATTATTCAGCAAGAGTAAGCACAACTTCCGTGCTTACAAGTTATACCCAATATTGAAAGATAATGCATGTATAAGGTAAACAAGGGATATTGGCAGGGTTCTTTTTGCATAAACAACATTTTCAGGTTAAATATAATTATTAATTTCTAAGGCCAGTTTTTATACTACAACCAAAATCAGTGTTAAAATGACAATTTTATAGTGGATAACCTCCATTGATTGAATGGTGAAGGATACCCTCCTATCATTTGGATAACCGCCCAATTTTTAGCATAGGATTAACCATCCTAAAAGCATATGTGGAAAACATTTTATAAACCAAAAACAAAGTCTAACTTAGAGTAGCTTTGCTAGCATGTCCATGACCACGGACGCGGCTATTCGAATAGTTCCTACTCTGCAGAGTTTGTACAGCTTTACCCACACGAGATAATTTGCTTTTAATGTTGGCCAATGCACGCTTCCGAAGGCGTGTGACTAAGCAATTATCATGGGGCCTTTACAATCCAATGTCTTAATGTATTTATGCTCGCTAAGGTTTCGCTACCATTGGACTAACCATCCTCCGGGAGCCCCCTCTTGCGCTAGGTGGGACTAATGTCTGACCAATCCCCACACAAACAACATAGCTCAAATAACACTAAGATGCCGAGCTGAAGAGCGGCGGCGAGGTTCGGTCATCGAGGAAGTCGGCGATCCCAGGGTCCTCCGTCAAAGTGGGTGGTCGTCCCGGCTTCGCGACGTCGTGGCGATGTCGATGACGAGGTCGGCGGGGTCGGGGTGTCTACGGTGGCGCCGGAACCAGAGAAGATCCGTAGGGTTTTCGCCAGCGAAGATCTTTGAAAATCGGGCGCTACAACGGTGGTGGCGAGCTGTGGATGGTGGTGTTGCGATGTGGAGGTTGAGGCGCTGCCGGCGCACCTATTTATAGGGCGCGGGCGTGGCCGAGGCGGCGTAGGGCGCAAGAAGGTCCGTGTGGGTTGCGCGAAATCGCGAATTTGGGGCCGAGATGGAAGGACTGCCGTGTTGGGGGTGGATTGATACGGCGATTTGAATACGCGCGCAATCATGGAGGTTTAATGAGGATTGAGCCCGATATGGAAGCCTTTTGAATAGTGTCCATGGCGGACATCGTGGCGAGAAGAAGGAAGGTTGTGAGGTAGAAGAAGGAAAGGAAGACAATGACTCGGGAGCGTTAGATTTTGATCGGACGGTGGACAAGGGTGGAAGCGAAATGGTAAGTTGGGTAGATGCGTAGCCGTTGGATTTTAATCCAACGGTCGCGATAGATCGAGGGTGTGCGGGGAGTAGTTAAGTTACTGATGCACGTGTACCGTTGGATCTAGATCAGACGGTGCAAAACCAGAGGGTGTGTTTGGTTGTCCGAACGTTCCATTGAATTCTGGCCGTTGGATTTAGATCTAACGGTGCAAGATCAGGGGGTGTGTTCGGTTGTCCGAACGTGTCATTGAATTCTGGCCGTTGGATATCCATCCAACGGCTGAGATGCGGGCAGGGGTTAAACGCACGGAAGGAGCGGGCCGAACGGGCCGCGTGCGCGAAAAATGGACTAGGCCGAGTGGGTTTCGGCCCAAACACTATTTGGGGATTTTTTTTATTTCTTAATTAATTCAATTAGGCTTTAGAATATAGCAAATTAAGTCCAAAAATTTTGAGAAAATTCACAGAAATTCTCTGGAGCATTTAGGACTTGAATAAAATATTTCCAACTATTATTTGGTAATATATTTTGCAAATAAATTTGTTTAACTTCAAATTAGTTAAGTAAAAGCTTTTAAAAATTTCAGAAAAATCTACAAAAATAATTAAAATTTATTTTCAACTGTAATTTGAAATTTGGGCTGTTACAAAGGGAAAGGAGAATATTATTGCTGATGCTTTGTGTAGGAGATATAACATGCTTTCACAACTTGACTTCAAAATTTTTGGATTGGAGACTATTAAAGAGCAATATGTGCATGATGCTGATTTTACAGATATATTGTTGAATTGTAAAGAAGAGAAAACGTGGAACAAATTTGTCATTAATGACGGGTTTGTGTTTACAGCTAAGAAGTTATGCATTCCAGCTAGCTCCGTTCATTTGTTGTTGTTACAGGAAGCGCATGGAGGCGGGCTGATGAGACACTTTGGCGTGAAGAAAACAGAGGATATACTTGCTGATAATTTCTTTTGGCCAAAGATGAGACGGGACGTCAAGCGCTACGTTGCTCATTGCACTACATGTCAAAGAGCTAAGTCACGACTTAATCCTCATGGTTTATGCATGCCTCTACCAGTTCCCAGCGTTCCGTGGGAAGATATTTTGATAGACTTTGTTTTAGGATTGCCTACAACAAAGAAGGGGAGCGATAGCATATTCGTGGTTGTTGATAGATTTTCTAAGATGGCTCACTTTATACCATGTCATAAGAGCAATGATGCTACCCATATTGCTGATTCATTCTTTCGTGAAGTTGTTCGCTTGCATGGTGTGCCTAACACTATAGTTTCAGATCGTGATGCTAAATTTCTTAGCCACTTTTGGAGAACTTTATGGGCTAAATTTGGGACTAAGCTGTTATTTTCTACTACTTGTCATCCCCAAACTGATGGACAAACTGAAGTTGTGAATAGAACTTTATCTACAATGCTTAGGGTTGTGTTGAAAAAGAATTTAAAAATGTGGGAAGAATGCTTGCCTCATATTGAGTTTGCTTATAATCGTTCATTGCATTCTACTACAAAGATGTGCCCTTTTGAAGTTGTTTATGGTTTTGTGCCTCGTGCTTCTATTGATTTAATGCCTATTCTATCTTCGGATAAATTGAACTTTGATGCTAAACAACGTGCTGAATTGATTTTAAAAATGCATGAGACAACTAAGGAGAATATAGAGCGTATGAATGCTAAATATAAACTTGCTAGTAGTCAGGGAAGAAAATATTTAACTTTTGAACCAGGAGATCTTGTTTGGTTGCACTTGAGAAAAGATAGGTTCCCTGAATTGAGAAAATCAAAATTGATGCCTCGAGCTGATGGTCCTTTCAAAGTGTTAGAAAAGGTTAATGATAATGCATACAATCTTGACCTACCTGTAGATTTTGGGGTTAGTCCCACATTTAACATTGCATATTTGAAGCCATACTTGGGAGAAGAGGATGAGCTTGAGTCGAGGACGACTCAAATGCAGAAGGGGAGGATGATGAGGACATCCCTAACTTGGATACAACCGCGCCTACACACATTGCTGATACACAACAAATGTTACAAGGACCAATTACTCGAGCTCGTGCTCGCCAACTTAATCAATAGGTGAATTCGTTCATAGGTTTTATATATTACTGAGAATAGATCGCTACCTAATGCAAGTGATTTAATTATGCTTAGGAACATAGGAAAGGACCAATGAGAGGTATGTGGAGTCATGGACAAGCATAGGAGGCATAATGGAGGTCATCACATCACTTTGGGTCCGAGCCAAGCAAGAGTTCCAGTTGGGCTCATTCTGGATTCGAGTTCGGACTACTGCGACAGCACTAAGTTCAAACGGCCGTACCTTCTTCATACGGACTCCGTTTGGGACGTTCTTGGACTTCATTGAAAGCTTATGAAGTCTACTTTCCAATGGATCCAACTTCAGCTTCAAATTCCAACTGAGCCGGCCACAATAAACAAAACAATCCACGTCTATTTTTTTGTCCGAGCCAAAAAGGGTGCTGCGCCACCTCCTCTTGAGCCCATGGGCCTTGTGTAACATCCCAATTTTCTGAGCTTAAAAATCTTTTAAATAGTTAGCAGGAAGAAAATTCACCATTTGGATTTTATTTGAATTTAATTCAAAAGCTTAATATTGGACTTTATAATAAAAACATTTAATGTGAATAATCCCAACATGAACAAGAGCCAAAACTATTTTATTTGGGTTCTTTGTGCTCAGATATATTTTCTAGATTTTTCTAGAATTGTTCTGAGTTCATTTGCTATTTTCTATTGCCTATTTGAATTTCTGGTATTTTCTAAAATAGAAAATCTATTAAAATCTCAGAAATCTTCTTTGGGCCGAAATCCAACCCTCCGGCCCATTGTCCCCGCCACCCAACTCAAGCGCTGGCCACACATGAAGCCGCCTCCCACCGACAGTGGACCCGCTGTCGCCCCTCTCTCTCTCTCTCCGCGCGCTCGCTCGCTCTCCGCCGTTGGATCAAGCATGGACGGCTAGATGCGCGTGAGGCAACCGTGACGGTCCGAATGTCCTTTGATTGTGGACCGCTCGATTAAATCGACGGCCGATCTTGAGTCCGCTTCGTGACTGCGCCACTTTCGCACACGCCGCATCCTAACCCTAGCCACTGACGTGTGGACCCCGCTTGCCGCGTCAGCTTCGTCTTCGTCGTGCCTTCTTCTTCGCGTCCGAAGTCGGAGCCGCCGCCATTGCCGCCTTCTAGAAGCTCAATCCGACAACGAGCTTTCTAACTAAACCGCCTGATTTCTTCGCCAAATCCTATCCCCGCTTATCACGCACTCGCTTCGTTGGAACCTTATCCCGTCATGGACTCCATCTCCGCTTCTCTCGTGCTCATCTCGACTCCTTTTAGGGTTTCCGCCGCAAGACGCCTCCGACCCCGAGCTCCTATAAATAGGACCCCGGATCGCTTGAACACCCGCACTAAAACCCCAACCCTAGATCACCCGAGCCCCGCGCGCCGCCGTTGCCGGGTTTTTGGTTTTCCACCCGCAAGGTCTCCGGTGAGCTTTTCGCGCCGCCGCCCTCGAGCTCGCCGATCGCACCACCAAAGATCGCACGAGCATAAGCAACCTCCGGTGCCGCCCACTTGCCGAGCATCGCCGAACTCCGATCCGACAAATACCGGCCGCTCCTCCGCTTAAACGCCGCCGCGCCATCTCCGGTGTCTCGCCGCCGTGAGTGCACCATCGTTCGCGATAACAAGGGCTTCAATCGTACCATCGGACCTCGCCGAGCGCCGCCGTCGCCGCTGCCGTGACGGTCCAGCCGCCGCCGCTTTGTCGTCATCCACGCCGGCGCCAGCCGGCCCCTGCACGCGTGGCGGCCAGTGGCGCCACCGGCCCACGCAGCGCCACGCGGCGCTCACCGACCGAGTCCGAGGCTCGCGGACCTAGTCCACCGTGAGTTTAGCCTCGACATGTGGGTCCCACATGTCAGAGATTTCTTTTATCATTTCTTTTTCCGAAATCCCTCTGCTGACGTCAGCTTGCGCAATAATCCGATTTTTCTTTAGAGAAATAATTCGGAAATTCCAGAAAATCAGAATTAGGGTTTCTTTTAGATTTCCAATCTTCCAAAGGCCATAACTTTTGCATCCTAACTCCGATTGGGCCCTTTCAAATTTCTAAATTTGTCTAAATTCGAGATCTACCTAATTATTATTTTTATTTAATTTTTGGAGTTTTTTTTGCCTATGTTATTTATTTGTTTTAGTTGTTTTGCTTCGTTTGTGCGTAGACGTCGGGATTCAGGGGTTTTCGTCGAAGAAGGCTTCAACCAAGTTCAAGACCAGTACATAGACCTATTCCAAGGCAAGTCATACCTTTGATCATATTGAATCCTAGTTTTCCCAAATTACATTGTGTTAAATTATTGCATTTACTTTAATTATGTATTTAAATGCTTTTGGGCTAGTTATTGATCCCACTTGTTATGTTCACCTTGCCTACTTGTATACCTTCATCTTTGTCGCCCTAGATTGGTTTATTACTTAGTTGGTATTAGCATATTGCCAACATGGTTGGTTAGACCGACTAGATTTGCTTAGCCATGCTACGAGTCATCATCTCATGTGAGTGAAATTATGAAATTGACTAAGTGATTATGGAACTGTGTGATAAAACTGTGTGTGCTGTGTGCTATTACTCGTGATGGCATGTGTTGCACTAAACCAACTGGGTGGTAAAAGATTTAGACTGAGGCAAGTGGTGGATACTGTGTGAACCGGTGGCTTTGTGATTGGGATTTATCTGTGTGGTTTAGTTAGAAAAGCTGAAGTCTTGCCTTGGTCAATTAAGGACTTAACTTTGTGCGCCATTGAACTGAGCTATACTGCATTTACCACATGTCCGTGACAGCCTAACTTAGTAGGTTACTGAGTTTCAACATTGGGGTTCGTGGATAGGTTAAGCTTTGTGATATGGGATCGTGAATAAGAACGCCAATGTTGAGACGGTTGCCGAATCGTTATGTTACGATTAGTGCTAGCTACACTAGTTGTATCGTGTGGGTAAAGTGTACAAACCTCTGCAGAGTGTTAATCAATCTATTCGAATAGCCGCGTCCTCGGTCATGGACAATGCTCGGGGATTTCACATGAGGGGTAGTGTTCATAAAATGTGGGATTGGGAGCTAGGTGATCTCAATCATATGGCTGTGTGAATAAATCAGTTTAGCTGTGTGTCTTTGTGGAAACAACTGTTAAATTATTATTGCTTATTTGTTTTAACTTATGCTTTCAATCTATTATTTGTATTCAATTGCAATGTTGCATTTCGCAAAATAACCACGTAAGCCATTCCTTTGGAATAAGCCCGCATCTATATATTGCATTCGTGGTATGATTTGCGAGTACGGTTGTGTACTCACGCTTGTTGTAAAACTTGCGCCCAAACCTACAGAAGTGGAGGAGTCTTCGCCTGCTTTCGAGGAGGAGTTTGTGGAAGAAGGTTGATCGCTAGGTCATCGATCCCAGTCGGTTGCTTGTGGTGTGCTGATTGGAGTTTGCCAGAGTTTATTTCGTTCCGCTGCAGTATTTCTTTAGTGTTAGCCCTGCGTGGCTTAATAAGTTGTAACCCCGACCTTAAGGTCAAAACTCTAAGTTGTTACTCAAACTATTCGTTTATGTTATATTTCGCTTGTGTGGATTGATATTCACCTATGTTACCGCTGTGTGCACTAGCGTGATCCTGGACTAGTGCAGAATATACAGAGGGTCCAGAATTGCATTTTTGGGTCCCGACACCTTGTAACCCTAAGGGCGTGCGTCCACTTCCCCGCCACCACCCCTAGTCATCTTCCCATATAGGAGCCGCTGTCCCCCTGGCTAGAACGGGGATTTCGTTGAGTTTAGGTTTAGCCATTGTGCAAACTTTTGTTCTTCGTTGTGTCGGACGACCACCTGTCAAGACAGCCTTCGGGATCCCACATTTGTTTTTCAATACCATCTATACTACAATTTCTATTTGCAATATCAGATTGCCTATATTTTATTCTTGCTAGTTCTTCGATTTCTCGCAGGAATTGAACCTCGTGTTCAAGTTGATCGCGCTTCCAGCATGGTCAATAACGTCACAGAGTTGGTTCAACGATTGCTAAGGCGCAAGCGTCGTCGTACGGTTGTAGTTGGATCGCGAGAGTCACCTCCACCAAAATCGATAGTTATCAATCTCATCGAAAGATCGGGAACCCCGTCTCCATCACATAGTCCCTCTAAGAAACTAGCTTCGGAGGGATGACTCTGTATAGCTAGTTATCAAGCTGAGGTCTCGTTCGTTAGTGGAGTAACCAGACAAATTGCTTCACCAACTGAGAATGGCCTTGGTTTCCCTAAGAAGCTAGCTGCAGAGGGATGATTCCGCATAGCTAGTTAGCAGACTGAGATCCTGTTGTTGGCGGAATTAACCAGACAAATCGCTCCACCAGCTAACAATGGCCTTGCCCCACCACCCTTAGAATCAAGAAAGAGCTTACCCTCAGGATCTTCTCGTGGAGCTCTGGACCGCCAGATCCTGATCTGACGGTCAAGACCTCCCCAGTGTTAAATTCAAAAGTGCATAACTATCTCATTTTAACTTCTTTTTGGGTGATTCAAACTGTGTTAACTCTATAATGAAATGAACTTTAATCTAAAAATGTAATTAGGCACTGTTCTTTACTAAATGATGTTTATTGCTTTAACTTGCTAGCATTAGATGTTGATCTAGAAATTCATTAAAATTGTAAAATGCATAAGTTATTCTTTGCAACTAGAACCTGAACAAACTAAAATGTATTGGGTTTCTCTGTGATCATGCTTTAGTTTAGTATAGGTCTTATGTGTATTCTTAAATCTGAAAGAGGTAATACACTAGTTTTACAAATTAGAAAAATCATAACAAATTCATTGTAACTCTAAAAGAAGTAAACTCAGTTTTGCTAACCTTAGGATGTCAATATCTACCTACCATAAAAATTTTAAGTTCAAATTCTTTCTGGAAAATTATGCCATCAACAGTAACAGATAGTAATTAATTTTGATTTTTCTAGCAGACTGAACATAATTAGGCTATAACTTTTTGCATGTTTTGTCCAAATCACATGATTCTTGTTGCTAAATTTGTCTAAAATCATGCTCTACCTGCTATATAAATTTCATGGATTTTGGATGACTTTGGCTTTTGAGTTTCTTTCGGTGTTTTTCGCTCTTATTGGTTTTATCGCGTTTTTGCGTTAGGTTCCGAAGAGTTTGTTGAGCCCGAGAGTGATCCTCTGCAGCAAACAAGTGATCTCCAGCAAGGCAAGCAGATGTAGCATCATTTGATCATATTGGTCCTATTACTTTTAAAGCCTAATATCTTGTTTGCAAAAACTAAGTATGCATGCTTCTTATGTCAAAGTTAATTTTTGTCGATTAGAAGTAGCTACTCCTATTGCATTATTGCCTTGAAATTGTTCACCCCTACCACTGCCTTAGGATTATTATCCTCACTAGTGAATTAGAGCCTGGTGAATGATTTATGGTCTTTTATTGTCTTTACGATATGATGCTTAGCAATGCTTACTTACCGGTAGAATTGGGCAGTTATCGACTTAGTCGATGACCTTGATCACACAAAAACTTGTTATTACTTATGATCAATACCTTTGTGCTTTGGTTATTTATGAAATCCAAAACTCAAAATAAAATGTTTTAGGCGTGGGCGAACTTTGGTTGGTTTCATGGTGAGTGCACTAGGAGTGCACGGGGGGTCATGGTAATCCGACTCCCCAGGGTTGAGGATGTCGCCCATGTTATGTAAGGACCGAGTTACTTGTGTCACTAAGCCAAGTCATATTGCGTGCTAACCACACTAGAGGGATATGAGACCTCTCTTGACTAAGTACTTTGGGAGGTGTTAATTATGGGTCGCGGGTGGTTAAAACTGTTTTTATAAGGGGGAGCTTCCGCAAACCAGCTTGAGCTGAGCCGATGCGTCCTACACTTCGGGTTGTCATGACTCCTAATTAGCATCATTCATTGGAAATGTCTCGTAGGACTTAGCCGTGCCGGCATACCAAAGGAAGTGTGCTAAATCATGTGGCAAAAGGCGGTCTGAAGTGTCGGTACTTTGGTACACCCCTGTAGGGTTAAATCTATTCGAATAGCCTCGTCCTAGGTTATGGACATGCTTGGTAAGGTCGTGCAAGAACTAGACTACAACCTTTTAAATTAAAACTTGATGTGGGTGGTACGAAAGGGTAATTCGTGCTATTGTTGTGATGGCCATTGGGTTGGTCATCTCCGGGATGTCTTTATGATTATTACTTATTGTCTCGCGGTTATTTATGCAAATAAAATTCAAATTGTTAAAACTGCCTTCAAACTATTACTTATTGCAAATAAAACTTACTTTATGCTGAAAATAAGCCTTTAAGCCTTCTCCTTTGATTAAAGCCTGCATGTAGTAGTAACTAGGTTTGTTACTCGTAAGTCTTGCGAGTACATTTTTGTACTCATTTGCTTTGCTTAATTGTTGCAAAGAAAGTTGATCCACAAGGGATCAACTTTGGTGAGTTTTGCTGCGGTGTGGACGACTAGCTTGGCGGTCCGGTCGGATTGCCTTGTGGGTGTATGCCAAACCGGTTGGCTTTTGTCTTAGCCATCTTATAGCATTTTGCTTCTGCTGTTATTTCTAACTCTTTAGCTTGTTGGGGACCGGTTGGTCTCCTTTGTAAGAACTATTATGTATGTCTTTTGCGGGTAAAGCTTTAGTTCGGTTGTATGGAATTTGTGTGGATATCGATGCAATGTTTTGTAAAAGGGTGTATATACTGCAATTCTAGGAAGTATACATTTTCTCGAGGCACGGTGTATTTTGTTTGTGATGCTAGAGTCAATGGAAGACTAAGCATTACAAGCTAAATAAACCAGGGTCTCACATACGAGAAGCAAAATGTCATAAGATGGCTATAAACAAGAACCAACCGGTTTGCCTCACACCCACAAGGCAATCCGACCGGGCCGCCAAGCTAGTCGTCCACATTGTAGCAAAACTCACAAAAGTCGATCCCTTGGGGATCAACTTCCTCTGCAACAATTAAGCAAAGCAAATGAGTACAAAAATATACTCGCAAGACTTACAAGTAACAAAACTAGTTACTACTACATGCAGGCTTTAATCAAAGGAGAAGGCTCAAGGTTAATTTTCAGCATAAAGCAAGTTTTATTTGCAATAACTAATAGTTTGAAGGCAGTTTTAACAATCTGAATTTTATTTGCATAAATAACAGTGAAACAGTAAGTAATAACATAAAGACATCCTAGAGATGACTAACCCAATAGCCATCACAACAATAGCACGAATTACCCATTCGTACCACCTATGTCAAGTTTTAATTTAAAAAGGTTGTAGTCTAGTTCTTGCACGACCTTACCAAGCATGTCTATAACCTAGGATGAGGCTGTTTGAATAGTTTGAACCCTACATGGGTGTACCAATGTACCGACACTTCAGATCGCCTTTTTGCCACTAGATGAAGTACACTTCCTTTGGTATGCTAGTACGGCTAAGTCCTACGAAACATTTTCAATGGATTGCATTAATTAAGAGTCGCATGCATGAGGGTTAACCCTTAGTGATCTGCCGGCGAAATATGGATCACAAGGACCCATACGTAGAGTAGGATACACCGGCCTTGGTGGGTGCTCCCCTCAATCACGTGACCCATCTTGTATATAGAAATATTCAACCTTCCACGTGACTCATTAATTAACACCCCCAAAATACTGAGTCAGGAGAGGTCCCATATATCTCTAGTGTAGTTAGCACGCAAAAATCACTTGGCTTAGTGACACAAGTAACTCGGTCCTTGATAACCAGGACACCTGATACGGGGAGGCCCGATCTTCTCAGTGAGAAACCGTGGATAGTTGATGCGAAGTAGACGATGTCGCTAGCTGAACACTCGCGCCAATGCACGAACCCTCAACTCTTCGGAATACGCCCACAACACACCGGGTAGTTGTTCGTCGCGAGACCACGAACGATTTAACGCCAAGTCCCCGATTCTCAATGGAACGACGGCTTGACCTTGAATTGCGTAACTAACAATTGATCGCCTAGTCCTCTCTCAAAGTCCTCGCATGAACTCGGGTCGAAAGAACAAGCAATAGCTATGTTTCAATCTTATGGATAAACTGGTCTAATGGATACAAGGGAGGGCAAGGGTATTTAAGGCGCCCACGACTCACGCACGCCTAGGGCCGCCACACATGCCGAATCAAACTCTAACTCGGCTAAGACCTAAAACCACACAAAAGGAAAACCTAACTTAAGTCCGTCACATTGTTTCGCCATAGCGGCGTGACCGTAAGTCTTCAAGTTGGGGCCAAAACCATTGTGTGGGCCTTGGAATAAGCTTTCAAACAAGTCCAAGAACACCCCAATGGGACTCGTATGCAAAAGTTATGGCCTTTTATTACAGCCCTGTTGGGCTGTCCCAAACCGAATCCGAATTGAATTCGAGTTGATTCCGAGATGAATTTCGATTGCACTTGTGGAAGATCCGAATTGGGCTTGAATTCTTGGGCTTTTCTCCTTGGTTGACCCACGTGAGCTTCTCCTCCATTGCTTTGACTCCGCCTCCTTCTTGGTTCCAAAGGCTTCACAATGTTCAAACTCGAGAATGCACAAAACATTTGCATGAGGTAATACCCAATTCTCATCAATGACAATAGAAGATTCATTAAGAAACAAAAACACCGTTGATTTAGAAGTTTAGCTCTTGCTCGTCGGTGGACAAATATGCACTTCGATTTGAATTATTTGTAGCGCCACGTATGGCGCCCATCTCAAGATGTGTATGACCACCAATAGGGAAAGATGTATAAGTGTTAGGGATGCCCTCATCATCCTCCCCTCTTGAAAAGGCGTCGTCCTCGACGCTGGATCATCACCATCAAAGAAAGGTGATAAATCGACATTGAAAGTAGAGCTCACGCCATAGTCATCGCGAAAGCTCTATCTTGTAGGCATTGTCGCTGATCTTCGCAAGCACCTTGAAAGGTCCATCACCTCGTGGCAGCAATTTAGACTTGCGCGCTCGAAAACGAACCTTGCGGTAGTGCACCCAAACCAAATCACCGTTGAAAATCATCTTCTTCTTTCTTATTATTCGCCTTCTCAAAGATAGGACTTGACCTTGCGCTCTATCTCCTCTTTTGTTTTGAGATGCAATTTCTTCACATACTCACCGCTTGGATGCCTCCATATGAACACGGTGTTGACTTGAAGTGGCAGAAATCAAGCGGCGTAAACGGTTTGAAACCATACACCACCTCAAAAGGACACAATCACAGAGTGGAGTGCACGCCCGATTATAAGCGAATTCCACGTGCGGCAAACAGTCCTCCCACTAGCGCAGATTCTTCTTGATCATGGTCCGAAGTAGCATCGAAGTGTGCGGTTCACCACCTCCGCTTGACCATCGGTTTGGGGATGACAAGTCGTCTTTGAATAACAACTTCGTCCCCGCTTACCCCAAAGTGTCTTCCAAAAGTAGCTCATGAACTTCACGCCACGATCGACACAATAGTGCGTGGCACGCCATGTAGCCTCACGATCTCCCCAAAAACAAGTTAGCAATATGCGACGATCGCCGCTCTTGTGGCACGGAATAAAGTGTGTCATCTTTGAAAACGATCCACAACGACAAAAACAGAATCACTCCCCTCTTAGTTCTAGGTAATCCTAAAACAAAATCCATACTAATATCCTCCCATGGTGCATTGGGAAGGTAGAGGGGTATACAAACCGTGGATTCAATTTTGATTTCGCTTTGTGGCAAGTAATGCATCGTTGCACATACCTCTCTACATCTCGCCTCATCTCGTGCCAATAAAAGTGATCGCTCAAAGATAGATAACGTCTTCTCACGCCCAAAATGTCCCATCAACCCACCTGCATGTGATTCCTGCAGAATAGCAAACACACTGAGGAGTCCGAACGCATAATTTGTTAGTGCGAAACAAAACCCATCATGGATGTGAAATTTATCACACCTTTTCCCTCTTTGCAATGTGCATAAGGAACGGAAAAATCATGGTGATGAGCATATAAATCACGCAAACTCTCTAAACCAGAACTTGCACTCCTAATTGAGTTAAAAGCACACTTTTCCTAGAGAGAGCATCACTACCACATTTTCCTTTCCTTCTTATATTTTACAATGTAAGGAAACGATTCAATGAATTCGACCCATTTGGCATGTCTACTGTTCAGTTTGCTTGGCCCTTTAAATACTTTCATGCCTCATGATCGTAATGAATAATAAACTCTTTAGGTCATAAATAGTGTTCCCAAGTTTCTAACGCACGCACTAAAGCATAAAGCTCTTTGTCATAGACCGGATAATTCAATTGAGCACCATTCAGTTTCTCACTAAAATAAGCTACCGGTCTACCCTCTTGCATTAAAACACCGCCAATACCCAATCCACTAGCATCACACTCAATTTCAAAATTTTTAGTGAAATCAGTAAAACAAGCAACGGTGCTTCACTCAAGCGTTTCTTAAGTTCAAGAAAAGCATTGTCTTGCGCTACCCCCACACAAATTCAACACCCTTTTAGTAAGTTCATTCAAAGGCAGCTATAGTGCTAAAATCCTTCACAAAGCACCGATAAAAACCAATGAGACCATGAAAGCTCCTAATCGACTTACATTCACGTGAGTTGGCCAATTTTTAATCGCTTCAATTTTAGACTCATCTACTTCAACTCCCAATGCGAAAACAACATAGCCCAAAAAGATGAGACGATCTTTGCAAAAGGTACACTTCTCTAAGTTACCGAATAACCTAGCCTCACGCAAAACTTGTAGAACTTGTCTAAGATGGTCTATGTATTCATTCAGCATGATCAGAAATCGAATATCATCAAAGTACACAACCACAAATTTACCAATCAAATGCCTTAAAACATGATTCATTAAGCGCATGAATGTACTAGGTGCATTAGTTAAACCAAAAGGCATGACTAACCACTCATACAACCCAAATTTTGTTTTAAATGTTGTTTTCCACTCATCCCCTTTAGCGTTGAAAACGGACGGAAATTTTCCCGGTCCGAACCGTCCATTTTTCTACATTTGACCCGTCCGCTTCGTATTTTCTAAATATCCTAATCGGTTCGAATTCGGGACGGAAGTTGTCGAACGCGGACGGATGTAGAAACGGCGTTTTCCGTCCGCTTTTGCGAATTCGTATTTGGTCGAATATTTCCGTATTTTTACCAAATTTACCCGGATTCTAGGCGTGCCCAATCTTTGTCCCCGGTCCCCAACTCCTAGAGGCCCAACACTAGCCCATCTAAGAAAACCTAGGTCTCCACTCTCCACTTCTAGACCCCAAGTGCCCCCTAAATGATGAGGTATGCCGATGCGTTGTACATTGTAGCAAAATTTATATTTACAACATTTAACAATAAATTATGACCAAACTATATGCGTGAAGATGGCAAAGAAAGTGATCCCGACGAGATGGATGATGCCGCAGAGTCGTGATGGACTGATGAACATCCGAAAAATATGCCATGTTATTATGTGATGTAATCGTGCTATGTTCATGCCACCATTTTAATTTGTTAGATGTCATCCGAACTAAGTGTCACAGTTGTTACCGTGTTAGTGTGTGGACAAGAAATCCTAAACTATTTTCATTTGCGCTTGAATATCCGAATTGTGCTTTACTTGCTTTTCATCGCCAAAGATGTGTGTGATTGTGATTGTGAGTATAAAGATGAGCGGTATTCCGCTTAAGTTCGGCTTTCGTCCGCTTCCGCTGAGTTTCCGGCCGTATTGGTTCGCTTCGCACCCGCATATCCCGATTCCGCTAACCCGCATTTTCCGAACCCGATCCGCTTCCGCCAACAAATATAGAAATGGAAGTAGAAATGGGGTTTTTCCGTCCGCTTCGCTTCGCTTTCATCGCTAATCCCCTTCATGCATCCTAATTTGATGGTAACCATCGCGCAAATCTATCTTAGAAAAATAACAAAGACCACTCAATTCGCCTAGCATATCATCTAAGCGAGGTATAGGATGACGATATCGAATTGTGATATTATTAATCGCCGACAATCTACGCACATACGCCATGAACCATCTTTCTTAGGAACTAAAATAACAGAACAAAGACAAGGGCTTAAGCTTTCACGCACATACCCTTTGGAGAGAAGCTCTTGTACTTGTTTCAATTTCCTTGTTTCCTGGATTGGTGCGATACGGTGGTCGGTTCGGCAATGACGCCCCGAATCAAGTCGATCTTATGTTCTATCCCACGAATTGGTGGTAGTCCAAATGGTACTCGCTTGGAAAGACGTCAAGTCCCGCAAAACACAAGCAACACCACTAGGAAGAGAAGACAAGTCGTTAGTCGAAAGCAAGGCGTCTTTGTACAATAGTACAAAGTGCACCAAATTGGGATCTTCGCTGAATTCTCTCATTTCGATTTGGTGGCTAACATCACTAAATTCTTCTCTCGCTCTTTGGCGCCTCAACGCATCTCAATTTTCTCGCATTGAAGAATTCACAATGCTATGCGGTGTAAGGGGCTTCAAGATGATATCCATATTATTCCATCGAAATGTGTAGCGATTTGTACGCCCATCATGAACAATGCAGAACGGTCATATTGCCATGGCGCCCCAAGAGCAAGTGACACACCGTCATAGGCACAACATCGCAATCCACGCTTTGGTGTACTTCCCAATAGAAAACGCTACTCCCACCATATAGTTCACCTTCACTTCCTCTTTGTCGCTCAACCATTGCACATGATAAGGACGTGGATGCGCAAGTACTTCAAACCCAACTTATGACACATATCCTTGCTAGCCAAATTGTGACAACTTCCGCCATCAATGATCACTTTGCGCACCTTACCCTTATCAAGCTTCGCCAAGTCCAAACAAATTGCACCGCTTATTCGAGTGACGGCGATGGCATCACACTAAGCACCTTGGGCGCAAACAATGGAATACCGCGGTGTTAGGAAACTCGGATCGCACTCACATTGTTCTATGTCATCGCAGTGCAAGACCGGTTGCGCATCAAAGCGACTCGTCATCACTAGTCAAACATAACCGCCATCCCTGATAAGCATAGTTCGACATTTGGGCGCCCTTCAAAATGGCCAACACCCTTGCACTTGTGGCAAATGATGTCACGTGAACGCCCCGTTGACCCCATAGACGAGGTCGCACTAGTAGCGGCGCCGCAGTCGACGCACCGGCGCGTGTACTCTCCACTTCTTACTTGCGGAATCGCGCATTGCCGAATTGCTTCCGCCGGAGTGCTCTTGTTTGGTCGGGTTGTTGTTATATGGCTGTCTGGGATCGGTGAAGGACGGAACGGACAGCGAACCGCGCATCTTCAATCACTTGTCGCCGGCCGCGTGCTTGGTGCAAAGAACTCAATCATATCATTATAGGGATGGTGATTGACAATGCGCTGACAAAGATGATTCATGCCACTAGAAATCTCACCATGGTCTGTTCTTCATTCTCGCGACATCCGCATGTATCATGATAGTTTCCATCTCCTTATGATATTCATTAATTGACTTCATACCTTGTCGCACTCGCCAACTTCTCAAATAGTGAGCGCTTGTAGTGGCGTAGGTACAAAGCGTGCCCGCAAATGTCGCTTCATCCGCTCCCGGTGATAATCGGCAACTCATGGCGCTCCATGCGCTATTTAATGAATCGCTCCCACCAATGTGTAGCATAATCATCCAAGCCATTGGAAGCAAGCAATGCTTCTTCTCATTGGAATAGTTGTTCATTCAAACAACTTATCCACCTTCAGCTCCCAAGTGAGGTATTGCTCCACATCCGTACCACCAAAATATAGGAAGAGTAAATTTGGGCTTAGCGACAAAATCGCCGGCGCCGTCGTGTCGACGCTACACGTTGTTGCGATGGTGGCGCTGCCGGTCATCGTAGTCGCCGACGGGAAATCGTCATCCCATTGCTCGCCTCATCGGCATGCTACGAGGTGCACGATGCACACCTCCTCCGTGGACACCCGTGGTGCGCCCACCTCGCCGCCGCTGCCTCGCCACGCCCATGATCCCGAGGCGGCCGCGCCGCCATCCCGACGCTTACGGCACCGCCATGCGACGCGCTCGCCACCGCTGCCGCTCCTCATCCACACGAATAGCACGCCATCCTCGGTCTCATTGTGCAAAATGGCCGAGGGTCGTGCACACTGCGGTCATCGGCCATGCGCACTTCACGAGATTGTGTTGAGCTAACATGGCGCGTAGCTCCGTGAAGTTATTGTTGATGGTCAGACGCAATTGTGTGACCTCCTCCCGAGGGTGTTCACCCACCAACTTCCCGAGTTCATCGCGCACGCCATTGTCACCATCTTGAAGTTGTTTTTGTAGCATCTCGCGCAACCGAGTGTACTCTGCCCACGTGAATCGCGCCCGGATTAGGTGGATCCTCCTCGTGACTCGACATAGCAACAACTCACAAACAAGAAACGAGGTTATATCCGGTTAGTAAAACAAAAGCTCGCTACTATGCTCGCAACTCACCGCCCCGAAAATAAGACAAGCTTACTGCTCCAAAGTGAATCAAGGACGGCAAAACGACATTGTGACAAATAACGACCTTAACCCGTGAATGTAGGAGCGTAACCAAGAGCAAGGAGTACACAAACGGGTGTAGGTGGAGCTTGGACAGGTATGTGTATATCCTATGCAACTGATATTCAAGGTATTGTAAAGCTAAGTAATGATCCAAGCTAGAGTATTTTGCCTATGTGTTGATCCAACAGTGTTTAAGCTAAGTGTATGAACGCACACGCAAAGATAAATGATACTTAATGCAAACAAAGGACAGAGCTAGAGAGCGTAAAAGAGATGAAACCATCTCGCTTTGCACCAAGCACGGGATAGACGCTAGCCAATTGCAAAGGAATATACTAGGCACAAGATTGCTCAATCAAAATTGAAAACACAAGCTAAAAAGATGACCCAGATCGTAGTAGCTAAAAGTATGCGCGATCAACTCGAAAAGGGATGTCGTCGCACACGGTACCTTAGAATCACCTATCAATTTTGAGCGAAATCGAGAAATCGAATTTTTCTCGCTTTGCGGGCCCGCTTTGAGGCCCTAAACGACCTTTTTGGGGTCAAAGTTTTCCGCACACGTATGCCCGTGGCTTACGCGATGTAAAACCCCGCATTTCCTGCACTTCTTTTTGCTCTATTTTCCGCTTTCTTTCCAACGGATCAAGAAACGCCCAATTGGAGGTCGATGCAAAAGTTAGCGTTTTTTGCCGCGCTCTTTCTATATGCGTCGCTTTTCCTTCTTTTCCTCTCGCTTGCTCACCGTGGAATCGCAAACCTCACAAAACAAAGAACGTGTAATCAACTTGAATGAGCAGCCCTAGGTGCAATATCAATAGCTAGTCTCAAGATGAAAGGATATAAAGGACACCAAATGTGGTTCGCGGCTATGATGTAGTGGCCAAACTCAAGATGGAGCAATTGGACTCGGATTGTGTTTGAGCTAGAGGTTGATTAGGACTCTAGTCACACCAAGGAGTTCTGATAAGGAAACAACACCGTCTCGGATTGTCAAAAGAAACAATGCACTGACAGATCGGATGATGGTTTTGGGTGCTAATTGAGGAGTTCAATCAGCAATTTTTTTTGATAAAGATTAACCTACGCAATGGAAACACAAGGATCAGACTAAAACAAAACTCTAATGGATGAAAACTTAACTAAACGCACAAGAAATAACAGATTAAACTACGGTTTTGGTAATCGCAATTTTGGTTTATTGTACGATAGGAAAGAAAACGAATCTAACTACGGTAAAGAAGTTCTCACCGAGTAAACTCGCTCGATACCACATGATACGGGAGGCCCGATCTTCTCGGAGAAACCGTGGATAGTTGATGCGCAGACGATGTCGATAGCTGAACACTCGCGCCAATGCACGAACCTCAACTCTTCTAATACGCCCACAACACACGTGTAGTTGTTCGTCGCGAGACCACGAACGATTTAACGCCAAGTGTAATAGCCCCAAGTTTATAAACAGTAATAAAATGCTTTATGAACAGAATGAGATACTGCTCATGGCATTACTGCTCATGTTTACACTTTGGGCAAAGATGTTACAAGTTAAAACCTTCCTTTGTAGTCAAAACCCTAAAGAACCATTCAAAGTCTTAAAGGGATACAAGATAAAACTTGTATTATGACTGGAAGTATTTTTATTAAAGCCTAGATAAATTATCTTGACTAAAAATATTTTTGTTGCATTTTTAGAAATTATTTGGGCTTAAAGAAAATTTATTGTCTTTAAATAAATATTTTCGGCCTGAAATAAATATTTATGTATTTTACAAAGTGAAAATGCGGTTTATAAAATTTATCTGGGAAATATATCATCCCAAAGAGCTTACAGTAAAAATTTCATGAATTTATGAATTTATTTGCTATTTTTAAAAGCCCACCAAACCTTTTACAAATTTGAATAGGATTGGGTAAACTAAACTGGTCTAAACCTAACCCTAGTATCGTAGCGACTCGCACCTTCGTGGTTGGGTCCAACCCGCCTATTTGGTCCGCCCACCACGCCCAACGCAAGCCCGAACTCCACGATTGATACAAGCCGTTGATCTTCAATCGAACCGCGGTTATAACACTCACGAGCCGCCCACGTATGCATTTTAATCTCTCGCCGTTGGATCTTGATCTAACGAGCGAGGTTAGTGTGTGCACCCGACAACTCCGATCCATGTTCAATCTCCACCGCTCGCTTCCAATCCAACCGTGGACGCCTTTTCGCTTTAAACCTAAAGGCGCTTTTATCTCACCGTTAGATTCAAATCCTACGGCTTTTCCTTTTCTCGCGTGTTATTAAAGCCCGCACTCCTCCGACCGCTGGATCTTCATCGTGTGGCCCAGATTAGTGTATGCATTCGACGACTCGGATCCCCGCACAATCGTGGTCGCCCATCCTTGATCTAACGGTATTGCTTATTTCAATTTGAAATCGAGGCGCGCGCTTATGCGGGCCTTTGATTTCAACTTACGGCACTCTTTTTGACCGTGGGCCTCTAAAGCCCAAAATCGGTGGATCGTTGATTTCAATCGCACGTCCATATGAGTGTATGCAATCGGACCATCCGTTCAACTTTCCATCCCGACCGTAGAAATCAAATCCAACGGTGTTGCGCCATCGATCTAAAGGAGGTGACGTGTATTCTTTTAGTGAAATGCTGGATTTCAATCCAACGCCCGTTTTGAAAGTGGACCTCAATGATTCCTTTAAAGCTCCGTTTTAATCCCGATCGGTAGATCTATGTAACAGCCCTAACTTAGGGTTTGTATTTCAAATGTAAAATTTTGAGGAGAAATAAAAACTTTTGTTGTCTCTTCAAATCATTTGGAAGTTTTCCAAATTTTCCCTAGCAATTTTCAATTTTCTAGAAGTTAATTCTTGTGATTGGAAATTGTTGTCATCAAATTATTAGCCTTCAAACTTGTGATCATCCTCTGCAAATATTTTTCCTAGCATCTTGATCATCTTATCTACCTCCCTGAATTATTTCACAATTTTTAGATTTTATTTGCTATTTCAAATGGCCAAGTCAAACTAGTTGAAAATCTGGTCAAACCCTAGGTCAGCATGCTTGTGAATTTTCTGCAGAACTTTTCAGTGCATGAAAAGTTCTGGAAAATTTATGCAATGTTGTTCTCTGTATCTAGTAGCTACCATAAAATTTCTGAAATTTTTGGAGCCCTGGAGCTATCTCTAAAAATTTCCCAAACCTTCTTTGTCTTTAAATCAAAATCAAAACACTGTTCCTCTGCCCGAACCCAACTCAGCTCGAGTCCGACCCGCACCACTTGACTCGGCCGCACCGCCTAGCTGCACAGCGCGCGAGCCCGATGGTCGTCACCGTCCGATGGAGATCGTGACGGTCCATGTTGCGTGTCTCGCCGACCGTCCGAATGCATACACCAATCTCACCGGCCCATCTTTGATCCAACGGCCGATACATTTTTGATCGAGTCTCGCACTGCTCGCACCGCTTTGTTTCTATCGCCGACATATGGGCCCCACCGCCGCATTGCCTCGCCTTCTCCGCACTCACCGGAGTTTCTCGGCGCGGCGCATGCTTGCCACGCCGCCGCCGCCGCCACGCCGGGACGCGTGTCCTCTCCGGCATCGCGAGCTTTATAACCTCACCGCACTCATCCATTCTTCGCTTCCTTCGCTCTCGCTTTCCGCCCGCTTCTCGCTTTGGTCGGAGAAGAGAACGGCGTAGCGCCGCCAGATAGCGCCGCCTTGAGCGGCCGATCGCACCACCGTGATCCACGCCGACGCCGCTCCATTTTGTCCAACCCGGTCCTGGCGCCCGGTGAATCACCCGCGATCGCGCCTCGCCTCCGGCGATCTCGGTCCCGTGAGCTCGCTTGCGATCCGTGAGTTCCTAGCTTCGCTCACCTAGTCCCTTAGGATCGCATTGATGCACCGAGTCTAACGGTGACTTCGCCATCTTTGGTGCATCGTTGCGCGTGCGACCAATTCTTCTCAAGCTCGGTTTCCGCCGCCGTGGAAATTCCAGCCACCTCGCCTTCTTCGTCGGCGTTATCGTGTGCTTCTTGCTCCCGGTGTTGAGGCGGCTTAAGCACACCTTCCGAGTCTTCTAGAAGTCCGTGACGCCTTCTCCGCGTGGGTCGTGCTTTCTTCTCGCCTCCGGCCGCCGTGAGCTCAACTCGTGACCATCGGACCGCGCCGCCACCTCCGGGTTCGCAAGTCTCGTGAACCCGGGTATCACTCACTCGCTTTGAAACTCTCGGTTTGCGAGATCCACCGCGCGCCGCGCCGCCGTCTCGGCGCGCCGGTGAGCCGCCGTGGAGTTAGTTTAGCGTTAATCTTGTTTAGTCCGAGTCTCGACTTGTGGGCCCTATTGGCTAATCCCGCGAGAGAACCTTTAATCCAGCCCGTTATTTGTTCTCCGAGTCGCCGCCATGTGGGTCCATGCCGCCGCTAGGGCCGTAGCTCGTAATGCGCTTTCTCGCTTGTAAGCGTATTTCTCGTGAGTATATGTTAGAAGTACACTTTGGTAAGCCAAGACGATATTAGAATACGCCACGCCACCTTCGCGCGCAACTGCTCGTCAAGACTTTTATTTGGGCCATTGCAAGATGTGAGCTAGTCAGTCAGGTGCGAAATGGAATTAGTGCATTATAGATTTCGTAATGATTTAGTATTTCGTTTATGTTTTCGTTGAGTCATAATTCAATTAAACTTGTAAAATGCATAACTAATTCAATCTTTATCCAAATTGCATGAAACCAAGTCTTGTTAATTTTCATTTTAAATGTACTATTTACTAAAATGAGTTTCAACCTTGTATCTCAGTAGTAAAATCTGTTAATTAATTTCATGTTGTAGATTGTAATCTCCAAATTAGAAAATGCATATCTCTTTCAATAATTGTCCAAATTCAATAAACCCAATTCTGTAAAATCTCATTTTCAGTATACTAATTATTAGGATAGGTTTTATACACTGTTTCTGTTCATGAAAATTTTTTAAGCAATTCACTAGTGTTTTGATGTATTTTTAGCTTAGAAAATTCATGGAAAATTCTTAATAACTCAAAATGAATTGTTCTCTGTTTCTAAAATTTTGTTTTATCGCGCTTAGGTTGCTGTGTGAGTTTTGGTATGTTTTGTTGTTGTTATATGTTTGAGTTTGGTCGGTGTTATTCGTTCTTATTCGCTGTTTTGTTCAATCGTTAGGATTCGATATTTGCGGCAACCCTGAGAACGACCCTCCGCAACAAATTGAGCAACAAAGAACTGTGCAAGCGCTTTGATCATGTTAATCCCAGTATTTTAAAGTCTAATATTTTGTTTCAGCTGTATGTATGCATTGCTTAATTTGTGTTAAATTGATTAGTTAAATCCGTAGTTGCATATCCTGTAGACAAAATATTGATCTCTACTACCTGAGCCTAGGTTATTTGCTGTGATTAGAGGTCGCTGGATGATCTCTTGTCACTTAGTAGATCCGGGTCAAATTGCTTAGACATGCTTAGTATCGGTAGAAATGGGCGGTTATCGACTTAGTCGGTAACCTTGATCACACAAAATCTACTATAACTTTATGTTTCAGCATTTTTTGCTATGTTTAATTGCAAAACTAAAACTGAAAACGAAAATGATTTAGACTTGGGCACAACGGTATGTTGGTGTGATCTGTTGGGTGTGACTGGAATGGTGCCCGAGTCAACAAGGACCGAACATCTTGTTACACTGAACCAAGCATTTTGCGTGCTAACCACACTAGAGTATATGGGACCTCTCTTGACCTAGTACTTTGGCGTGTATTGGCTCCGGGTCGCAGGGGGTCGCAGGAGGGATGGAGGTGGGAGCATGGTAGTTGTCCAAAAGCTTTATCCCGAGTGGGTAGTTGTCTTTTCGGCTTTACCATGTAAGCGTATGGATTTCTATCCATACGAGCGGCTCGTAGTTAATACACAATATTGGAAAAGTCTCGAGGACTTAGTCAGGTAAGCATACCTTCTAAGTGTGCTTTGGCTTAAAGGCGGCCTCAGTGTGGGTACATTGGTACACCCTCACAGGTTTAAAACTATTCGAATAGCCTCGCCCTAGGTTATGGACACGCTTGGCAAGGTCTTCCAAGAGTTAGACTACAACATTTAAATTAAAACTTGTTTGGGTGGTACGAACTGGATTCGTGCTATTGTTGTGGTGACTATTGGGATAGTCACTTCTAGGTTGTTTTATATTTACTCTTTGCTATTATTATCCTTTCTCAGTATTTCAACATTAAAAATGAATTGCAAACTTGCCTTTAAACCGTATCATATTATTGTAAATGAAAATTGGCTTTATGCAAATGAAACATATGGCCTCCACCAAATAAGCTTGCATGTAGCTTATGAACAGGTCTGCTAGTTCACACGTCAGTCTTGCGGGTACAAAGACAATCTTTGTACTCAGTGCTTTGCTTAATGTTTTGTTGCAGAGGAAGAAGGTGAGCCCCAAGGGCCTCACTTCGTGAGTCAGTGTTGCCGCTTCGTGGGCGACTAGACTTGGCGGTCCTGGCCGATGCCTTGTGGGTTGGAGGCACGCCGATTGGCTTTGTTTATAGCCATCTTATGGCACTTTTGCTTCATTGCTGCTCGCTTATTTTTGTATCTTGTGGCCTGTCGGCCTCTGTCTGTAATAACTCTACTATTTGTTTATCTTCCGTTTGGTAGTGTGGTGTTTGGACTCTATGTTTGGAATGGAGTTGTTGTCCAATTTTGTAACGGGGTGTGTATACTGCTTTCTGGGAAGTATACATATCTCGAGGAATTAATTTATTTGATTTGTGATGCTAGGACCAGGTGGTTGGTTAAGCATTACAAGCCAAATAAATTGGGGTCCTCACAAAGTTGGTATCAGAGCCATTCTGACCGTAGTAACCCAAGCAGAGTCGTCCTTAGGATATTTTGGAAAGGCTTATTTTCAAATTATAAAAAGGTCTTATGAAAACCTAGGCAGATTCTCAGATTTTACTCCTTACCTATCTTAGCCTTCTACTCTCATCTTACTCTAATTTGAGTTTAAAACTTGGTTTCTCTCTTTTCTTTCAAAAGATAGTACTACTGGTAGAATCAGTCTTTGGGAGAACCATAGAGAATTAGTCTAATTAAAATTTGTGGGGGTATAAGGGTAAGATATGTATGAGTTTGCTAAGTATCTGATTTTTGTCATTTGGTTTTGTAACTTAAAAGTCTTGTATTTGTTTTGTGCTGTTAGTAAGTTATTTGCAGTGGGTTGTCGACTTTGTGTTTTCCGGCTATTGTTAACTTGTCTTAGTGAAACAGATGGCCGGAGAACGCTGCGCGTCAAAGAGTGGTCATGATGAGGAGCTTCCTCCTCCGACCATGGCCGAGGTTCTCGCTAGATCGAGCGAAACCGCATGGACCGACGCGCATCTTGGAGGTTATTGCTAGGAATACCTCCACTCGCCGGTGGTGGCGCCACCGACTCGCGGGGACTTGCAGAGTTCCTCCGTCACGCAGCCGCCGACTTTCTCCCGCTCCGAGGACCCTCTCGATGCGGATGATTGGTCGCGCATGGTTGAGCGAAGCTCAACATAGCTCGCCCAGCGCAGATAAGGCACTCTTCGCGTCCCACCGCCTTGAGGGCGCCGCACTCTCATGGTGGGAGA
This sequence comes from Ampelocalamus luodianensis, assembly GCA_036346255.1. Lineage (NCBI taxonomy): Eukaryota > Viridiplantae > Streptophyta > Magnoliopsida > Poales > Poaceae > Ampelocalamus > Ampelocalamus luodianensis. The sequence continues at coordinate 48,201,413 of CM070625.1, read as the reverse complement.
ACTATCTCGCCGCAGCGGCCGCAGCCATGTGGTCGCGTGGGAGGAGTTCAGTCGACCTTCGTCGGGCCCACATCCCGGATGGCCTGATGAAGCTGAAAAGAAAGAATTCCTCGCGCCAAGCAAGGGCGCAAATGCGTGACTTGAGTACTTGTACGAGTTCAATCATCCGCTCGTTATGCTCGGAGAGGTGGCCTCGGATGAGGCTAAGCAGAGAAGTTTATGGATGGATTGTCCGAGGAGCCGCAGGACAAGCTATCTATTGTGGACTTCTCGACTTTCGTGCCTTGGTAGATAAGGCCATTGTTGCCGAAAGCATAAGGCAAAGGCGCTGGCGAGTCCCGCAGCGCAAATGGGAGGCACATCGCCTACTCACACCACCTCACTCGTCCTCGGCCGGGCCAGCACCATGGCCCGCTTCTTTGCTCCACAGCGCCGAGGCCATCTCGCACCAGCCTCTCTCCCACCGCAGCCGTGTTTGACCACGCGCGCCGCGATCCAAGACAGAGCGGCCTCCGCAATCCGGCCGCCGAGGTTACTTGTTTTCGCCGCCACAACAAGGGCCATTATGCGAATGCTCGCCTCGAGTGTTGCAGCACCCTCGCCCTAATGGAGGACGCGGCGGGAGTGGTCACCACACGACTGTAAGATTATCCAAAAGCCCTGTGGTGCGGCAATGTCGAGTCAACCAACTTTCAGCTGAGGAGGCTCAGGAGGCGCCAGATGTCGTGATTGGTACACTTCTTGTTAATTCTCGTCCTGTTGCAGTATTATTTGATTCTGGAGCATCGCATTCTTTTATTTCAAGATCATTTGCTGCTGCTAGTGGTCTTCACTGTGTTCCTTTGGGAGTTCCTTTGCTCATCCGCTCTCCGGGGTCGGAAATGAGAGCTGATTTGCAGTGTCGGGATGTTCCTATCATAGTCAAAGGAGTGGGATTTTTGGCAAATCTTATTCTGCTTAGTTCAGCAAGTCTGGATGTGATTCTTGGCATGGATTGGTTGTCCCAACACTTGGGGCAAATCGATTGTGCCAGGAAGATTGTCTATCTCACCAGCCCTTCAGCGGCGTGTCGGTTTTCCCGCACCGCAAGGGTCGCACCTTTGTGCACTTGTAGCCAAGCCGCTTTGAAGATTCGGGAGGTTCCTACTGCTTGTGATTTTGAGGATGTTTTTCCGATGATTTACCCGGATGCCTCCGGTTCGAGATCCGAGTTTGTTATCGAGTTGTTGCCGCATCATCGCCCGATTTCAAGGCGCCGACGGATGCCTCCCAATGAGCTAGAAGAATTGAAGAAGCACTTGGTGAGCTCCAAGTAAAGGGTTTCATCCGTCCCGCCATCTCCTTGGGGTTGTCCGTGATCTTTGTGAAGAAGAAGGACAAGACTTTGCGCATGTGTGTTGATTACCGCCCTCTCAATGAGGTGACGGTGAAGAACAAATATCCTCTCGCCCGCATTGATGATCTGCTTGATCGCTTGATCGGAGCCAGTGTTCTCAAAGATTGATTTGAGAATGGGGTATCATCAGTCGATCCGATTCGAGGATATTCAAGACGACTTTCACTACTCGTTATGGATCAGTATGCGAGTACACCGTCATGTCTTTCGGTCTAACCAATGCTCCACTTTGTTCATGAACCTTATGAATTCAGTATTCATGGAGTATTTGGATAAATTTGTGGTGGTCTTTATTGATGATATTCTTATCTATTCCAAGATCAAGCGAGCATGCCGAGCATCCGAGAATTGTTTTGGGCAAATTGCGGAACACCAACTATATGCAAAGTTCAAAGAAATGTGAGTTCGTTGAAGGAAGTGGCATTCTTGGGCCATGTTCTTTCACCGGAGGCGTAGTCAGGACCCCAAAGAAAGTCGCGATGTTCTATCTTGGGGTCACCAAGTCGATCCAACGATGTGCGGAGTTTTCTTGGTTTAGCAGGCAACTACCGCCGCTTTATCGAGAACTTCTCCAAAATCGCAAAGCCGATGACTGAATTGCTCAAGAAGGATAAGAAGTTTGTGTGGTCCTCTGCTTGTGATGAGAGCTTTCAGGAGCTCAAGCAGCGATTGACTTCAGCCCCAATTCTTACTCTTCCTGATATCCACAAGAGCTTCGATATTTATTACGATGCCTCTCGGCAGGGGCTCGGGTGTGTCCTTATGCAGGAAGGCAAGGCAGTTGCATATGCATCCAGGCAGTTGAGACCTCATGAGCTCAATTATCCCACCCATGATTTGGAGCTTGTCGTGGTTCATGCACTCAAGATTTGGCGGCATTATCGATCGGAATCACTGTGGAGGTGTATTCCGATCACAAGAGCTTGAAATACTTGTTCACTCAGCCAGATCTGAACCTCAGGCAGAGGAGATGGCTGGAATTGATCAAAGATTATGACATGGGTATTCAATATCATCCTGGCAAGGCCAATGTGGTTGCTGATGCACTTAGCCGAAAAGTGTATTGCAATACTTTGATGATCCAAGAGCAAAGAACTCGCACTTCTTGCGAGTTTCAGCGCCTCAATTTGGGGTTGGTTGAGCATGGTTCCCTTGTCGCCTTGGTTGTGCAACCAACCTTGGTGGATCAAATCAAGTCGACACAAAGAATCGATGTTGGTATGGGTAAAATCAAGCAGAACATCAAGAATGGATCAGCCAAATGTTTTACAGAAGATGAGCACGGTGTTGTATGGTTTGGGCAGCGTCTCGTGGTCCCAAAGGTCCCAGAGTTACGGGATTTGATTCTCCATGAGGCCCATGATTCGCCTTTGTCCATCCATCCCGGGGCCACCAAAATGTACCAAGATCTGCGTCAGAGATTCTGGTGGACTCGCATGAAGCGCGAGATTGCCAGGTTCGTTGCCAGATGCGACGTATGCTGTCGTGTCAAGGCCGAGCATCAACGTCCAGCGGGTCTTCTTCAGCCTTTACCTATACCAGAGTGGAAGTGGATTCAGAGGCATGGATTTCATCACCGGCCGCCTCGCCATCTAAGGGAAATGACGCCATTTGGGTTGTCATTGACAGCTAACGAAGTGGCGCATTTCCTTCCTGGCCAAGAGTCACCCGTGTGGAACCTCTAGCCGAGCTCTATGTATCGAGGATTGTGAGCTTGCATGGTGTACCCAAGACGATTGTGTCTGACCGTGGGGCGCTGTTTACCTCTCGGTTTGGCATAGTCCGCAGGAGACCATGGGAACTCGTCTTACTTTCAAAGACGGCCTATCATCCTCAAACCGATGGTCGACGGAGCGCATCAACCGTGTGCTTTAAGATATGCTCAGGTTCGTGTTCTTTCCTATGGAAAGAACTGGGAGAAGAGTTTGCCGCTGCCGAAGTTCTCTTACAACAACACTTTCCGAGCTAGTCTCGGATGGCACCATTTGAGGCTTTGTATGGACGGCGCCGCAGTAACACCGTTGAACCGGTGTAAATCGTGAAAGGCGCTTCTTTGGTCCGATTCCATCAATGAGGCCGAGAACCAAGTGCGCTTGATTCGTGAGCACTTGCGCGTAGCTCACCAGCGTAAGAGCTATGCGGTCGGCGCCGCCGTGAGCCGAGTTTCCACCAATGACTTTGTGTATCTCAAAGTTTCACTTTGAAGGGACACCGCTGCTTTGGTGTCAAGGGCAACCGCTCCTCGCATGTCCGCCTTATCGCGTCATCAAGAAAGTGGGAGCCGTTGCATACCAGTTGGAGTTGCCAGCTACACTTGAAGGGGTGCATGATGTTTTCCATGTGTCACAATTGAAGAAGTGCCTCCATGTTCCGGTTGAGGAAACGCCATTGGAAAATATCGATGTGCAGGAAGATATGTCTTATCGTGAGCGCCCCGTTCGTATCCTCGAAGAAGCCGAACGCAGAACGAGGAACCGTGTGATCAAGTTCCTCAAAGTTCAGTGGTCAAACCACTCCGAGGATGAAGCCACTTGGGAGCGGGAAGATCGTCTCCGAGCAGATTACCCATCCTTCTTCTCCCAGTGATCGTAATCTCTGGCGAGATTCTGTAAGGGGGAGATTTGTAACAGCCCTAACTTAGGGTTTGTATTTCAAATGTAAAATTTTGAGGAGAAATAAAACTTTTGTTGTCTCTTCAAATCATTTGGAAGTTTTCCAAATTTTCCCTAGCAATTTCCAATTTTCTAGAAGTTAATTCTTGTGATTGGAAATTGTTGTCATCAAATTATTAGCCTTCAAACTTGTGATCATCCTCTGCAAATATTTTTCCTAGCATCTTGATCATCTTATCTACCTCCCTGAATTATTTCACAATTTTTAGATTTTATTTGCTATTTCAAATGGCCAAGTCAAACTAGTTGAAAATCTGGTCAAACCCTAGGTCAGCATGCTTGTGAATTTTCTGCAGAACTTTTCAGTGCATGAAAAGTTCTGGAAAATTTATGCAATGTTGTTCTCTGTCTCTAGTAGCTACCATAAAAATTTAGAAATTTTTGGAGCCCTGGAGCTATCTCTAAAAATTTCCCAAACCTTCTCTGTCTTTTAAATCAAAATCAAAACACTGCTCCTCGGCCCGAACCCAACTCGTGCTCGAGTCCGACCCGCACCACTTGACTCGGTCGCACCGCCTAGCTGCACCGCGCGCGAGCCCGATGGCTGTCAGCCGTCCGATGGAGATCGCACGGTCCATGTTGCGTGTCTCGTCGACCTGTCCGAATGCATACACCAATCTCAGCCGTCCATCTTTGATCCAACGGCCGATACATTTTGATCGAGTCTCGCAGCCGTTCGCACCGCTTTGTTCGTCGTCCGACATATGGGCCCCACCGCGATGTGCCTCGCCTTCTCCGCACTCACCGAGCTCTCGGCGCGCGGCGCATGCTTGCCACGCCGCTCGCCGCCGCCACGCCGGGACGCGTGTCCTCTCGGCATCGCGAGCTTTATAACCTCACCGCACTCATCCATTCTTCGCTTCTTCGCTCTCGCTTTCTCGCCCGCTTCTGTTTTTCGCCGAGAAGAGAACGGCGTAGCGCCGCCAGATAGCGCCGCCCTTGAGCCCGATCGCACCACCGTGATCCACGCCGACGCCGCTCCATTTTGTCCAACCCGGGTCCTTGGCGCCCGGTGAATCACCGGGCAGATCGCTGCCTCGCCTCCGGCGATCTCGGTCCCATGAGCTCGCTTGCGATCCGGTGAGTTCTAGCCGTCACCTAGTCCCTTAGGATCGCATTGATGCACCGAGTCTAACGGTGACTTCGTTTTCATCTTTGGTGCATCGTTGCGGGCGTGCGACCAATTCTTCTCAAGCTCGGTTTCGCGCGTGGAAATTCCAGTCACCTCGCCTTCTTCGCCGGCGTTATCGTGTGCTTCTTGCTCCCGGTGTTGAGGCGGCTTAAGCACACCTTCCGAGTCTTCTAGAAGTCCGTACGCCTTCTCGCGTGGGTCGTGCTTTCTTCTCGCCTCCGGCCGTCGTGAGCTCAACTCGTGACCATCGGACCGCGCCGCCACCTCCGGGTTCGCGAAGTCTCGTGAACCCGAAGGTATCACTCACTCGCTTTGAAACTCTCGTTTGCGAGATCCACTGCGCGCGCGCCGCCGTCTGTCTTGGCGCGGTGAGCGCCGGTGGAGTTAGTTTAGCGTTAATCTTGTTTAGTCCGAGTCTCGACTTGTGGGCCCTATTGGCTAATCCGTTTAGAGAACCTTTAATCCACCTGTTATTTGTTCTCCGAGTCGTTGCCATGTGGGTCCATGCCGCCGCTTAGGGCCGTAGCTCGTAATGCGTTTTCTCTGTCGGTAAGCGTATTTCTCTGTGAGTATATGTTAGAAGTACACTTTGGTAAGCCAAGACGATATTAGAATACGCCTTCACGCCACCTTCGCGCAACTGTTCGTCAAGACCTTTATTTGGGCCCGCTGCCGCGATGTGGAGCTAGCCGGGTGTGGTGCGAAATGGAATTAGTGCATTATAGATTTCGTAATGATTTAGTATTTCGGTTTATGTTTTCGTTGAGTCATAATTCAATTAAACTTGTAAAATGCATAACTAATTCAATCTTTATCCAAATTGCATGAAACCAGTCTTGTTAATTTTCATTTTAAATGTACTATTTACTAAAATGAGTTTCAACCTTGTATCTCAGAGCAAAAATCATTAATTAATTTCATGTTGTAGATTGTAATCTCCAAATTAGAAAATGCATATCTCTTTCAATAATTGTCCAAATTCAATAAACCCAATTCAGAAAATCTCATTTTCAGTATACTAATTATTAGGATAGGTTTTATACATCTGCTTCTGCTCATGAAAATTTTTAAGCAATTCACTAGTGTTTTGATGTATTTTTAGCTTAGAAAATTCATGGAAAATTCTTAATAACTCAAAATGAATTGTTCTCTGTTTCTAAAATTTTGTTTTATCGCGCTTTAGGTTGTCGTGTGAGTTTTGGTATGTTTTGTTGTTGTTATATGTTTGAGTTTGGTCGGTGTTATTCGCTCTTATTCGCTTTGTTCAATCGTTAGATTCGATATTTGCGGCAACCCCGAGAACGACCCTCCGCAACAAATTGAGCAACAACAACCAGTGCAAGCGCTTGATCATGTTAATCCCAGATTTTAAAGTCTAATATTTTGTTTCACTTGTATGTATGCATTGCTTAATTTGTGTTAAATTGATTAGTTAAATCCGTAGTTGCATATCCTGTAGACAAAATATTGATCTCTACTACCGAGCCTAGGTTATTTGTTTGTGATTAGAGGTCGCCGGATGATCTCTTGTCACTTAGTAGATCCGGTCAAATTGCTTAGACATGCTTAGTATCGGTAGAAATGGGCGGTTATCGACTTAGTCAGAACCTTGATCACACAAAATCTACTATAACTTTATGTTTCAAAGATTTTTGCTATGTTTAATTGCAAAACTAAAACTGAAAACGAAAATGATTTAGACTTGGGCACAACGGTATGTTGGTGTGATCATTGGGTGTGGTCGAATGGTGCCCGAGTCAACAAGGACCGAACATCTTGTTACACCGAACCAAGCATTTTGCGTGCTAACCACACTAGAGTATATGGGACCTCTCTTGACCTAGTACTTTGGCGTGTATTGGCTCGGTCGCAGGGGTCGCAGGAGGGATGGAGGTGGGAGCATGGTAGTTGTCCAAAAGCTTTATCCCGAGTGGGTAGTTGTCTTTTCGGCTTTACCATGTAAGCGTATGGATTTCTATCCATACGAGCGGCTCAGTAGTTAATACACAATATTGGAAAAAGTCTCGTAGTACTTAGTCAGGCAGCATACCTTCTAAGTGTGCTTTGGCTTAAAGGCGATCAAGTGTGGGTACATTGGTACACCCCTCTGTGGTTTAAAACTATTCGAATAGCCTCGCCCTAGGTTATGGACACGCTGGCAAGGTCTTCCAAGAGTTAGACTACAACATTTAAATTAAAACTTGTTGGGTGTACGAATGGGATTCGTGCTATTGTTGTGGTGACTATTGGGATAGTCACTTCTAGGTTGTTTTATATTTACTCTTTTGCTATTATTATCCTTTACTGTATTTCAACATTAAAAATGAATTGCAAACTTGCCTTTAAACTGTATCATATTATTGTAAATGAAAATTGGCTTTATGCAAATGAAACATATGGCCTCCACCAAATAAGCATGCATGTAGCTTATGAACAGGTCTGCTAGTTCACACGTCAGTCTTGCGGGTACAAAGACAATCTTTGTACTCAGGTGCTTTGCTTAATGTTTTTGTTGCAGAGGAAGAAGGTGAGCCCCAAGGGCCTCACTTGTGTGCTGATTTCCGGCGCCTAAGTCTTGAATTGGTAGGAGCAGGTTTCCTCGCTGCATTACATGTGGAGCCAACATTAGAATCTCAGATTCTGGAGGCCCGCATAACCGATGCCGAGGTAGCCAAATCAAGGGAATATGAAAGCAACCAAAGCCAACGAAGTTTTCAAGATGGTCGCGATGATTCGATATCGCAATCGCTTTGGTAGTACTCACGATCCTCATCTAAGAAGTCTAATTCTTAGAGAGGCTCATAATTCCAAGTTTTCTTTGCATCCCGGGAGTACCAAGATGTACCAGATTTAAAGAAAATATTTTGGTGGAGCCAAATGAAGAGGCAAATTGCTCAAGATGTTGTTGAATGTGATATTTGCCAAAGGGTTAAAGTCAACATCCGCCACCGGTACCCTTCACCTTTGCCTATTCCACAATGGAAGTGGAAGAGATCGGTATGGATTTCATCTTCGGTCTTCCCAAGACTTCCAAGGGATCCGATGTCATTTGGGTGATCATCGATCGCTTAACTAAAGTGGCTCATTTTATTCCTGGCCAGACCGATTTCAATGGCAAGCAATTAGCGAGCTTTATATTGCTAGAATTGTTTGTCTTCATGGTGTTCCTAAAGTCATTGTTTCGACCGTGGTCCTCGCCACTTCCCATTTTTGGAATAGCCTTCATCAAAGCTATGGGGTGAACTCTCTTCAAGATCGCTACCATCCTCAAACCGGTGGTCAAACCGAAAGAGTGAACCAAGTAATGGAAGATCTTCTTCGAGCCTATGTGCTATCTTATAGCAAAGATCGAGAAATCTTTGCCCTATGTGGAATTTTCCTACAATAATAGCTACTGTGCAAGTATTCAAATGTCACCTTTGAAGCCTTGTATGGGAGAGCTTGTAGGACTCCATTGAATTGGTCCGAGTCCGTGAAAGATCATTCTATGGTCCGACTTAGTAAAGGAAGCAGAGGAGCAAGTTCGTTCGATTCGAGATTGCTTGAAAACCGCATCCTCGTCGGAAGAGCTATGCCGATCATCGCCGTCGTGAGTTGAGCTTTGAGGTGGATGACCATGTCTATCTTAAAGTGTCACCCATGAAGGGTACTCATCGTTTTGTAAAAGGAAAGCTCGCACTCGTTATATCGGACCCTTCCGAATCATTGCCAAGCGAGGAGTCAGAGCTTACCAATTGGAACTACTCAATCACTTTCAAGCAGATGCATGATACTTTTCATGTGTCTCAATTAAAGAAATACCTTCGTGTTCCTATTGAGGCAACTGCTTATGAGCATCTTGATCTCCAACCTGATCTTTCATATCAAGAGCAACCAGTACATATCCTCGACACAATGGAACGCAAGACAAGAAATCGTCTTCACAAGTTCTTGAAAATTCATGGGCTAATCATTCCGAGGATGAAGCCACTTGGGAGCGCAAGATCTGATGCAGATCGAGCACCCCATCTTTTTGTTGTTTAGTACTTTCCTTTGAATCAAGAAAGGAAAGTTACAAACCAATGTAAACAAAGATGTAATAATAACACTATGTTGTTATGTAAGGTTCTTCTTTGTTATCTTTGAAGGAAATCAAAACAACAGATGTTGAATTTCCTCATAATTCATTTCCATTTCACTTCTTCCTGATCTTAACTTGTTCCAAATCTCGGGGACGAGATTTTCTTAAGGGGGGTAGGTTTGTAACAGCCCCAAGTTTATAAACAGTAATAAAATGCTTTATGAACAGAATGAGATACTGCTCATGGCATTACTGCTCATGTTTACACTTTGGGCAAAGATGTTACAAGTTAAAACCTTCCTTTGTAGTCAAAACCCTAAAGAACCATTCAAAGTCTTAAAGGGATACAAGATAAAACTTGTATTATGACTGGAAGTATTTTTATTAAAGCCTAGATAAATTATCTTGACTAAAAATATTTTTGTTGCATTTTTAGAAATTATTTGGGCTTAAAGAAAATTTATTGTCTTTAAATAAATATTTTCGCCTGAAATAAATATTTATGTATTTTACAAAGTGAAAATGCGGTTTATAAAATTTATCTGGGAAATATATCATCCCAGTAGCTTACAAAAAAATTTCATGAATTTATGAATTTATTTGCTATTTTTAAAAGCCCACGAACCTTTTACAAATTTGAATAGATTGGGTCAACTAAACCGGTCTAAACCTAACCCTAGTATCAGAGCGACTCGCACCTTCGTGGTTGGGTCCAACCCGCTATTTGGTCCGCCCACCACGCCCAACGAAGCCCGAACTCCACGATTGATACAAGCCGTTGATCTTCAATCGAACAGCGGCTATAACACTCCACAAGCCGCCCACGATGCATTTTAATCTCGCCGTTGGATCTTGATCTAACGAGCGAGGTTAGTGTGTGCACCGGACAACTCCGATCCATGTTCAATCTCCACCGCTCGCTTCCAATCCAACCGTGACGCCTTTTCGCTTTAAACCTAAAGACGCGCTTTATCTCAAATTAGATTCAAATCCTACGGCTTTTCCTTTCTCGCGTGTTATTAAAGCCCGCACTCCTCCGGACCGTTGGATCTTCATCGTGTGGCCCAGATTAGTGTATGCATTCTGACGACTCCGATCCCCGCGACAATCGTGGCCGCCCATCCTTGATCTAACGGTATTGCTTATTTCAATTTGAAATCGAGGCGCGCGCTTATGCGGGCCTTTGATTTCAATCCTACGGCACTCCTTTTGACCGTGGGCCTCTAAAGCCCAAAATCGGTGGATCGTTGGATTTCAATCGTGCGGTCCATATGAGTGTATGCAATCGGACCATCCGGTTCAACTTTCCATCCCGATCAGAAAATCAAATCCAACGGTGTTGCGCCATCGTATCTAAAGGAGGTGACGTGTATTCTTTTAGCCGAGCGTTGGATTTCAACTAACGCCCGATTTGAAAGTGGACCTCAATGATTCCTTTAAAGCTCCGCTTTAATCCCGATCGGTAGATCTAGATCGTATGGTCCATATTAAATGATACCGATTCAAATCATTTAATCTCTCTATTTATCGTAGCCGCCATTTCCAATCGGACGGTGACATTTGTTTGAGCCTTCCGAGATGCGCGCACGAGGATGACAATGGGGCCCACATGTCGCTTGGCTCTTATCTTCTTCCTCTCTCTCTCGCCAGATCTCTCTCAGAACAGAGGAGAGGATTTATCCCAAAGTTTTTGCAACTAATTTTTGGGATAATTAGCCTAAATGGACACCTCATCAACTCTAGATCATTCCCTTTTTCTCTCAGTAGCTCAACATCCATATATAAACCCTAGCCTTTTGAGTCACAGCCATTGTTGACCAAGCGCTCATCCTCCATTGTTAGCCAAAGGAGTTCTTACTCTTGTTCCTTTTGCTTATCCATCCTAAACTCGTTACACCTTGCAATAAAGATTGATTATCTTTTGTAGGTTAAATCGAGTTTAATTCTCTGTTGTTCAAGATCGGGTTTCAAAACCCTTGGCATTTTTCTTCTCCGATAAGCTAAAACCCTAGTCATAACATCTTGAGCATCTTAAGGACCTTAGAAGTCATTGAATCATTCTCTTAAGCATCGTGAGCTTCAACTTGCTTTAAACCGAAAAGTCGATATTATACCTTTTCGCCTTTCATGTCATTTTCAAGACCTAGGGTTCTTCCCGTCAACTTACCATCTTATTTCAGCTTTGACTAAACCCTAGCATCATGACAAGTTGATCTTTCAATTCTTGTCATCATCTATTCTAACTTCTAGCCGAGAATTGTCTCTGCTTTTTTGTCGGTTTAACCGACAAAATGAATTCCTTCTTAGTCGATGTGATCTAACTAGTTAGGTTAGACTAAGATTGGTTTGGGATATTAATTACCCTAAAAGATCATGCTAAGATTCGTTTATGAACTTTTGCATGATCAATATTTCTTTTCCGAAAGTTGCAATCATCCTGCTTTCACTCTTTTAAAATCAAAATCGAACTTTGCACTAAAACCTAATTTCTTTCTTTTGAAAACAAAGAGGTTATAAAATGGGTTATTATCACTATTAGGTAAATATAACCTAAGCATGCTGTTAATCATGCATTTCTTTATTGATCATACAATTTCGATAATTTATACTAGTTGTCGTTTTGGTATTTATTGGATTTTATTGCTTCTTTTAGAAGTCGGTTCTCTGAAGCTTTTGATTATACTTCAACAACCCGAGCACGCAATGAAGTCTATTACTATCAAGGCAAGCATCCTCTTTGCACCATATTGAACCCATATTTTGTACAATAGCTTTTACAAATCCAGTGATATCTGTGCATGCTATTTGTCCTAAAATACAAAATGTGACTTGTAATAGCTAGCTATAACTCGACATGGTGGATTACCTTAATTATGACCATACACTCAACTCTAGTGTAGTACTGTATACTATATGGTCAATTTTCGATTTGGCTTAGATATGCGCCTAGAGATTTTAGAGTTTGACAAGCATATCTTGTCAAACATGGGAATCACAATCAACCCTTGTTATTTTAAACTCTTTGTCCAGCTTTCTTTAAATCACTTGTATTTGAAATTCAAATTGATCCGACAAGAGGAAGCTAGTGATGGTGCTTTTGTGCACGAGATTGGGTTTTGTGGTGGACTTGTCCGGTTGATTAAGGACCGAACTCGACTATTCGGCTCAAGTCCCCACGCATTTCCACATGCAGTGTATGGGCGCTGCTTGGTTAAGTAAAATGTTGAGACTATTGAGTTGGAAACAGAGAGTAAGGATATGTGTATTGACCTTGTATGGCATAGATGCTTAGGTCCGAGGACTGCGTTTTATGCCATGTGAGCTTGTATGTCAAGATCGATGTTCTTAGGAGGGTGAGGCGTATATGTGCCTCGTCGCATATCGATACCTTAATGGTGCCGATAGCATTCTACTATGGGTAGGGAACCCAATTCGCTTTAAATTGTTTGGATCGGCATTCTCGACACAACATGTGTGCCCCGTGGTTAGTAGGTGGTATAGCCTACACTAGTGGGATCTGGCCACACATGGGGTCCAACTCAATAGTGTTAGCTTGTTGAAAAATACCAAATCTTAGTTTCCTGGTCGGCATACCAAAGGAAGTATGTCATCATTCGGAGGCATCCAAGGCAACTGCTAGCTAAGTCATGTGGGTAAAGATGTACACCCTGCAGGTATAAACTGCTCAATAGCCGTGTCACGGTCATGGACGATAACTTGAACCGATATCACTGTATAGAGATTTTGATTTCCAAAATGTGGTTTCGGTTTATTTTCGGTTTGCATGAGGAATCATGCATCGCATCATTTACATTTAATGTATTTACTTACTCGCTTTACTTTATTTTTGATTTATTAAATTGCTTTATCAAAAGTTAGCCTTTGTAGGATAAGGTGTATCGCTTTATGCAAATTTGAACCTTTATACCTTCCTGTTGTAACCTTATGCATGTAACAACTCTACTCCTTTGAATAGGATCTAATAACCACTTTCTTTTGTTAGTTTGTGTAAGACTTGCTTGAGTACCTTTTGTACTCAAGGTGCTACCACCTATTGTTGCAGTGAGGATGGTTTTCTATATGAAGTACCGTTAGCGCCGATCGGGTGACGCTAACGAGTGACGCCATTTCTTTCCTCCACGCAATTGCTGCGGGTGGATGAGGCCATTGGTGGACATTTTCCGCTTATTTTGCTTCCACAGATATCGTTAGAGTGACCAAGTCACTTAATATTGTGGTACTAACAGAATGATGTAACCTTATGTTTAATTATATCAATGTATGACTTGTATGTGTTTGATGCAATGTTGTTGAAGGATATATATGCAATGGTCGTTGATCCTGGGAACCATTGTGAATCATATATATCCGAATCACATTTCGGATTCGCTACTTGTTAAATTTATATCTTTAGCATGGTTTTTAATAAAGGGGCAGTACTGTTCCTTCATTAACAATTGTGCTACAGTATGAATTTAATTAGTAACATTTCCAATAACCGGGGGTCCTCACACCAAGTCCCCGATTCCCAATGGAACGACGGCTTGACCTTGAATTGCAGAACGAACAATTGGATCGCCTAGTCCTCTCTCAAAGTCCTCGCATGAACTCTGGGGTCGAAAGAACAAGCAATAGCTATGTTTCAATCTTATGGATAAACTGGTCTAATGGATACAAGGGAGGGCAAGGGTATTTAAGGCGCCTCCATGACTCACGCACGCCTAGGGCCGCCACACATGCCGAATCAAACTCTAACTCGGCTAAGACCTAAAAACACACAAAAGGAAAACCTAACTTAAGTCCGTCACATTGTTTCGCCATAGCGGCGCGACCGTAAGTCTTCAAGTGGGGCCAAAACCATTGTGTGGGCCTTGGAATAAGCTTTCAAACAAGTCCAAGAACACCCCAATGGGACTCGTATGCAAAAGTTATGGCCTTTTTATTACAGCCTGTTGGGCTGTCCCGAACCGAATCCGAATTGAATTCGAGTTGATTCCGAGATGAATTTCGATTGCACTTGTGGAAGATCCGAATTGGGCTTGAATTCTTGGGCTTTTCTCCTTGGTTGACCCACGTGAGCTTCTCCTCCATTGCTTTGACTCCGCCTCCTCTTGGTTCCAAAGGCTTCACAATGTTCAAACTCGAGAATGCACAAAACATTTGCATGAGGTAATACCCAATTCTCATCAATGACAATAGAAGATTCATTAAGAAACAAAAGCACCTATTGATTTAGAAGTTTAGCTCTTGCTCTCGTCAGTGGACAAATATGCACTTCTGTACTTGAATTATTTGTAGCGTCACGTATGGCGTCCATCTCAGTATGTGTATGACCACCAATAGGGAAAGATGTATAAGTGTTAGGGATGCCCTCATTCCAGTCACACCCAAAAGATCACACCATCATACCATTGTGCCCAAGTCTAAAATATTTTATTTTCAGTTTTGGATTTCGCAAATAACCAAAATACAAAGGTATTGATCATAAGTAATAACAAGTTTTTGTGTGATCAAGGTCATCAACTAAGTCGATAACCGCTCAATTCTACCGGTAACTAAGTATTGATAAGCATCATATCGTAAAAGACAAATAAAAGACCATAAATCATTCATTGGGCTCTAATTCACTAGTGAGAATAATAACCTATGGTAGTGGCAGGGGTGAACAATTTCAAGGTAACCATGCAATAGGCTTAGCTACCTCTAATCGAAAAAAATTAACTTTGACACAAGAAGCATGCATACTTAGTTTTTGCAATCGAGATATTAGACTTTTAAAAGTAATAGGAGCAATATGGTCAAATGATGTTACACTGCTTGCCTTGTTGTAGGTCGCTTGTTTGCTATAGAGAATCACTCTCCAAATCAACACAATCGTCGGATCCTATCGAAAGGGCAAGCAAATCCAAATAAATCGACGAACACTGAAGAAGACTCAAAACCAAAAGTGTTCCAAAATATATGAAACTTACACAACAAGAAGAGCATGATTTTAGACAAATTTAGCAACAAGAATCATTTAATTTGGGTGAAGTATGCAAAAGTTATAGCTAAATCAATTTCAGTCTGTTGGAAAATTCAAAATTAATTACTATCTGTTATTGTTCACGGCATAAATTTCTAGAAAGATCTGGAACCTGAAATTTTTATGGTAGGTATATACTGGTATTCTAAGGTTAGCAAAATTGAGTTTACTTCATTTGGAGTTAAATTGAATTTATTATGATTTTTCTAAGTTATAAATCTAGGGTATGATTAATTTCACAGTTAAAGACTACATTAAAACCTATGCTATGTTGAAGCATTCTAACAAAGGAACCTACTGAACTTTAGTTTGTTCAATTTGGAGTTACAGAGAGAAAGTTATGTATTTTTGAAGTTCAAAGCAATTAACAAGTTGAAAATAAAAGCTTTCGGGACTTAATCTTGAAAACCAACTCAATCTAGGGAGGTCGTGGGCCGTTGATCTGAAATCGCACGGCTC
This sequence comes from Ampelocalamus luodianensis, assembly GCA_036346255.1. Classification (NCBI taxonomy): domain Eukaryota; kingdom Viridiplantae; phylum Streptophyta; class Magnoliopsida; order Poales; family Poaceae; genus Ampelocalamus; species Ampelocalamus luodianensis. The sequence goes on along the minus strand of CM070625.1, from coordinate 48,185,669 downwards.
ACGAGCATGGGCGTGAAATCCCCCACGAGCACCCACGCGAAAAGACCTCAACGTGCCTAGAGAAGGTCTTAACCGTTAGATCAAGACTTGATGGTCCAGATCTAACAAGGAGGTCCTTAGGGTGGAGGTCTAAGAGAGGAGGTCTGAACAGTGAGATCTGAAGGAGGGGAAGTCCTGGCGGCTAAGATTTTTCGAATGAGGTTTTAACTGCCAAGATCTCCACCGATGGATTTAGATCCAACGGCCCACGAGAGATGAGACATTCAGACTTCCCGAATGCCTCACCAAGTCTGGGCCATGGATCTCATAAGGAACGCCCTAGATCAAGATCACATTCGGAAGTCCGAATGTTCACGAGATTTGAGCCGTAGATTTAGAGATGAACGACAAAAGAGGATCGGAGCGATAGAGCTCCAACCGCGTTGAGGAGGTCTAGCCCGTTAGATCTAGATCTAACGGTTCAGATCAACACAGAAGGTCCTAAAGGTTAATTTGACAAGGGGAGGTCTTAGACGGTCAAGATTTTTAGAGGAAGGTCCTGAACGGCTAAGATTCCACCGAGGGAGGTCCTAGGTGATAAGCTAAAATGGTGAGGAGGTCTTGGGAGGCTTAGATCTAGACTGAGGAGGTCTCAACAGTCAAGATTTACCTAGAGTGGTCTTGAGGGTTAAGACTCCCGAGAAGGGGAGGTCCGGGAGGGTGTTCTTTGCAAAACGGACACGGGGTGGTCGTGCGAGTGGGAGATCTTTTACAAAGACACAGAGGAGGTCTTTGAAGAGCTCCCGAAGATCTTCAGCGGTAGACCGGAGATCTAACGGCTGAAGCTGATCGCACTCAAAGGATTGAGCCCGAGGTGCTCCAAGAGGTTGGGTTCAACCCAGATCTCGAGTCTGACTCGAACCCAAACCAAAGGTTTGACTTAGGGTCTCATTTGAGCTGAAAACTTTGAGAGATTCTTAGATGTAGCAAACTAACTCCAAAATTTATGAAATTTTTACAGTACCTTGCTGATTTTGAGATGGACCTTGTGTAAAATTTCCAGAGGTTTTTGTGCTGAACATTTTTCTCTAAAAATTTCTTAAGGTGCTGACTTAAGCTTTGACCAAGGGTCATGGTGGTTTGACTACCTCTCAAAATATTCAAACCATGCCTAAAAATTGCCATATTTTTCAGAGGGGTCACACAACCAAGGAAAGGTATCTCTTGGGAGGAGAACCCAGGATTTTCAACAATGAATCTAAGACTTTAGTAAAAAGGGAGGTTTAGGTTTTTGATTTTCCCATGATTCCTTTACAAGAATTACAGGAACAGTCAAGAACTTCAAGATGCAAGATTTTTTTTTTTAATTTCTACATATTTTCTTACATTTGAAACACGAGTCCAGAATTGGGATGTTACACCTATGCTGCTATTGATCGCCTTCTCTCCGTCCTCCTTTGACTGGAGTCTTTTTATAGTACATGAAGATATGGTCGTTCTAGGTCAAGAGGTGCCCCATTATCTCGTAATAATGGTAGTAATCACCGGAGTAGTAACCTTTCCACGTCGTTTGGCGGTTATCAATAAGAGATAATGGTTCATTACATGCAATTACTCCAGAGAATAATTGCGTATATTGGCTGCTCAGATCCTGTAATCAATTGGTCTTACAAACAAGTGGAACTAATTAACTATGAGGAAGTCGTGACAGGTCTGGTCGTAGAAGGACTTACGACCAGGGTATAGTCGTAGAAAACCTTACGACTGGTTACTGGTCGTAGAAGGACTTACGACCAGAGGTGATCGTAGAAGGACTTACGACTATAAAAATGATCGTAGAAGAACTTACGACTATAGAGGTGGTCGTAGAAGAATTTACGACTATAGAGGTGGTCGTAGAAGAACTTACGACCACCTGATTGGCTTCTCCCTTACGACTATAAAGGGTATATTTAATAGCCGTGTGACGTCATATTTATCCATAATACTAATTACAGATAAATAGTAAAATGAGGATTATTAGATCCTTGTCAATTACGTTAATTGTTGGCTTTTGTGTTAATTGTTGTTAAATAGTTAATTATCATTAATTGCGATCTATTGCGCTCAATTGTGTTTATTGTCATTAGTTGCATTATTTGCCGTTAATCACGTTAAGTGTGGTTATTTTTGTCTATAACGTTAATTATCGATAATTATGGTAGTTGTCGTAAAGTGATGTCAATTATTGTTAGTCGTTAATTACTGTTAAAAGCATTAAACAAACTATTATTCATCTTAGAGATATTTCAGATATTTTTCATCTATATTCAATCTATCTAAAAATTAAACAACTAAATATTATACAGATTACCTAAAAACTAGACACTGCCTAACATGCCCAAAAGTCCCGTGCGCAAACACCAAACAGTGATGCTAAATAAAAAACCGCTCTCACGGTCTCGAACCTTCTCGCCTCCCTCCCCGCCCTAACCCTTCCTCCTCTCCACCGCCGCCGCATCCGTCTACGGTCTACCCCTCTTCCGCCGCCACCGCCGCATCCGTCTACCCCTCTTCCTCCGCGGCCTATCTCCTCCGCCCGCCTAGATGGACGACAGCTGCGCGGTGTGCGCGGACGCGCTGGAGTGGGTGGCCTACGGGCCATGCGGGCACCGCGAGGTGTGTTCTACATGCGTCGTCCGCCTACGCTTCGTGTTGGAGGACCCCCGCTGCTGCATCTGCAAGACCCACTGCCCCTCCGTCTTCGTCACCAAGGTTCGTCGCTAGGGTTTGCTCCGGCACTATCCGGTTCTTATCTGTGGCGTGTTTGCGCGGGTGGATCTTGGGTTCGTTGATTGGTTAGGGTTTGGATGGGTGGGAATATGGGTTTTTGCTAGTTGAATTATATGGGGCAGGGTTTCTTTCTACTGTTCGGATGGTGAAAGATTTGAGTAATAGCACGACAATATGATGACTTCGATGTCTTGTTGCGTGATGAGGTGGGTTTGGTCATTGTATGAATTGGTGCCTGGGAAGTTGGGATTTCAACTGATCTCGCTATCATTGTGAAGGATGAGAAGATTAATGTTGTAAATTTGGTTTATTAGCAATTTGGTGTGCCAAGCGATTGAGTGGTTGGAGTTAGTTGGATGCCACGGTTCGTGTACTTTCTTGGGATGCATGGCATTGCAAGATAAGTTTGGTTCCCTGGTTCCCTAGGGGTCCATGGGGCATGTTAATATTATCTTTATTACATATGCTTGTAGCAAGTTGAGTGGCTTTGGGCTGATAAGAGCTCGATATGTTGTGAACTTCATCAATGAGAGTAAGTTAGATTTCCTATCTGAGTCATCAACAATTGCTCTCCAGTGATTTATTTGTACAGGGACATGTGCAGATAAAAATAGGTATAGTGTTCCTTTAACTTTAATGTTTTCACAATGAAAGAAATGTTATCTTTTACTCTCTTTTTTAATCCCACAAGTTATGAATCGTGTGAATCGTGAAGTTTTACATGAGAAAAAATAGAAATGTGATGGACCTTTATGTGAGTTTATATGCGTATCATGGTTCAGGTGTTCAGCATTCCGGTTTGTGCATAGTGCCAATCAGAGGGAATGGGAATTAGTTAGAAAGCCTTATAAATACTGAACGATACCTTTTGTAACAGCCATTTGCATGCCTTCTTTCCAAATTAAAGGATTTCATCTCTTTCATGTCTTGCCACTTAACAGGCCATGGGCGATTACACAAGAGTAATCACTGATTTCTCTGTGTTCGCTTCTGGGGCAAGTGAGGGAAAGGCAGGGGAGTACTGGTACCATGAGGATACACATGCATACTTTGATGATGCTGACCATTACAAGATGATACGGGCAATGTGCCGGCTTTCTTGTAGTGTATGTGACAAAGCTGAGGATCAGGTTGGTCAGGCAGCACAAGCACAGCGCAGAAGCAAGTTCAGGAGCATTGAACAGCTAAAGGGACATTTGTTCCATCAGCATAGGTTATTCATATGCAATCTTTGCTTGGAGGGGAGAAAGGTAAAACTCTTGACCACCTAATGTGCTTATTTCTCTTTCCTATATAGTTGCTGTGGGTGAGAAACAGTAAATTGGGTTATTGTTGTGTCTCCAACACTGGATTTCATGGTTTCCTACTTTGTTCACAAATTCAGCATGAAATCTTAGACCATGTTTGGGAATTATCTAGCTGATTTACCTTTGTGTCCATGGTTTGCTCATTGTGTTTTCTGTGGTGCTCTTCATTTTGCGTTTGTGTAATCTGGTAAAGGTCAGGATTTTTGTGGTAGATAGTAGTTTATTAATCTTGAGTCTTGATCATTAGTTGTTGATACTATTGCTGTAACTTTGCAAGTACACTAATGGCTCAGAGAAATCTTCATAATACTTGGTGGAAAACTTGTTGCTTTCCATCATGTAGTGTTGTTGCTTTGTGTAATCAGTAGACCTTGTTCTGTTTTCCGGTGATGGAATTAAATATTCCTGCAAATTAATTACAAAAAAATCTGTATTTTCATGTAACATGACATTAGGCTTTGTCAGGAGCATGGTAATTATTAGGTATTACAAATTTAGAATTGTTTGTCTGTGTATGTTTGATTATACACAACATCAACAACACAACAACAACAAAGCTTTTGATCCCAAACAAGTTGGGGTAGGCTAGGAATGAAACCTCTTCAAAGTCAAAAAGACGAGAGTCTTACAAATAAAAAATAATAATATAATAATAATAATAATATCTACAAGACTAAAACCCTAAGCTGTACATCCTGCCATCTGAGCCGAGAGCCTAAAACACAATCCCTAAACCTTCTTATGGTTCCGGTACATGAATCGCTAATTTCCATGCGCTCCTATCCAAAGCTAATTCTTTAACTACATTCTAATCCCTGAAATCTCTTTTAACCTAGGATGCACGGACACAAACACGCGTGTCGGACACGACACATATCGGATACGGGATACGCCATTTTCTAAAAAATGGCTACACGGGGACACGACTGTATATATAATAATAATATTATTATATGCATATGTATTATTGAATGCTTTTCTACGTGTTTATCAAACAAAAAGTGTAAAATGTTAGGAATATGTACCGCAAAGATGATCATCGACTCCTGGTCTTTTCAGTTCTTCATAAATCATAACTTCATATTAATACAAGAAATTCAAAATTCCTTTAACCCGTGAATAGAAAAAACTTGATTAGTAAATGTAAGTAAGCAATGCAACAAATACAATGCAACAGCAAACACCTAAGTACCTAACATTATAAAAACCATCAAATAATTGACAAATGATAACAATCAACAAAAAGTAGCCAAGTTCAAACATAGAAACTTAAAGACAAAGCACAACCCAACAATCCAACAAGAAGTAGCCACTAGTCAACATAGGAGTGGTTCAACTTAAGTTACATAACAAACTGAAATTAAAAGCTTATGAAAAGATAGCATGAGACTCCTAGACTTCCTCTTGTTCATCCTCATCTGGGTTCACCACATTAGACTCATCTTCAAAAGACACGCTCTCCAACTCGGGTTCTTCAAGCGAGAGATTCACAACTTCTAGAATGCCGACACCGCTAAGAGATTCAAAGCTATCTCCTCCCACATCCCACATCCTTGCTACCCCAGTTTTGTAAGATGGTGTTCTCCTTGACAAAAGTCTCAAATTATTGTGCACAAAGACCAAATCTTCAGCACGCTTAGGAGTTAGCTTGTTTCTATGCATGTTGTGGATGATGTTATATGTGCTCCAATTCCTTTCGCAGCAAGAAGATGAGGCCGGCTGGTTAACTATTTTGAGAGCCAAACTTTGCAACATAGGAATAGATTGTCCATAATTTGCCCACCAATTCATTGGATCAAGGATCCCTCTATCGTAAATGGAATCAAAGTCATTAAATTCTGCAGAAGAAGTGGAAAATCTAGCATATTCCTCTTTAACTTGTCTGAGGTGGTCAATTATAGGGAAAAACTTCTTAAAACACTTCATTCTCATTTGTGAAATCTCAAGATCCTTGTGGGGGTACACGGTCAACACCTTCATTGATCCACTTCTCACTATATATCTACAGAAAGAAAATGAATGGATTAAAACTATTGTAAGAACTAAATATTAGCAAATAGCAATTACAGTTAGATTTATGTATCACCTTGGATTAAGTGAATGCACCAAGCAATGAAGTGTAGTATTGCCTTTTGCCCACCGATCAACTAATATGCTATGAACAACCGAGTAAAAGGTGGACTCCTCATTATCTTGCTTTCCTTCCCACTTATATATCGCTTTCTTTACATTCTCTATCATTGTGTCCCACATCTCATAAATAAGATGAAGATATGGTGTGTCAATGTCCGCCACATGTAGCATTTCATATATAGGCTCAGTGAATTCAATAATGTAGTTCATCTTGCCCCACCACACTTCATTGAGATCTTTGTCTCTAACAAATTGTACCATCCCTACATCGTCATCTTTGTAAGCTTCCCATGCTTCACTAATTACCATACTTTTAAGTGCCCCCTTGACCATGCAAAAACGCTTCAACATGACCACAACTGAGGCAAATCTTGTTTCAACAATGGCAAGCATCTTCAGATTGCTAAACTCATTGAACATTGAAAGCCTCATGCCATGGTTCATTATGAAATTCTTGATCATGTTAGCATCCTGAGCAATTGCAGTTATCCAATGGCACTCATCAAAGATGAGGACTTCATCATCAGTTCTTGGCATTTTAGCAGCACAAATACTTTTCAGAGCAAGATTAAGAGTATGAACAACACAGGATGTCCAGAAAATGTGATTGTACTTGTACTAAATAATCAAACCCGCACCTTTGCAATTTGCAGCATTGTCAGTGACGACTTGGACCACATTTCTTGTACCCACTTCTTCAATAACAGCAATCAACTTCTCTGCAATGTACTCCTTTGTCTTCACCTCGCCTTCGGAATTGATAACTCGCAAGAACATCGGAGCACTCTCAGAAACAACGATAAAGTTTATGAGTGGCCACCTCTGTGCATTCGACCACCCATCTGAACAAATGGTCACTCCCTTTTCAGACCATGTGCTCTTTGTCCGCTCTAGTAAGGACTCAATCTGAGCCCTTTCTTGTTGAAGAAGAGTGGTCCTCAACTTGTTGTATCTAGGAGGAACATACCCAGAAATGTTGTGGTCTGCTGCGTAGGTATATGAACTTTGATAATGTGGATTTCTTGCTACATTGAAAGACAATCCTGTAAAAAAAAACATAACCCTAAATTAGTTGAAAGCTTCCAAAGAATTGTGTCAATTGGATAAATTCAAGCAATGCTTTTGATTCAAGTTGATTATAAACCTGAAGAATAAAACATCCTCGCAATCATAGCATCAAGTTGTTGGCGAATTTCATTGTTGAAAGCTTTCTCCAAAGTTGAGCCTGAAGTTCCCCTCCGCTTAGAACCCATGCTAGATGAAGCAACACTAACACTATCAGCAGTACTACTGACGTGCGTTGGCAAGGGAACATGTCTTGGCTTTGTTTTTGCTAACTCTTCTTCAGCCTTTGCAACTTCACTTCTAAGTTGAGTAAGGATTGGTATGGTTACCTTTGGGCACATTTTGATTCCACTATTTAGATATTTTGAGCAAATGAGCTTTCACTTAAGAGTAGCTCCCATTGTACACAACTTTACAATACTTGCATTTGAATCTCACGTTTCCTCCCCCTCCTCCACCAGTCCTCTGTAGCAATTCGACGTGATTTCTGTGAGACCCCAGTTTATTTAGCTTGTAATGCTTAGTCTTTTATTGACTCTAGCATCACAAACCAAATATACCGTGCCTCGGGAAAATGTATACTTTCCAGAATTGCAGTATACACACCTTTTTACAAAACATTGCATCAATTCCATACAACACATAGATTCAAAGCTTAACTTTACAAGCAAAAGACATACATAATAGTTATTACAAAAGAGAGACCAACTGGCTAAGAACTAAAAGAATAGTGGAAGCAAAATGCTATAAGATGTCTAAGACAAAAGTCAACCGGTTTGCCTACATCCACAAGGCAATCCGACTGGGCCGCCAAGCTAGTCGTCCCAACTGCAGCACAACTCACAAAAGTCGATTCCTTGGGGATCAACCTCTTTCTCTGCAACAATTAAGCAAAGCAAATGAGTACAAACATGTACTCGCAAGACTTACGGGCAACAAACCTAGTTACTACTACATGCATGCAGGCTTTAATCAAAGGAGAAGGCTCAAGGTTAATTTTCAGCATAAAGCAAGTTTTATTTGCAATAGATAATATGTTGAAGGCGATTTTGACAAATCTGAATTTTATTAACATAAATAACAGCGAGACAATAAGTAATATCATAACAACAACCTGGAGATGGCTAACCCAATAGCCATCACGACAATAGCACGAATTATCCATTCGTACTGCCCATGTCAAGTTTTAATTTAAAAATGTTGTAGTCTAGTTCTTGCGGGAAATAACCAAGCGCGTCTATAACCTAGGACGAGGCTATTCGAACAGATTTAACCCTACAGGGGTGTACCAACGTACCCACACTTCAGACCGCCTTTTTGTCACTAGATGAAGCACACTTCCTTTGGTATGCCGGCACGGCTAAGTCCTACGAGACATTTCCAATAGATTGCATTAATTAAGAGCCGCACGTATGGGGGTTAACCCTTAATGATCTGCCGGCGAAATATGGATCACAAGGACCCATACGTAGAGTAGGATACACCGGCCTCAGCGGGTGCTCCCCTCAATCACGTGACCCATCTTGTATATAGAAATATACAACCTTCTACGTGATTCATTAATTAACACCCCCAAAGTACTAAGTTAAGAGTGGTCCTATATATCTCTAGTGTGGTTAGCATGCAAAATTGCTTGGATCAATGGCGTAAGTAACTCGGTCCTTGATGACCCGGGCACCATTCCATCACACCATCATACCATTGTACCTAACTCTAAAACATTTTGTTTTCAGTTTTGGTTTGCACAAATAAACAAAGCACAAGGCATTGATCATAAGTAATAACAAGTTTCGTGTGATCAAGGTCATCGACTAAGTCGATAACCGCCCAATTCTACCGGTAACTAAGCAGTGCTAAGCATCATATCGTAAAGACAATAAAAGACTATAAATCATTCACCGGGCTCTAATTCACCAGTGAGGATAATAACCTATGGTAGTGGCAGGGGTGAACAATTTCAAGGCAACAATGCAATAGGATTAGGTACCTCTAATCGACAAAAATTAACTTTGACACAAGAAGCATGCATACTTAGTTTTTTGCAAACAAGATATTAGACTTTTAAAAGTAGTAGGAGCAATATGATCAAATGATGTTACACTGCTTACCTTGCTGTTGGTCGCTTGTTTGCTGCAAAAGATCACTTTCCAAATCAACACAATTGTCGGATCCTATCGAAAAGGCAAGCAAATCCAAATAAATCGACGAACACTGAAGAAGACTCAAAACCAAAAGTGTTCCAAAACATATGAAACTTATACAGCAGGAAGAGCATGATTTTAGACAAATTTAGCAACAAGAATCATTTAATTTGGATTAAGGATGCAAAAGTTATAGCTAAATTAATTTCAGTCTGTTGGAAAATTCAAAATTAATTACTATCTGTTACTGTTCATGGCATAAATTTCTAGAAAGATCTGGAACTTGAAATTTTTATGGTAGGTAGATACTGGTATTCTAAGGTTAGCAAAATTGAGTTTACTTCATTTGGAGTTAAATTGAATTTATTATGATTTTTCTAAGTTATAAATCTAGGGTACGATCAATTTCAGAGTTAAAGACTACATTAAAACCTATGCTATGTTAAAACATTCTATCAGAGGAACCTAGCAAACTTTAGTTTATTCAATTTGGTGTTACAGAGAGAGAGTTATGCATTTTTGAAGTTCAAAGCAATTAACAAGTTGCAAATAAAAGCTTTCGGGACTTAATCTTGAAAACCAACTCAATATAGGGAGGTCGTGGGCCGTAGATCTGAAATCGCACGGCTCACGAGCATGGGTGCAAACTCCCCCACGAGCACCTACGCGTAAAGACCTCAACGGCCTAGGGGAGGTCTTAACCGTTAGATCATGACTTGATGGTCCAGATCCAACAAGGAGGTCTTTAGGGTGGAGATCTAAGAGAGAAGGTATGAACGGTGAGATCTAAAGGAGGGGAGGTCCTGGCGGCTAAGATTTTCCGAAGGAGGTTTTAACTGCCAAGATCTCCACCGATGTATTTAGATCCAATGGTCCACGAGAGATGGGACATTCGGACTTCCCGAATGCCTCACCAAGTCTGGGCCATGGATCTCAAAATGAACGGCTTAGATCAAGATCACATTCGGAAGTTCGAATGTTCACGAGATCTGAGCCGTAGATCTAGAGATGAACAACAAAAGAGGATGAAAACGTTTAGAATTCTAAACGTGCTGAGGAGGTCTAGCCCGTTAGATCTAGATCTAACGGTCCAGAACTGAGGGGAGGTCCTAAAGCTAAGGATCTAACGGAGGAGGTCCTAGACGGTCAAGATCTGCCCGGGAGGTCTTGAACAGCTAAGATTCCACCGAGGGAGGTCCTGAGCGATAAGCTAAAATAGCAAGGAGGTCTTGGACGGCTTGGATTTACTCAGGGGAGGTCCGAACGGCCAAGATCTAGATTGGGGAGGTCCTGAGGTTTTCTTTACAAAAGACCAGAGGTGGTCTTTTGCAAGGAGGACCTCAAGGGGTGGTTCAGGGGTGGTTTTTGCAAAACGACCAGGGGAGGTCTTTTGCGGAATCGCAGAGAGTAGTTGGAGTTGATTTCTTTTCTGTTATCACTTGAAGTTGAGATTTTTTTGTATAATGTGAATTTTAACACACTGGAGAGTGGAGACAGTAGGAATGGATAACTTTTATGACCGCCTTCAACCGTAATAAAATCTTTATTTCAAGCATGGACATTTTGTTTATTTTGATAACACATTACTGTTCTAACTTCTAACTAGCTGAGAATTGCTGAGTTATAGAATTTCTACTTAGTGGTTTCTGACTTCTACTTTCGATCACTTGTTCCTTTTTATACAAAGTAGGTGAATTTGGGAAGTTCTCTTAAGTATATAATACTTTCAACATAATCGTAGTCTAATTTTAATATTCTGTTATCCCTGCAATAAATATTTCAAATATGACACTATTAAATTTTCTCTTGGGATTATTGTTTGCTGAACTAGTTGATATGGTGGGCAGGTGTTCATTTGTGAACAGAAGCTTTATACAAGGACACAGTTAAATCAGCATGTAAAAACCGGTGACTCTGAGGTGGATGGCTCTGAGGTTGAGCGCAGTGGTTTTTCTGGGCATCCAATGTGTGAGTTTTGCAAAACCCCATTTTACGGAGATAATGAGCTATACACACATATGTCCACAGAACACTATTCGTGCCACATATGTCAAAGGTATTATGCAACCTTTGTCCTTAGCTAAATTATAGTTACAAACTTATGAGATGTGCTGATCTTGTAATTTCTTACAGGCAGCATCCTGGTCAGTATGATTATTTTCGGAACTATGATGATTTAGAGGTATGCTGTACCAAATTGGTATATTACTATATTTAGATCTCAAGCTCTTATTGATGTCTATGTTTTAACTTTATTTCTTTCTAATCTGTGCCACTAGGTCACTTGTTACATTTCCGATTACACTTTTGACAGCATTCTAATGCATGTTTTCTTACCAATTCAATTTAGTTGCATTTTCGAAAAGATCATTTCCTCTGTGAAGATGAAGCATGTTTGGCCAAGAAGTTTGCTGTCTTCCCGAGTGAAGCAGAGTTCAAGGCAAGTTTAGTTCAAGCTGTTGATTTAGTTGTATTACTATTATCTGCTCGTCAATTGGACATGGCACTGGGTTACTTGTGTTCATACTGACTGACTAGTTTATTTCTTCAGAGACATAATGCTATAGAGCATGGCGGGCGGATGTCTCGTGCTCAGAGGAATGCTGCACTTCAGGTGTGTACATGGTTCTAGGATATCACTTTTTTTTTAAGCTCCCCTTTTATTTAATGTATCTGTCTTATTAGTATCAATATTGATCAGGAATTATCTGTATCTAAAAGATTTTGCTTTGGGCTAAATTTTGTAATTTGGCATTGTCAGATACCTACCAGTTTTATATATAGAAGGAATGAGGAAGATCAAAGGCGTGGCAGAGGTAGGGGCCGTAATTCTCACCGTGATGGACCTGATAGGGATATCTCATCATCTGTGCAGAATGGCAGTGCAACTGCAGAACATGGCCTAGCAAGTCAAGCTGATAATGTTGCAGGGCCTTTACAGTCATTAAGTGTCAGTTCCAGCTCTGGGCGAGCAGAAACTGGCCAAAGCTTAGGCAATGGTCGTGTGTTCGAACAGTTGTCCTTTCCTCCTCTTCAAGACCAGGATATCCCTGAAGCGAGGATGGACTCTGTTACTGATGAAAATCCATTTCCTTCCCTCTCAGAGCAGCAATCAAGGTATGCACTGGCTCTTAGTCAGAGCTCAAGGGGTTCTGCCAGGCTTGGGGATGAGTCATTATTCCCTCCATTACCTGGGTCAAGTAACAATAGGGGTGCTGCTTCAATGCAGCAGGGGCTACAAAGTCTTGCTAAGAACACACTTGCATCGAGGCTTCAACAACGCAGTAAGGGCACTGTGAAAGTACTCCATTCTGCTCGGTCCCGCCCTGCTGAAAATCCTGAAATAGTCCCTCCTGTTTCAAGTTCCAACCAGACGTGGCCTACACCTGATCAGGGGCTACTTCTGTCAGGTTCGTCTCAACTTCGGATTGGAACTCAATCAACAAGAGAAAATGGGTTCATGCATCCTGCATCCGGCAACTCTGCATGGAATCCTGGAGGTTCAAGCAAGATGAAGCACTCTGTTTCTACTACTAATATTGTTTCTGGTGGGTCCTCTGGCCAGGCATCATCAGGTACAGCTTATGGTGGCAATAAAAACCAACAGCCACCACAAAGCAGTCAAACTTTGCCTGTTGTGGATGATGTTCGTGCCTCCAACAAATCCCTGGTTGAAAGAATGCGTGCTGCTTTAGGAATGGATGAGGATAGGTACTCTGCATTTAAAGAAATTGCTGGTGAATACCGTCAAGGCGTCATCGGTACTTCAGAGTATCTTTCGTATGTTGAGCAATTTGGTCTCTCACACCTTGTTCCTGAAATGGCTAGGCTATTACCTGATCCTCAAAAGCATAAGGAACTTGCTGATGCCTATTACACCAATATACGCTTCAAAAGCCTCCATGAAAATGGCAGTGGTGAAACCATCATCTCAAAAGAGAGCAACCGTAAAAAGAAGGGGAAGGGAAAAGCTCCTGATGTTACAGAAACCAGTGCTACTAAGGATGCGAAGGATTCACTAGCAGATAGCTTTCTGGACACTGTAAGGATGTTTCAGTCAAGCAACGAGGGTCAGGAAGTTGAGGCTGAGGTGCTGTCAAAGGATGGGTATCGATCTTCCAAGGGTAAGATTCAACTATTAGCTGGAGGTTCATCATCTAGTACAGATGTTGGTCTAGATGGTGATCCTGGTGCCATTTCAAAGGCTTCTGGTGCCAAAGACAATGTGGGCAAGGGAGGACGGAGTAGCAGCAGTGACAACAGTAAACAATCAAAGAAGACATCAAAGTTTATCAGAGCCCGATTAGGCAATAACTCCCTAGCTACACTTGATTTTAGTCGTCCTAATGTGAGCCCTGAGCGACCAGAAAGGGAATCGCAAGGCCCGCAGGTGGGGTTGCCTGGGCGAGGTGCTTGGAAGAATGGTGGTGGGCAGAAGCTCTTTTCGAGCAATGGAAGGAAGTAAAATCATTTTGCAGATGCAGTTTGACGCGTCCATTGTGCTGGTGCAAAGTACAAGCAGGGCCTGTTGCCAAATGTGAACATTTGACTTCATCAATGTAAATACCACTGTTTGAATCAAGCAGATCATGTTTCTGGCTAGTTATACTTTGTAATGTCATGTTTCTGGCTAGTTATACCTTGTTGGAATCCATAGGCAGCCACCAGAAGGTATATTATTACATGAACACTGCCAAAGATTCAGGCATACGTGACTAGCTATTTATATACTTTTTGGATAACGCAATGCCCCGTGTCTGATTTTTTTTTTTTGGGGGGGAGGGGGGGCGTGTACTCCTTTCCTCTTGGAATTTTTCTCATCTACCGCTTGCTCCTTATCCATATCAACGACGCATACTCCTTTCCTCTTGGAATTTTTCTCATTTGCACGTTCGGTCTTCTCATCCGCACATTCGGTCGCTGCATACAACCCAATTAGAAGATTGATGTTCATCTTGCATTGAATTCGCAAATTGATAAGGGTGTTGTTGATGGAATTACCAATGGAGTAGGTAACCACCGCACCGATCATTGGGGTGGGGTGGGGGTAGTTTACCTGGGACATTTTCCCTAATGAGATAGATGGTGATTGTTACCTCTCTGTTTTATTTTCCAATTACTTCTTCAATTGAGAGAAAGAAAGAGAGTAGTAAGAATTCTCTTATCCCATTTGGAAGGACACCATCCTTATAACTATCCATGATTGCACGTAAGAAACTTCCGATATTGTGGGGATAAACACTAACTAATCAAGAGACATGAGACAATCCACAAAGCAATTGATCATAATCAAATTTGCCCTCCACACGGCATTGCTCCATCAGGCTTTCGCCCATTGCGGAAAATTCCCCACTGTTGCCTCTCGTAGGAGTCTGGGCCGTGTCTCAGTCCTAGTGTGGCTGATCATCCTCTCAGACCAGCTATCGATCATCGCCTTGGTAAGCTATTGCCTCACCAACTAGCTAATCTCAGACCGGATTTCTGGTTGTTGCAATAGGTGATTTCAAATATTGGGTCTGTATCTTTTGAATGTTTCAGTAACAAATTCTTGAACTGGAATTTTGTTTCAAAAAATTTCCATTGTTGTAACTTTTTGCTAATTGTTGCACATGCGAAATTAGAATGTTGCACATATTAGTCTCAAGTGTTGTGCCGTTCATCCCTTTTTTTGTTGCGTCAATTGGATGTGTTGTTGCACTTGAGATTTGGCGTGTTGCCCATGTGATGGGAAGAAAAACAGGGACATTTGTTGGTTTTTAGGCGAAGGGTTGGTTATTTGTTGCACACTGTAACATCCCAAAGTTATGTTACCAAAATAAATTAAAATAAAGTTATTATTCTAATTGGATTTTCTGATAATTTGCCAGAGTTTGATTGCCTGATTTGAATCTCTAAAGTTTTGAAGGTCAAATTTAAAATTTATTTGAAGTTAGTGAAGTTTTATTGGATTTAAATTGAAAAAATAAAAATTTACTTAATTTCTAGAATTTTCTGAGTTTTTAAAAGCTTTTTCCTAAGTATTTTCAAGCCAAAATAATTTATTTGCAAAATTAAAAGCCAACTTAAAGTTGGAACTATTTTATTTAAGTCCAAAATAACTCTAGGAATTTCTGTGAATTTTTCTAGAATTTTTGGAATTAAATTGCTATATTCTAAAGCCTAAATGAATTATCAGCATTTAATTAAATCAGAAATCGAAAGAAATCTCCAAAACAGTGTTTGGGCCGAAACCCAGCTCGGCCCACGTTCTTCCCGCGCGCGCACGGCCCACTCCACCGCGCCGCCTCCTCCTCTCACCGACAATAGACCCACTGCGGTCTCTCCTCTCTCTACTCCCGCCGCTGGTGCTACCACCGTTGGATCTAAATCCAACGGCCAGAATTCAATGAGGCATTCGGACGACTCGAACATCCCAACCACCGGTGACCGTCAGATCTACATCCAACGACCCTCGTGCATCGGTCCACTTAACGCTCACTCGCACGCCCACTGCGTCTATCGCGACCGTTGGATTAAAATCCAGCGGCCGCGCCATTGTGAACTTACCGCTTCACCAATCTAATCGCAACCGTCCGAGTAAAATCGCACGGCCCTCGTCATCGTCTCGCGTCGTCTTCTCCGCACACCCGCAATAATAACGCCGCCATTAAAGCTCACCACCGAGCTCCGGCTCGCCCATTTCTCTTCCACACTACCCTCGCCATCGTGCGCATTGAAGACCACTCATCACGCCGCCCACTTCCGCCGTTTTCCCTTCTCGTGCCCACGATCGCGAACACCATCATTACCACCGCCGCATGACCTTCGCGTCGCGCCGTTTCAACCACGCCTGCACCTATAAAGGGCACCACGGAGCGCCTCCTTACCTTAACACGCCCACCACCCGGTATCCTTCTCTTTGCCGTAGCGCTCTAATTCGAAGATCCCGCCGCGGCGCCTCGGTTCTTCTCCGTTTCGGCGCGCCGTAGCTCCTTCGTCCCGCCGCCGGCACCATCGTCATCGCTGCGTCTGCGCGGCTGCTGCCGCCACCCACTTCGCCGAGGACCGGGAACCTCTACTTGCCGACGCACCGCGCGCGCCGCCGCAAACTCGTCGCCGACGACCTTCCGGCCACGCTCCGCCGCCGTTTTGGTAACGGTGTGTTCGCAATTGTCCCTCTTCAATTTGCGCCGCCCATTTAGCTCGCCATGGCGTAGAACGCCGGCGAGAGCACCCACCGAGCACCACCGCCTCGGGCCTACGTGGCGGCCACGTGTACGCCATCGTGGAGCCACATCGCCACCTCGGCGCCAAAGTGCGTGGCGCCACGTGGTGGCCACCTCAGCCACGTCCACCCCTCCCTCAAAGCCGAAAGTCCGTGGACTTGGTTCATGAGAGCCGAGTCACTGACTAGTGGGGTCCACATGTCAGAAAAATCAATTCATTTCTTTTAATTTCCAGAAAATCCTTGCTGGCGTCATGCTTGCGCAATAAATCGATTTTCCTTTAGAAAAATAATTCGGGAAAATCAATAAAATCTGATTTTAGGTTTTATTTAGATTTAGAACTTCCGGGTTCGTTTCTCCTCATACGAACTCCGATTTCGTCCATTCAAATTTCTATATTCCTATAAAATCAAGATCTAGCCATCTAAACCAAAATCATTTGATTTTGGGTCCATTTGACCTGCAATTCCTTTAAAACCCTAGTTTATCATTCCATGTATTCCCAATCTTCTAAAATTCATATCTTTTGCTCCGAACTCCGCTTTAGTCCATTCAAGTTTGTAAATTCATATAAAATTATTATCTAGCTATCTAAAGTAAAATATTTCTATTTGGAGTTAATTTGATCTATCCTTTTGAATTTATTTGAATTTGAGTTGAATTGGTTGTATTGCACGATTAGAGTTCGACGACTTCGGAGAATCAGATTTCACACCAATTGAAGAGCAATATAAGAAGATTGATTTTGACTGTGTGATCATCAACAACTTCGGAGAATCAGATTTCGATCACAACATAAGAGGATTGATTTTGACTGTATGATCATCGTGATCGTACACTTGGACTACCTGAAGATAGTACTTGTGAGTACTAGGTGACCTGTTAAGAAAAACAACGTCACCTCAACACCAGAAGTTCTGTTAAGGTGATCTGTTAAGAAAAACAACGTCACCTCATCAAGCGAGGCAAGTTATACCCTTGATCATATTCATCCTACTATTTTAAATTATTTATATTCTGTTTTAAATTATTACTGCATGCTTATTTATATCAGTATCTTAAATTCCTGTTTTAAATCTATAGTTATGCCTAAAATCCTTTGTATGGCCAATGTTGATATTGAATCAAACACATTGTCACCCTAGATCACACCTGGTTGATACAATAGTATGAACTAGGATCATTTAAACGTATTGCTTAGCCATGCTTTTAGACCAAACTTGTTTTTGTGGAATTTCAGCCATCAATCAATTATTGATTAAATTGTACCCTTGGCATCTGTGTGTCATGGAAGTTTTACAAATGACTTGGAAAATAAAATAAAATGATGGTTTGGACTTGGGCGGAATGGATGATTGGTGGGTGCAGGTTCATGCACGGGCTTAATCTGGTTAGGGTTAAGGCCCAGGGGTTTTTATGGAAAGTCGCCCAAACGTGCATCGTAAGGATTTTCTCGATAAGCCCAAATTTTCTATCCCTATATTTTCTGGTCGTACAGATGTACAAGAATATCTCACTTGGGAGCTAGAAATTGATACTCTATTTCGGATGCACAACTATACCAATGAGAGGAAGCTCTTACTTACGTCTAGTGGCTTGGCTGATTATGCCACACATTGGTGGGAGCAGTTTATTCGTAGCGTATGGGCGCCATGAATTGCCGATTATCACGTGGGAGCGGATGAAGCAGATTTCGGGCACGCTTTGTACCTCGCCACTACAAGCGTTCTCTACTTGACAAGTTGACTTGTCCACGAAAAGGTTTAAATGCCGCTAGTATATCACATGTGAAGGCGATCGAGCATGGGACATTCCTTCGGTACATGTTTCGTGTAGTGCTGCCCCATTGCTTCATGAAGAGTTTGTGGTTATTGGTAATTGCTCAATTGTCGACCCACAATCTTTGGGGGCAGGATGTATCCAAACCCATATGAGAATGAGTGCCACATAGCCAAATTGAGTGAGAATGATAAAGAGAGTGAGCTGTGTGATTCCACCATATGTGAGGTTGAGAGCATCTCTATTGAGTGTGAGAAAGATGCACCAACAGAAAAGAGAGAAGTAGATGATAGTCAAAAAAATGAGTTGAAAGTTGAACAACCGGCACCGTTGGACGTGAAAGACGAGGAGATAACCACGGTGGGGGATAGAGTGCTTGCGATCCAATGGTTTCATTGTGAGGACCGGAATATTTAACTAGTAACACTTAACCTCCAAATGGTTCTAGCATTACTAATTAAACATTCTAAGCCTCGATGGACATATGTTTCCCAGAATTGCAACATATGCGCATCATCACAAAATTACACATCATTTCCATACAACAATATCACTAAGTTCAACAACAACACAAAGTAAAGTTATTACAAAAGAGAGCCGACCGGCCAAATAGAACAAAATACAAGAAATGACAATGAAGCAAAGCGCCATAAGATGGCTAGAACAAAAGTCGACCGGTTAGCCACACACCCACAAGGCAACCGACCGGCCGCCAAGCTAGTCGCCCATAAACTACCACAACACAGCTCGCAAAAGTGAGGCCCCTCAGGCTCACCTTCTTCCTCTGCAACAAAACAATTAAGTATAGCATCTGAGTACAAAGATTGTCTTTGTACCCGCAAGACTGACGTGTGGAATAGCAGACCTATTCATAACTACATGCAAGCTTATTTAGGTGGAGGTTGTATGTCTCATTTTGCATGAAGCCAATTTTATTTGCAATAATGTAATACATTTTAAAAGCAAGTTTTGCAAATCTGTTTAGTTATCAAAGTAACAGTAAGTACAGATACATACAAGTAACCACCTGGAAGTGACTACCCCAATAGTCACCACAACATAGCACGAATCCCCGATTCGTACCACCCATCAAGTTTTAATTTAAAAGGTTGTAGTCTAACTCTTGAAAGACCTCCCAAGCGTGTCCATAACCTAGGGCGAGGCTATTCGAATAGTTTTAACCTGCAGGGTGTACCAATGTACCCACACTTGCATCGCTTTAAGCCAAAGCACACTTCGTAGGTATGCCGCACGGCTAAGTCCTACGAGACGCTTTCCAATATTGTGTATTAACTACGAGCCGCTCGTATGGGTAGAAACACCATACGCTTACATTGCAAGCCGAAAGACAACAAATCCCATCCCGGTGAAGTCTTTCTGACACTACAATGCTCCCAACACCATCCTCCCGCGACCTCCTGCGACCGGAGCCAATACACGCCAAAGTACTAAGTCAAGAGAGGTCCCATACCCTCTAGTGTGGTTAGCACGCTAAAATGCTTGGTTTAGTGTAACAAGATGTTCGGTCCTTGTTGACTTAGGCACCATTCCAGTCACACCAGAGAATCACACCAACATACCATTGTGCCCAAGTCTAAATCATTTTGCTTTTAGTTTTAGTTTTCACAAGTAGACATGGCACAAGGTGGAAATCATAAATCGTAATAAGTTTTGTGTGATCAAGGTTATCGACAAGTCGATAACCGCCCATTTCTACCAAGCTAAGCATGGCTAAGCAATTAATTCGCAACTACTAAGTGACAAGAGCCCATCCACGAACTCTAAATCACAGCAAGTAACCTAGGCTCATGGTAGTAGAGGATAATCATTTGCTAAGGAAATGCATCTACTAGGCCAACTATTAAAACAAAGTAGCAATGCATACATAGAATTTGTAATCAACATAAATACTTAAAATACTGGGATTAACATGATCAAACCGCTTGCCTTCTTGTCGTTGCTCAATTGGTTGCGGAGGATCGCTCTGGATTACCGCAAATGTCGAATCCTAAGCGAAAGGCAAAAGAACCAAGAACAACCAATAAGACGAGCCACACTTAAACCAATGAGCAAGCAACAAACATCCAAATACGACTAAATTTATACATAAGGTAGAATACGAATATACCTAGACATAGAAACTGGAAAACCTAATTTGGATTTGTGACGCAAAAGATAATGCATAAAAATACATTTTCTACCATAAATAGCACTGTAGCAAAATTATTTTCTAGAGAGATTTTGAAGCTGGAATTTTATGGTAGCTACCTACTGATATAGAGGTAACCCATATAAAATTTCAGGTCATTTGGAGTTAAAGTGATTTAGTTATGATTTTTCTAAGATGCAAAATTAGCATAATGCACTTTCCAGAGCATAAATATGTTCAAAACTAATTTTACAGATGAAGTATACCAACAGAGGGTTTTCTAGAATTTATCAAATATATTTTGCATTTACAGAGAATTACTTGTGCATTTTATAAGTCTTCCGAATTTTCTAAATGCTAAAAATAGGTACTAACTCATTAATCAAGGTTTCATTACAATCTTGGACCTACCATCATTTTTACATTAACATTGGGTTAATAACAAATTTATCAAGGTTGGAATCATTCATTTTGGACATACTCGAGCAAGATATGCATTTTCTAAAGTTTTATTTATTTTCCGAATAATCAAAATGACAGAAATCAAGTTATTCCTAGTTATACAATTTTCGCTCATCGAACATGCTTAAATCCATTTTTATAATAAGCTAAAGTGATAACATAATTTATTACATTGGAATTAACTAAAAAGTAGCTAAAATGAATTAGTTATGAGTTTCTAAAGTTGTTACATCATTTTGATCGTTAAATAAATACTTACCAAATACGAACAACCCAAAACAAAGAAAACGACGTGGACACCCGTGGGCGTAGATTTAACATCCAACGACCCCACGACGCTGGAAATAGCGCACGCGCGCCAACCTAATCGGGGTCCACCGTTGGATCAAGATCCAACGGCCAAACGAGTGCATGCAACCGGACGATGCGGTTGCCTCGGTGAACCACGACCGCAGATCTAAAGATGAACGGCTTAGAACCCACATCTAACCTAAGGTCCGATTGCACACATGATCTCAGCCGCAGATCGCAAGATGGACGGTCCAGGATGATGAGGGGAACCGGATGGTCCGAACGCATACAAGATCTAGGCCGTTGATCAAGGGATCGACGGTGGCTATTGATTGAAGTTCAAAAAGAGGTACTGACGGTGGGACCGCATGTCAGTGACTACGAGTCACGACCGCAATGATTTAACCAACGTGCACAGTGCCCTGGGCCCACCAATTCGGCGCTTAACAGGGCGGTTAAGACCAAATTAATGATTCTAATGATTGACATTAAATAGACTCTAATAACTGCTGAGATTTGATTTTAAACCCTCGGGCCCACTGGACAGTGACACAACGACAAAGGTTAAGACACAATAATTAGCTAATGATTAGCGATCACTGTGCAATTAATATGTCCTAATTAGATGACGAAAACGGGAGCTCTGTGCCGGCAAAGTCCCGATCGTCTTTGACGGCTAACCGCCGGCGACACTGGCCGCGGCGGCGCCCGCCAAGGACCAAAATGGATTCGCAATAGCACAACGATTCTAGGGGTAGCATTTTCACCGCCGGCGAAGGACTAGAACGCCGCCAGCCGAAAAACGAAAATGGGAGCTTCCTGCTAAACACGAAAATCGCGATGAGCTCCATTGCAAACCTAGGATGCGGGTGCCATAGCTTCTAAGGACTAATAAGAAGCTACCTTAGCGAGAAGAGGCTACAAGGACGGCGGAAGCTTGACCACGGTGGAAGCTCGCGGACTTGAAGAAGAAAACCGAAAATGACACCGAGCCAAATGAGTGATACCAAAGCTTCAATATAGCTTCATAATGATTCACAGAAGCTACATGAGCAAGTAATTGGAAAATGGAGCACTCACCTGAGCTGAGGAAGAAGATGACCAAATTCGGCCGAATTTGAACAAACCCCAAATTGGACAATTCCTGAGAATCAAATCCAAAATTAAGTGAGGGAAAATGTTCAAGGAAGTAAATAGATAAGGTTAGGGCAAAGAACGTGAAGGAGGACCACTGAACACCAAGAACACCAATGGAGCTCCACGGGTCAACAATGGCGGTTTGCCATTTTGAGGTGTTAAGCTCCAATATTGGGAGTGAAACTTGATGGTGGTCTAAAGGAACTCCAGAAGGGGTTTGGGTGTTTATAAGGCCATGAAAGTGTTAGGGTTTGCACCACTCCTCTCTCGGCAAAACACAAAGCACAGGGTGCGGCCGACAAGGAAAGGAGGTGAAGGCGTGCATTAAGGCATGGCCTAGCTCAGTGTACCTCCCATACTCCTACACGTCGGCTAGGGTGGCTTTAGGGAGCAAGAAATGACCTCACCATGCCTTGCACTGTTTTAGCACGGCGGAGGTTGAAGATGACCAGCGCAAAAGCTCGGGCGATTCACAGCCCTACGATCAAGATCGGACGGCCACGAAAGCACCACGCCTCCCAGGTTTAAAACACCACGGGGAGATTGCGAGCCTTCAGATTAGAGATGGGTGGCTCGAGTTGCCCCACGCCGCAATTCTCATTTACAACGAAGGGGTACGCGAGCGTTGGATCCTAATCCAACGGCTCAGATTCAAAAATGCAACCGGAGGGTCCGAAGGTTTCGGAGGACCACAGCGGTTGGATTGAGATCTAACGGTTGACAATCAATCCTGCAACCGGAAGGTCCGAAGTCTTACACGCGCGCGGGCCGTGCGATTTAGATCTAACGGTTGAGATTCACCGCGTTTTAAAGAGTGACTCGGTGCGCTTAGTTGATGAACCAAGTCGATTGGCTCGAGCCCGAGTCTGACTCGAACCCAAGTAACAGTAAAACCTAGTTTGACTTTGAAATAAAAACAGAGACTTTGAAAGATTTGTTTGAGGTAGCAAAATAACTCCAAAAATTATGAAAATTTTACAGGAGCTTGCTAACTCAGATATTAACCTTGTGTAAAATTTTCAGAGATTTTTATGCTGCGAATAAATCTCCAAAAATTCTGCAAGGCTCTGTTTGAATGTTTGACTGAGAGTCAAACAGGTTTGACTGCCTCTAAAAATTTTCAAACAATTTCTAAAAATTGTGAGATTTTTCAGAGGGGTCACATACCATCACAGAGACTTAGGAAAAATATTTCCAGAGGATGATCATAAGATTTGACAAGATTGTTTTTGGAATAACAAGATTTGGATCAACAAGACTTGTGACAATATATTTCCATAATTCCTTGTACAAGAATTTCTTGGCACCACAGGAATTACATGATGTAAGAAAAAGTTTTAATTTCTACTGATTTTCTTACATTTGAAACACAAGCCCAAAATTGGGATGTTACAACTCTCCCCCCCTTACAAGAATCTCGACCCGAGATTCTGTTTACTCGGAGAAGAAAGAAGGAAAATCTGCACGAAGGCGATCTTCGCGCTCCCATGTTGCTTCATCTTCGAATGGTTTGACCATCAACCTTAAGGAACTTGATGACACGGTTCCTCGTCCTCCGCTCAGATTCTCAAGAATACGAACAGGATGCTCGCGTAGGTCAAATTCTCCCAGCACATCGAGAACCTCCAATGGAGCTTCTCGGTCGGGACACGAGGCACCTCTTCGGTGTGAAACATGGAACACATCATGCACACCCTCAAGTGCACCGGTAGCTCCAATCATGCGCGATCGCTCCAACTTTCTCGATGATACGGTAAGGCCCAACATATCGAGGAGCCAACTTGCCCTTGATGCCAAAACGCGATGGCCCTTCAAGGGTGAGACTTTGAGGTACACAAAGTCATTGGGCTCAAAGCTCACCACGGCGACGACGATCCGCATAGCTCTTTTATGTCCGGATCGGGCGTGCGCAGATGCTCGCGATCAATCGAACACGCTTTCGGCCTCATTGATCGAATCGGGCGAAAAATTGCCGCCACCGCCTCTCGACCAGTTCAATGGGGTTCGCATCTTCTCCCATACAAAGCCTCAAATGGTGCCATGCCAAGATCGCTCAAAGTCGTTGTTGTAGGAGAACTCAAGCAAATGGTAGGCATTTCTCCCACTTCTTCCCATAGGAAAGAACACAAGCACGGAGCATATCTTCCAACACTTGGTTGACTCGCTCCGTCGACCATCGATCCGAGGATGAAAGGTCAGACAAATGAAGGCGGGTCCCCATAGCCTCTGCGACTATGCCAAAACCGCGAGGTGAAAAGCGCACCACGATCGAAATAATCGTCTTCGCACACCGTGAAGACTCACAATCCTCGAGACATAAAGTTCGCCAAAGGCCCCACACGGCCGAGTCTTGACGGAAGGAAATGTGCCACTTTAGTCAACTCCGTCGATCACGACCCAAATGGCATCATTCCCTTTGGACGAGCGGGCAATCCGGTGATGAAGTCCATGCCAACGGAATCCCACTTCCATTTTGGCACTAGCAAAGGCTGAAGAAGACCTGCTGGACGCCGATGCTCGGCCTTCACACGACAAAGACACGCCGTCACTCGGCAACGAACCTGGCAATCTCGCGCTTCATTCGGGTCCACCAGAACCTTTGACGAAGATCCTGATACATCTTGGTAGCCCCGGGATGAATAGACAAAGGAGAATCATGGGCTTCGCGGAGAATCAAATTCCGCAATTCCATGACCTTAGGAACCACAAGGCGCTGCCCAAACCATACAACGCCATGCTCATCCTCTGAAAAGCACTTGGCCATCCCATCCTTGATGTTCTGCTTGATTTGGCTCACACCAACATCTGTCTGCTGTGCCGCCTTGATTTGGTCCACCAAGGTTGGTTGCACAACCAACGTAGCAAGGGAACCGTGCTCGGTCAAACCCAAATTGAGGCGCTGGAATTCTGAAATGAGGGTAGGCTGCTGCTCTTGGAGCATCAACATGTTGCAATACACCTTCCGACTGAGTGCATCCGCAACGACATTGGCCTTGCCGGATGGTACCGAATGCCCATGTCATAGTCCTTGATCAATTCCAACCATCTTCTTTGCCCGAGGTTCAGATCCGGTGGGTGAACAAGTACTTGTGCTCTTGTGGTGGAATACACCTCACAACGGTTACCAATCGATAATGCCGCCAAATCTTGAGTGCATGGACCACAGCAGCTAACTCCAAGTCATGAGTAGGATAGTTGAGTTCATGAGGCCTCAATTGCCGCGATGCATAGGCCACAACCTTGCCTTCCTGCATAAGAACACCACCAGTGCCACGACGAGAAGCATCGCAAAGATATCAAAACTCTTGTGAATATCGGGGAGAACAAGCATCAATGAGGTCAACCGCTTCTTGAGTTCCTGAAAACTCACATCACAAGCAGCGGACCACTCAAACTTCTTGTCCTTCTTAAGCAATTCGGTCATAGGCTTTGCAATCTTGGAGAAATTCTCGATGAAGCGGCGGTAGTAGCCAGCCAAACCAAGAAAACTCCGCACATCCGTGACTGACTTGGGCTGACCCCAAGATAGCACATCACTGACCTTGCTCGGATCCACAGCCACACCTCCTGCTGAAAGAACATGGCCCAAGAATGCCACTTCCTTCAACCAGAACTCGCACTTGCTGAATTTGGCATACAGCTGGTGCTCACGCAGCTTGCCCAACACAAGCTGAAGATGCTCGGCATGCTCTTCTTCACTCTTGGAGTAGACAAGGATATCATCGATGAATACCACCACGAACCTATCCAAATACTCCATGAATACCGAGTTCATAAGATTCATGAATAAAGCAGGAGCATTAGTCAAACCAAAAGACATGACGGTGTACTCGTAAAGGCCATAACGAGTAGCAAAAGCCGTCTTAGGAATATCCTCGTACCCGATCCCGACTTGATGATAGCCCGTCTCAAGTCAATCTTGAGAAGACGCGCTCCGGCCAATCGATCGAAAAGATCATCAATACGGGCAAAGGATACTTGTTCTTACCGTCACCTCATTAAGCGGACGGTAATCAACACACATGCGTAGGGTCTTGTCCTTCTTCTTCACAAAGATAATGGACAACCCCAAGGAGATGAGCTAGGGCGGATAAAACCCTTCCTTGCAGCTCACCCACCGCTTCTTCACTCCTCCAACTCATTAGGAGGCATGCGACACGCCTCTTAGAAATAGGGGCGATGCAGGGCAGCAACTCTATCACAAACTCCAGATCGCGAAGGAGGCATCCTCGCAAATCTTCGAAAGACATCCGCGAAGTCACACACCGTGGGGCGTCGCGAATCTCCAATGCCGGCCGCTTCAAGGACATAAAGATGGGGTTCTCGCAATCGCGGTGAAAACCCAACTGTTCACCAAGGGTGGTGAGGTAGACAATCTTCCCGCACAATCGATTTGCCCCAAGTGTTGGGACAACCAATCCATGCCAAGAATCACATCCAAGCGTGCGAGTCGAGTAGGATAAGATTCGCCAAGAATCCCACTCCTTCGATGTGGATAGGAACATCCCAAGATACTTGGTCACTCTCAATTCGAACCCGAGAGCGAATCGCGTGGAATCCCCAAAGGAACACAAAGAAATCCACAATCAACAAAGAAAAGACCTCGAAATAAAAGAATGCGAAGCTCGAGTCAAATAAAATCAGCGGGATGTAAATTAACAAGGAGCGTACCCAACACAACGTCGGGCGCCTCGTGCCTCCTCACCGAGATGTGGTTGACTCGACCACTCCCGACACCACGGGTCTTCGGATCACCTTCGTCGGTGTGTGACCATTCCCGCGTCCTCCATTAGGGCGAGGGCTGCTCGATCCTCCGAGGGCAATCGCTAGCATAATGGCCCTTCTTGTTGCAGCGGCGGTAACATCGCACTGGGTTGCGGGCGCAACTCGCCGCTGGGTCGCAGTGCACGTGGTCAAACACGGCTGCGGGGGGACGAGCAATCGTGCCGACGGCCTTGGCGGTGGTGAAGCCAAAGCACGAGCCCTCGGTGTGGGCCCAACACGGGGCGAGTGAGGCCACTGTGCGGACCGATGTGCCTCCCACTTGCGCTTGCGGACTCACCCACGCCTTCGCCTTGTGCTCGGCGACGATGGCCTTGTCAACCAAGGCACGGAAGTCGACAAAGTCCACTATAGATAGCTTGTCCCGCAACTCCTCGGACAACCCATCCATGAACTTCTCTGTTTAGCCTCATCGAGGCCACCTCTCCCGAGCATAACGAGCCAAGTGGTTAAACTCGTAAAGATACTCCGAGACGGACTTGCGCCCACTGCTAAGCGCAAGAAACTCCTTCTTCTTGAGCTTCATCGTGCCATCGGGAATGTGGGCCCGACGGAAGCGGATCGAAACTCATCCCACGAGACAACGTGTCTGCGGGCTGCATGGCGAAAGTTCTCCCACCAAGATAGTGCCGCACCCTCAGCCGATGGGATGCAAGAGTGCCCGCTCTGCTCCTCGCATCGAGCGATATTGAGCTTCGCTCAACAAGACGCAGCCAATCATCCGCGTCGAGTGGATCCTCCGATCGAGAGAAAGTGGGTGGTCTGCGTGCGGAGAAACTCCGCAAGCCCACCACGAGGCGGTGGCCACCACCTCCGATCTCGGCGCAGCGGGAGCGGAGGTGTTCCTCGCAATGACCTCCAAGATACGGGTCTGGTCCATGCGATTCCGCTCGATCTGAGCCAGAACCTCAGCCATGGTCTGAGGAGGAAGCTCCTCATCGAACCACCGGCCGATCATTGCTGGTGGTTCTTGTCATCCTGTTCCACAAAAATAGGTTAAAACTCAACTCCGGAACAGGAGACAAAGAAAACTACTAACCTCTTAACAAAACACTCTTTAAAGGCTCAAGTATCAACATAAAATTGCAGCAAGGTCATAAAGATAACAACCACCTTCCTGTTATGACTAACTCGTATGGAAAAATGAGTAATCAATTTTTCAGGAAGACAAATTTAAGAGCACTAACTTCTGTTCGAGACAGCTAGGAACAGGGTGAAAATCGTACTAAAGGAGGGTCGGACACTAAGCTAACTCATATCACTTCTTACCCTGTTAACCCTACAAGTTTTTAGTGGAATTAACCTCTCATTTCAGCACTTTTACTACCTAAATGCTGGCTGTCCAGAAATTGTCTTGCTTGCTGTCCAGATTTCTCCATTCAACTTATGGCCGATATTTGTAGCTCCCAGCAGCTCCTAATCTTCTCAAGACAGTCATACTTTTTATTTTATAACTCTCATGATGTCCCCAAAACCAATCTACTCGATAAACAACTATCTTTTGAAAGATGAGAGGAAAACTCAGCTTTCAAATTCAGTTTAGAATGAGGTGAGATGAGCAAACTAGGATAGATGAGAAGTAAAATCTGAGAACTTACTTAAGATTTTCAGAAAGCAATCGATATTTGGAAAGTAAGTTTTCAAAATATACTAGGGACGACCAAGCTAGGGTTTCTACGGTCAAGATGGCTCGATACCAACTTTGTGAGGACTGAATATTTAACTAGTAACACTTAACCTCCAAATGGTTCTAGCATTACTAATTAAACATTCTAAGCCTCGATGGACATATGTTTCCCGAATTGCAACATATGCGCATCATCACAAAATTACACATCATTTCCATACAACAATATCACTAAGTTCAACAACAACACAAAGTAAAGTTATTACAAAGAGAGCCGACCGCCAAATAGAACAAAATACAAGAAATGACAATGAAGCAAAACGCCATAAGATGGCTAGAACAAAAGTCGACCGGTTAGCCACACACCCACAAGGCAACCGACCGGGCCGCCAAGCTAGTCGCCCATAAACTACCACAACACACTCGCAAAAGTGAGGCCCTCAGCTCACCTTCTTCCTCTGCAACAAAACAATTAAGTATAGCATCCGAGTACAAAGATTGTCTTTGTACCCGCAAGAAACGACGTGTGGAATAGCAGACCTATTCATAACTACATGCAAGCTTATTTAGGTGGAGGTTGTATGTCTCATTTGCATGAAGCCAATTTTATTTGCAATAATGTAATACATTTTAAAAGCAAGTTTTGCAAATCTGTTTAGTTATCAAAGTAACAAATGAAATACAGATACATACAAGTAACCACCGGAAGTGACTACCCCAATAGTCACCACAACATAGCACGAATCCCGATTCGCACCACCCATCAAGTTTTAATTTAAAAGGTTGTAGTCTAACTCTTGAAAGACCTCCCCAAGCGTGTCCATAACCTAGGACGAGGCTATTCGAATAGTTTTAACCTGCAGGTGTACCAATGTACCCACACTTGCATCGCCTTTAAGCCAAAGCACACTTCCGTAGGTATGCCGCACGCTAAGTCCTACGAGACGCTTTCCAATATTGTGTATTAACTACGAGCCGCTCGTATGGGTAGAAACACCATACGCTTACATTGCAAGCCGAAGACAACAAATCCCATCCCGGTGAAGTCTTTCGGACACTACAATGCTCCCAACACCATCCCTCCTGCGACCTCCTGCGACCCGGAGCCAATACACGCCAAAGTACTAAGTCAAGAGAGGTCCCATACCCTCTAGTGTGGTTAGCACGCTAAAATGCTTGGTTTAGTGTAACAAGATGTTCGGTCCTTGTTGACTTAGGCACCATTCCAGTCACACCAGAGAATCACACCAACATACCATTGTGCCCAAGTCTAAATCATTTTGCTTTTAGTTTTAGTTTTCACAAGTAGACATGGCACAAGGTGGAAATCATAAATCGTAATAAGTTTTGTGTGATCAAGGTTATCGACAAGTCGATAACCGCCCATTTCTACCGAAGCTAAGCATGGCTAAGCAATTAATTCGCAACTACTAAGTGACAAGAGCCCATCCACGAACTCTAAATCACAGCAAGTAACCTAGGCTCATGGTAGTAGAGGATAATCATTTGCTAAGGAAATGCATCTACTAGGCCAACTATTAAAACAAAGTAGCAATGCATACATAGAATTTGTAATCAACATAAATACTTAAAATCTGGGATTAACATGATCAAACTGCTTGCCTTCTTGTTGTTGCTCAATTGGTTGCGGAGGATCGCTCTCGGGATTACCGCAAATGTCGAATCCTAAGCGAAAGGCAAAAAGAACCAAGAACAACCAATAAGACGAGCCACACTTAAACCAATGAGCAAGCAACAAACATCCAAATACGACGAAATTTATACATAAGGTAGAATACGAATATACCTAGACATAGAAACTGGAAAAACCTAATTTGGATTTGTGACGCAAAAGATAATGCATAAAAATACATTTTCGGCCATAAATAGCACTGTAGCAAAATTATTTTCTAGAGAGATTTTGAAGCTGGAATTTTTATGGTAGCTACCTACTGATATAGAGGTAACCCATATAAAATTTCAGGTCATTTGGAGTTAAAGTGATTTAGTTATGATTTTTCTAAGATGCAAAATTAGCATAATGCACTTTCCAGGAGCATAAATATGTTCAAAACTAATTTTACAGTGAAGTATACCAACAGAGGGGTTTTCTAGAATTTATCAAATATATTTTGCATTTACAGAGAATTACTTGTGCATTTTATAAGTCTTCCAGAATTTTCTAAATGCTAAAAATAGGTACTAACTCATTAATCAAGGTTTCTGTTACAATCTTGGACCTACCATCATTTTTACATTAACATTGGGTTAATAACAAATTTATCAAGGTTGGAATCATTCATTTTGGACATACTCAGAGCAAGATATGCATTTTCTAAAGTTTTATTTATTTTCTGGAATAATCAAAATGACAGAAATCAAGTTATTCCTAGTTATACAATTTTCTGCTACTGGAACATGCTTAAATCCATTTTTATAATAAGCTAAAGTGATAACATAATTTATTACAGTTGGAATTAACTAAAAAGTAGCTAAAATGAATTAGTTATGAGTTTCTAAAGTTTTTACATCATTTTCAGTCGTTAAATAAATACTTACCGAAATACAGAACAACCCAAAACAAAGAAAACGACGTGGACACCCGTGGGCCGTAGATTTAACATCCAACAGCCCACGCACGCTGGAAATAGCGCACGCGCGCCAACCTAATCGGGGTCCACCGTTGGATCAAGATCCAACGGCCCAAACGAGTGCATGCAACCGGACGATGCGGTTGCCTCGGTGAACCACGACCGCAGATCTAAAGATGAACGGCTTAGAACCCACATCTAACCGGAAGGTCCGATTGCACACATGATCTCAGCCGCAGATCGCAAGATGGACGGTCCAGGATGATGAGGGGAACCGGATGGTCCGAACGCATACAAGATCTAGGCCGTTGATCAAGGGATCGACGGTGGCTATTGATTGAAGTTCAAAAAGAGGTACTGACGGGTGGGACCGCATGTCAGTGACTACGAGTCACGACCGCAATGATTTAACCAACGTGCACAGTGCACTGGGCCCACAAGTCAGCGACTAAACAGGGCGGTTAAGACCAAATTAATGATTCTAATGATTGACATTAAATAGACTCTAATAACTGCTGAGATTTGATTTTAAACCCTCGGGCCCACTGGACAGTGACACAACGACAAAGGTTAAGACACAATAATTAGCTAATGATTAGCGATCACTGTGCAATTAATATGTCCTAATTAGATGACGAAAACGGGAGCTCTGTGCCGGCAAAGTCCCGATCGTCTTTGACGGCTAACCGCCGGCGACACTGGCCGCGGCGGCGCCCGCCAAGGACCAAAATGGATTCGCAATAGCACAACGATTCTAGGGGTAGCATTTTCACCGGCGGCGAAGGACTAGAACGCCGGCTAGCCGGAAAAACGAAAATGGGAGCTTACTGCTAAACACGAAAATCGCGATGAGCTCCATTGCAAACCTAGGATGCGGGTGCCATAGCTTCTAAGGACTAATAAGAAGCTACCTTAGCGAGAAGAGGCTACAAGGACGGCCGGAGAAGCTTGACCACGGTGGAAGCTCGCCGGACTTGAAGAAGAAAACCCGAAAATGACACCCTGAGCCAAATGAGTGATACCAAAGCTTCAATATAGCTTCATAATGATTCACAGAAGCTACATGAGCAAGTAATTGGAAAATGGAGCACTCACCTGAGCTGAGGAAGAAGATGACCAAATTCGGCCGAATTTGAACAAACCCCAAATTGGACAATTCCTGAGAATCAAATCCAAAATTAAGTGAGGGAAAATGTTCAAGGAAGTAAATAGATAAGGTTAGGGCAAAGAAACGTGAAGGAGGACCACTGGAACACCAAGAACACCAATGGAGCTCCACGGGTCAACAATGGCGGTTTGCCATTTTTGAGGTGTTAAGCTCCAATATTGGGAGTGAAACTTGATGGTGGTCTAAAGGAACTCCAGGAAGGGGTTTGGGTGTTTATAAGGCCATGAAAGTGTTAGGGTTTGCACCACTCCTCTCTCGGGCGGCAAAACACAAAGCACAGGGTGCGGCCGACAAGGAAAGGAGGTGAAGGCGTGCATTAAGGCATGGCCTAGCTCAGTGTACCTCCCATACTCCTACACGTCGGCTAGGGTGGCTTTAGGGAGCAAGAAATGACCTCACCATGCCTTGCACTGTTTTCGCACGGCGGGAGGTTGAAGATGACCAGCGCAAAAGCTCGGGCGATTCACAGCCCTACGATCAAGATCGGACGGCCACGAAAGCACCACGCCTCCCAGGTTTAAAACACCACGGGGAGATTGCGAGCCTTCAGATTAGAGATGGGTGGCTCAGATTGCCCCACGTCGCAATTCTCATTTACAACGAAGAAGTGCGCGGCGTTGGATCCTAATCCAACGGCTCGATTCAAAAATGCAACCGAGGGTCCGAAGGTTTCGGAGGACCACGCGTTGGATTGAGATCTAACGGTTGACAATCAATCCCGCAACCGGAAGGTCCGAAGTCTTACACGCGCGGGCGTGCGATTTAGATCTAACAGCTGAGATTCACCGCGACGTTTTAAAGAGTGACTCGGTGCGTTTAGTTGATGAACCAAGTCGATTGGCTCGAGCCCAGTCCGACTCGAACCCAAGTATGATAAAACCTAGTTTGACTTTGAAATAAAAACAGAGACTTTGAAAGATTTGTTTGAGGTAGCAAAATAACTCCAAAAATTATGAAAATTTTACAGAGCTTGCTAACTCAGATATTAACCTTGTGTAAAATTTTTAGAGATTTTTATGCTGCGAATAAATCTCCAAAAATTCTGCAAGGCTCTGTTTGAATGTTTGACTGAGAGTCAAACAGGTTTGACTGCCTCTAAAAATTTTCAAACAATTTCTAAAAATTGTGAGATTTTTCAGAGGGTCACATACCATCACAGACTTAGGAAAAATATTTCAGAGGATGATCATAAGATTTGACAAGATTGTTTTTGGAATAACAAGATTTGGATCAACAAGACTTGTGACAATATATTTCCATAATTCCTTGTACAAGAATTTCTTGGCACCACAGGAATTACATGATGTAAGAAAAAGTTTTAATTTCTACTGATTTTCTTACATTTGAAACACAAGCCCAAAATTGGGATGTTACATTCATGATGATGATTTGATATCTACAACACCTACAACAACTGAGGAGGATGGTAAAGGTAACAGTAATGGTGTTGAATTGCATACTCATCAAGAAGAGGTACGTACGAGTTCAATCTCTAGTGTTCCTTTGAATATTCCATGTTCTGAAATTTGTACGCTCAATTTACATAATGTGGAATTGATTACCCATAAGGACGTTCTTACTAGAATATCTTTTGATGATCTTTTATACTATATCATGTTCGATGTTCATAGAGAGCTATCTAATGTGATTGAGAATCTTGCTAAAGTTTCATGTTTAAAATCACTCGTTAGTACTTATGCCTACACATATACATTCAATTTGATTGGAGATTATGGTGTAGATGACAAGTTCTATGTTTATCGAATATGCATTACCTGTGATAATTTTGCTGATTTAAACTTGCATGTTTTGCGCAAACCATCTATTGAGAAATATCATGATCATTTTGAGATGGATTTTAATACAAGTGTCTATTGTTTAGAACGCAATATGATGCCTACTTGTTTCTCCTATACATGTAAACAACGTAGTCGAGTTGAAGCATGGAAGAAACTAAAATTTTTCTCTCCAATATTTGAACAACTTGATCTAGTGGGTCCCTCTTATATCTTGTCCATGTACTTACCAAAGTTGAGGACGATTTTTTCTCATGGGAGGGAGAATGATGTGACTGAAAGTATCGCAATGTATATATCAAATACATCCTATGGCTGCTATGATCCTAATTATTTTGTGCGCAACAACGAGAATGTCACAACAATTGATGCATACATATACCACGTATATACATTGTTCTTTTGTTTATTACACTTTCAACAAATCATCATGTGCTAGCGAAAGGAGTTTGGATGACAAATATATATACCATGCATACACGTTGTATTTTTGTCTAGCACATCTTGAGTTATCAAAAGCCGAGGACGGCTTTTGAAGAAAGGAGGATGATGAGGATATCCCTACTACTTATGAGGTTATTCGTGAAGCAGAGCTAAACTTCTCAAACAACAGTGCATTTGTTTCTTAATGAATTTCCTTTTGTTGCCAATGAGAATTGGTTACTACCTAAAGCAATACTTGGTGCATTCTCAGGTTTGACAAATTTAAAGACTTTGGAACCGAGAGGGAGGAGAGGTAGGCCGGGAACAAATTCATGGAGGAGAAACACATGCGGCCAACAAGGGAGAAGAAACCCATGTGACCAACGAGAGGGAATGTGCTCTCAGGATAAAACCCTAGCACATGCGGGCGGTCAAGAAAGACATATGGTGACATGGCAACAAGGATTACATTGGCATAAAAAGAAGCATCAAGTGCATCGAACAAATTCGCGCAAGCTAAGAGAAGGAAAGCTCACAATATAAGGGAAACCGAGAGGGAGACTAGTTTAAATTTCCAAATTAAAGTAGGACGTTTTTTTGAATCGGATTCTCGTTCACGTGAGCGATGTCGCTCTCCGATTACTATAGCGATGAAACGATGTCGGACTCGGATTCTCAGAGCACTCGGTTCATCGTTCATCCGAGTTTTGTGCTTGCGTGGGAGGCTATATAAACCCCCATGGCGCACCATAGAGGTAGACCAGTTTATTCATAAGATTGAAACATAGCTATTGCTTGTTCTTTCGACCCGAGTTCATGCGAGGACTTTGAGAGAGAACTAGGCGATCCAATTGTTCGCTTACGCAATTCAAGGTCAAGCCGCGTTCCATTGGGAATCGGGGACTTGGCGTTAAATGCTCGTGGTCTCGCGACGAACAACTACCCAGTGTGTTGTGGGCGTATTCCGAAGAGTTGAGGGTTCGTGCATTGGCGCGAGTGTTCAGCTAGCGACATCGTCTACTTCGCATCAACTATCCACAGTTTCTCACTGAGAAGATCGGGCCTCCCCCGTATCAGTACCACCACATGTCCCGTATGGGCGGGACTTGGCTAAATAATTTGTGACGTCTTAGTGTCGTTTGTGCTATGTTGTTGGTATGGGTGTTGGTCAGACAGTAGACCCATCTGGCGCAAGAGGGGGCTTCCGGAGGATGGCCAGTCCAATGGTAGCGAAACCTTAGCGGCATAAATGCATTAAGATAGAACATTGTAAAGGCCTCGACACGTGCTCTAGACCGCTTACCAAAGGTAGTGAGCGGTGGTATAGATATATGCCGGACAAACTAGAAAAGTCTTGTCATGTGGGTAAAGCTGTACAACCTCTGCAGAGTGTAAAACTATTCGAATAGCCGTGTCCGCGGTTATGGACATGCTAGCAGAACTACTCAAAGTTAGACTTTGGTTTTGTTTGAAAACAAACTTCTTCAAAACTGGTTTATCCAATTGGGAATTAGGCAACGACCATGTGATAGGAGGATATCCTTCACCATTCATGTGTGAACGTTATCTGACTATAAAATTGAGAATTTTATAAACTTTAGTTATAGAATAACTGCTTTGGAATCTAGTACCAGTATTTAAAGAAAATGTTGCTTTATGCAAATAACTTTATAAGCCATCCCTTTGTTACATCCATATATGCATGTCATTCTGTTACTTAACGGGTGTAACTTGCGAGCACGGAAGTTGTGCTCATTCTTGCTTATGCAAACAAATTTCAGAGGAAAAGGACTTTGCTACCGATGTGGATCTCGACGACTAGGCCGCTTCCCCAGTCGATTGCCTGTGGCAGGCTGCTGGACCCTACTACTTCTTCGTCTTCCGCTGTGTTTATTTTATTGTTGGCCTGTAAGCCTCTTTTGTAATCAACTCTGTTGTTATTAATAAAGCTGTGATATGAATTTGTTATCATTTCGTTTACTGTGTGAGCTAGCCACTGATCATGGGACTAGTTCAGTTATGCATAGAGGATCTGGGTGTATTAATACCCGGGTTCTGACAAAGTGGTATCAGAGCCATATCGACTGTATGTCGTGACCTAGTTAGAATGGCCGTTAGTAGAATACTTCAAAACTTAGTTTATATAATAAGAAAAATAAGTTGTTCTCTTCTCATCTTGGTCATCTATCTATAGCTTCCTCATAGAGATTCTTTCTCTCCTAATTCTTTCTTCACCATTTTCTAAGTTAAATGGATCATCTTTTCCTTGAAAATTTCTATAGATGGTCAACACGTCCTTCCCATCGCGTTCAAGACTACAAGACATGGAACCTTCCATAAAGCATCGCCATGTAAGATATACCGAAGATCGTTTTAACAGCCAAGCCATATAGCTTAAGTTTGTCCAGACTCATTCTGTGTACTGAGTCGCTGCATCAGATTAAGAATCTCGATCGATAGAACGTTTTACAAAGTTGTTCTGAAAAGCTTTTTCAGTTTGTTCTTTTGTTTGAGGGTTTTGTTTCGCTCTATTCCCTTAGTTCCTCATATTTGTCTCTTCCCTATCCTTTGTCCTCCTTTCCTAAATCTTTGATGTAACCGGCAGATGAAGAACACCCGTTGTTCTAAAGACGATACCAACACCAACAAGGATGTCCCTGCTGAAGGCAACCCGCAACTAATAGCAGAAACCCTTCGGAATATGAACAAGTTTTTCATCACCCAGACTCAATTAATGCAACAGTTGATGCAACAAATGAGAAGCAACAATGTCGCCTCAGCCATTACTCCTACAACACAAGAACAACGTGACTGCACCAAGTGTTCCAAGAGGAAGATGGTGGATCAAGAACAACATGATGCAAGAAACCTCAAGGCTCGTGTGATTCAACCCCAACCCAACCAAGCACCAACGACGACCGTATTCAAAACTACAGGATCGACACCACATCCACCAATGTAGGCGTTCGCAACATCAAGGATGGCCAAATTCAACGAAACAAGACATCAAAGGCGGGAATACAATGCTTTGCTTGTCGGGATATGGGACATTATGCCAATCAATGCCCAAAAGGACGCTTAGCACTCACCCCGACGACATTCCGAAGCGTTCGATCGCAACAATAACACCGCAGCGGAAGAAAAGCCAACGCGAGAATTATGTCGCAAGTACAAGAGTACAGAAGTTTGGGCTTACCAATACCCCAAAATGAAACAGTAAACCATCAAGCTAGCCCTAGCACCTCCAAGTTATCTGCTCAAGGGCAATCTCAGAAGAAGTTTCTTTCTATTGCAAATGTCACTTGTTTTCACTGCCAAGAGAAAGGACATTATGCCCACAACTGTCCAAAGAAGCAGCAAGCAGCAACTCCGAAGCTCAAAAGGGAAATCATTCAATCAAACAAGAAGCCGCAAAATTCTAGACAAGGATATCCGTACAATGTCACAATTCTGTCAGATGATGAGTAGGATGCAGACAACAACAAATCCAGTTGAAAACTTTGTATCCCAGTTTTCTTTCTAGCCACTCCGAATCTCGGGGACGAGATTCCTTTTAAGGGGGGTAGTTTGTAACATCCCAAAATTATGTTACCAAAATAAATTAAAATAAAGTTATTATTCTAATTGGATTTTCTGATAATTTGCCAGAGTTTGATTGCCTGATTTGAATCTCTAAAGTTTTGAAGGTCAAATTTAAAATTTATTTGAAGTTAGTGAAGTTTTATTGGATTTAAATTGAAAAAATAAAAATTTACTTAATTTCTAGAATTTTCTGAGTTTTTAAAAGCTTTTTCCTAAGTATTTTCAAGCCAAAATAATTTATTTGCAAAATTAAAAGCCAACTTAAAGTTGGAACTATTTTATTTAAGTCCAAAATAACTCTAGGAATTTCTGTGAATTTTTCTAGAATTTTTGGAATTAAATTGCTATATTCTAAAGCCTAAATGAATTATCAGCATTTAATTAAATCAGAAATCGAAAGAAATCTCCAAAACTGTAACATCCCCATTTTGGCTTGTGTTTCAAATGTAATAAAATGAGGGTAAATTAAAACTTTTTCCTTCATCCTTTTACTCTGAAACTTTTCTGAAATTCGTGTAAAGGAATTTTGGGAAATTCAAAATCAAAAGCCTCATTTATCAAGTCAACAACCTCCTTGGTGAAATCTGGTTTCAAACCCTTGGAAATAATTTTCCTTGGTTCTAGGGTTGCTTGGTAACACCTCTGAATTATTTCATAATTTTTGGAAATTATTTGAAATATTTTAGAGGCAAGTCAAACCTTGGTCAAACCTCTGAAATCACCTTCTGGAATTTCTGGAGAAAATTTCAGTGCACAAAAATCTCTAAAAAATTTATGGAGGGTTAATCCTTAAGTCAGGAAGCTCCAGTTAAAATTTCATAAATTTTGGAGTTGATTTGATGCCTCAATTAAATCCCCAAAGTTCCAGGTTTAAAAAGCAAACCCTAGCTGGTTCGTACTGTTCATTGGACTCGAGTCAGGCTCGGGCTCGAGTCACTTGACTCGACCGAGCCAACTAACGCGCCGCGCTTGATTCAACCGCTTGCATTGTCGGCCGTTGGATCTCAATCGGACGGCCCTCATTCGTGTAGGCATTCGGACAACTCCGGTTGCCATTAGATTCTCAGCCATTGGATCCTGATCCAACCATCGCGGGCCCCGCACTGCTTTCGCGTTAGCCGTTTCAAATCGGCGATCGCGCCGTGGCCGTCGATTCTAATCCGACGATCGACATCGAGTGGGTTGGGCTCGATTGCGTTAGCTGTTGAGTCGAGCCGTTCTGTTCTCTCGCCGATCGGTGGGCCCGACGTGGCGCCGTCATCTTCCTCCTCGCGCGTGCGTGCACGTGCGCCATGGCAGAGAGAGAGGTGACTTGTCA
Source organism: Ampelocalamus luodianensis (assembly GCA_036346255.1). Taxonomy (NCBI): domain Eukaryota; kingdom Viridiplantae; phylum Streptophyta; class Magnoliopsida; order Poales; family Poaceae; genus Ampelocalamus; species Ampelocalamus luodianensis. The sequence continues at coordinate 48,145,962 of CM070625.1, read as the reverse complement.
CCTCCTTGAGCCCTTTAAACGGCTAAATGCTGCCATGCATTAAATGCACACCGCTCCTCCTCCCAAAGTCGTCTCTTACCGCTCCGTCGCTCCAGCGATCATGATTCTTGTGGACCAAAGTCCACCCATGGGCATGTGCTTGCTACTCCTTCGTCCTCGGCTACTTAAGCCCCTCAAGACCTTGGTAGCTTTCTTTAAACCCCTTGAGCTCCAAATTGCACTTTCTTTGCTTGCTTGAGCCCAAATCTCAGAACCCTTTCGCGCCATTGTTGGTGGAGCTCCTCGGTGCAACCAGCGCTCCAGTGGCTTTTCTTCCCTTCTTTTTGCTTCGGTTTGTGTCCTCACTTCTTGGAGCAAAACCCTAACAATTGTAGTTGCTTTTCACGGGAGCAGCTCAATTTTGGGATTTCCTCTTTCGGCCGTGAGCACCCCTTCTTCCTCACCACAGGTAAGAAGCTTCATTTCCTAATTCCTTGCTCGGGAAGCATATATGAGCTATTGTGGAGTGTAGTGATGACCGGTCTCACCACAGTTGCTCAGTCGTCATCTTCACTTCTTCTTCTTGGTCTGACGCCGTTCTTCGTCGCGGAACCACCTCGACCACCTCAGAGCTCCACGGTGCTCGGTACCCTTCTAGTAGCCCCTAGAAGCTTGGGCACCATTGGAATGGTTTATTGCGGAGCTTTTAGTCATTATGCATTTCGCCGTTTTGGTCGCGCCGCTCATCGTCGGCTAGCCGCCGTTCGGGACACCGCGATGGTGTGGATGGTCCCGATGGGTGCGCAATGCTATTGCGGTTCCATTTTGGCACTTAGCTCCGCCGTGCCTTGGGTCGCCGGCGACAAGCGGAGGGTGCCCTCGGTTTGTTGTCGGGCCAGCGGCGGTGCCGTAATATCGTTCGGACACGATAATGGCGTTCATGCGATAATCATTGTTAATCATGGGTTAGTAATCATTAGCTGTCCTAAACCCACCTCCTCGATCCGCTTGCATGTGGGCGTCATTTTCAAACCCTCCACAATGCGCGTGCGTTTAAACGACATGTGACTTGCGTCGTGACGGTGGGCCCCTATTGTCGCAGAGCCACTGTTCAAATCGTGAACGGCCCAATCCACCTCGGCGTTCGATCTTGGATCGTGGTCGGGATCGTGGGAGCAATTGGGTGTCGAAGGCTCCTCAATCACGACCCTTCATCGCTTGATCAGCGGTCGGGTTGTGCGAGCAATTGGGCTGTCCGAAGGTCACAATGATCTGGATCGTTGGAATCAAATCCAACGGTGCGCGCGCGTGCGCATGTTGAGTCGGCCGTGCGCGTGGGCCGTTCGATCCAGGATCGACGGTCCACAATCAACCACGTCTTTTTCTTTTCGGTTGAGGGATATAAAATTCCTCGGTGAGCTTTATCTTTCTACTGAAAAATGTTGTTAAAACTTTAGAAATTCATATCTTTTTCATTATAGATCCTTTTTGAGTGATTTCGGTAGTGTTAATTTTCTTTTAGGCTAGAGATTAATCTAGAAATGTTTCCAGGCCCTGTTAAGAACCAGAAATGTTGGGAATCGATTTTAGCCTTTTCAGCCTCTATTAAATATTCCAAAAATGTTGTAAAAACTTAGAAAATCCATAACTTGTTCTCTGTAAATCCAAATAGAGCGAACTAAATTTTGTTAATTTCCTTTAGGGATGAACTTTAGTGAAGGACCAGTTTGCTAGTGGTCTTTGCTACTGATATAAATGATGTCCTAATTTTAGAACTTAGAAAAATCATAACTAATTCGTTGTAACTTCAAATGACCTGAAATTTTATATGGGTTATCACCACACCAGTAGGTAGCCACCCTAAAAATTTCAGCTCCAAAATCTTTCTAGAAAATATTTTTGCTACAGTGCTAATTATGGTAGAAAATTAGGTTTTAGAGAATATCCTTTGCACCACCAATCCAAGTTAGTTTTTTTTTCCAATTCCTATGTCTAAGTATATTCCTATTATACCTTGTGTATAATTTTCGTCGCATTTGGATAATTATTATTATTATTTTTTTGCTTGCTCTTTTGTTAAGTGTTGCTCGTCTTATTGGTTGTTTTCGCTCTTCCGCTTAGGATTCGATATTTCTGGTAACCAGAAACGACCCTCCGCAACAAATTGAGCAACGACAAGCGAGCAAGCAGTTTGATCATTTCCCATTGATCCTATTACTTTTAAAGTCTAATATTTTGTTTAACTTCTATGTATGCATTGCTAATTTGTTGTTAAATTGATTAGTTAATCCTCTAGTTGCATAATCTGTAGGTAAATGATTATCCTCTACTACACGAGCCTAGGTTATTTCTTTGTGATTAGAGTTCGTTGGATGAGCTCTTGTCACTTAGTAGATTTCGAATAAATATCGCTTAGCCATGCCTAGTATCGGTAGTATTGGCGATCATCGACCTAGTCGGTGATCTTGATCACACAACTACTTCTACTACTCCATTATGTCCAACCCTTGTGTTTTATTGATTTACAAATCAAAAACTGAAAACAAAACTATATCTTGACTTGGGCACAATGGTATGTTGATGTGATCTGTTGGGTGTGTTGGAATGGTGCCTAAGTCCCCAAGGACCGAGTTACTTGTGTCACTAAGCCAGCGCTTGTGCGTGCTAACCACACGAGGGGATATGGAACCTCTCTTGACTAAGTACTTTGGGAGGTGCTAATTATGAGTGGTCGGTGGGTGTGTTCTTGTGTGTGTGTTTTGGAGGAGCATTAGCGGACCGGTTAGGGCTGCATCTAATGTGTCCTTCTCCGTGGGTTGCGGCTCTTAATTAGCATCGTCCATTGGAAAGCGTCTTGTTAGACTTAGCCATGCCTCGCATACCAAAGGAAGTGTGCTAACCGTGGTGGTGGAAAGGCGGTCTATCGTGTGGGTACATTGGTACACCCTGCAGGTTAAAACTATTCGAATAGCCTCGTCCTAGGTTATGGACATGCTTGGTAGGTCGTGCAAGAACTAGACTACAACCTTTTAAAAACTTAAACTTGACATGGGTGGTATGAAGGGTACTTCATGCTATTGTTGTGGTGACTATGGGTTAGTCACTTCTAGGTTGGTGTTGTCATCTATCTATTGTTATAATTGTCTCTCTTTTATTTGAACCATAAAAGTTAATTGCAAACTTGCTTTGAATCTATTACCCTATTGCAAATGAAAACTTGCTTTATCTTTGAAAATAAGTCGAGCCTCATCCACTTAAATAAAGCTTGCATGTAGTTAATTATAGTTCTGTTATCTCACACGTCAGTCTTGCAGTACAAAAACAAGTTTTGTACTCATACGCTTTGCTTAATATTAATTGTTGCAGAGGAAGAAGGTGAGCCCTAAGGGCCTCACTTTTGTGAGTGTGTTGCGGCGCCGTCTGGGACGATTAGCTTAGCGGTCCGGTTGGTTGCCTTGTGGGTAAAGGCACACCGATTGGCTTTTGTTTATCGCCATCTTATGGCCATTTTGCTTCATTGTGTATTTACTTATCTTTATGACTTTTGGGCAGTCGGCCTCTCTTTTATAATAACTCTCTTTATATTATTTATGTCTTTCGATTGTTGCTTTTGCTTGGCTCTATGTGTATGAATGGAAATGATGCATGATTTTTGTAACAGGGTGTGTATCTGCAGTGCAGGAAGTATACATATCTCGAGGCTTGGTTTATTTGATTTGTACTGTTAGGACCAAGTGGATGGTTAAACAGTACAAGCCGAATAAACCGGGGTCCTCACAAAGTTGGTATCAGAGCCATTCCGACCGTAGTAACCCAAGCTTGAATCGTCTTTAGGATATTTTGGAAAACTTAATTTCAAAATATCAAGTGATTTATGAAAGCTTAAGTAAGTTCTCAGATTTTATTCCTTACCTATCTTAGCTTTCTTCTCTCATCTTGCTCTAATTTGAGTTTTAAAAGTTGTTCTCCTTTCCTTCTCTCAAAAGATAGTCATTATCGTTTAAATGGGGTTTTGGGAACCAATGAGTTTGGCAAATTGAAGTGTTAGCTGTTCTTTGCAAGGTTTTGAAGCTTCCGAAGTTGAAGATTTCGGCTTAGGAGCTTGGATGCAAAATCTGGACGGCGATCGTTCAATTTCCGGACAGCATGCTCAAAGGTTTCTAAATAGGGTAGAAAACGAGAGGTTAATCAACTAAAACTTGTGGGAATAAAAGGGTAGGATGTGATACTAGTTAGCTAAGTATCTAACACCTATTTTGCTGATTTAGCCTCGCTCTCGCGTAGTGTTAAGACTTGTTGCAAGGTGCTGAAATTTTTATCTTCTCACACTATTACTCGTTCATTCAATACGGGTTAATGGCATTGAGAAGTTGAGCTTGGTTTAGTGATTCCTTTGCTGTTTTGGAGCTTCTTTGGAAACATTTCAAGTTTGTTTACTTGCTGTTGTTGGCTTTCGGTTAGGGTGATATCTCATTCCTCTAATCGTTAGTTTTTCGCTTTTATCAACTTCTAGTCTTAGTGCTTTGGTTTCTAACCTAAATTTCTTGAACTAGGATGGCTGGAGGTACTCGTAGCGGCCGTGGTCAGCAGCCTGGTTTGGATGAGGAGCTTCCGCCTCCTCCAACCATGGTGAGGTCTGCTTGGATCGAGCGCAACCGTTCAGAGGACAGGAGGGTCCTGCTGGATGTTATTGCGCGCAACACCTCCGCCCTGACCGGTGCCTCAGGATCCGGGCAGGGGGGCGGACATCAGTCTCGTGGGGGCCTTGCTGAGTTTCTTCGCACTCAACCCCACGTTCTCGAATCGAGGACCCTTTGGGCGCGGATGGCCGGCTGCGTCGAGTTGGCGTAAGCTCGGCGTTGCTCGATGCTGGACCAGGACAGAGCACTCTTTGCCTCCCATCAGCTTCAGGGGGCAGCACTCTCCTGGTGGGAGAACTTCTTGGCCATGCAGCCCGCCGGCCACACCGTCTCTTGGGATGAGTTCCGGACGGCGTTCCGTCGAGCTCATATCCCTGCCGGCTTGATGAAGCTGAAGAAGAAGGAGTTTCTCGCGCTCAAGCAAGGGCGTAAGTCGGTGATGGAGTACTGCGAGTTCAACCACTTGGCTCGTTATGCTCCATCTGAGGTGGCCACTGATGAGGCCAAGCAGGAGAAGTTCATGGAGGGTTTGTCTGAGGAGCTGCAAGACAGGCTCTCCATTGTGGACTTTGCTGACTTTCAGACCTTGGTGGACAAGGCCATTGTTGCTGAGCACAAGGCGAAGGCGCTGGGCGAGTCCCGCAAGCGCAAGTGGGAGGCCCAGCGATCTGCACAGGCCGGCCTCTCCCGTCCTCGTGTCGGGCCTACTCCAGGGGCCCGTTCTGTGGCTTCACTACCACCGAGGCCGCCAACACCAGCTCCTCACCTCCGCGAGCCGTGCCCGATCCACGTCGCGCTGCGAACCAGCGAGTGGCCCCGCAATCCATTGCCGGGTCACTTGCACCGTGCAACGGAAGGGCATTATGCCAATAGTTGCCCTAACGGATCGGGCGGCCCCTCGTCCTAATGGAGGGCGCGGCGGGAGGTGGTCCTCCCGTGATCGAGAAGGTTTTCCCGCTACCCAAGGCGTGGGTAGTGGCGCGTCAACCTCATCTCCGCGGAGGAGGCACGAGAGGCACCGGCGTCGTGTTGGGTACCCTTTCGGTTAACTCTTTCCACGCTTCTGATTTTGTTTGATTCAGCGCATCTCATTCGTTTGTTTCGAGTCTTTTCTTTGCTTTGTGGGGTCATCTTTTACTCCATTGTTGGTCCCGCTGCTCATTCGCTCTCCGGTTGGAGTTGAGAGTGAGTCCGAGTGTAGGGATGTCCTGTTGAGATAGAAGGGTAGGATTCTTGGCAAACCTTATCCTCCTTCAATCGGCGAGCTTAGATGTAATCCTAGGCATGGATTGGTTGTCTCAAACATGGGACAAATTGATTGCGCTAGAGACTCATCTACCTCACTAGTCCTTCCGGCGGCGAGTTTCGCTTTTCGCCGAAGCTGCAGGGTCCGCATCTCTTCGCGCTCGAAGCGAAGCCAGCTCCAGATATTAGTGAAGTCCCAGTGGTATGTGACTTTGTTGATGTCTACCCGACGACCTTCGGGGATGCCACGATTCGAGACCTAGAGTTTGTCATTGAGTTGGTTCCGTGCGCCCGATTTCAAAGAGGCCTTCGAATGGACCCAATCGAGTTGGTGGAGTTGAAGAAGCACTGGGTGAGCTTCAAGAGAAGGGTTTCATCCGCCTAGCTCATCTCCTTGGGGATGCTCGGCAATCTTTGTCGAAAAAGGACAAGGCGCTGCGCATGTGCGTTGATTACCGTCCACTTAATGAAGTAACGGTAAGAACAAGTACCCTTTGCCCGTATCGATGACCTTTTCGATCAATTAACTGGGCTCGAGTTTTCTCAAGATTGATCCGAGTGGGATATCATCGAGTTCGGATTCGACCGGAGGATATTCCAAAGACGGCTTTCTACTCGTTATGGCTTGTACGAGTCTACCGTCATGTCTTTCGGCTTAACCAATGCTCGGCCTTGTTCATGAACCTCATGAATTCGGTGTTCATGGAGTATTTGGACAGGTTCGTTGTGGTCTTCATCGATGATATCCTTATCTACTCCAAGAGCGATGAGGAACACACCGAGCATTTGAGGCTTGTGTTGGGCAAGCCGCGAGCACCACCGTATCGAAGTTCGGCATGTGCGCGTTACGGTTGAAGGAAGTAGCCTTCTTAGGCCATATTCTTTCGGCGGAGGCGTAGTGTGGATCCTAGCAAGATCGCGACGTGCTTTCTCGAGTCACCCACCGCCACCGAAGTTCGAAGTTTTCTTGGTTTAGCGGGATATTATCGCGCTTTATCGAGAACTTCTCCAAGATAGCGAAGCCTATGACGGAGTTGCTCAAGAAGGACAAGAAGTTCTCGTGGTCCGCTGATTGCGAGAAAGTTTCAAGCACTTAAAAAGCGATTGACCACCGCTCCGTTCTTGTTCTCCCGATGTCCGTCGAAGCTTGATATCTTTTGTGGCGCTTCTCGTCGAGGCCTCGGTTGTGTCCTTATGCAAGAAGGCAAGGTAGTGGCCTATGCATCAAGGCAATTGAGACCTCATGAACTCAACTATCCTACCCATGACTTGGAGTTGGCGTGATCCATGCACTTAAGATTTGGCGACATTACCTAATCGGTGTCGTTGCGAAGTGTATTCGGATCACAAAAGCTTAAAGTATTTGTTCACCCAACCAGATCTGAACCTCAGGCAAAGGAGATGGTTGGAGTTGATCAAGGACTATGACATGGGCATTCACTACCATCCGGGCAAGGCCAATGTCGTTGCGGATGCGCTTAGTCGCAAAGCGCATTGCAATGCATTGTTGCTTCAAGAGCCTCAGCCCACCCTTCTGGAGGAGTTCCAGCGTCTCAACTTGGGTTTGGTTGAGCATGGTTCCCTCGTTGCCTTGGTTGTACAGCCAACCTTGGTGGATCGGATCAAATGCGCTCGGCGATCGGATGTTGGAGTGAACCGCATCAAGGAAAATGTCAAGAATGGAACAGCCAAGTGCTTCTCCGTAGATGAGCTTGGTGTCGTGAGGTTCGGGCAACGCCTCGTGGTTCCAAAGGACATGGAGTTGCGGGAGTTGATCCTCCGCGAAGCCCACGATTCTCCGTTATCCATTCACCCCGGGGCCACAAAGATGTATCATGATCTCCGACAGAGATTTTGGTGGACCCGAATGAAGAGGGAGATCGCAAGGTTCGTTCTTGAGTCGGCGTGTGTCGTCGTGTCAAGGCGAACATCGTCGTCGGCGGACTACTTCAGCCCTTACCAATTCCGGAGTGGAAGTGGGATTCGGTCGGGATGGACTTTATCACTGGTCTACCCCGGTCCCCAAAGAGGAATGATGCCATCTGGGTCGTCATCGATCGATTAACTAAGGTGGCTCATTTTCTTCCTGTCAAGACTGACCTTCGAGTGGGTCTTCTGGCGGATCTCTACATAGCCCGCATCGTGAGCTTGCATGGTGTGCCAAAGACGATTGTGTCAGATCGTGGTTCGCTGTTCACTTCGCGATTTTGGCATAGCCTGCAAGAGGCTATGGGAACTCGTCTTTCTTTCAGCTCAGCATTTCACCCCCAAACAGATGGTCAGACCGAGAGGGTCAACCATGTTTTGGAGGACATGCTGCGAGCTTGTGTCCTTTCTTATGGGAAGCATTGGGAGAAGTGCTTGACATTCGCCGAGTTTTCTTATAACAACAGCTTCCAAGCCAGTCTCGGCATGGCACCATTTGAGGCCTTATACGGGAGAAAGTGTAGAACCCCGTTGAACTGGTGCGAGACCGGTGAAAGACCTTTCTTTGGCGGACTCGATTAATGAGGCGAAGGTCAAATCCGACTCATTCGTGATCGCTGCGCATACGGCTCAATCCGAGCGGAAGAGCTATGCGGATCGCCGTCGTCGTGAGTTGAGCTTTGAGCCCAATGACCGTTTATCTCAAGGTTTCTCCTCGAAAGGTCACCGCGTTTTGGTGTCAAGGGCAAGTTGGCTCCTCGATATGTCGGTCCATACCGTGTTATCGAGAAGAAAGGAGCTGTTGCCTACAAGTTGGAGTTGCCTGCTGCACTTGCGGGGGTACATGATGTGTTCCATGTGTCCCAGCTAAAGAAGTGCCTCCGTGTTCCAACTGAGGAAGCTCCGTTGGAAACTCTTGATGTTCAGGAAGATTTGACCTATCGCGAGCGCCCTGTTCGCATACTCGAGGAGGCTGAGCGAAGAACAAGGAACAAGACCATCAAGTTCCTTAAAGTTCAGTGGTCAAACCATTCCGAGAATGAGGCTACATGGGAGCGAGAAGATCGTCTCCGTGCAGACTACCCCTCTTTCTTTTCCGAGTGAACCAAATCTCGGGACGAGATTTTTGTAAGGGGGGGAGGTTTGTAACATCCCTATTTTGGCTTGTGTTTCAAATGTAATAAAATGAGGGTAAATTAAAACTTTTTCCTTCATCCTTTTACTCTAAAACTTTTCTAAAATTCGTGTAAAGGAATTTTGGGAAATTCAAAATCAAAAGCCTCATTTATCAAGTCAACAACCTCCTTGGTGAAATCTGGTTTCAAACCCTTGGAAATAATTTTCCTTGGTTCTAGGGTTGCTTGGTAACACCTCTGAATTATTTCATAATTTTTGGAAATTATTTGAAATATTTTAGAGGCAAGTCAAACCTTGGTCAAACCTCTGAAATCACCTTCTGGAATTTCTGGAGAAAATTTCAGTGCACAAAAATCTCTAAAAAATTTATGGAGGGTTAATCCTTAAGTCAGGAAGCTCCAGTTAAAATTTCATAAATTTTGGAGTTGATTTGATGCCTCAATTAAATCCCCAAAGTTCCAGGTTTAAAAAGCAAACCCTAGCTGGTTCGTACTGTTCATTGGACTCGAGTCAGGCTCGGGCTCGAGTCACTTGACTCGACCGAGCCAACTAACCGCGCCCGCGCCAGTTCAACCGCGCGCGCGCTGTCAGCCGTTGGATCTCAATCGGACGGCCCTCATTCGTGTAGGCATTCGGACAACTCCGGTTGCCATTAGATTCTCAGCCATTGGATCCTGATCCAACCATCGCGGGACTGTACCGTTTCGCGTTAGCCGTTTTCAAATCGGAGATCGCATCGTGGCCGTCTGATTCTAATCCGACAGTCAGCATCGAGTGGGTTGGGCTCGACCGCGTTAGCTGTTGAGTCGAGCGTTCTGTTCTCTCTCGTGGATGGTGGGCCCGACGTGGCGCCGGTCATCTTCCTCCTCGCGGCGTGCGTGCACATGCGCCATGGCGAGAGAGAGAGGTGACTTGTCACCTCCTTGAGCCCTTTAAGCGGCTAAATGCTGCCATGCATTAAATGCACACCGCTCCTCCTCCCCAAAGTCGTCTCTTACCGCTCCCGTCGCTCCAGCGACCGCCGACTTGTGGACCAAGTCCACCCATGGGCATGTGCTTGCTACTCCTTCGTCCCTCGGCTACTTAAGCCCCTCAAGACCTTGATAGCTTTCTTTAAACCCCCTTGAGCTCCAGCTTGCACTTTCTTTGCTTGCTTGAGCCCAAATCTCCGAACCCTTTCTACGCCATTGTTGGTAGGGAGCTCCTCGGTGCAACCCGCGCTCCAGTGGCTTTTCTTCCTTCTTTTGCTTGGTTTGTGTCCTCACTTCTTGGAGCAAAACCCTAACAATTGTAGTTGCTTTTCACAGAGCAAACTCAATTTTGGGATTTCCTCTTTTAGCCGTGAGCACCCCTTCTTCCTCACCGCGGTAAGAAGCTTCATTTCCTAATTCCATGCTCGGGAAGCATATATGAGCTATTGTGGAGTGTAGTGATGACCGGTCTCACCACAGGTTGCTCAGTCGTCATCTTCACTTCTTCTTCTTGGTCTGCCGACGCGTTCTTCGTCGCGGAACCACCTCGACCACCTCCGAGCTCCACCGATTGCTCGGTACCCTTCTAGTAGCCCCTAGAAGCTTGGGCACCATTGGAATGGTTTATTGCGGAGCTTTTAGTCATTATGCATTTCGCCGTTTTGGTCGCCGCTCATCGTCGGCTAGCCGCTCGGGACACCGCCGATGGTGTGGATGGTCGATGGGTGCGCAATGCTATTGCGGTTCCATTTTGGCACTTAGCTCGCCGCGTGTGCCTTGGGTCGCGGCGACAAGCGGAGGGTGCCCTCGGTTTGTTGTCGGACGAAACGGCGGTGCCGTAATATCGTTCGGACACGCGATAATGGCGTTCGTGCGATAATCATTGTTAATCATGGGTTAGTAATCATTAGCTGTCCTAAACCCACCTCCTCGATCGCTTGCATGTGGGCCCCCGTCATTTTCAAACCCTCCACATGCGCGTGCGTTTAAACCCGACATGTGACTTGCGTCGACGGTGGGCCCCTATTGTCGATAGCCCTGTTCAAATCGTAAACGGCCCAATCCACCTCAGCCGTTCGATCTTGGATCTGTGGTCGGGATCGTGGGAGCAATTGGGTGTCCGGCTCCTCAATCACAGCCCTTCATCGCTTGATCAACGGTCCAGGTTGTGCGAGCAATTGGACTGTCCGAAGGTCACAATGATCTGGATCGTTGGAATCAAATCCAACGGTGCGCGCGCGTGCGCATGTTGAGTCGGCCGTGCGCGTGGGCCGTTCGATCCAGGATCGACGGTCCATAATCAACCACGGCTTTTTCTTTTCGGTTGAGGGATATAAAATTCCTCGGTGAGCTTTATCTTTCTACTGAAAAATGTTGTTAAAACTTTAGAAATTCATATCTTTTTCATTATAGATCCTTTTTGAGTGATTTCAGTAGTGTTAATTTTCTTTTAGGCTAGAGATTAATCTAGAAATGTTTCCAGGCCCTGTTAAGAACCAGAAATGTTGGGAATCGATTTTAGCCTTTTCACCTCTATTAAATATTCCAAAATGTTGTAAAACTTAGAAAATCCATAACTTGTTCTCTGTAAATCCAAATAGAGCGAACTAAATTTTGTTAATTTCCTTTAGGGATGAACTTTAGTGAAGGACCAGTTTGCTAGTGGTCTTTGCTACTGATATAAATGATGTCCTAATTTTAGAACTTAGAAAAATCATAACTAATTCGTTGTAACTTCAAATGACCTGAAATTTTATATGGGTTATCACCACACCAGTAGGTAGCCACCCTAAAAATTTCAGCTCCAAAATCTTTCTAGAAAATATTTTTGCTACAGTGCTAATTATGGCCGAAAATTAGGTTTTTAGAGAATATCCTTTGCACCACCAATCCAAGTTAGTTTTTTTTTCCAATTCCTATGTCTAAGTATATTCCTATTATACCTTGTGTATAATTTTCGTCGCATTTGGATAATTATTATTTTTTTGCTTGCTCTTTTGTTAAGTGTTGCTCGTCTTATTGGTTGTTTTCGCTCTTCCGCTTAGGATTCGATATTTGCGGTAACCCCGAGAACGACCCTCCGCAACAAATTGAGCAACGACAAGCGAACAAGCGGTTTGATCATTTCCATTGATCCTATTACTTTTAAAGTCTAATATTTTGTTTAACTTCTATGTATGCATTGCTAATTTGTTGTTAAATTGATTAGTTAATCCTCTAGTTGCATAATCTGTAGGTAAATGATTATCCTCTACTACACGAGCCTAGGTTATTTCTTTGTGATTAGAGTTCGTTGGATGAGCTCTTGTCACTTAGTAGATTCGAATAAATATCGCTTAGCCATGCCTAGTATCGGTAGTATTGGGCGATCATCGACCTAGTCGGTGATCTTGATCACACAACTACTTCTACTACTCCATTATGTCCAACCCTTGTGTTTTATTGATTTACAAATCAAAAACTGAAAACAAAACTATATCTTGACTTGGGCACAATGGTATGTTGATGTGATCTGTTGGGTGTGTGGAATGGTGCCTAAGTCCCCAAGGACCGAGTTACTTGTGTCACTAAGCCAAGCGCTTATTGCGTGCTAACCACACGAGGGGGATATGGAACCTCTCTTGACTAAGTACTTTGGGAGGTGCTAATTATGAGCTGGTCGGTGGGTGTGTTCTTGTGTGTGTGTTTTGGAGGGGAGCATTAGCAGACCGGTTAGGCTGTCTAATGTGTCCTTCTCCGTGGGTTGCGGCTCTTAATTAGCATCGTCCATTGGAAAGCGTCTTGTTAGACTTAGCCATGCACATACCAAAGGAAGTGTGCTAACCGTGGGTGGTGGAAAGGCGGTCTATCGTGTGGGTACATTGGTACACCTGCGGGGTTAAAACTATTCGAATAGCCTCGTCCTAGGTTATGGACATGCTTGGTAGGGTCGTGCAAGAACTAGACTACAACCTTTTAAAAACTTAAACTTGACATGGGTGGTATGAAGGGTACTTCATGCTATTGTTGTGGTGACTATGGGTTAGTCACTTCTAGGTTGGTGTTGTCATCTATCTATTGTTATAATTGTCTCTCTTTTATTTGAACCATAAAAGTTAATTGCAAACTTGCTTTGAATCTATTACCCTATTGCAAATGAAAACTTGCTTTATGCTGAAAATAAGTCGAGCCTCATCCACTTAAATAAAGCTTGCATGTAGTTAATTATAGTTCTTTATCTCACACGTCGGTCTTGCAGTACAAAAACAAGTTTTGTACTCATACGCTTTCTTAATATTAATTGTTGCAGAGGAAGAAGGTGAGCCCCAAGGGCCTCACTTTTGTGAGTGTGTTGCGCGCCGTCTGGGACGATTAGCTTGGCGGTCCGGTTGGTTGCCTTGTGGGTAAAGGCACACCGATTGGCTTTTGTTTATCGCCATCTTATGGCCATTTTGCTTCCGCTGTGTATTTACTTATCTTTATGACTTTTGGGCCGGTCGGCCTCTCTTTTGTAATAACTCTCTTTATATTATTTATGTCTTTGATTGTTGCTTTTGCTTGGCTCTATGTGTATGAATGGAAATGATGCATGATTTTTGTAGCAGGGTGTGTATACTGCAGTGCAGGAAGTATACATATCTCGAGGCTTGGTTTATTTGATTTGTACTGTTAGGACCAAGTGGATGGTTAAACAGTACAAGCCGAATAAACCGGGGTCCTCACAAAAACAGTGTTTGGGCCGAAACCCAGCTCGGCCCACGTTCTTCCCGCGCGCGCACGGCCCACTCCAACCGCGCCGCCTCCTCCCTCTCACTGACAGCAGGACCCACCTGTCAGTCTCTCCCTCTCTCCTACTCTCGCGCCGCTTCGGTCGCTACCAGCCGTTGGATCTAAATCCAACGGCCAGAATTCAATGAGGCATTCGGACGACTCGAACATCCCAACCACCGGTGACCGTCAGATCTACATCCAACGACCCTCGTGCATCAGTCACTTAACTGTTCACTCGCACGTCCACTCGTTCTATCGCGACCGTTGGATTAAAATCCAGCGGCTGCGCCCATTGTGAACTTACCGCTTCACCAATCTAATCGCAACCGTCCGAGTAAAATCGCACGGCCCTCCGTCATCGTCTCCGCGTCGTCTTCTCCGCACAGCCGCAACAGTAACCGCCGCCATTAAAGCTCACCACCGAGCTCCAGCTCCGCCCATTTCTCTTCCACACTACCCTCGCCATCGTGCGCATTGAAGACCACTCATCACGCCGCCCCACTTCCGGCCGTTTTCCCCTTCTCTCTTGCCCACGATCGCCAGAACACCATCATTACCACCGCGCATGACCTTGGCGTCACCGCCGTTTCAACCACGCCGTACCTATAAAGGGCACCACGGGGCGCCTCCTTACCTTAACACGCCTCCACCACCGGTATCCTTCTCTTTGCCCGTGGCGCTCTAATTCGAAGATCCCGCCGCGGCGCCTCGGTTCTTCTACGTTTCGGCGCGCGTAGCTCCTTCGTCCCGCCGTCGGCACCATCGTCATCGCTGCGTCCGTGCGAAGCTGCTGCCGCCACCCACTTCGCCGGAGGACCCCGGGAACCTCTACTTCGTCGACGACCGCACGCCGCCGCCGCCAAACTCCGTCGCCGACGACCTTCCGGTCACGCTCGCGCCGTTTTGGTGTCGGTGTGTTCGCAATTGTCCCTCTTCAATTTGCGCCGTCCATTTAGCTCGCCATGGCGTAGAACGCCGCGAGAGCACCCACCGAGCACCACCGCCTCGGGCCTACATGGCTGGCCACGTGTACGCCACTGTGGAGCCACATCAGCGCCACCTCGGCGCCAAAAGCTGCGTGGCTGCCCACGTGGTGGCCACCTCAGCCACGTCCACCCCTCCCTCAAAGCCGAAAGTCCGTGGACTTGGTTCATGAGAGCCGAGTCACTGACCAGTGGGGTCCACATGTCAGAAAAATCAATTCATTTCTTTTAATTTCCGGAAAATCCTTGCTGGCGTCATGCTTGCGCAATAAATCGATTTTCCTTTAGAAAAATAATTCGGGAAAATCAATAAAATCTGATTTTAGGTTTTATTTAGATTTAGAACTTCCCGGGGTTCGTTCTCCCTCATACGAACTCCGATTTCGTCCATTCAAATTTCTGTATTCCTATAAAATCAAGATCTAGCCATCTAAACCAAAATCATTTGATTTTGGGTTCATTTGACCTGCAATTCCTTTAAAACCCTAGTTTATCATTCCATGTATTCCCAATCTTCTAAAATTCATATCTTTTGCTCCCGAACTCCGTTTTAGTCCATTCAAGTTTGTAAATTCATATAAAATTATTATCTAGCTATCTAAAGTAAAATATTTCTATTTGGAGTTAATTTGATCTATCCTTTTGAATTTATTTGAATTTGAGTTGAATTGGTTGTATTGCACGATTAGAGTTCGACGACTTCGGAGAATCAGATTTCGACACCAATTGAAGAGCAATATAAGAAGATTGATTTTGACTGTGTGATCATCAACGACTTCGGAGAATCAGATTTCGACTGAAGAGCAACATAAGAGGATTGATTTTGACTGTATGATCATCGTGATCGTACACTTGGACTACCTGAAGATAGTACTTGTGAGTACTAGGTGACCTGTTAAGAAAAACAACGTCACCTCAACACCAGAAGTTCTGTTAAGGTGATCTGTTAAGAAAAACAACGTCACCTCATCAAGCGAGGCAAGTTATACCCTTGATCATATTCATCCTACTATTTTAAATTATTTATATTCTGTTTTAAATTATTACTGCATGCTTATTTATATCAGTATCTTAAATTCCTGTTTTAAATCTATAGTTATGCCTAAAATCCTTTGTATGGCCAATGTTGATATTGAATCAAACACATTGTCACCCTAGATCACACCTGGTTGATACAATAGTATGAACTAGGATCATTTAAACGTATTGCTTAGCCATGCTTTTAGACCAAACTTGTTTTTGTGGAATTTCAGCCATCAATCAATTATTGATTAAATTGTACCCTTGGCATCTGTGTGTCATGGAAGTTTTACAAATGACTTGGAAAATAAAATAAAATGATGGTTTGGACTTGGGCGGAATGGATGATTGGTGGGTGCAGGTTCATGCACGGGCTTAATCTGGTTAGGGTTAAGGCCCAGGGGTTTTTATGGAAAGTCGCCCAAGTCAGTTAAGGACCGGTCTTCGAGCGCATGATGCTACGCCTAACCGTACCACCACATGTCCCGTATGGGCGGGACTTGGCTAAGTAATTTGTGACGTCTTAGTGTCGTTTGTGCTATGTTGTTGGTATGGGTGTTGGTCAGACAGTAGACCCATCTGGCGCAAGAGGGGGCTTCCGGAGGATGGCCAGTCCAATGGTAGCGAAACCTTAGCGGCATAAATGCATTAAGACAGAACATTGTAAAGGCCTCGACACGTGCTCTAGACCGCTTACCAAAGGTAGTGACCGGTGGTATAGATATATGCCGGACAAACTAGAGAAGTCTTGTCATGTGGGTAAAGCTGTACAACCTCTGCAGAGTGTAAAACTATTCGAATAGCCGTGTCCGCGGTTATGGACATGCTAGCAGAACTACTCAAAGTTAGACTTTGGTTTTGTTTGAAAACAAACGTCTTCAAAACTGGTTTATCCAATTGGGAATTAGGCAAACAGCCATGTGATAGGAGGATATCCTTCACCATTCATGTGTGAGCGTTATCGACTATAAAATTGAGAATTTTATAAACTTTAGTTATAGAATAATCGCTTTGGAATCTAGTACCGTGATTTAAAGAAAATCTTGCTTTATGCAAATAACTTTATAAGCCATCCCTTTGTTACATCCATATATGCATGTCATTACATTGCTTGATGGGTGTAACTTGCGAGCACGGAAGTTGTGCTCATTCTTGCTTATGCAAACAAATTTGAGAGGAAAAGGACTTTGCTACGATGTGGATCTCGACGACTAGGCCGCTTCCCCAGTCGATTGCCTGTGGCAGGCTGCTGGACCCTACTACTTCTTCGTCTTCCGCTGTGTTTATTTTATTGTTGGCCTGTAAGCCTCTTTTGTAATCAACTCTGTTGTTATTAATAAAGCTGTGATATGAATTTGTTATCATTTCGTTTACTGTGTGAGCTAGCCACTGATCATGGGACTAGTTCAGTTATGCACAGAGGATCTGGGTGTATTAATACACGGGTTCTGACACACACCTTGTGTTTTTTTGTTGCACCATGAAATATTGGAGTCATTAAAAAAAATTGTAACAATTATTTCCAAATGTTGTTATGGTTATTTTCGAATGTTGCAATGTTGTAACATCGAAATTTATTTGATCGAGATATTTTGAACTAGTTTTAAAATGCAGCTAGGTTCTACACTAATGATTTCATGCATTTTTCGGTGAGAACATGATTTTTCAAATCTCTTATCTTGGTATTGTATTGTTATTTGTGCATTTTGTTGCACACATTGTATACGAATGTTGCGTCGGAGCATACAATAGGAAGCCTCCCATCATGCGTCCGAGCGCTAGTTGCTCCCAAAAGCCCTTTGATGATAGACACATGCATTTAATGTCAGTACTCAGACAATACTGTCATTTGACTCTGGATTCATACAAGCTCCGAATGCAATAATGGTGTTTTATTTTTGAATGTTTGTCAACTTTTCTCTTGCGAGAGTGTTCCATGCATATTACTCTTATTATAGCTGGTAGAATCGCCGAGCGCTCAGCGCATCCATGTACACTGTAATAGCCCCAGTTTTATGCACAGTAATAAAATGCTTTATGAACAGTAATGAGGTACTGTTCATAAAGTAATGAGATGCTGTTCATAGCATCACTGTTCATATTTACAAATTGGGCATTATGTTACAAAGTAAAACCTTCTTTTTCTAGGCAAGATCTAGAACCTATTTGAAGTTTCAAAGGAAATACAAGCCAGTGCTTGTATGATGACTGGGAAGTATTTTCATTAAAGTCTAGATTAATTATCTTGGTCAAAAATAATTTTTATTGAATTTTTAGAGATTAATTTGCTTTGGAGAAAAATATTTGTCTTTAAATAAACCTATTCGGGTTAGGGAAATTATTTATGAATTTCTAAAAGTGAAACAGTGGTTTTCAAAATTTATGTGGGAAATATCTCATCCCAGTAGCCTCCTTGCAAAATTTCATGATTTTACAAATTTATTTACTATTTCTAAAGCCCGGTCAAACTTTTAAACATTTGAGTAGAGTCTGGTCAACTCTTCCGGTCTAAACCCAAACTTTAGCACTGTAGCGACTCGAACCCAATGAGGTTGGGTCCAACCGGTGCAATTTGGTCCGGCTCAGTCACGCTCGGGTGCGAGCCCAACCCCGCACGTGACGCAAGCCGTTGATCTCCCATCGAACGGACGAGATTTGCGAAGCCGCGTGGGCTATCCACGTATGCGAAACAAGCTCCACCGTTGGATCTCCATCCCACCGCATCCAGCTTTAGATCGAAATCTTAACACACCTCCAACTCGTGACCGTTGTTTTCCACTTAAACGGACCAGATTCATTGGGTCGTTTGGATCTTAACACACCTCCAACTCGGGCGATCGAGGGAGGTGGTGACATTCGGACCTCCGGATCCCCTCTTGATCTCCACCGTTGATCTTAGATCCAACCGCGCCGCCCTTTTCGTTTTGAACTTAAAGGCGCGCAGTCATCTTTGGCCGTCGGATTCAAATCCTACGGTGTCCTTTTCGACCATGTGATTTTAGGGCCCGATTTTCATAGGACCGTTGGATTTTGATCGTAGGGTCTATAATGAGATAACATTCGGACCTCCGGGTCTTCCATCAATCTTGACCGTAGAAAACAAATCTGACGGTGCCACGTCATCTCATTTAAAGTGACGTGTATCCTTTTTAGATCGATCGTTGGATTCTAATCCAACGCTCCTTTTTGAATATAACCTCCGGACTTTCGTAGGGCTCCATTAAATCTCAATCGTCCGTTTGAGATCGCACGACCCATATTAAACGATCTCGATTAAATTCTTTTAACACCTATTTTCATCGTAGCCGCCCATCTCTAATCGGACGGTCGATGTTCTTTTGAGTTTTAGGAGGCGCGCGCGACTGCGGCTGCCAGCGGGGTCCGTATGTCAGTGAGCCGTCTCTCTTCCTCCTTGCCTCTCTCATGTGCGTGTCGCGCGGCCAGAATCGAGTAGGCGTTATCCAAGGATCGTGCAACTATTGTTTGGATATTTAGCACTAATTGGACACCTCATCAGCTCTAGACACTTCTCCTTTGCCCTGTAGCTTAACCTCTATATATATACCCTAGCTTTTTGCTACTGCCATTGTTGACCAAAGGAGCTCTTCATCTTCCATTGCCGTTCCAGTGGAGTTTCTTGCTCCTACATTTTGCTTATCCATCTTAAACGCCGGTTTCACCTTGTAATAAGGATTTAGCATCTTTTGTAGGTTAAACCAGAGTTTATTTCTCTGTTGATCAAAGCCGGTTTTAGGAACCTTCGGTGTTTCTCATACCCTGGTAAGCTAAGGCCTTATTTCTTGTCATCTCCAGTACACTAAGAACCTTTGTAGCTCACCTGAATCATTCACTTGTACATAAGTAGGTCGAACCTTCTTTAAACTAAAAAGTTGTTTTCATAACTTTTCGGTCTTTCATATCGGTTTCCAGTTCTAGGGTTTCCCTGGCTATCCTTTTAGCTTAATTAGCTCTTAGTCGAATCCTAGTAGCATAATCAGTTGTTCTTTTGATTCTTGTTGTCATCTATTTAAATTTGAAGCAATGATCCACCTCTGTCATCTGTTGTCGGCCCAACCGACAACTTCTGTATTTTGTTAGTTTCTGTAACTTGACCGGTTAGGGTTAGATTAGGGTTAGCCTGGGGTATTATTTACCCTAAAGATCAGACTAAGCTTCAATTTAGGATCTTTTACTTAGTCTATTTGCAGTTAGCCCGAAATCTGCAGTCTACCCTGTTTTCCATTTTTTTCAAAATCTGAAAACGGTAACTTTGACCGAACTCTAGTTTCTGTCATTTGAAAGCAGTAGATGATAATATGGTCTATTATCTTTATTAGGGTAGATGTAACTTAAGCATATTGATGCATTACCATCTTGATCATACATTTTCTGTTCATTTTTACTTGCTGTCAGTTTTCATATTCATTGGATTTTATTGTCTCTTTTTAGAGTCTGGTTCTTCTGAGGTGTTTGATTCTATTTCTGAACAACCCGAGCCTGCACAAGAAGTATATTACTATCAAGGAAAGCATCCTCTTTGCACCATGTTGATCCCAAAGTTTTGTACAATAGATTTTCCAAATACAGTGACACCTGTTGCATGCTAATTTTCTGAAAATACAATTGTGATCTGTTAGTAGGTAGTTATGACCTAACATTGTGGCTTACCTTAAATCTGAGTATACACTCAAAACTTAGAGTAGGGTTGTATACTACGATATTTAATTTCAGAATTTTGCTTAGCCATGCAGTCCATAGAACGTTAGAGTTTGACAAGATTCTCTTGTCAAACATGGGAACAACAAATAAATTTCAATCATTTTAACTCTTTGTCCAGTTTCTTTAAATCAGATTTGAATTTTAAATTTCAATTGATTTAGACAAGAGGAAGCTAGTGGTGGTGCCTTCGTGCACGAGATTGGGAAATGTGGTGGACTTGTCTGGACCGAATAAGGACTAAACTCTGACTATTCAATTCAAGTCCCAACTTGCTTCCACACGCGGTGTATGGGCGCTGTTTGGTTAAGTAAAGGGTTAATGCTATTGAGTTGGAGACAGGGGAGTAAGGATATGTGTATTGATCTTGTATGGCATAGATGCTTAAGGATATGTGTATTGATCTTGTATGGCATAGATGCTTAGGTCTTCGGGCTGCGTCTTATGCCATGTGAGTTTTATATCAATATCAGATGTTCTTAGAAGGGTGAGGGCGTATTTATGTTCCATCGCATGTACGTACCTTAAAGATGCCGATTGCAATCTAGTATGTGTAGCGAACACAACCTGTATTTCTTTTGTTTGGGTCGGCATTCCTGACGCAACATGTGTGCCCCGGTTAAGCAGATGCTATCAGTCGTTGTTTAAGCGAGATCAGTTCACACATGGGTATCCAACTCAATAATGTCAACTTGTTGAAAAATACCAAATCTTAGTTTACCTGGCCGGCATACCAAAGGTTGTGTGCTAATATTCCGGAGGCTTACGGGCTAACTAAGTCGTGTGGGTAAAGTTGTACACCCCTGCAGGGTATTAAACTATTCGAATAGCCGTGTCCACGGTCATGGACGATAACTTGAGTTGATGTCACCTGTATAGAATTTTGTTTTCAACTTCGGTTTGTGTTCCGGTTCAGCATGAGGGAATTCATGCAATGTACTGTTTACATTTATTTTCAATTACTTGCTGTTTTAGTCCAATTTGATTTATTAAATTGCTTTATCAAAACTTAGCAATTGTAGGTTAAGATGTATTGCTTTATGCAAAATTGAACCATTATGCCTTCCTGTTGTAACCTTATGCATGTACACATTCTAATCCTTTGAATAGGTCCTATCAAACACCTTCTTTTATTAATTTGTATAAGTCTTGCTGAGTACCTTCCGTACTCAAGGTGCTATAACCTATTGTTGCAGGTGAGGACGGTTATCTTTATGAGGTGGCCGTTAGCGTCGATCCGGGTGACGCTAACGAGTGAAGCTATTTCTTTCCTCCACGCAATAGCCTGCGGGTGATGGGGCCATTGGTGGCTTTTGTTGTTTTATTTTGCTTCCGCTGTTACTCTTTTGTAGTGACCAAGTCACTTCATATTGTAATACTAAACCGAAAATTGTAAACTTATGTTTCATTATGTTAATGTATGACTTGTATGTGTATGATGCAATGCTGTTTAAGGATATATGTGCAATGGTCACTGATCCTGGGAACCATTGTAAGACATATATCCGGGAGTCCTGAATATTGGATTTGTTACTTGTTAAACTTATACTTCTAGCATGATCTTTAATAAAGGGGCAGCACTGTTCCTTGATTAAGAGTTGTGCTACAGTATAATTTTAATTAAGCACATTTCCAATATTCCGGGGTCTCCACACACACATTTCCCGATTTTCCACCAATCATGTGTGAGCTGTTTCTGTGCCATCTGATCGCACTCAGCAGCGCAAGCGTGGTGACGCGTTTCCTAGCCGCGCTCTTGAGTTGTGCGATCGGCTGGATCGCCTGATGCAAGCCCTTCGGGTCAGCTTAGAGGGTTCGCGCAAAGCTTCGCGTCTCTTTCCTTGTGGCGTGTAACATCCCAATTTTGGGCTTGTGTTTCAAATGTAAGAAAAACCAGTAGAAATTAAAACTTTTTCTTACATCATGTATTTCCTGTTGTGCCAAACAATTCTTGTACAAGGAATTATGGAAATACATTGTCACAAGTCCATTTGATCCAAATCTTGATATTCCAAAAATAATCTTGTCAAATCTTATGATCATCCTCTGGAAATATTTTTCCTAAGTCTCTGTGATGGCATGTGACCCCTCTGAAAAATTTCACAATTTTTAGAAGTTGTTTGAATATTTTTAGAGGCAGTCAAACCTGTTTGACTCTCAGTCAAACATTAAAACAGAGCCTTGCAGAATTTTTGGAGATTTATTCGCAAGATAAAAACCTCTGAAAATTTTACACAAGGTTAATATCTGAGTTAGCAAGCTCCTGTAAAAATTTCATAATTTTTGGAGTTAATTTGCTACCTCAAATAAATCATTCAAAGTCTCTGTTCTAAATTCAAAGTCAAACGTGGTTTTACTGTTACTCGGGTTCGAGTCAGACTCGGGCTCGAGCCAATTGATTCGGTCCAGTCAACTAACTGCACCGAGCCACACTTTAAAACGCGCCTTGGATCTCGTCCGTTGGATTTCGATCGCACGCGGCCGCGCGTGTAAGGCTTCGGACCTTCCGGTTGCTTGCGCGATTGTCGCACCGTTAGATCTCCATCCAACCGTTGAGATTCTCCGCAACCTTCGGACCCTCGGTTGCATTTTTGAATCGAGCCGTTGGATTAAGATCCAGCCTTCGCGTACCCGCCGTTGTAACGAGTTTACAACGTGGAGCCATCCGAGCCGTTCGTTTCTAATCGTAAGGCTCGCAATCTCCGTTGTGTTTTAAACCCGGGGCGTGGCGCTTTCGTGGCGTCCGATTTAGATCGTGGTGAGAACCACCGAGCCTTTTCGCGGTCGTCTTCAACCTCCGCCGTGCGAGCAACTGTAGGGGAGTAATGGCGATGTCATTTCTTGCTCCTAAAGCCACCCTAGCCGACGTTTAGGGGTATGGGAGGTACACCGAGCAGAGCCATGCCCTAATGCACGTCTACACCTCTTTTTCCTTGCCTACGTGCGTGGTGCTTTGTGTTTTGCCGCCCAAAGAAGTGTGGTGCAAACCCTAATGCTTTCATAGCTTTATAAGCACTCTCAATACCTCTGGTGTTTCTTTAGGCCACCATCAAGCTTCATTCTCAATATTGGAGCTTAACACCCCAAAAATGGCAAACCGCCATTGTTGACCCGTGGAGCTCCATTGGTGTTCTTGGTGTTCAGTGGTCCTCCTTCATGTTTCTTTGCCCTAACCTTATCTCTTTATCGTCTTGAACATTTCCCCTCACTTAATTTTGGATTTGATTATCAGGAATTGTCCAATTTGGGGTTTGTTCAAATTCGGCCGAAATTGGTCATCTTCTTCCTCAGCTCTGGTGAGTGCTCTATTTTCCAATTACTTGCTCATGTAGCTTCTGTGAATCATTATGAAGCTATTTTGATGCTTTGGTATCACCCATTTGGCTCAGGGTGTCGTTTTCAACCTTTCTTCTTCGTGTCCGGCGAGCCTTCACCGTGATCAAGCAACTCCGGCCATCTTTGAAGCTCCTCTCCTTTAAGGTAGCTTCTTATTAGTCCTTAGTGGCTCTGGCACCCGTATCCTAGGCTTGCAGTGGAGCTCATCGCGATTTTCGTGTTTAGCGGTAAGCTCCCATTTTCGCTTTTAGGCTGGCGGCGTTCTAGTCCTTCGCCGCCGGTGAGAATGCTACCATTAGATTCGTTGTGCTATTGCGAATCCATTTTGGGTCTTGTTCGCGCGCCACGGCAGTCGCGGCGATTCGCCGTGAAATCGCTCGGTTTTCTTGCCAGCGGCTCCGTTTTCGTCATCTGATTAGGGCACATTAATTGCTAATCATTAGTTATTAATTATGTCTTAATCATTGTCGTGGAGCCACTGACCAGTGGGCCCAATATCCATAAATCTCTCTCTGGTTCAATCCCGCACTGTTCCGACATCATTAAGTTTAATCATTGCTTAATTAGTGTGTCGGCATTTAATCCCTGTCGGAAATCTCCTCTGGGTCGCTGACTTGTGGGCCCGAGGGGTTAAAATCAAATCTCAGGAGTCATTAGTGTTTATTTAATGTTAATCATTAGAAGCATTAATCCTGTCCTAACCGCCACTCTCGATCGACAAGTGGGCGGTGCAATCGTGCGTGGGTTAAACGTTCGCGTGGGTGACTCAAGGTCACTGACATGCGGTCCCACACGTCAGCATCTCCCTTTGAACTGCGATCATTATCTACCGTTCATTGTTAGATCTGCGGCCCTGATCTTTGTATGCGTTCGGACCCTCCGGTTGCCTTGATCATTCTCGACCGTCGATCTTGCGATCAACGGCTGAGATTGTGTTTGCAACCGCACCGTCCGAATGCATACACTCGTGCGCGCCGTTGGATCTTGATCCAACGGTGGGGTCCGTTTCGAGTTGGCGCGCGTCTGGTTTTTTCGCGCGCGTGAGCCGTAGGATTTTAGATCAAGGGTTGTCGAGCGTCCACGTCGTTTTCTTTTATTTGGGTTGTTCTGTATTTCGGTAAGTATTTGTTTAACAACTGAAAATGATGTAAAAACTTTAGAAATTCATAACTAATTCATTTTAACTGCTTTTTAGTTAATTCCAACGGTAATAAATTATGTTATCACTTTAGTTTATTATAAAAATGGATTTAAGCATATTCCAGTAGCAGAAAATTGTATAACTAGGAATAACTTGATTTCTGCCATTTTGAATATTCCAGAAATAGGTTTAACCTTGAAAAATGCATATCTTTTTCTGTATAACTCCAATTTGTGCAAAATCAATTTTGTTAAATTAAATGCATAGCATACTTTCATATAAAATAGGATTTGAGCATGTTCATAATTCTGTAAAATGGCTTGCATTAGATTTACAACTTAGAAAAATCATAAGTAAATGTGTATAACTCCAAATTTAGTAAATCCAACTTTGCTGTTATTAGGATGTCATAATCTACCTACTATAAAAATTTCAGACCTTAGATCATTCTGGAAAAATTCGCCATGAACAGTGCTAATTATTAATTAGTTTGATATATAGGCTGAGAAAGAGTATTTTGCTCATATCTTTTGCATGTTAAGTTCAAATTGCAAAATTCTTGTTCCTGTCATTGTCTTAGATCATTCCCTAGCTGTAGTGTAAATTTTATTAGTTTTGGATGTGTTTTGCTGTTGGAATTTATTTGGTGTTCTTCGTTCTTATTTGCTTATCGCCTTTTTCGCGTTAGGTTCCGAAGATAATATTATTAATCTTGATATTGAGCCACAAGACCATCGGACTCGCACTTCACCGCAAAGCGGATGTAGCATTCATTTGATCATATTGTTCCTACTATTTTCAAAGTCTAATATATTGTTTGCAAATTCTATGTATGCATTGCTATGTTGTTTTAAACTATTGTCGATAGTTGGCCTACTAGATGCATTATCAGTAGGAAATGATCATTCCTCTACTCATCGAAGCCTAGGTTACTTGCTGTGATTTTGGGTTCGATGGATGGACCCTTGTCACTTAGTAGTTTACGTGTTATTATGCTTAGCCATGCTTAGTTGTCGGTAGAAATGGGCGGTTATCGACTTGTCGGTAACCTTGATCACACAAACTGTTATAATATGTATATTTCAGCCTTGTGCTTTGTCTAAATTTCAAAACTAAAACTGAAAATGAAAACAATTTAGACTTGGGCACAATGGTAAGATGGTGTGATCTTTTGGGTGTGAATGGAATGGTGCCCGGGTCAATTAAGGACCGAACTACTTGTGAGTATCTGTTATCCGAGCATTACAGTGCGTGCTAACCACACTAGAGGGATATGGGACCTCTCTTAGCTGAGTACTTTGGGCTGTGTTAATTAATGAGTCGCGTGGTGGGTTGCATATTTGATTATATGCAACATGGACACGTTGTAGGAGGAGAACACCAGCGAGGCGGTGTATCTTGCTCCATGTATGGGTCCTTGTGATCCATATTTCGTCGGCAGATCACTAAGGATTAACCCCATACGTGCGTCTCTTGATTAGCATGTTCCATTGGAAAGGGTTCGTAGGACTTAGCGTGCGGCATACCAAAGGAAGTGTGCTTAATAGCTTGGCGAAAAGGCGATGCAAGTGTGGGTACATTGGTACACCCCTGCAGGGATTAAAACTATTCGAATAGCCTCGTCCTAGGTTATGGACACGCTTGGATAAGCTTTTCAAGAGTTAGACTACAACCTTTTAAAATTAAAACTTGTTGGGTGGTATGAATCGTGATTCATGCTATGTTGTGGTGGCTTTGGGAAAGTCACTTCTAGGTGGATACTTGTTACTTATGTTTACTCATTGTTATTTAAATGCTTAAAAACAGATTTTACAAACTATTGCTCAACTTATTACAATATTGCAAATGAAACTTGCTTTATGCGTCCAAAGAACCATATAACCACATTCCTTTGAATACAACTTTCATGTAGCTATGTATAGGCTTGCTACTCGTAAGTCTTGCGAGTACATTTTTGTACTCACCTGCATTGCTTGTGTTGTGCAGAGGGATGATAGTGAGTCCGATGGACCTCACTTTTGTGAGTTGTCTTTGTGGCGCTTTAAGGGGCGATTAGCTTGGCGGCCGGGCGGTTGCCACTGTGGTGTTATGTGGCTAACCGGTCGTCTTTTGGTTTAAGCCATCTTATGGCAACTTTTGCTTCATTACACTTATTTGGTACTTATGTCATTTGGCGGTCGGTGTGTTGTAATAACTTATATTATGTCTGTCTTTTAGTAGACTTGTTATATTCTGTTGTATGGAAATGATGCATGCTTGGAATTGATGTATGTGTGCTGCATGTTCTGGGAGGCACTTTGTGAGGACCCGGAATATTTAACTAGTAACACTTAACATCCAATTGGTTCTAGCATTACTAATTAAACATTCTAAGCCTCGATGGGCATATGCTTCCCAGAATTGCAGCATATGCACATCATCACAAAATTACACATCATTTCCATACACATACATCACTAAGTTCAACCACGACATACATAAAGTAAAGTTATTACAAAAGAGAGCCGACCGCCAAATAGAACAATATACAAAAATGACAATGAAGCAAAGGTGCCATAAGATGGCTAGAACAAAAGTCGACCGGTTAGCCATACACCCACAAGGCAACCGACCGGCCGCTAAGCTAGTCGCCTGCAAGCTACCACAACACAGCTCACAAAAGTGAGGCCCTCGAGCTCACCTCCTTCCTCTGCAACAAAACAATTAAGCGTAGCAACCGAGTACAAAGATTGTCTTTGTACCATAAGATCGACGTGTGGAATAGCGACCTATTCATAAACTACATGCAAGCTTATTTAGGTGGAGGTTGTATGTCTCATTTTGCACAAAGCCAACTTTATTTGCAATAATGTAATACATTTTAAAAGCAAGTTTGCAAATCTGTTTTGTTATCAAAGTAACGATAAGTAAAGATACATACAAGTAACCACCTAGAAGTGACTATCCCAATAGCCACCACAACATAGCACTAATCCCGATTCGTACCACCCATCAAGTTTTAATTTAAAAGGTTGTAGTCTAACTCTTGAAAGACCTTGCCAAGCGTGTCCATAACCTAGGACGAGGCTATTCGAATAGTTTTAACCCCGCAGGGTGTACCAATGTACCCACACTTCGAATCGCCTTTAAGCCACAAAGCACACTTCCGAAGGTATCTTGTACGGCTAAGTCCTCTGAGACTTTTCCAATATTGTGTATCAACTACTGAGCAGCTCGTATGGGTAGAAACACCATACACTTACATTGCAAGCGAAAGACAACAAATCCCATCACGGGTGAAGTCTTTGGACACTACAATGCTCCCAACACCATCCCTCCTACGACTCCTGCGACTCGGAGCCAATACACGCCAAAGTACTAAGTCAAGAGAGGTCCCATACCCTCTAATGTGGTTATGCACGCTAAAATGCTTGGTTTAGTGTAACAAGATGTTCGGTCCTTGTTGACCCGGGCACCATTCCAGTCACACCCAAGAATCACACCATCATACCATTGTGCCCAAGTCTAAATCTTTTTGTTTTCAGTTTTAGTTTTCATAAATAGACATGGCACAAGGTGGAAATCATATTCATAATAAGTTTTAAGTGATCAAGGTTATCGACAAGTCGATAACCGCCCATTTCTACCGAAACTAAGCATGGCTAAGCAATTAATTCGCAACTACTAAGTGACAAGAGCCCATCCATGAACTCTAAATCACAGCAAGTAACCTAGGCTCATGGTAGTAGAGGATAATCATTTGCTAAGGAAATGCATCTACTAGGCCAACTATTAAAACAAAGTAGCAATGCATACATAGAATTTGTAATCAACATAAATACTTAAAATACTGGGATTAACATGATCAAACTGCTTGCCTTCTTGCTTTGCTCAAATGTTGTGGAGGGTCGCTCTGGGATTACCGCAAATGTCGAACCCTAAGCGCAAAGGCAAAAAGAACCAAGAACAACCAATAAGACTAGCAACACTCAACAAAAGAGCAAGCAAAAATTATCCAAATGCGACGAAACTTATACACATGGTGAAATACGAATATACCAAGACATAGAAACTGGAAAAACCTAATTTGGATTTGTGGTGCAAAAGATATTACCTAAAAACACATTTTCGGCCATAATTAGCACTGTAGCAAAAATATTTTCTAGAAAGATTTTGAAGCTGAAATTTTTATGGTAGCTACCTACTGGTATAGAGGTAACCCATATAAAATTTCAGGTCATTTGGAGTTAACATGATTTAGTTATGATTTTCCTAAGATGCAAAACTAGCATAATGCACTTTCCAGAAATAAAAACATGTGCAAAACCTATTTCACATTATAGCATGATAACAGAGGGATTTCCTACATCAAATTTCTATTTTTAGGATTTATAGGGAATTACTGGTGTCTATTACATCATTAAATGAATTTTTAAGTGCTACTAATAAGGTTAAATCTACTAACATATTTTTCTGGTGCTGATTTAGACCTATCACCATTTTTAGATTAAAGTTTAGTTAATAACAAATTTATCAAAGTTAAAATCATTCAATTTACAGATATCCAGAAAAAGATATGCATCTTCCAAGTTTTAATACAATTCTGGAATATATAAAAATAGCGGAAAACAAGCTATTAAAGATTACAGAATTTTCTACTACAGAAGCATAGCTAAAAGCATTTTTATATTAAACTTTAGTGGAATACAAATTTATTACGCTTGGTTTCATGTAAAAGGATTTATCTTGAATTAGTTATGAATTTCTAAAGTTTTGATACAATTTTCATTGATAAATAAATACTTACGAAATAAAAACCAACCCAACCGAGATAAATGACGTGGGCGCCGTGGGCGTCGTCGCGAAATCCAACGAGCCACACGCGACGGAAACAATAGCGCGCGCGATTCATAATGAACCCCACCATTGGATCAAGATCCAGCGGCTCACGAAAGCATGCAACCGGAGGGTGCGATTACCTCGGCGAACCACGACCGCAGATCTAAAGATGAGCGGCTCGTAACCGGATCTAACCGGAAGGTCCGATTGCACACAAGATCCGGGCGCGGTCGCGAAATGGGCGGTGGTCCAAGATCGAAGTGCAAGCAGAATATCGACCGTGGGGCCGCATGTCGATGGATCGAGAGTCACACATGCGGATTTGACACACGTGCACAAAGGTGCGTGGACCCACCGGCGCATGACTTAAAGGAGGCTCTTAGGACAGCTAATTAATTACTAATGACCCATGATTAGTGATGATTAGCAATTAATGTGTCCTAAAGATTTTGAACAGAGGTGATTTAGGGACAGAGGGCCCACACGTCAGTGACCCAAAAAGGTAATTTCGGACACATTTATTGCTAACAATGATTAGCAATAAATAAACCCAAAATCAGCCATAACGACTTCTGGTTTTCTGATTTAGGCTTACGGGCCCACAAGTCAGTGACACAATAGGCCAGATTAAGACACCATTATTACTACTAATGATTGGGTATTAACTGTGTCTTAATCATTTGACGGCAACGGGAGCTACGGCCGGCAAAGTCCCGAATGGCTACCACGACTTGTCGCCGGCGACTCCGGTCGCGGCGGCGCCCACAAACTATCAAAATGGGTTCGCAATAGTGTTGCGGACCCAACAGTGATGACCTCGCCGGTGGAAGTGCAGGCACGCCATGAGCGGAAAACAAAGAAAGAGGCCGACACGGCAAAACACGAAAATAGCAAGATGCTCACTGTGGTCCAAGGAAGCGGGTGCCATGACTTCTAGGGACTACATAGAAGCTACCTTAACCGAGAGGAGCTTCAAAGATGGCGGGAAGACTTGAACACGATGAAGTCCACCGGAGCCGAAGAAGATGAAGTGGAAGATGAGGTTACGAGCAAAATGAGTGGAACCAAATCATTACCACAGCTTCATTATAGCTCAAAGAGGCTCCAAAAGCAATTAATTGCAAAAGAACCACTTACTGAGTGGAGAAGAAAGGGGGTGAAACCAACCGAAAATCTCCAAACTTCAAATTGAGTGATTCCTGTGAATGCAACCCAAAATCAAGTTAGGGGAAATATAAAGGAGGTTGAGGAGTTCGAGAGGGTGCAAGAAAGGTTGAAGATGAACCACTGGACACCAAGGCCGCCATTGGAGCTCTACGGTCAACAATGGTGCCTTGAGGGTGTGAGGTGGTTTAACTGCTCAAAACACTGAGAGGAGCAAAGTGTGGTGTAAAGGAACACCAGGAGGAGCTAAGGGGCAATATATAGGGAAAAGATTAGGGTTTCGAGCAAGAACCCGAGTCCATGGTGGGCTCGGTTCATGCTACGGCCATAGACCAAGAAATGATGGGAGCAAGTGAGCACGGTGACAACGGAGGAGAAAGCCTGGTGCGCATTAAATGCCCCGCAGAGAGACGTTGACGAAAGCAAACTTGAGGTGACACATCAAGCCGCCCGCGCGCTCTCTCTCTTTCTGCCATTGTCGCCCGCGCGCTCGAAGAAGCAGAGGAGGAAGAAGAACAGAAAAGAGAACGGTGACCGTTGGATTGAAAATGGACGGTCACGATTAAACGAGCTCGCCGGACAGTCCGATTGCCTACGGAAATCTGGACGGTTGGATTGAGATCCAACGGCCCCAATTGATTAACGCAACCGGAGGGTCCGAATGCTCGCATGAACGTGGGCCGAGCGATTTGAATCCAACGGCTGAGATTGCACGCGCGTTTTAAAACACGGCTCGGTGCAACTAGGTGGTTCAACCGAGTCAAGTGGCTCGGACTCGAGCCCGACTCGAACCCAATGAATAGTGAAATTGGTTTTTAGGTTTTAAATATGCTGAGACTTTTGAGGATTTATTTGGGGTAGCAAAATAACTCCAAAAATTCTGAAATTTTAAAGGAGCTTGCTGATCGGAACATTGACCTTGTGTAAAATTTTCAGAAGTTTTTATGCATTGTATTTTTCTCCAACAATTCCACAAGGTACTGATTTTAGGTTTGACTGAGAGTCAAACAGGTTTGACTGCCCTCTAAAATACTCAAACAATTTCTAAAAATTGTGAAATTTTTCAGAGGGGTCACATACCATCCCAAGAACTTAGGAAAATATTTCCAGAGGACGATCAAAAGGTTTGACAAGATTGTTTTTGAAGGAACAAGATTTGGATCAAAAGACTTGTGACTTTGTATTTCTATAAGTCTTGTACAATACTTGTCCAATACAACAGGAAACACATGATGTAAGAAAAAGTTTTAATTTCTACTCATTTTCTTACATTTGAAACACAAGCCCAAAATTGGGATGTTACAACTCTCCCCCCCCTTACAAGAATCTCGACCCGAGATTCCGTTTACTCGGAGAAGAAAGAAGGAAAATCTGCACGAAGGCGATCTTCTCGCTTCCAAGTTGCTTCATCTTCAGAATGGTTTGACCACTGAACCTTAAGGAACTTGATGACACGGTTCCTTGTTCTCCGTTCAGATTCCTCAAGAATACGAACAGGATGCTCGCGGTAGGTCAAATCCTCCTGCACATCGAGAGTTTCCAACGGAGTTTCCTCAGTCGGGACACGGAGGCACTTCTTCAGGTGTGAAACATGGAACACATCATGCACACCTCAAGTGCACTGGTAGCTCCAATCAGTATGCAATCGCTCCAACTCTCTCGATGATGCGGTAAGGCCCAACATATCGAGGAGCCAACTTGCCCTTGATGCCAAAACGCTGATGGCCCTTCAAGGGTGAGACTTTGAGATACACAAAGTCATTGGGCTCAAAGCTCAACTCACGGCGACGACGATCCGCATAGCTCTTTTATGCATCGGGGCGTGCGCAGATGCTCGCGGATCAATCGAACACGGCTTTCGCCTCATTGATCGAATCGGGCCAAAATCGCCGCCACCGATCTCGACTGATTCAATGGGGTTCGCATCTCCTCCCATACAAAGCCTCAAATGGTGCCATGCCAAGACTGGCCTGAAAGCTGTTGTTGTAGGAGAACTCCGCAAATGGTAGGCACTTCTCCCACTTCTTCCCATAGGAAAGAACACAAGCACGGAGCATATCTTCCAACACTTGGTTGACTCGCTCGTCGGCCATCGATCGAGGATGAAAAGTCTTTGAAATGAAGGCGGGTCCCCATAGCCTCTGCGACTATGCCAAAACCGCGAGGTGAAAAGCGCACCACGATCGAAATAATCGTCTTGATACACCGTGAAGACTCACAATCCTCGAGACATAAAGTTCGCCAAAGGCCCCACACGGCCGAAGTCTTGACAGAAGGAAATGTGCCACTTTAGTCAACCTGTCGATCACGACCCAAATAGCATCATTCCCTTTGGACGAGCGGGGCAAACCGGTGATGAAGTCCATGCCAACGGAATCCCACTTCCATTCTGGCACTGGCAAAGGCTGAAGAAGACTCGCTGACGCCGATGCTCGGCCTTCACACGACAAAGACACGCCGCACTCGGCAACGAACTTGGCAATCTCGCGCTTCATTCGGGTCCACCAGAATCTCTGACGAAGATCCTGATACATCTTGGTAGCCCCGGGGTGAATAGTCAAAGGAGAATCATGGGCTTCGCGGAGAATCAAATTCCGCAATTCCATGGCCTTAGGGACCACAAGACGCTGTCCAAACCACACAACGCCATGCTCATCCTCCGAAAAGCACTTGGCCATCCCATCCTTGATGTTCGCTTGATTTGACTCACGCCAACATCTGCTCGCCGCCGCCTTGATTTGGTCCACCAAGGTTGGTTGCACAACCAATGTAGCAAGAGAACCGTGCTCGATCAAACCCAAATTGAGGCGCTGGAATTTCGAAATGAGGGTAGGTCGCCGCTCTTGGAGCATCAACATGTTGCAATACACCTTCCGATCGAGTGCATCAGCAACGACATTGGCCTTGCCCGGATGGTACTGAATACCCATGTCATAGTCCTTGATCAATTCCAACCATCTTCTTTGCCTGAGGTTCAGATCTGGCTGGGTGAACAAGTACTTCAAGCTCTTGTGGTCAGAATACACCTCACAACGGTTACCAATCGATAATGCCGCCAAATCTTGAGTGCATGGACCACAAAGACTAACTCCAAGTCATGAGTAGGATAGTTGAGTTCATGAGGCCTCAACTGCCGCGATGCATAGGCCACAACCTTGCCCTCCTGCATAAGAACACAACCAAGACCCTGACGAGAAGCATCACAATAGATATCAAAACCCTTGTGAATATCAGGGAGAACAAGCACTGGGGCTGAGGTCAACCGCTTCTTGAGTCCATGAAAACTCACATCACAAGCAGCGGACCACTCAAATTTCTTGTCTTTCTTAAGCAATTCGGTCATAGGCTTCAATCTTGGAGAAATTCTCGATAAAGCGCGATAGTAGCCACCAAACCAAGAAAACTCCGCACATCGGTGACCGACTTGGGCTGACCCCAAGATAGCACATCACTGACCTTGCTAGGATCCACAGCCACACCTCCTGCTGAAAGAACATGGCCCAAGAATGCCACTTCCTTCAACCAGAACTCGCACTTGCTGAATTTGGCATACAGCTGGTGCTCACGCAGCTTGCCCAACACAAGCTTAAGATGCTCAGCATGCTCTTCTTCACTCTTGGAGTAGATAAGGATATCATCGATGAATACCACCACAAACCTATCCAAATACTCCATGAATACCGAGTTCATAAGATTCATGAATAAAGCAGGAGCATTAGTCAAACCAAAAGACATGACGGTGTACTCGTAAAGGCCATAACGAGTAGCAAAGGCCGTCTTAGGAATATCCTCGGCCCTGATCCTGACTTGATGATAGCCCAGCCTCAAGTCAATCTTGGAGAAGACACGTGCTCCGGTCAACTGATCGAAAAGATCATCAATACGGGGCAAAGGATACTTGTTCTTTACCGTCACCTCATTAAGCGGACGGTAATCAACACACATGCGCAAGGTCTTGTCCTTCTTCTTCACAAAAATAACTGGACAACCCCAAGGAGATGAGCTAGGACGGATAAAACCCTTCTCTTGCAGCTCACCCGATTGCTTCTTCACTCCTCCAACTCATTAGGAGGCATGCGTACGACCTCTTAGAAATAGGGGCGGCACGGCAAAGAACTCTATCACAAACTCCAGATCTCGAACAGAGGCGGGCGGGCAAATCTTCGGGAAAGACATCTGCGAAGTCACACACGTGGGGACGTCTGTGAATCTCCAATACGGCTTTGCTTCAAGGACATAAAGATGGGGCTCTCGAATCGTGGCGAAACCCAACCTGTTCACCTGAAGGACTGGTGAGGTAGACAATCTTCCTGGCACAATCGATTTGCCCCAAGTGTTGGGACAACCAATCCATGCCAAGAATCACATCCAAGCGCGCCGAGTCGAGTAGGATAAGATTTGCCAAGAATCCTACTCCTTCGATGTGGATAGGAACATCCCGGCATACTTGGTCAGCTCTCATTTCCGAACCCGGAGAGCGAATGAGCAGTGGAACCCTCAAAGGGACACAGTGAAGTCCACAATCAACAGCAAACGACCTCGAAATAAAAGAGTGCGAGGCCCCAGAGTCAAACAAAACTGTAGCAGGATGCAGATTAACAAGGAGCGTACCCAACACCACGTCGGGCGCCTCCTGTGCCTCCTCAGCCGAGATATGGTTGACTCGGCCGCTCCCCAAGCCCGGGGTCTTCTGGTCAGGTGGGTGACCACTCCCGCCTGCCCTCCATTAGGACGAGGGCCGCTCCATCTTCTTAGGACAACTACTCGCGTAGTGGCCCTTGTTGTGGCGATGAAGCGGTGACGCCGGTGCGGGTTGCGGGAACACCTGCTGGCTGGTCGCAGTGCACGCGACTGAGTCACGGCCTGCGGAGGACGTGGAGCTGGTGCCGAAGGCCTCGGCGGTGGTGAAGCCAAAGAACGGGCCACCGGTGCAGGCCCAACTCGGGGACGAACGAGGCCACTGCGCAGACCGCTGGGCCTCCCACTTGCGCTATGGACTTCGCCAGCGCTCGCCTTGTGCTCGGCGATGATGGTCAGAACATCCCCAATTTGGCTTGTGTTTCAAATGTAATAAAATGAGAGTAAATTAAAACTTTTCTTTCATCCTTTCACTGAACTTTTCTGAAATTCTTGTAAAGGAATTTTGGGAAATTCAAAATCAAAACCTCATTTAGCTCCAGTCAAAGCCTTCTGGTGGAATCTTGTGTCAAACCCTTGGCAATAGATTTTCCTGGTTCTAGGGTGGCTTGGTAACACCTCTGAATTATTTCATAATTTTTGGAAATTATTTGAAATATTTTAGAGGCAAGTCAAACCTTGGTCAAACCTCGATTTAACCTTCTGAAATTTTTGAGGAAACTCTAGCACACCAAAATCTCTGAAAATTTTATGGGAGGTTAATTCTAAAGTTAGCAAGCTCCAGTTAAAATTTCAGAAATTTTGGAGTTGGTTTGATGCCTTAATTAATTCCCTAAATTCCAGCTCCCAATTTGAAACCCTGGTCTGAGTCAGGCTTGGACTCAGACCCGAGTCCGACTCTGGGTCGTGGTCGCACCGAGCCACCTAGTGGCGCTCGGGCTCGGCGCGCGGCGGTGGAGTGCGGTGCGGGCCGTTGGATCGGGATCCCACGACCACCCTACCTCCTCCTCGTCTTCTTCTTCCGCTCGCCCACATGCGACCGCGGCGGGCGTGAAGTCGGCCGAGAGCGGCGCCTAGTCACCTCCCCAACTGCTCCTCTCTGGCATGCATTTATTGTGCTCAGAGCTGGCCACAGAAGTCTCCTTCTACCTGCTCCCGTCGCTCAGCTCCCATGACCTGAGCTGGACCTCCCGTGCGAGAGAGCCGTTGCGGACCAAGCTCCCCTCTTCTACTTAAGCACCCAGCTCTCCTTCTTTGTCCTCCTTTCACCTTTCCACAGCCCAGCCACCCACCTTGTTTGCTTGAGCTCGAATCACTCAAATCACCTTCCGCCATTGTTGGCCGCGGAGCTCCTCATCGCCGACGGTGCTCCAGGGTCCCCTGGCCCCCTTTTCTAGCATCGCAACGTTCCTTTCGACCTCCTGGTCTATTCCCCTAACTTGGTTTGGCTTGTGCTCGCAGGGAGCAGCTGAATCAAGGTACGGGTCCTATTTCGCCGAAAACCGCCGCCTTCGTCCTCCTCTCCGGTAAGGTTGCCCCCTCCTCCAATTCATCTCTCTTGGGCCTTCGGCGAATCCTTCAGGAGCTAACCGCACCACTCTTTGGTCCTCTATTGCCCAGGATTGCTTGCCCCGCGTTGTCTTCCTCGGCTCCGGTGGCGGTCGTCGTCGCTGGAACTCCCTCGACCTCCCTTGGACCTCCTCCGCCCCGTGAGTTCACAATGACCTCCCCGTAGCTTAAGCACTCGATAGCTTAGGTCGCGCGAAGTCTTTCTCGGTTTTCACTTTTCCGTACTTGATCTCCGCCTCGTTCGGCTCGCGGCGATAGGGTCGTGTCCGCGACATTTGTGCCCTCGCAATGTTCGCAATAGTATTGCGAACGTTTTGCCCCGCTGGACCGCGCCGCGGTGGTCGTGGTCGCCGGCGACGAGCCGCGACCAAAGCCGTGTCCTAGGTCGTTGTCGCGTTTTGTCAAGTCATTGGACCTCCTCGGGTTCATCGTGACCCTCCAGACCTCCCGTGTTAGATTCGCACCGTGGGATCTTGTCGGCAAAAACTCTAGCTCCCAGGACCTCTTCGATTTAATCCTAGCCCGTAAGGACCTCTTCCTGTTTAGATCCACCCGTAGATCCTTTGTTCCGTATTAGCTAAGTCCTAGGACCTCTCGGTTGTGGTCTTAGCCGCTCATGACCTCTTCAGTGTTGATCTAGACCGCTAGATCTCCTAGTCTAAGTCCTTAGCCGCCAGGACCTCCCACCATATAGAATCCTGGCCGTTAAAGACCTCCGAAGGTTAAATCCCAGCCGCTAGGATCACCCTCCTCCTTGAGGTCCTCTGTGCGAAAGACCACCCTTGGTATTTTGTAAAGAGAACCTTCAAAACTACCTTTGGGGTCCTCTTTGCAAAAAGACCACCTCGGGTCCTTATCAAGAAACCGCAGGACCTCCCTCGCTCCATCTTAGCCGTTCAGGACCTCCCCCTGGAGATCTTGACCGTCTGGGACCTCCTCCTTAGACCCGTGGCTTTAGGACCTTCCCCGCCTCAGATCTGGACCGTTTATGACCTCCCTAGGGAGATCTAAGCCGTCCGCATCTCGCCTCGTTAAAAACCCGCTTAGGACCTCCCCTTTGAGATCGTGACCGCTTGGGACCTCCTCGGTGGGATCCTAGCCGTCAAGACCTCTCGCCGTTAGCTCACCGCTTAGGTCCTCCTCCGCTCGATCTAGACCGTTAAGACCTCCCCGGGAAATCTTAACCGCCTGCACCTTCCCTTAGTTGGATAGCCGAGACCTCCTCGTGGAGCTCGGGGCCGCGAGATCCGGATCGATGGCCACGACTCCCTAGTCGCGAGGAGCTCCTTCGCGTGTGCTGTGCATCCGGTGGTCGGAGCCGTTGGATTCCATATCAACGGTTAAGACCTCCCCTAGGCGCGATGAGGTCTTTGCGCCCAGGAGCTCATGCGGGTTTTAGCGTCTGAGATCGTGAGCCGTGCGATCTTCGATCAACAGCCCACGACCTCCCCAGTTTTTATGGGTTTTCCAGATTTAATCCAAGAAGCTTTTATTTGCACATATTAACTGTTTTAAACTTCAAAATTGCATAACTTTTTCTCTCTAGCTCCAAATTTAACAAACTAAAGTTCTATAAATGCATCTGTTAAAGTACTTTAGCTTAGTATAGGTTTTGCAGTAGTCTTTAATACTGAAATTAATCATGTCTTAGATTTAAAACTTAGAAAAATCATAACTAAATCATTTTTAACTCCAAATGACCTGAAATTTTATATGGGTTACCACTATACCAGTAGGTAGCTACCACAAAAGTTTCAGCTTCAAAATATTTCTAGAAAATATTTTTGCTACAGTGCTAATTATGGCCGAAATTAGGTTTTTAGAGAATATCTTTTGCACCACAAATCCAAATTAAGTTTTTCCAGTTTCTATGTCTAGGTATGTTCAGTATTTTACCTTGTGTATAAATTTAACGCATTTGGATAAATTTTGCTTGCTCTTTTGTTTAAGTGTTGCTCGTCTTATTGGTTGTTTTCGCTCTTTCGCTTAGGATTCGATATTTGTGGTAATCCCGAGAACGACCCTCCGCAACAAGTTGAGCAACAAGCGAACAAGCGATTTGATCATTTCCCATTTGATCCCATTACTTTTAAAGTCTAATATTTTGTTTAACTTCTATGTATGCATTGCTATTTTGTTGTTAAATTGATTAGTTAATCCTCTAGTTGCATAATCTGTAGGTAAATAATTATCCTCTACTACCCGAGCCTAGGTTATTTGTTTGTGATTAGAGTTCGTTGGATGAGCTCTTGTCACTTAGTAGATTTCG
Organism: Ampelocalamus luodianensis; assembly: GCA_036346255.1. Taxonomy (NCBI): domain Eukaryota; kingdom Viridiplantae; phylum Streptophyta; class Magnoliopsida; order Poales; family Poaceae; genus Ampelocalamus; species Ampelocalamus luodianensis. Next base: position 48,106,660 of record CM070625.1, on the reverse strand, counting down.
AATAAATATTGCTTAGCCATGCCTAGTATCGGTAGTATTGGGCGATCATCGACTTAGTCGGTGATCTTGATCACACAAATACTTATACTACTCCATTATGTCCAACCCTTGTGTTTTACCATTTTGCAAATCAAAACGAAAACAAAAATTATATCTTGGCTTGGGCACAATGGTATGTTGGTGTGATCTGTTGGGTGTGAATGGAATGGTGCCTAAGTCCCTAAGGACCGAGTTACTTGTGCCATTGATCCAAGCAATTATTGCGTGCTAACCACACGAGGGGGATATGGAACCTCTCTTGACTAAGTACTTTGGGAGGTGTTAATTATGAGCTGGTCGGTGGGTGTGTTCCTGTGTGTGTGTGTTTGTGGTGTTGGAGGGGAGCATTAGCAGGCCGGTTAGGCTGTTTAATGTGTCTTTCTCCCGTGGGTTGCGGCTCTTAATTAGCATCGTCCATTGGAAAGCGTCTTGTTAGACTTAGCCATGCCTGCATACCAAAGGAAGTGTGCTAACCGTGGCTGGTGGAAAGGCGGTCTATCGTGTGGGTACATTGGTACTCCCCTGCAGGGTTTAAATCTATTCGAATAGCCTCGTCCTAGGTTATGGACACGCTTGGTTATTTCCCACAAGAACTAGACTACAACCTTTTAAAAACTTAAACTTGACATGGGTGGTATGAAGGGGTACTTCATGCTATTGTTGTGGTGACTATGGGTTAGTCGCTTCTAGGTTGGTGTTGTTCCCTATCTATTGTTATTATTATCTCTCTTTTATTTGAACAATAAAAGTTAATTGCAAACTTGCTTTGAATCTATTACCTTATTGCAAATGAAAACTTGCTTTATGCTGAAAATAAGTCCAAAGCCTCATCCACTTAAATAAAGCTTGCATGTAGTTAATTATAGTTCTGTTATCTCACACGTCAGTCTTGCGAGTACAAAAACAAGTTTTGTACTCATCTGCTTTGCTTAATATTAATTGTTGCAGAGGAAGAAGGTGAGCCCCAAGGGCCTCACTTTTGTGAGTCATGTTGCGCGCTGTTTTGGGACGATTAGCTTGGCGGTCCGGTTGGTTGCCTTGTGGGTAAAGGCACACCGATTGGCTTTGTTTATCGCCATCTTATGGCCATTTTGCTTCACTGTATTTACTTATCTTTATGAATTTTGGCAGTCGGCCTCTCTTTTGTAATAACTCTCTTTATATTATCTATGTCTTTCAGATTGTTGCTTTTGCTTCGCTCTATGTGTATGAATGGAATTGATGCATGATTTTGTAGCGGGTGTGTATACTTGCATTTCAGGAAGTATACATATCTCGAGGCTTGGTTTATTTGATTTGTCTTGTTAGGACCTAGTGGATGGTTAAACAAAGACAAGCCGAATAAACCGGGTCCTCACAAAGTTGGTATCGAGCCATTCCGACCGTAGTAACCCAAGCTTGGTCGTCCTTAGGATATTTTGAAAACCTTAATTTCAAAGAGTCAAATAATTTATGAAAGCTTAAGTAAGTTCTCTGATTTTATTCCTTACCTATCTTAGCTTTCTTCTCGTCTTGCTCTAATTTGAGTTTTAAAAGTGTTTTCCCTTTCCTTCTCTCAAAAGATAGTCATTATCGATTAATTGGGTTTTGGGAACCAATGAGCTTGGCAAATTGAAATGTTAGCCGCCCTCTACAAGGTTTTGAAGCTTCGAGTTGAAGATTTCAATTAGGAGGCTTGGATGCAAATCTGGACAGCGATCATTCAATTTCCGGACAGCAGGCTCAAAGGTTCTAACCAGGGTAGAAAATAAGAAATTAACCAAGTAAAACTTGTGGGAATAAAAGGGTAAGATGTGATACTAGTTAGCTAAGTATCTAACGTTATTTTTATCGCCTTAACCTTGTTCTTGAGTAGTGTTAGGCTGGTTGTAGTGTGCTGAAATTTTTATCTTCTCACACTATTACTTGTTCATTCAATACGGGTTAATGGCATTGAGAAGTTGAGCTTGGTTTGGAGTTTCCTTGCTGTTTTTGGCTTTCGGTTAGGGTGATGTCTCATTCCCCTAATCGTTAGCTTTTCGCTTTCATCAACTTCTAATGTTAGTGCTTTGGTTTCTAACCTAAGTTTCTTAAGCGAGATGGTGGAGGTACTCGTAGCGGCCGTGGTCGCACTGTTTGGATGAGGAGCTCCGCCTCCTCCGACCATGGCCGAGGTCCTTCTCGGATCGAGCGCAACCGCTCGGAGGACAGGAGGGTCCTGCTGGATGTTATTGCGCGCAACACCTCCGCCCTTTCCGGTGCCTCAGGATCCGGGCAGGGGGGTGGACATCAGTCCCGTGGGGGCCTTGCTGAGTTTCTTCGCACTCAGCCCCCCACGTTCTCCAGGTCTGAGGACCCATTGGACGCAGATGACTGGCTGCGTCAGGTTGAGCGTAAGCTCGACGTTGCTCAGTGCCTGGACCAGGACAGGCACTCTTTGCCTCCCATCAGCTTCAGGGGGCAGCACTCTCCTGGTGGGAGAACTTCTTGGCCATGCAGCCCGCCGGCCACACTGTCTCTTGGGATGAGTTCCGGACGGCGTTCCGTCGAGCTCACATCCCTGCCGGCTTGATGAAGCTGAAGAAGAAGGAGTTTCTCGCGCTCAAGCAAGGGCGTAAGTCAGTGATGGAGTACCTGTACGAGTTCAACCACTTGGCTCGTTATGCTCCATCTGAGGTGGCCACTGATGAGGCCAAGCAGGAGAAGTTCATGGAGGGTTTGTCTGAGGAGCTGCAAGACAGGCTCTCCATTGTGGACTTTGCGACTTCCGTGCCTTGGTGGACAAGGCCATTGTTGCCGAGCACAAGGCCAAGCGCGCCGCGCAGTCCCGCAGCGCAAGTGGGAGGCCCGGCCGTCCGCACAGCCGGCCTCTCGCCCTCGTGTCGGGCCTACCCGAGGGCCCGCTCGTGGCTTCCCTACCACCGAGGCCGCCAAACAGTTCCGCCCTCCGCAGCCGTGCCCGATCCACGTGCGCTGCGAACCAGCAGGTGGCCCCGCAATCCGGCCGCCGGGGTCACTTGCTTTTCGTGCAACCGTAAGGGCATTATGCCAATAGTTGCCCTAACAGATCGAGCGGCCCTCGTCCTAATGGAGGACGCGGCAGGAGGTGGTTCTTCTCGTGATCGAAGGTTGTCCCCGCTACCCAAGGCGTGGGTAGTGGCCGTCAACCTCATCTCCGCGAGGAGGCACAGAGGCACCCGACGTCCGTGTTGGGTACCTTTCGGTTAACTCTTTCCACCTTTCGCTTTTTGTTTGATTCAAAGCATCTCATTCTTTTGTTTCAGTCTTTGTTTGCTGTGGGAGGTCTTCTTTTACTCCATTGTTGGTTCCGCTGCTCATTCGCCTCCCGGTTCGGAGTTGAGAGCCGAGTCCGAGTGTAGGGATGTCCTGTTGAGATAGAAGGGTAGGATTCTTGGCAAACCTTATCCTCCTTCGATCGGCGAGCTTAGATGTAATCCTAGGCATGGATTGGTTGTCTCAAAGACATGGGACAAATTGATTGCGCTAGAGGCTCATCTACCTCACCATCCTTACGGCGGCAGTTCGCTTTCGCGGGCGCAGGTCCGCATCTCTTCGCGCCGGCGGCCACTCTAGATATTAGCGAAGTCCCGTGGTATGTGACTTTGTTGATGTCTTCCCGACGACCTTCCGTGGATGCCACCAGTTCGAGACCTCGAGTTTGTCATTGAGTTGGTTCCCGGTACCGCCCCGATTTCAAAGAGGCCTTACCGGATGGACCCAATTGAGTTGGTGGAGTTGAAGAAGCAGCTGGGTGAGCTTCAAGAGAAGGGTTTCATCCGCCCTAGCTCATCTCCTTGGGGATGCTCAGCAATCTTTGTCCCGAAAAAGGACAAGACATCACAGATGTGCGTTGATTACCGTCCACTTAATGAAGTAACGGTAAAGAACAAGTACCCTTTGCCCCGTATCGATGACCTCTTCGATCAATTAACTGGAGCTCGAGTCTTCTCCAAGATTGATTTGAGAGTGGGATATCATCAAGTTCGGATTCGACCTGAGGATATCCCAAAGACGGCTTTTTCTACTCGTTATGGCTTGTACGAGTATACCGTCATGTCATTCGGCTTAACCAATGCTCCGGCCTTGTTCATGAACCTCATGAATTCGGTGTTCATGGAGTATTTGGATAGGTTCGTTGTGGTCTTCATCGATGATATCCTTATCTACTCTAAGAGCGAGGAGGAACACACCGAGCATTTGAAGCTTGTGTTGGGCAAGCTCATGAGCACAAGTCGTATCTGAGGTTCAAGCAAGTACGCGTTACGTTGAAGGAAGTAGCCTTCTTAGGCCATATTCTTTCGGCAGAGGCGAGGCTGTGGATCCTAGCAAGATCGGCGATGTGCTTTCTCGAGTCACCCACTTCGGTCACCGGTTCGGAGTTTTCTTGGTTTAGCGGGATATTATCGCCGCTTATCGAGAACTTCTCCAAGATAGCGGCCGATGACGGAGTTGCTCAAGAAGGACAAGAAGTTCTCGTGGTCCGCTGATTGTGGGAAAGTTTCCAAGAACTTAAGAAGCGATTGACCACCGCTCCGTTCTTGTTCTCCCGATGTCGATCGAAGCTCGATATCTTTTGTGACGCTTCGTCGAGGCCTCGGTTGTGTCCTTATGCAAGAAGGCAAGGTAGTGGCCTATGCATCAAGGCAATTGAGACCTCACGAACTTAATTATCCTACCCATGACTTGGAGTTGGTCTGTGTGATCCATGCACTTAAGATTTGGCGACATTACCTAATCGGTAATCGTTGTGAAGTGTATTCGGATCACAAAAGCTTGAAGTATTTGTTCACCCAACCGACACTGAACCTCGTGCAAAGGAGATGGTTGGAGTTGATCAAGGACTATGACATGGGTATTCACTACCATCCGGCAAGGCCAATGTCGCTATGGATGCGCTTAGTCGCAAAGCGCATTGCAATGCATTGTTGCTTCAGAGCATCAGCCCCTCTTCTAGAGGAGTTTCATTGTCTCAACCAGGGTTTGGTTGAGCATGGTTCCTCATTGCCTTGGTTGTACAAACCAACCTTGGTGGATCGGATCAGTGCGCTTTCGCAATCGATGTCTTTGAGTAAACCGCATCAAGGAAAATGTCAAGAACGGAATAGCCAAGTGCTTCTCCGTAGATGAGCTTGGTGTCTTGAGGTTCGCAACGCCTCGTGGTTCCAAAGGACATAGAGTTGCGGAATTTGATCCTCCGCTGAAGCCCACGATTCCTCGTTATCCATTCATCCGGGGCCACGAAGATGTACCGTGATCTTCGCGAGAGATTTTGGTGGACCCAATGAAGAGGGAGATCGCGAGGTTCGTTGTCGAGTGCGACGCGTGTCGTCGTGTCAAGGCCGAGCATCGCGCCAGTGGATTGCTTCACCCTTGCCCATTCCGGAGTGGAAGTGGGATTCGGTCGGGATGGATTTTATCACCGCCTACCCAGTCGCCAGCGGCAATGATGCCATTTGGGTTATCATTGACCGGTTGACAAAGTGGCGCACTTTCTTCCAGCCAAGACCAAGATTCGCACCGGTCACCTTGCGGAGCTCTATATCGCCAGATCGTGAGCTTGCATGGGGTACCAAAGACGATCGCTTCGATCGTGGTTCCATCTTCACTTCGCTTCGCATAGCTTGCAAGAAGCTATGGGAACTCGTCTTTCTTTCAAAGACAAACGTATCACCCCAAACAGATGGTCGACCGAGAGGGTCAACCAAGTTTTGGAGGACATGTCGCGAGCTTGTGTCCTTTCCTATGGGAAGCATTGGGAGAAGTGCTTGCCATTCGCCGAAGCCAGATAACAACAGCTTTCAAGCCGGTCTCGCATGGCACCATTCGAGGCCTTATACGGAGAAAGTGTAGAACCCGTTGAACTGGTCCGAGACCGGTGAAAGACCTTTCTTTGGCCCGGCTCGATTAATGAGGCCGAGGGTCAAGTCCACTCATTCGTGATCGCTTGCGCACACTCAATCCAGCGGAAGAGCTATGCGGATCGCCGCCGCCGTGAGTTGAGCTTTGAGCCCAATGACTTCGCTTATCTCAAGGTTTCTCCTCCGAAAGGTCACCAACGTTTGGTGTCGAGGCAGTTAGCTCCTCGATATGTCGGTCCATACCGTATTATCGAGAAGAAGGAGCCGTTGCCTACAAGTTGGAGTTGCTCGCTGCACTTGCGGAGTACATGATGTGTTCCATGTGTCCCAAATAAAGAAGTGCCTCCGTGTTCCAACCGAGGAAACTCCGTTGGAAACTCTTGATGTTCGTGAAGATTTGACCTATCGTGAGCACTCTGTCGCATCCTCGAAGAGGTCGAGCGAAGAACGCGAACAAGACCATCAAGTTCCTCAAGGTTCGATGGTCAAACCATTCCGAGGATGAGGCTACTTGGGAGTGAGAAGATCGTCTCCGTGCAGACTACCCCTCTTTCTTTTCCGAGTGAACCAAATCTCGGGACGAGATTTTTGTAAGGGGGGGAGGTTTGTAACATCCCCAATTTGGCTTGTGTTTCAAATGTAATAAAATGAGGGTAAATTAAAACTTTTCTTTCATCCTTTCACTGAACTTTTCTGAAATTCTTGTAAAGGAATTTTGGGAAATTCAAAATCAAAACCCTCATTTAGCTCCAGTCAAAGCCTTCTGGGTGGAATCTTGTGTCAAACCCTTGGCAATAGATTTTCCTGGGTTCTAGGGTGGCTTGGTAACACCTCTGAATTATTTCATAATTTTTGGAAATTATTTGAAATATTTTAGAGGCAAGTCAAACCTTGGTCAAACCTCTGATTTAACCTTCTGGAAATTTTTGAGGAAACTCTAGCACACCAAAATCTCTGAAAATTTTATGGGAGGTTAATTCTAAAGTTAGCAAGCTCCAGTTAAAATTTCAGAAATTTTGGAGTTGGTTTGATGCCTTAATTAATTCCCTAAATTCCAGCTCCCAATTTGAAACCCTGGTCTGAGTCAGGCTTGGACTCAGACCCGAGTCCGACTCTGGGTCGTGGTCGCACCGAGCCACCTAGTGGCGTCGGGCTCGGGCGCGGTCAGTGGAGTGCGGGTGCGGGCCGTTGGATCGGGATCCCACGACCACCCTACCTCCTCCCTGTTCTTCTTCTTCCTCCGCTCGCCCACATGCGATCGCGTGCGGCGGTGAAGTCGGCGGAGAGAGCGGCGCTAGTCACCTCCCCAACCGCTCCTCTCGCATGCATTTATTGTGCTCGAGCTGGCCACGAAGTCTCCTTCTACTGCTCCCGCCGCCGCCTCCCATGACTGAGCCGGACCTCCCGTCGAGAGCCGCTATGACCAAGCTCCCCTCTTCTACTTAAGCACCCAGCTCTCCTTCTTTGTCCTCCTTTCACCTTTCCGCAGCCCCAGTTTTCACCCACCTTGTTTGCTTGAGCTCGAATCACTCAAATCACCTTCCGCCATTGTTGGCCGCGGAGCTCCTCATCGCCGACGGTGCTCCAGGGTCCCCTGGCCCCCTTTTCTAGCATCGCAACGTTCCTTTCGACCTCCTGGTCTATTCCCCTAACTTGGTTTGGCTTGTGCTCGCAGGGAGCAGCTGAATCAAGGTACGGGTCCTATTTCGCCGAAAACCGCCGCCTTCGTCCTCCTCTCCGGTAAGGTTGCCCCCTCCTCCAATTCATCTCTCTTGGGCCTTCGGCGAATCCTTCAGGAGCTAACCGCACCACTCTTTGGTCCTCTATTGCCCGTGATTGCTTGCCCGCGTTGTCTTCCTCGGCTCGGTGGCGGCCGCGTCGCTGGAACTCCTCGACCTCCCTTGACCTCCTCCGGGCCCGGTGAGTTCACAATGACCTCCCGTAGCTTAAGCACTCGATAGCTTAGGTCGCGCGAAGTCTTTCTCGGTTTTCACTTTTCCGCATTTGATCTCCGCCTCGTTAGGCTCGCGGCGATAGGGTCGTGTCCGGCGACATTTGTGCCCTCAGAATGTTCGCAATAGTATTGCGAACGTTTTTGCCCCGTTGGACCGCGCCGCCGTGGTCGTGGTCGCCGGCGACGAGCCAGTGACCAAAGCCGGTGTCCTAGGCTGTTGTCGCGTTTTTGTCAAGTCATTGGACCTCCTCGGGTTCATCGTGACCTCCGTGACCTCCCGTGTTAGATTCGCACCGTGGGATCTTGTCGGCAAAAACTCTAGCTCCCGTGACCTCTTCGATTTAATCCTAGCCCGTATGACCTCTTCCTGTTTAGATCCACCCGTAGATCCTTTGTTCCGTATAGCTAAGTCCTAGGACCTCTCGGTTGTGGTCTTAGCCGCTCATGACCTCTTCAGTGTTGATCTAGACCGCTAGATCTCCTAGTCTAAGTCCTTAGCCGCCAGGACCTCCCACCATATAGAATCCTGGCCGTTAAAGACCTCCGAAGGTTAAATCCCAGCCGCTAGGATCACCCTCCTCCTTGAGGTCCTCTGTGCGAAAGACCACCCTTGGTATTTTGTAAAGAGAACCTTCAAAACTACCTTTGGGGTCCTCTTTGCAAAAGACCACCTCGGGTCCTTATCAAGAAACCGCAGGACCTCCCTCGCTCCATCTTAGCCGTTCAGGACCTCCCCCTGGAGATCTTGACCGTCTGGGACCTCCTCCTTAGACCCGTGGCTTTAGGACCTTCCCCGCCTCAGATCTGGACCGTTTATGACCTCCCTAGGGAGATCTAAGCCGCCCGCACTCGCCTGCTAAAAACCCGCTTAGGACCTCCCTTTGAGATCGTGACCGCTTGGGACCTCCTCGGTGGGATCCTAGCCGTCAAGACCTCTCGCCGTTAGCTCACCGCTTAGGTCCTCCTCCGCTGAGATCTAGACCGTTAAGACCTCCCCGGGAAATCTTAACCGCCTGCACCTTCCCTTAGTTGGATAGCCGTGACCTCCTCGTGGAGCTCGGGCCGCCAGATCCGTGATCCGATGGCCACGACCTCCCTAGTGCGCGAGGAGCTCCTTCGCGTGTCGTTGTGCATCCGGTGGTCTGAGCCGTTGGATTCCATATCAACGGTTAAGACCTCCCTAGGCGCGATGAGGTCTTTGCGCCCGTGAGCTCATGCGGGTTTTAGCGTCTCGAGATCGTGAGCCGTGCGATCTTCGATCAACGACCCACGACCTCCCGGCTTTTATGGGTTTTCCGATTTAATCCAAGAAGCTTTTATTTGCACATATTAACTGTTTTAAACTTCAAAATTGCATAACTTTTTCTCTGTAGTCTAAATTTAACAAACTAAAGTTCTATAAATGCATCTGTTAAAGTACTTTAGCTTAGTATAGGTTTTGCAGTAGTCTTTAATACTGAAATTAATCATGTCTTAGATTTAAAACTTAGAAAAATCATAACTAAATCATTTTTAACTCCAAATGACCTGAAATTTTATATGGGTTACCACTATACTGATGGTAGCTACCATAAAAGTTTCAGCTTCAAAATATTTCTAGAAAATATTTTTGCTACTGATGCTAATTATGGCCGAAATTAGGTTTTTAGAGAATATCTTTTGCACCACAAATCCAAATTAAGTTTTTCCAGTTTCTATGTCTAGGTATGTTCGTATTTTACCTTGTGTATAAATTTCGTCGCATTTGGATAAATTTTGCTTGCTCTTTTGTTTAAGTGTTGCTCGTCTTATTGGTTGTTTTCACTTATTGGTTGTTTTCGCTCTTTCGCTTAGGATTCGATATTTGCGGTAATCCCGAGAACGACCCTCCGCAACAAGTTGAGCAACAGCAAGCAGGCAAGCAGTTTGATCATTTCCCATTTGATCCCATTACTTTTAAAGTCTAATATTTTGTTTAACTTCTATGTATGCATTGCTATTTTGTTGTTAAATTGATTAGTTAATCCTCTAGTTGCATAATCTGTAGGTAAATAATTATCCTCTACTACCTGAGCCTAGGTTATTTGTTGTGATTAGAGTTCGTTGGATGAGCTCTTGTCACTTAGTAGATTTCGAATAAATATTGCTTAGCCATGCCTAGTATCGGTAGTATTGGGCGATCATCGACTTAGTCGGTGATCTTGATCACACAAATACTTATACTACTCCATTATGTCCAACCCTTGTGTTTTACCATTTTGCAAATCAAAAACTGAAAACAAAAATTATATCTTGGCTTGGGCACAATGGTATGTTGGTGTGATCTGTTGGGTGTGAATGGAATGGTGCCTAAGTCCCTAAGGACCGAGTTACTTGTGCCATTGATCCAAGCAATTATTGCGTGCTAACCACACGAGGGGGATATGGAACCTCTCTTGACTAAGTACTTTGGGAGGTGTTAATTATGAGCTGGTGGTGGGTGTGTTCTGTGTGTGTGTGTTTGTGGTGTTGGAGGGGAGCATTAGCAGGCCGGTTAGGCTGTTTAATGTGTCTTTCTCCCGTGGGTTGCGGCTCTTAATTAGCATCGTCCATTGGAAAGCGTCTTGTTAGACTTAGCCATGCCTGCATACCAAAGGAAGTGTGCTAACCGTGGGTGGAAAGGCGGTCTATCGTGTGGGTACATTGGTACTCCCTGCAGGTTTAAATCTATTCGAATAGCCTCGTCCTAGGTTATGGACACGCTTGGTTATTTCCCACAAGAACTAGACTACAACCTTTTAAAACTTAAACTTGACATGGGTGGTATGAAGGGTACTTCATGCTATTGTTGTGGTGACTATGGGTTAGTCGCTTCTAGGTTGGTGTTGTTCCTATCTATTGTTATTATTATCTCTCTTTATTTGAACAATAAAAGTTAATTGCAAACTTGCTTTGAATCTATTACCTTATTGCAAATGAAAACTTGCTTTATCTCAAAATAAGTCCAAAGCCTCATCCACTTAAATAAAGCTTGCATGTAGTTAATTATAGTTCTGTTATCTCACACGTCAGTCTTGCAGTACAAAAACAAGTTTTGTACTCATCCGCTTTGCTTAATATTAATTGTTGCGAGAGGAAGAAGGTGAGCCCCAAGGGCCTCACTTTTGTGAGTCAGTGTTGCGGCGCTGCTTGGGACGATTAGCTTGGCGGTCCGGTTGGTTGCCTTGTGGGTAAAGGCACACCGATTGGCTTTTGTTTATCGCCATCTTATGGCCATTTTGCTTCCACTGTGTATTTACTTATCTTTATGAATTTTGGCAGTCGGCCTCTCTTTGTAATAACTCTCTTTATATTATCTATGTCTTTCGATTGTTGCTTTTGCTTGGCTCTATGTGTATGAATGGAATTGATGCATGATTTTGTAGCGGTGTGTATCTTGCATTTACAGAAGTATACATATCTCGAGGCTTGGTTTATTTGATTTGTACTGTTAGGACCTAGTGGATGGTTAAACAGTACAAGCCGAATAAACCGGGGTCCTCACAATGGCCTTGTCCACCAAGGTCTGGAAGTCGGGGAAGTCTACAATAGAGAGCTTGTCCCGAAGCTCCTCAGACAAACCCTCCATGAACTTCTCCCGCTTGGCCTCATCGGTGGTCACCTCGGCAGAGCGTACCTCGCCAAATGGTTGAACTCATGGAGGTACTCGATCCGATTTGCGCCTGTTTGGCGCAAGGAACTCCTTCTTCTTCGACTTCATCAGCCGGCGGGGACATGGGCCCAGTGGAAAGTCGGCGGAACTCCTCCCACGAGACCACGTGTCCCGCAGTGCATGGCGAGGAAGTTCTCCCACCATGAGAGTGCCGCACCCTCCAACCGATGGGATGCGGTGCGTGCCGCTCCTGCTCCTGGCATTGAGCAACGTTGAGCTTCCGCTCAACCAGACGCAGCCAGTCGTCTGCGTCCAAGGGATCCTCGGACCGGGAGAAGGTAGGAGGCTGAGTACGGAGGAACTCCGCAAGCCCCCCACGAGTCTGATGTCCACCACCTCCAGATCCGGAGGCACCAGAGGGAGTGGAGGTGTTTCTTGCGATAACCTCCAACACCCTACGGTCCTCCGAACGATTGCGTTCGATCTGCATGAGGACTTCCGCCATGGTCGGAGGAGGGGGAAGCTCCTCATCAGGACTACCCGGCTGATTTCGACCACTACGGGTCCCTCCAGCCATCCTGATTCACTAAGATGAGTTAGCTACAAGCCCGAGATAAAAAGAAAGCAAGGAAATGCAAACTCAATAAAAAGGGCTCCGGAATAACCACCAAGAGTACAGAAATCCAAACTTAGTTAAAATGACCAAAGAATAGCCACAAGAGAACATGAGACCATAAGTCACCGAATCGACTTTCCGAAACGACCAACCCGTATGGAAGAACGAGCAATCGTTTGCGAAGACCCAAAATTTCAGCACTAATTCTTAGCTCAAAACAGTCCAAAAATCAAGGTATAACCACCTAATAGAGTATAGGCATTTAGCTAATTTCATATCACTTCTTACCCTTTTATTCCCACAAGTTTTAGTTGAATTAACCTCTCATTTCCTACCTTAATTACTCACCACTAGCTAGCTGTCCAGATTTCTTTCTCCAAGCTCTCATGGTTCTCCCAAACCCAAGTTAATCGATAGAGGCTAATTTTTGAAAGGAAGAGAGGAACAACTTTTTCAAACTTAAGTGAGAGTAAGGTGAGATGAGCAAGCTAAGACAGGTAAGGAGTAAAATTAGAGAACTTACTTAAGTTTTTATCAATTATTTGAAAGTAAGTTTTCAAAATATCCTAAAGGCGACCAAGCTAGGGGTTTCTTTGGTCAAGATGGCTCGATACCAACTTTGTGAGGACCGGAATATTTAACTAGTAACACTTAACCTCCAATTGGTTCTAGCATTACTAATTAAACATTCTAAGCCTCGATGGGCATATGCTTCCCAGAATTGCAGCATATGCACATCATCACAAAATTACACATCATTTCCATACACATACATAACTAAGTTCAACCACGACATACATAAAGTAAAGTTATTACAAAAGAGAGCCGACCGGCCAAATAGAACAATATACAAAAATGACAGCGGAAGCAAAAGGTGCCATAAGATGGCTAGAACAAAAGTCGACCGGTTAGCCATACACCCACAAGGCAACCGACCGGGCCGCCAAGCTAGTCGCCCCGCAAGCTACCACAACACAGCTCACAAAAGTGAGGCCCCTCAGGCTCACCTCCTTCCTCTGCAACAAAACAATTAAGCGTAGCAACTGAGTACAAAGATTGTCTTTGTACCCGCAAGACTGACGTGTGGAATAGCAGACCTATTCATAAACTACATGCAAGCTTATTTAGGTGGAGGTTGTATGTCTCATTTTGCATGAAGCCAACTTTATTTGCAATAATGTAATACATTTTGAAAGCAAGTTTGCAAATCTGTTTTGTTATCAAAATAACAGTAAGTAATACACCTAGAAGTGACTATCCCAATAGCCACCACAACATAGCACGAATCCCCGATTCGTACCACCCATCAAGTTTTAATTTAGAAAGGTTGTAGTCTAACTCTTGAAAGACCTTGCCAAGCGTGTCCATAACCTAGGACGAGGCTATTCGAATAGTTTTAACCCTGCAGGGGTGTACCAATGTACCCACACTTGGATCGCTTTAAGCCACAAAGCACACTTCCGAAGGTATCTTTGCACGACTAAGTCCTACGAGACTTTTTCCAATATTGTGTATCAACTACGAGCCGCTCGTATGGGTAGAAACACCATACGCTTACATTGCAAGCCGAAAGACAACAAATCCCATCACGGGTGAAGTCTTTCGGACACTACAATGCTCCCAACACCATCCCTCCTGCGACTCCCTGCGACTTGGAGCCAATACACGCCAAAGTACTAAGTCAAGAGAGGTCCCATACCCTCTAATGTGGTTAGCACGCTAAAATGCTTGGTTTAGTGTAACAAGATGTTCGGTCCTTGTTGACCCGGGCACCATTCCAGTCACACCCAAGAATCACACCATCATACCATTGTGCCCAAGTCTAAATCTTTTTGTTTTCAGTTTTAGTTTTCATAAATAGACATGGCACAAGGTGGAAATCATATTCATAATAAGTTTTAAGTGATCAAGGTTATCGACAAGTCGATAACCGCCCATTTCTACCGAAACTAAGCATGGCTAAGCAATTAATTCGCAACTACTAAGTGACAAGAGCCCATCCATGAACTCTAAATCACAGCAAGTAACCTAGGCTCATGGTAGTAGAGGATAATCATTTGCTAAGGAAATGCATCTACTAGGCCAACTATTAAAACAAAGTAGCAATGCATACATAGAATTTGTAATCAACATAAATACTTAAAATACTGGGATTAACATGATCAAACTGCTTGCCTTCTTGCTGTTGCTCAAACTGTTGTGGAGGGTCGCTCTCGGGATTACCGCAAATGTCGAACCCTAAGCGCAAAGGCAAAAAGAACCAAGAACAACCAATAAGACTAGCAACACTCAACAAAAGAGCAAGCAAAAATTATCCAAATGCGACGAAACTTATACACATGGTGAAATACGAATATACCAAGACATAGAAACTGGAAAAACCTAATTTGGATTTGTGGTGCAAAAGATATTACCTAAAAACACATTTTCGGCCATAATTAGCACTGTAGCAAAAATATTTTCTAGAAAGATTTTGAAGCTGAAATTTTATGGTAGCTACCTACTGGTATAGAGGTAACCCATATAAAATTTCAGGTCATTTGGAGTTAACATGATTTAGTTATGATTTTCCTAAGATGCAAAACTAGCATAATGCACTTTCGAGAAATAAAAACATGTGCAAAACCTATTTCACATTATAGCATGATAACAGAGGATTTCCTACATCAAATTTCTATTTTTAGGATTTATAGGAATTACTGGTGTCTATTACATCATTAAATGAATTTTTAAGTGCTACTAATAAGGTTAAATCTACTAACATATTTTTCTCTTGATTTAGACCTATCACCATTTTTAGATTAAAGTTTAGTTAATAACAAATTTATCAAAGTTAAAATCATTCAATTTACAGATATCCGAGAAAAGATATGCATCTTCCAAGTTTTAATACAATTACGAATATATAAAAATAGCGAAAACAAGCTATTAAAGATTACGAATTTTCTACTACTGTAGCATAGCTAAAAGCATTTTTATATTAAACTTTAGTGGAATACAAATTTATTACAGATTGGTTTCATGTAAAAGGATTTATCTTGAATTAGTTATGAATTTCTAAAGTTTTGATACAATTTTGATTGATAAATAAATACTTACAGAAATAAAACCAACCCAACCGGAGATAAATGACGTGGACGCTCGTGGGCCGTCGATGCGAAATCCAACGAGCCACACGCACGGAAAACAGCGCACGCGCGCGATACATAACAGAACCCCACCGTTGGATCAAGATCCAACGGCTCACGAGAAAGCATGCAACCGGAGGGTGCGATTACCTCGACGAACCACGACCGCAGATCTAAAGATGAACGGCTCAGAACCCAGATCTAACCGGAAGGTCCGATTGCACACAAGATCTGGGCCGCAGATCGCGAAATGGACGGTGGTCCAAGATCGAAGTGCAAACAGGAATACTGACCCGTGGGGCCGCATGTCAGTGACTGAGAGTCACACATGCGAGATTTGACACACGTGCACAGTGCCCGTGGACCCACCTGGCAGTGACTTAAAGGAGGCTCTTAGGACAGCTAATTAATTACTAATGACCCATGATTAGTGATGATTAGCAATTAATGTGTCCTAAAGATTTTGAACAGAGGTGATTTAGGGACAGAGGGCCCACACGTCAGTGACCCAAAAAGGTAATTTCGGACACATTTATTGCTAACAATGATTAGCAATAAATAAACCCAAAATCAGCCATAACGACTTCTGGTTTTCTGATTTAGGCTTACGGGCCCACAAGTCAGTGACACAATAGGCCAGATTAAGACACCATTATTACTACTAATGATTGGGTATTAACTGTGTCTTAATCATTTGACGGCAACGGGAGCTACGGCCGGCAAAGTCCCGAATGGCTACCACGACTTGTCGCCGGCGACTCCGGTCGCGGCGGCGCCCACAAACTATCAAAATGGGTTCGCAATAGTGTTGCGGACCCAATGGTGATGACCTCGCGGCGGTGGAAGTGCAGGCACGCCGCGAGCCGGAAAACAAAGAAAGAGGCCGACACGGCAAAACACGAAAATAGCAAGATGCTCCGCTGTGGTCCAAGGAAGCGGGTGCCATGACTTCTAGGGACTACATAGAAGCTACCTTAACCGAGAGGAGCTTCAAAGATGGCCGGGGAAGACTTGAACACGATGAAGTCCACCGGAGCCGAAGAAGATGAAGTGGAAGATGAGGTTCTGAGCAAAATGAGTGGAACCAAATCATTACCACAGCTTCATTATAGCTCAAAGAGGCTCCAAAAGCAATTAATTGCAAAAAGAACCACTTACCGGAGCTGGAGAAGAAAGGGGGTGAAACCAACCGAAAATCTCCAAACTTAAAATTGAGTGATTCCTGTGAATGCAACCCAAAATCAAGTTAGGGGAAATATAAAGGAGGTTGAGGAGTTCGAGAGGGTGCAAGAAAGGTTGAAGATGAACCACTGGACACCAAGGCCGCCATTGGAGCTCTACGGTCAACAATGGTGCCTTGAGGGTGTGAGGTGGTTTAACTGCTCAAAACACTGAGAGGAGCAAAGTGTGGTGTAAAGGAACACCAGGAGGAGCTAAGGGGCAATATATAGGGAAAAGATTAGGGTTTCGAGCAAGAACCCGAGTCCATGGTGGGCTCGGTTCATGCTACGGCCATAGACCAAGAAATGATGGGAGCAAGTGAGCACGGTGACAACGGAGGAGAAAGCCTGGTGCGCATTAAATGCCCCGCAGAGAGACGTTGACGAAAGCAAACTTGAGGTGACACATCAAGCCGCCCCGCGCCCTCTCTCTTTCTGCCATTGTCGCCCGCGCGCTCGAAGAAGCAGAGGAGGAAGAAGAACAGAAAAGAGAACGGTGACCGTTGGATTGAAAATGGACGGTCACGATTAAACGAGCTCGCCGGACAGTCCGATTGCCTACGGAAATACGGGCGGTTGGATTGAGATCCAACGGCCCCAATTGATTAACGCAACCGGAGGGTCCGAATGCTCGCATGAACGTGGGCCGAGCGATTTGAATCCAACGGCTGAGATTGCACGCGCGTTTTAAAACACGGCTCGGTGCAACTAGGTGGTTCAACCGAGTCAAGTGGCTCGGACTCGAGCCCGACTCGAACCCAATGAATAGTGAAATTGGTTTTTAGGTTTTAAATATGCTGAGACTTTTGAGGATTTATTTGGGGTAGCAAAATAACTCCAAAAATTCTGAAATTTTTAAAGGAGCTTGCTGACTGGAACATTGACCTTGTGTAAAATTTTCAGAAGTTTTTATGCATTGTATTTTTCTCCAAAAATTCCACAAGGTACTGATTTTAGGTTTGACTGAGAGTCAAACAGGTTTGACTGCCCTCTAAAATACTCAAACAATTTCTAAAAATTGTGAAATTTTTCAGAGGGGTCACATACCATCCCAAGAACTTAGGAAAATATTTCCAGAGGACGATCAAAAGGTTTGACAAGATTGTTTTTGAAGGAACAAGATTTGGATCAAAAGACTTGTGACTTTGTATTTCCATAAGTCTTGTACAATACTTGTCCAATACAACAGGAAACACATGATGTAAGAAAAAGTTTTAATTTCTACTCATTTTCTTACATTTGAAACACAAGCCCAAAATTGGGATGTTACACACATGTTCATCGAGACGCGGATTATTCTATTTGTGATACTAGAACCAGTGGAAGGTTAAGTATTACAAGTTTAATAAACCGGGGTCTCACAGAGCTTGGTATCAGAGCCATACTGACCGTAGAAACCCCTAGCTTGGTCGTCCCTAGTATATTTTGAAAACTTACTTTCCAAACGTCAGTGCTTTCCTGAAAATCTTAAGTAATTTCTCAGATTTTGCTCCTCATCTATCTTAGCTTGCTTGCCTCAACTTATTCTAAACTGAATTTGAAAGCTGAGTTTTCCTCTCATCTTCCTTCAAAAGTTAGTAGCCGAGTAGATTGGTTTTGGGTACACCATGAGAGTTATAAAATGAAAGTGTTGGCTGTCTTGGGAATATGTGAAGCAATTGGAAGCTGCAAGTTTCGGCCAGGAGCTTAGAGGGAAAATCTGGACAGCAAGCAATAAATTTCTGGACAGCTAGCATTTAGGTAGTAAAAGTGCTGAAAATGAGAGGTTAAATCCACTAAAATTTGTGGGAATAAAAGGGTAAGAAGTGATGTGAGTTGGCTTAGTGTCTAACCATTCTTTAATGAATATCTCACCCTGTTTCCTTGCTGTTTTCGAACAGAAGTAATGTTCTGAAATTTACCTTCCTAAAAATTGATTCCTCGTTCTTCCATACGAGTTAGTCATAATAGAAGGATGGGTGTTGTCTTTATGATCTTGCTGTAATTTTATGTGGTTACTTGAGCTTTTTGAGTTTGTTTAGGGTTAGTTGTTTTCTTTGTCTCTTGTTCCGGAGTTGTGTTTTAACCTATTTTTGTGGAACAGGATGACAAGAACCACCCGCAACAGTCAGCCGGCTGGTTCCGATGAGGAGCTTCCCCCTCCTCCGACCATGGTGAGGTTACGCTCGACGAGCGGAATCGCATGGACCGGACCGGATCTTGGAGGTCATTGCGAGAACACCTCCATTCCCGCTGCTGCTTCAGGATCTGGAGGTGGTGGCCACCAGTCTCGTGGTGGGCTTGCGGAGTTTCTCTGTACGCAGCCGCCTACTTTCTCTCGATCGGAGGACCCTTTGGGCGCGGATGATTGGCTGCGTCGGTTGAGCGAAGCTCAATATCGCCGATGCTAGGAGCAGAGCGGGCACTCTTTGCATCCCATCGGCTCGAGTGCGGCACTCTCTTGGTGGGAGAACTTTCTCGCCATGCGACCGCAGCCACGTTGTCTCGTGGGATGAGTTTCGATCGCTTTCCGTCGGGCCCACATACCGATGGCCTAATGAAACTCAAGAAGAAGGAGTTTCTTGCGCTTGCAGCGGCGCAAGTCCAGATCGGAGTACCTTTACGAGTTTAACCACTTGGCTCGTTATGCTCGGGAGAGGTGGCCTCGATGAGGCTAAGCAGAGAAGTTCATGGATGGTTTGTCCGAGGAGCTGCAGGACAAGCTATCTATTGTGGACTTTGTCGACTTCCGTGCCTTGGTTGACAAGGCCATCGTCGTCGAGCACAAGGCGGCGCTGGTGAGTCCCGCAGCGCAAGTGGGAGGCCCATCGGTCTGCACAGGCCGGCCTCACTCGTCCCCGTGTTGGGCCCGCACCAGGGGCTCGTGCTTTGGCTTCACCACCGCCGAGGCCGTCTGCGCCAGTTGCTCGTCCCCCGCAGGCCGTGTTTCAGCCACGTGCACCTGCGACCCAGCAGCAGGTTGCGCTCCGCAACCCACCGCGGCGTTACCGCCGCTGCAACAAGAAGGGCCACTATGCTAGCAGTTGCCCTCAGAGGATTGGAGCAGCCCCTCGTCCTAATGGAGGACGTGGGAATGGTCACACGCCTGACCAGAAGGTGATCCAGAAGACTCAGGGTGTCGGGAGTGGTCGAGTCAACCACATCTCGGCTGAGGAGGCTCAGGAGGCACCTGACGTTGTGTTGGGTACGTTCCTTGTTAGTTATCGTCCTGCTGCAGTCTTGTTTGACTCTGGAGCATCGCATTCCTTTATTTCGAGATCTTTTGCTGCGGATTGTGACCTTCACTTTGTTCCTTTGGGGATTCCTTTGCTTATTCGCTCTCCGGGAGCGGAAATGAGAGCTGTTCAAGAATGTCGGGGCGTTCCTATTAATATTGAAGGAGTGGAATTCTTGGCGAATCTCATCTTACTTGATTCGGCGCGCCTGGATGTGATTCTTGGTATGGATTGGTTGTCCCAACACTTGGGGCAAATCGATTGTGCCAGGAAGATGGTCTTCCTCACTAGTCCCTCCGGCGAGCAAGTTGGGATTTCACCGCAGCTGCAGGGGCCACACCTTTGTGCCCTTGAAGCTAAGCCAGCCATGGAGATTCAGGATGTGCCCACAGTCTGTGACTTTGTGGATGTCTTCCCAAGATTTGCTCGGTATGCCTCGATTCGAGACTTGGAGTTTGTTATTGAGTTGCTGCCCGGTACCGCTCCAATTTCAAAGGCGCCGTACCGAATGCCTCCTAACGAGTTGGAGGAGCTGAAGAAGCAGTTGGGTGAGCTTCAAGCAAAAGGTTTCATCCGTCCTAGCTCATCTCCGTGGGGTTGTCCGGTTATTTTTGTGAAGAAGAAGGACAAGACCCTGCGTATGTGTGTTGATTACCGTCCACTGAATGAAGTGACGGTGAAAAACAAATATCCTTTGCCTCGTATTGATGATCTCTTTGACTAGTTGACTGGAGCTTGTGTGTTCTCCAAGATTGACTTGAGATTGGGGTACCATCAAGTTCGGATCAGGGCCGAGGATATTCCAAAGACGGCATTCACTACTCGTTATGGCCTTTACGAGTACACCGTCATATCTTTCGGTTTGACCAATGCTCCAGCTTTGTTCATGAATCTTATGAACTCGGTGTTCATGGAGTATTTGGATAAGTTTGTTGTGGTTTTCATCGATGACATTCTTATCTACTCCAAGAGTGAAGAAGAGCATGCTGAGCATCTGCAGATTGTGTTGGGAAAACTGCGTGAGCATCAGCTGTATGCCAAGTTCAGCAAGTGCGAGTTCTGGTTGAAGGAAGTGGCATTCTTGGGCCATGTTCTTTCAGCAGGGGGTGTCGCAGTAGATCCTAGCAAGGTCAGCGATGTTCTATCTTGGGGCAGCCAAGTCGACCACCGATGTGAGGAGTTTCCTTGGTTTAGCGGGCTACTACGCGCTTTATCGAGAACTTCTCCAAAATTGCTAAGCCCATGACCGAATTGCTCAAGAAAGAAAAGAAATTCGTGTGGTCATCTGCTTGTGATTTGAGTTTTCAAGAACTCAAAAGGCGATTGACGTCAGCACTAGTGCTTGTTCTCCCTGATGTGCGTAAGAGCTTTGACATTTATTGTGATGCCTCTCGGCAGGGACTCGGTTGTGTTCTTATGCAAGAAGGCAAGGTAGTGGCCTATGCATCGAGGCAGTTGAGGCCTCATGAACTCAACTATCCTACCCATGATTTGGAGTTAGCTGCAGTGGTCCATGCACTCAAGATTTGGCGGCATTACCTCATTGGTAACCGTTGTGAGGTGTATTCTGATCACAAGAGCTTGAAATATTTGTTCACCCAACAGATCTGAACCTCGCAAATGGGAGATGGTTGGAATTGATCAGGATTATGATATGGGCATCCAGTATCACCCGGGAAAGGCTAATGTTGTTGCGGATGCACTCAGTCGCAAGGTGTATTGCAATACCTTGTCACTTCAAGAGCAACAACCTACCCTTCTCGAAGAATTTCAGCGGCTTAATTTGGGATTGATTGAGCATGGTTCTCTTGCTACCTTGGTTGTGCAACCGACTTTGGTGGAGCAAATCAAGGCCGCCAATGACAGATGTTGGTGTGATCCAAATCAGCGAGAACATCAAGAATGGGACAGCTAAGTGCTTTTACGAGGATGAGCACGGTGTTGTGTGGTTTGGACAATGTCTTGTGGTCCCGGTCATGGAATTGCGGGATTTGATTCTCCGCGAGGCCCATGACTCCCCTTTGTCTATCCATCCTGGAGCTACCAAGATGTATCAAGATCTTCGACGAGATTCGTGGACTCGCATGAAGCGCGAGATTGCGTGTTCGTGGCGAGTGCGGCGTGTCTTTGTCGTGTCAAGGCTGAACATCGCCGCGTCCAGAGCCTTCTTCACCTTTGCGATGCACGAGTGGAAGTGGGATTCCGTTGGTATGGATTTCATCACCGTGCGCCGTGCTTCTTACGGGAAGGATGCGATCCGGGTTGTCATTGATCGATTGTGAAGGTGGCACATTTTCGCCGGTCGCGTACCAATCTCGGTGTTAGTCGGTGGCGGATCTCTATGTGTCTCGCATTGTATGTTTGCATGGTGTGCCACGAGCGATTGTGTCGGATCGTGGTTCTCTTTTACCTCTCGCTTTTGGCATAATCTGCAAAAGCGATGGGTACACGTCTTTCTTTTAGTTCACTTATCATCCTCAAGCCGATGGTCGACGGAGAGAGTCAACCGTGTTGGAAGATATGCTCGTGCTGTGTTCTTTCCTATGGGAAGAAGTGGGAGAAGTGCTTGCCGCTTGCGAGTTCTCCTACAACAATAGTTTCCAAGCTAGTCTTGGCATGGCACCGTTTGAGGCTTTGTATGGGAGGAAGTGTAGAACCCCATTGAACTGGTCAGAAACTGGTGAGCGTCAGTTCTTCGGGCCAGATTCCATCAATGAGGCCGAGAGCCAGGTCCAGTTGATTCGTGAGCATCTACGCGTGGCCCAGTCCAGGCAAAAGAGCTATGCGGATCGTCGTCGTCGAGAGTTGAGCTTTGAGCCCAATGACTTTGTGTATCTCAAGGTCTCACCCTTGAAGGGCCACCAACGTTTTGGCGTCAAGGGCAAGTTAGCTCCTCGATATGTTGGGCCTTATCGCATCATCGAGAGGATTGGAGCTGTTGCGTACAGATTGGAGTTGCCAGCTTCACTTGAGGATGTGTACGACGTGTTCCATGTGTCACACTTGAAGAAGTGCCTCCGTGTTCCAGTTGAGGAAACTCCGTTGGAAAATCTCGATGTGCAAGAAAATTTGACCTATCATGAGCATCCTGTTCGTATTCTTGAAGAATCTGAACGAAGGACAAGGAACCGTGTCATCAAGTTCCTTAAGGTTCAGTGGTCAAACCATTCTGAAGATGAGGCAACTTGGGAGCGCGAGGATCGTCTTCGTGCAGATTACCCATCCTTCTTCTCGAGTAGAGCGTAATCTCGGGCGAGATTCTTGTAAGGGGGGGAGGTTTTGTAACATCCCAATTTTGGGCTTGTGTTTCAAATGTAAGAAAAACCAGTAGAAATTAAAACTTTTTCTTACATCATGTATTTCCTGTTGTGCCAAACAATTCTTGTACAAGGAATTATGGAAATACATTGTCACAAGTCCATTTGATCCAAATCTTGATATTCCAAAAATAATCTTGTCAAATCTTATGATCATCCTCTGGAAATATTTTTCCTAAGTCTCTGTGATGGCATGTGACCCCTCTGAAAAATTTCACAATTTTTAGAAGTTGTTTGAATATTTTTAGAGGCAGTCAAACCTGTTTGACTCTCAGTCAAACATTAAAACAGAGCCTTGCAGAATTTTTGGAGATTTATTCGCAAGATAAAAACCTCTGAAAATTTTACACAAGGTTAATATCTGAGTTAGCAAGCTCCTGTAAAAATTTCATAATTTTTGGAGTTAATTTGCTACCTCAAATAAATCATTCAAAGTCTCTATTCTAAATTCAAAGTCAAACGTGGTTTTACTGTTACTCGGGTTCGAGTCAGACTCGGGCTCGAGCCAATTGATTCGGTCCAGTCAACTAACTGCACCGAGCCACACTTTAAAACGCGCCTTGGATCTCGTCCGTTGGATTTCGATCGCACGGCCCGCGCGCGTGTAAGACTTCGGACCTTCCGGTTGCTTGCGCGATTGTCGACCGTTAGATCTCCATCCAACCGTTGAGATTCTCCGCAACCTTCGGACCATCCGGTTGCATTTTTGAATCGGAGCCGTTGGATTAAGATCCAACGCTCGCGTACCCCTTCGTTGTAACTTGAGTTTACAACGTGGAGCCATCTGAGCCGTTCGTTTCTAATCGTAAGGCTCGCAATCTCCCCGTTGTGTTTTAAACCCGGGAGGCGTGGCGCTTTCGTGGCCGTCCGATTTAGATCGTAGGGCTGAGAACCACCGAGCCTTTTCGCGGGTCGTCTTCAACCTCCGGCCGTGCGAGCACTGTAGGGGGAGTAATGGCAGTGTCATTTCTTGCTCCCTAAAGCCACCCTAGCCGACGTTTAGGGGTATGGGAGGTACACTGAGCCAGGCCATGCCCTAATGCACGTCTACACCTCTTTTTCCTTGTCGGCCGTGCGTGGTGCTTTGTGTTTTGCCGCCCGAAAGAAGTGTGGTGCAAACCCTAATGATTTCATAGCTTTATAAGCACTCTCAATACCTCCTGGTGTTTCTTTAGGCCACCATCAAGCTTCATTCTCAATATTGGAGCTTAACACCTCAAAAATGGCAAACCGCCATTGTTGACCCGTGGAGCTCCATTGGTGTTCTTGGTGTTCCAGTGGTCCTCCTTCATGTTTCTTTGCCCTAACCTTATCTCTTTATCGTCTTGAACATTTCCCCTCACTTAATTTTGGATTTGATTCTCAGGAATTGTCCAATTTGGGGTTTGTTCAAATTCGGCCGAAATTGGTCATCTTCTTCCTCAGCTCTGGTGAGTGCTCCATTTTCCAATTACTTGCTCATGTAGCTTCTGTGAATCATTATGAAGCTATTTTGATGCTTTGGTATCACCCATTTGGCTCAGGGTGTCGTTTTCAACCTTTCTTCTTCGTGTCCGGCGAGCCTTCACCGTGATCAAGCAACTCCGGCCATCTTTGAAGCTCCTCTCCTTTAAGGTAGCTTCTTATTAGTCCTTAGTGGCTCTGGCACCCGTATCCTAGGCTTGCAGTGGAGCTCATCGCGATTTTCGTGTTTAGCAGTAAGCTCCCATTTTCGCTTTTCCGGCTAGCCGGCGTTCTAGTCCTTCGCCGCCGGTGAGAATGCTACCATTAGATTCGTTGTGCTATTGCGAATCCATTTTGGGTCTTGTTCAGCGCGCATGCCAGTGGTCGCGGCGATTCGCCGTGGAAACTTCTCGGTTTTCTTGACCAGACTCCGTTTCGTCATCTGATTAGGGCACATTAATTGCTAATCATTAGTTATTAATTATGTCTTAATCATTGTCGTGGAGCCAGCGACCGATGGGCCCAATATCCTTAAATCACTCTGTTCAATCCGCATCGTTCGACATCATTAAGTTTAATCATTGCTTAATTAGTGTGTCGGCATTTAATCCTCGTCAAATCTCCTCCGGTCGCCGACTTGTGGGCCCGGGGTTAAAATCAAATCTCAGGAGTCATTAGTGTTTATTTAATGTTAATCATTAGAAGCATTAATCCTGTCCTAACCGCCACTCTCAGTCGCTGACAAGTGGGCCCAGTGCACTGTGCACGTGGGTTAAACGTTCGCGTGGGTGACTCAAGGTCACTGACATGCGGTCCCACACGTCAGCACCTCCCTTTGAACTGCGATCATTATCTACCGTTCATTGTTAGATCTGCGGCCCTGATCTTTGTATGCGTTCGGACCCTCCGGTTGCCTTGATCATTCTCGACCGTCGATCTTGCGATCAACGGCTGAGATTGTGTTTGCAACCGCACCGTCCGAATGCATACACTCGTGCGCGCCGTTGGATCTTGATCCAACGGTGGGGTCCGTTTCGAGTTGGCGCGCGTGCGCTGTTTTTGGCGCGCGTGAGCCGTAGGATTTTAGATCAAGGGTTGTCGAGCGTCCACGTCGTTTTCTTTTATTTGGGTTGTTCTGTATTTCGGTAAGTATTTGTTTAACAACTGAAAATGATGTAAAAACTTTAGAAATTCATAACTAATTCATTTTAACTGCTTTTTAGTTAATTCCAACGGTAATAAATTATGTTATCACTTTAGTTTATTATAAAAATGGATTTAAGCATATTCCAGTAGCAGAAAATTGTATAACTAGGAATAACTTGATTTCTGCCATTTTGAATATTCCAGAAATAGGTTTAACCTTGAAAAATGCATATCTTTTTCAGATAACTCAATTTGTGCAAAATCAATTTTGTTAAATTAAATCTGTTAGCATACTTTCATATAAAATAGGATTTGAGCATGTTCATAATTCTGTAAAATGGCTTGCATTAGATTTACAACTTAGAAAAATCATAAGTAAATGTGTATAACTCCAAATTTAGGAAATCCAACTTTGCTGTTATTAGGATGTCATAATCTACCTACTATAAAAATTTCAGACCTTAGATCATTCTGGAAAAATTCGCCATGAACAGTGCTAATTATTAATTAGGTTGATATATAGGCTGAGAAAGAGTATTTTGCTCATATCTTTTGCATGTTAAGTTCAAATTGCAAAATTCTTGTTCCTGTCATTGTCTTAGATCATTCCCTAGCTGTAGTGTAAATTTTATTAGTTTTGGATGTGTTTTGCTGTTGGAATTTATTTGGTGTTCTTCGTTCTTATTTGCTTATCGCCTTTTTCGCGTTAGGTTCCGAAGATAATATTATTAATCTTGATATTGAGCCACAGCAGCCATCAGACTCTGCACTTCAGCCAGGCAAGCAGATGTAGCATTCATTTGATCATATTGTTCCTACTATTTTCAAAGTCTAATATATTGTTTGCAAATTCTATGTATGCATTGCTATGTTGTTTTAAACTATTGTCGATAGTTGGCCTACTAGATGCATTATCAGTAGGAAATGATCATTCCTCTACTACTGAAGCCTAGGTTACTTGCTGTGATTTTGGGTTCGATGGATGGACCCTTGTCACTTAGTAGTTTACGTGTTATTATGCTTAGCCATGCTTAGTTGTCGGTAGAAATGGGCGGTTATCGACTTGTCGGTAACCTTGATCACACAAACTGTTATAATATGTATATTTCAGCCTTGTGCTTTGTCTAAATTGCAAAACTAAAACTGAAAATGAAAACAATTTAGACTTGGGCACAATGGTAAGATGGTGTGATCTTTTGGGTGTGAATGGAATGGTGCCCGGGTCAATTAAGGACCGAACTACTTGTGACTATCTCATATCCGAGCATTACAAGTGCGTGCTAACCACACTAGAGGGATATGGGACCTCTCTTGGTGAGTACTTTGGGCTGTGTTAATTAATGAGTCGCGTGGTGGGTTGCATATTTGATTATATGCAACATGGACACGCTTGTAGGGAGGAGAACACCGCCGAGGCGGTGTATCTTGCTCCATGTATGGGTCCTTGTGATCCATATTTCGTCGGCAGATCACTAAGGATTAACCCCATACGTGCGTCTCTTGATTAGCATGTTCCATTGGAAAGGGTTCAGAGGACTTAGCCGTGCTTAGGCATACCAAAGGAAGTGTGCTTAATAGCTTGGCGAAAAGGCGATGCAAGTGTGGGTACATTGGTACACCCTGCAGGATTAAAACTATTCGAATAGCCTCGTCCTAGGTTATGGACACGCTTGGATAAGCTTTTCAAGAGTTAGACTACAACCTTTTAAAATTAAAACTTGTTGGGTGGTATGAATCGAGATTCATGCTATGTTGTGGTGGCTTTGGGAAAGTCACTTCTAGGTGGATACTTGTTACTTATATTTACTCTGTTATTTAAATGCTTAAAAACAGATTTTACAAACTCTTTGCTCAACTTATTACAATATTGCAAATGAAACTTGCTTTATGCGTCCAAAGAACCATATAACCACATTCCTTTGAATACGACTTTCATGTAGCTATGTATAGGCTTGCTACTCGTAAGTCTTGCGAGTACATTTTGTACTCACCGCATTGCTTGTGTTGTGCAGAGGATGATAGTGAGTCCGATGGAGCTCACTTTTGTGAGTTGTCTTTGTGGCGCTTTAGGGGCGATTAGCTTGGCGGCCTGGCCGGTTGCCCTGTGGTGTTATGTGGCTAACCTGGTCGTCTTTTGGTTTAAGCCATCTTATGGCAACTTTTGCTTCCATTGTTACTTATTTGGTACTTATGTCATTTGGCGGTCACTGTTGTAATAACTTATATTATGTCTGTCTTTTAGTAGACTTGTTATATTCTGTTGTATGGAAATGATGCATGCTTGGAATTGATGTATGTGTGCTGCATGTTCTGGGAGGCACATGTTCATCGAGACGCGGATTATTCTATTTGTGATACTAGAACCAGTGGAAGGTTAAGTATTACAAGTTTAATAAACCGGGGTCTCACATGGCGCATCACAACCAGTTTTTTTGTAGTTGCGCCAGCGTCCTCCACTCTGTTACCCTCGCCTGCCATAACCTACCTCCTCCCCGCCCTCGCACTCGCTTCCTCCCTTGCCGTAGCTGTCGCCGCCGCTCCCTCCTCCCCGCCTTCCACACTGGCCGCCCCGTCCTCCCCTTCGGCCGCCTCCTCCCCTTTGCCCGCATCGCACCCGCCGTCCCTTCCTCCCTTTTGCTCACGCCGTCCTCCTCCTCTTTGCCCGCGCCACCCCCATCGCCGCACACCTCCTCCTCTTCGGTCGCACTGTGCTAGTCACCCACCTTCTCCCTTTCTCCCGCATCGCGCCTATCGCCCACCTTCCCCTTCTCCCTCCCGTCCTCTCACGAGGGAAACGGAAGACGACCACGAGATAGGAGATGGGGACGCCGTGAGAGTAGCCGCCGGTGAGACCTCGACCAACTACAGGGAAGAAACGACAGGTGAGGTGTAACGTTCCAAAATTTGGCTTTTCAAAAATCTTTTGAGTAGTTTAGGTCCTAGGAAAATTTCACCAATTTTATTTGAATTAATAAAGATTAATTGGGAATTTTCTAAATTTAAAATATTTAATTTGACTAATCTAAACATTAATTAAATAAAAACTTCTGTTATTTGGCTTCCTTGTCTTTCAAGGAATTTTTGGGTATTTTTTGAGATTTTTCTGGATTTGTTTGCTATTTATTTGATCTCCTCAATTTTTGATCTTTTATTTTAATTCCGAAAATCAGCCCTTTTCTCTCTCCTGCCATGTGCTATAGTAAATCACGAATAACTGTTCATCATCGTTTCCAACTGAACAGCCGAGAGTTCGTTCTCTGTACGTGTTGGGTTGAAATATTCCAAATTTGATATCTTTCTCTACGGTGCATATAAAAGCGAACCATTTGCGCCCACGCGTCCGTCTTAATCTTATCTTCCAATCCCTTAAATTGATTTCCTCCAAACCGATCTATTTTCGTCGCAATCTCCAAAAAATCGAGCTCCAACCGAAGATGTTCTCCGGCGAACTGCGCCTTCATCCGACGTCCCCCGGCCAAACCGTCTGCGGCGTTGGCTTCGCGTTGTCGCGTTCTACGTCATGGTTCCTTCCCCTTCACCCGAGGATCACCAGAGCACCGCCGGCCATGTCAAGCCATAAAACCGAAACGTGTTCATCGCGTTCCTCGCTTCCTCGGTGAGTTTTTCCAAAATTTGACAACGTCATCTTGTGCCCCTCGTCAATACCTATTTTTCGCATCTTTTGGATTCAAGTTTCATCCACCGTGCGCCGAGAATCGGGCGTTCTCTCGCCTCTTGTACGTCGTCCTTCTCCGATCAATTACTCCGCAACCATTGATCTCCTGCCTTCAACCCCACCACCGTTGAGTTCGCGTCGCCGCGTTCTACGCCGTGCTCACCTTCCTTTTCGCAGATTGTCGCCCGAAGTGGTACACGCCCATGAGGCCGCCATCGCCGCCGTTCTTCGTGTTGCTGCCGTCGCATGGAGCCAAATCTCGATGTCCGGACCGCGTCATCATCTCCGGCTCGTCGTTTTCTTTCCGTTTTTCCCCTTCGCCACCACAGGTTCGCCTTCGCCTACCATCCACCCCTTGCGCCATGAACCAGCCATCTGTTTACTGTTCGTGCATATGATGCAGTATGTGTGTTCGGTCTGTTACTTTGTATTGATTCTTACTTCCTATTGATACTCACTTCCTCTCTTCCATATGGGCCCAAGTAAAATATATCTTCTGTGTTGTTTGATGTTCTGTGTTGAAGCACATTAGCAGAAGCACGTTTCTCTTTGTCCATCTTCTCTATTTATTGAGTGGGTCCCATATGTCATGCAAGGAAATAAATATCTATCTCTCACCTCCATGTGGACCCTTTGCCATCCATACATATATATCTATCTCACTTACATGTAGACCCCACATGTCATCCACCCAATTAAAAAACCCTAATTATTTCTCTCTTACATGCGGGTCCCGCATGTCAGTCAACTCTTGGTCAACCCTATTCATGAGCTTGGTCCACCGTGGACCAGCATATCTCCGTGGACCTGATCTATAGACCAGTGACCCACATGTCAACCCCTAATCTTATTTTCGAGAATTAATTTAATTCTTAAAAAGTCATTTATCTTAATGGCCCCACTTGTCACTCTCTGTAACATCCCAACTTTGGACTTGTGTTTCAAATGTAAGAAAATGTGTAGAAAGTAAAACTTTTCTTACATTATGTGTTCCTGCATGTACTCAACAATCCTTGTACATGAGATATGGAAATGCAAAGTCACAAGTCCTTTTTTTTTTCTTCCAAAAACCTTGTCTTCCAAAAACATGCAAGTCAAATCTTATGATCATGCTTGGGAAATAATTCTCCTAAGTTCCTGAAATGGTCTAGGACCCCTCTGAAAAATTTCACAAATTCTTAGGAATTGTTTGAATATTTTTAGAGGCAGTCAAACCTGTTTGACTTCAGTCAAACCACATTTCAGAACCTTGCTGAATTTTGAGAGAAAAATGCAACGCATAAAAATCTCTGAACATTTTACACAAGGTAGATATCTAGGTTAGAAAGCTCCTGTAAAAATTTCAGAATTTTTGGAGTTGATTTGATACCTCAAATAATTCCTCAAAGATCTCTTGTAACACCCCAGGACCCACACCCCTGGAATGCTACTAAACCACTCTACAGCTAGCCAATAATTTCAAAATTTATTATTTCGGCAGCAACTCTAGGCAAGAATCAATAAGCGGAAGCATAAACCACTAAGGGAAAAAAGATAACGGTAACAAGTTCAATAATTAAACAACCTCTAGCAGATTAATCCAAGTGTAGTCCACAAATGCATCAATAATAAATCAACAGAACACTCGTGAATAACTAGTCATTAGGCTAGATTCCTCTCAACTTTATTAAAGCATGAAACTATGAATTGAGTGCATTATTGTAGTGCCGCTCTACCCATCCCAGGAATGCTTAAGAATCACCTGAAAGGGGGAAAGAAACAACAAGAATGAGATAAAATCTCAGCAAGTAAGTTGAATAACAGGTTAATCAATTGACAAGCAAGCTACAACACAGGTTATATTATTGCATGACCACAACCACATTCCACTATCTCATTCAATAAACCACATGGACTAGCATGAGTCCTGCCTCATAAGAATTCAACCAATGACAAAAGTATGCATGTCCTCCATCCACAATGCTTAATGCAAATGCATGCCATGCTCCACTGCACTCTTACCCATCAAGGTAAGAGTGTGCATCACTCTGAATGTATGCGATGTCAGACGGCATCTGATCGCGCCCATAAGCGCGACATCCACAATGCAATGTAATGATATGTTATGAATGATATGATAATCATAAACCACATATGTGACATCTCATAAGGGCACCAACAAGATTAACTTGTACAACTACCACATAATCATTATGGAAAAATACATCCATGATCCACATTCGGCACATAAAGCAACCATTTCATGACTACACACAAGATATCCAATGTAAATCATTAAAATAATAATTACTATCATCATCTCATATGTAAGTCAACCAACCATGGCATAATACTTCAAAATACGAAAATCATATGGATTGCAAGTAGTAAGAACAACCAATTAAACGGTAGTAACACTGCTACAATTACTTGCCTTCCACGATGTGACGCGTTAGCCGGCCAAGGTGATACTCCTAAACCTGAGGCTTCACCTCCTAAACAAGTAAAATAATTTCAATAAGGTCATAATATACCCAGCGCTACTAATCGGCATTCTACAACGCTTACTTGACGACTCAAAACGAGTTTACAAAGCTGAAATCGAAAAACAACGTTTCCTGCCATATTCTGATTCTGGACAGCAGCACGGTAAAAGACATAACTCATGAACTTGAAGTCACAAAGAGGTAAACCCAATTTCTGTAGATTCTTAACTGAATAATCTACAATACTCTAGTTGACACGATAAACCAATTCGGTCAAACTATTAGGCTAACCATGGTCTGAACTTTCAGTACAGAAACTGCCTACACAATCAAACAGCAAAACTAAAATGACCATAACTTTTAATAGGTAACTCCGAATTGATCGTTCTTTATCAATATGAAAAGGTTATCGAATTACCTACAATAACCTAGTTGGGTGAACGTTCAGATTCTACCAAATTCCCTTTCATATTTTAGGAAATAACCAGACAGATTATTCTCGTCAGATTTCTGGCAGCAGATACTAAATCGACCATAACTTTTGACTCAGACCTCGGAATCGAGTGATCTTCGCGGCTACTGAAAGATAACGACATAACACACATATCTCTAGGAGATGGAATCTTAAAATTCAGCCTCTAAATACACGAAAATACCCACGCAAGGTTCTGGACAGAATTGAATCTTCTGCAGCCCAACAATTAACCAACAATTCTAATCGGTTTCGCATATACTAAGGATCAAACAGTGGGGAATGCATCTCGTTACCCTTGTAGAACCGCTAGAATTCGCTGAACCAAACCCCACACAAAACTTCTTCTCCTTCTTCTCCTTCTTCTCTTCCTCTCTTTCTTCTTCCTTGCGCAAGGGACAGCACCTTGGGAGAGGGGAGGTGCAAGGGGACAGCACCTTGGGAGAGGGGAGGTGCAAGGGGGAGGAGAGGAGTCGGCCAAGGGAGAGGAGAAGGGGGCGGCTGCAAGTGGGAGGAGGAAAAGGGGGGAAGGGGGGGCGGCTAGGGTTTGGGGAGGGTGGCCCTCCCCCCTTTGGCCGGCCACACTAGGAGATGGGCCAAGGCCCAGCCCCAAAAGGAAGAGAAAATAACGGAAAAGCCCCTCTCTAAACTGGATTTGACGAAAACTAAAAATAAAATCTTCCCCGATTAAATTATTCTCTACCGATTAATTTTAATTAATCCGATTCTTGACTTCTCACACTTCCGGAGTATTACATTCTTCCCACCTTAAAAGGATTCGCCCTCGAATCCAATTCTCTGAACTACAAAGAGAAGAACAACAAGCAAACAAAGAACCCAAACTAGGAGTACTCACCACCTCGAAGAGCTCGGGTACTTCTTTCGCAAATGATCCTCCAGCTCCCACGTAGCCTCTCTCTCAGACTGATTCGTCCAAAGGACCTTCACATACTTGATGGTCTTATTCCTCAAGACCCGCTCCGACGTATCCAAGATACGAACTGGCCGACTCTCCACAGTGAGATCCTGCTCCACTATGACCTACTCCAGGTCAATCTTGTGTTCTGGATCCCGCAAGTATTTCCTCAGCATAGACACATGGAAAACATTGTGCACACCACACAATGAGTTTGGCAACTCCAAACGATAAGCCAAACTACCCACCCGAGCAACCACTGGAAAAGGACCGATGTACCGCGGGCTAAGCTTCCCGGTGGTACCAAAACGAACAATACCCTTGGTTGGAGACACCCGAAGGAGCACAAGGCTACCCACCGCAAACTCCAACTCTCGGCGCCGAACATCCGCATAACTCTTTTGTCGGCTCTGAGCAGCCAACAGGTTTTGACGAACCTCCCGCACTTTCTCCACGGTCTGCTGAACAAGATCCGGACCAAGCAACGACCTCTCACCCACTGCATCCCAACAAAGAGGGGAAACACACCTCCGACCATACAAAGCCTCAAAAGGAGGCATCTTGATACTCGCCGATAACTATTGTTATAGCGAACTCGCCAAAGCCGATAGTCCTCCCAATCGCCCTTCCAAGATAGCACGCAAGCACGAAGCATGTCCTCCGTGGTCCGAATGGTCCGCTCGATCACCATCCGTCCGAGGGTGAAAAGTCAGATCGAGGGAAACTGTCGTGCCCAACGCAGATCAAGACTCGCCGTAACTTAGAGACGAACTTGGCATCTCGGTCGAAACAATGGACTTGGGTACACCGTGCAATCTCACCACCTCTCGGATGTACAACGGGCTAGGTCTGCTGCTGTGTTGGTCGTTTTTATCGGTATGAAGTGTGCGGACTTGGTAAGCCTGTCCACCACGACCCATATTGCATCTCGCCCTCGGCAGCGCGCAACCCAACCACAAAGTCCATAGTGATATGCTCCCACTTCCACTCGGGTACCTCCAAGGGTCAGCAACAAACGGCGGGGCGTTTGTGCTCACCTTTACTCGTTGACAAACGCCACAAGCAATGACATATTTAGCAATATCCACCTCATCCGCTTCCACCAAAAGATTTGTTTCAGATCACGATACATCTTGGTCTCTCTGGATGTACCGAATATGGGGTCCGGTGAGCCTCACGAAGAATATCATCCTTCACCGGTGATTTACAGGGTACACACAACGCCTTTGAAACGAACCGCACGTGTTCATCCACACTAAAATCTCGAACGCCCTCCGAGATCCTCTTCCGCACTCTCGAAAGGAGCCGATCGTCTTTGTTGAGCTTCAAGAACGCGCTCGGGGATGGCGAACTAGATGATCATTTGTGTCTGCTGCGCAGAACCAAGAAGACAGAAAGAAATACCCATCTTCTCAAACTCCGAGACCAAGGACAACGCTACCTGAGGTACCTCGTCCCGCTTAGGGCATCAGCCACCACATTAGCCTTACCAGGGTGATACTGGATAGTCAGGTCATAATCTTTGATTAACTCCAACCACCTCCGCTGCCTCAAATTTAGCTCTCGCTGAGTGAATATATACTTAAGGCTCTTGTGATCGGTGAAGATATCGCACTGTTCCCCATACAAGTAATGCCTCCAAGACTTGAGCAAACACAATCACGCCAAATCGAGATCATGAGTGGGATAATTCGCTCATGAGTCTTCAATCGCCAAGAAGCATAGCGATTACTCGGGCCTCTTGCATCGGTACACATCCGAGTCCAATCAGAAGCATCCGTGTACAGTGGAAACGCTTGCCACTCCCGGGCAAGGATAGAATAGGTGCATTTACCACTTGTTCTTCAAAGTCGAAACCCGACCTCACAGCGTCCGTCCACACAAAAGGAACCCCTTTGCGTGAGTCGGGTCATTGGTTTAGCAATGCTAGAAAATCTGCACAAAGCGCTGTAATACCCGGCAAGACCAAGAAAATCCGGATCTCGACACATTGGTTGGCCTCCGCCATCAACCACTGCGCCACATTCTTCTGATCCACCGTAATACCGTCTTGATGATGGTATGACCCAAAAATCCTACTTGGATAACGTAAAGCACACTTCTTTAGCTTCGCATAGTATTTATTCCTCCAAGAGTATCTAGGACCGAGTTGAGATGCAATTCGTGGTCCTCCTCCGTTTTGGAATAAACCAGATGTCGTCGATGAAGACCACCACAAAAGAATCCAGTACTCATGGAGCATCCTGCTCATAGCTTCCATAAAGACAGCAGGAGCATTAGTCGGTCCAAAAGACATAACGACATATTCGTAATGCCCATACCTTGTGCTAAATCTTTGTCTTCTCTATATCCTCCTCCACGATTCGCGATTGATGGTAACGGATCGCAAATCAATCTTGGAAAATATTTTGGCACCTCTCAACCGATCGAAGAGATCTTCAATACGAGGCAGGGATACTTGTTCTTGATTGTCACTTGGTTGAGTGCTCGATAATCCACACAAAGCCTCTTGGTGCCATCCTTCTTTCCCACAAACAAAACCGAGCAGCCCAAGGTGGCGTGCTCGGTCTAATGAACCCTTAGCTAAGAGTTCATCCAATCGCTTCTTTAATTCAACTCGCTCAATCGGTGCCATCCGTCACGGGACTTATAAATAGGCCGCGTGCACTGAACAAGCTCAATACGGAAGATCGACTCCGCTCTGTGGCGGTCGGGAGCTCATCGGAAAAACATCCGGTACTTGCGGACTACGGTATGTTCTCTAACCTCAAGGCGACCTCGTGACCCTCCACCAAAGCCCACAACACCCGACGACTTCGCATCCGCCGATTAGGAAACAAGCTGTCATAACAACGAGAGAGTATCTTGCGGGCACTCCTTGAAAACAACTTCACGCCCAGACAGAGAACGCAAGGTGACCGTCTTCCAGAAACAAGAGATGACAGCTTGATACCGCGTGAGCCAATCCATGCCAAGGATCACATCGAAGGGCTCCAGGGGATATAACCACCAAATTCGCCACGAACTCCTCATCCGCTAGAATCACCACACAACCAGGGCAAACACGGGAACTGGATATAAGCCCACTAGGAGAACTAACAACCACTGCCCTCCCAATTAACTGCACCGAAAGCCCTGCCCGCTCAACAAAACTCTCCGAGACAAAAGAGAAACTGGCTCCAGAATCAAAAAGTACGCAGGCATCGAAAGAGTCAACAGATAAGGTACTGCACAACGTCTCCACGATCCTCGCCATCCGATGTCGGCATGGAGAATGCCACGGGGACAATCAAGAAGGAGGATCTCCACACTCGTAAGTCGGCGCAGTGTCCACCGAGGTACCGGGTCGATGGAGTAGGTCTTGAACCCGGTAACCTCCGGTGGGGCGCCAAGACGATCGATGAAGGTGCCAAGGTGCCGCAGTAACGCGTGTAGGGACCGCGGGTAGGGATCGCGGGGTAGGAGCCACGCCATCATCCGAACGGTGCCATCGGGACGAGAGAATCCCGCCAAGGTGTAGGCGCCAACTCCCATCGTAGCTTCCTTTGGGATTCGCACGCACACCACATCCTTGTGGTTTTGACCACGATAGTACACCCCCTCCAAGAGCAGTCACTCCGCCTGTGCGGATCCCCACAACGAAAGCACACCAAGCCCATTCCGGGCTTCGAAGTGGCACGGTACTGCAGAGAGCTCCCTCCAGTAGAGCTGGTCTGCCCCGCGCTACCACGGTAGGGCTGGTGACGACGACCCTTTGCCTTCTTAAACATAGGGCCCCCAGAATGGCCCCTCCTCTCGCTATGACCTCGAGGCTGATCTCCTCCAGAGGCCTTGCGAGTGTCCTCCGTGTACGCATGCTGCATCTCGATCCCCAAGGCCTGCTCCACCAGGGTACGAAAATCTGTGATCGGAAAGGCACCCAGCAGGTGGCGGATCGAAGGCCTAAGCCCCTGACGAAACTGCCTGGCCTTCTCCGCATCGTCCCGAGCCACATGTGGGACGAAGCGGACTATCTGATTGAAGCCCACCTCATACTCTGCCACAGACTGCTTGTCTTGAGTGTATTTGCCCAAGTCAATTTTCACCTTGTCCAGAAAGGCCTCTGGATAGAACCGCCTCTCAAACTGCCGGACAAACTCCGCCCACGATGGGAGTCCATGTGCAGCCGTGCGAGCAGACGGCACTCCTTTCCACCAGATCTAGGCCTCTCCCTTCAGCAGTT
Organism: Ampelocalamus luodianensis; assembly: GCA_036346255.1. Taxonomy (NCBI): domain Eukaryota; kingdom Viridiplantae; phylum Streptophyta; class Magnoliopsida; order Poales; family Poaceae; genus Ampelocalamus; species Ampelocalamus luodianensis. The sequence goes on along the minus strand of CM070625.1, from coordinate 48,069,363 downwards.
GCGCCACATAGCGCACGCGATCGGAAGCCACTACCTCAAAAGCCTCCATTTTGTCCTCCACGTGGGACAGCCAGTCAGCAGCCTGGACAGGAGTGGCCGCCGCGTCCAAGCTGTCCAGCCTCAACCCTACCCACTCACGAAGTGAGATGCCGCTAACTGCTCCAGCTGCCGCAACCTCAGGCACCGGGGCGGCATCAGCACCAGGGGCCACCTGCCCCTGCTTCAAAGCCTCAACTCTTGCCGCATGGCCACGACCACGACCAACGCTCCTCTTGGTACCCATCGGGTGAGCATCCTCGGCCTCCTCAATCACCGGTTGTGCTACGACGTGCAGACGAACACGGCCACTACCCTTAGGTGGCATTCTGCAGCCACCGCAACCCACAAGCAAACAAAACATTAATCTCAGACAAGTGAAGCACAAGCAATAAATTAAAGAATTCAACAAGGTATATGCAAGATATGCAAACCCTTCCCCATCCTACATGTGCAAGTGTGTCAATTTTCTTACTTCTCCTAGAACCTAAAGCCTAGGCTCTGATACCAACTGTAACACCCCAGGACCCACACCCCTGGAATGCTACTAAACCACTCTACAGCTAGCCAATAATTTCAAAATTTATTATTTCGGCAGCAACTCTAGGCAAGAATCAATAAGCGGAAGCATAAACCACTAAGGGAAAAAAGATAACGGTAACAAGTTCAATAATTAAACAACCTCTAGCAGATTAATCCAAGTGTAGTCCACAAATGCATCAATAATAAATCAACAGAACACTCGTGAATAACTAGTCATTAGGCTAGATTCCTCTCAACTTTATTACTGACATGAAACTATGAATTGAGTGCATTATTGTAGTGCCGCTCTACCCATCCCAGAATGCTTAAGAATCATCCAAAAGGGGAAAGAAACAACAAGAACGAGATAAAATCTCAGCAAGTAAGTTGAATAACAAGTTAATCAATTGACAAGCAAGCTACAACACAGGTTATATTATTGCATGACCACAACCACATTCCACTATCTCATTCAATAAACCACATGGACTAGCATGAGTCCTGCCTCATAAGAATTCAACCAATGACAAAAGTATGCATGTCCTCCATCCACAATGCTTAATGCAAATGCATGCCATGCTCCACTGCACTCTTACCCATCAAGGTAAGAGTGTGCATCATCTCTGACAATGTACGATCTTTGTCTGGCACTGCCGCGCCATAAGCGCGACATCCACAATGCAATGTAATGATATGTTATGAATGATATGATAATCATAAACCACATATGTGACATCTCATAAGGGCACCAACAAGATTAACTTGTACAACTACCACATAATCATTATGGAAAAATACATCCATGATCCACATTCGGCACATAAAGCAACCATTTCATGACTACACACAAGATATCCAATGTAAATCATTAAAATAATAATTACTGTCATCATCTCATATGTAAGTCAACCAACCATGGCATAATACTTCAAAATACGAAAATCATATGGATTGCAAGTAGTAAGAACAACCAATTAAACGGTAGTAACACTGCTACAATTACTTGCCTTCCACGATGTGACGTTAGCGGCCAAGGTGATACTCCTAAACCTGAGGCTTCACCTCCTAAACAAGTAAAATAATTTCAATAAGGTCATAATATACCCAACGCTACTAATCGGCATTCTACAACGCTTACTTGACGACTCAAAACGACTTTACAAAGCTGAAACCGAAAAACAACGTTTCTGCCATATTCTGATTCTGGACAGCAGCACGGTAAAAGACATAACTCATGAACTGGAAGTCACAAAGAGGTAAACCCAATTTCTGTAGATTCTTAACTGAATAATCTACAATACTCTAGTTGACACGATAAACCAATTCGGTCAAACTATTAGGCTAACCATGGTCTGAACTTTCAGTACAGAAACTGCCTACACAATCAAACAGCAAAACTAAAATGACCATAACTTTTAATAGGTAACTCCGAATTGATTGTTCTTTATCAATCTGAAAAGGTTATCGAATTACCTACAATAATCTAGTTGGGTGAACTTTCAGATTCTACCAAATTCCCTTTCATATTTTAGGAAATAACCAGACAGATTATTCTCGTCAGATTTCTGGCAGCAGATACTAAATCGACCATAACGTTTTACTCAGACCTCGGAATCGAGTGATCTTCGCGGCTACTGAAAGATAACGACATAACCCACATATCTCTAGGAGATGGAATCTTAAAATTCAGCCTCTAAATACACAAAAATACCCACGCAAGGTTCTGGACAGAATTGAATCTTCTGCAACCCAACAATTAACCAACAATTCTAATCGGTTTCGCATCTACTAAGGATCAAACAGCGGGGAAGGCATCTCGTTACCCTTGTAGAACCGCTAGAATTCGCTGAACCAAACCCCACACAAAACTTCTTCTCCTTCTTCTCCTTCTTCTCCTTCTTTTCTTCCTCTCTTTCTTCTTCCTTGCGCAAGGGACAGCACCTTGGGAGAGGGGAGGTGCAAGGGGGAGGAGAGGAGTCGGCCAAGGGAGAGGAGAAGGGGGCGGCTGCAAGTGGGAGGAGGAAAAGGGGGGAAGGGGGCGGCTAGGGTTTGGGGAGGGTGGCCCTCCCCCCTTTGACCGGCCACACTAAGAGATGGGCCAAGGCCCAGCCCCAAAAGGAAGAGGAAATAACGGAAAAGCCCCTCTCTAAACTGGATTTGACGAAAAACTAAAAATAAAATCTTCCCCGATTAAATTATTCTCTACCGATTAATTTTAATTAATCCGATTCTTGACTTCTCACACTTCCGGAGTATTACATCTCTGTTCAAATTTAAAACCCTACTGGATTGCACTGTTCATCAGGTCCGGGTCAGACTCGGGCTCGAGCCTTTTGACTCGGTCTAGCCCACTAACCGCACCGGACCCTCGTTATAAGCCCCATCCATTTCCAACCATTGGATCAAGATCCAACCGTCCAGCTTGAGGGTGACTTTCGGACTGTCCATCAGGGACATTCAATCATGGCCGTTCAAATCTAATCCAAGGGCACTTGATCTCCTCTGTTGTTTCAAAAGCACTGGAGCCTTGTGATCTGAGCCGATCAAGTTCGATCCTACGGTCCACGACCACCCTGACCACCTCTGGTCATCGTCTTCCTCGCGCCGTGCGCAGCACAGTGCGCGGCATGGCCCTGTCTCGTCATGGCCGCGTCAACGCCCACCTTTCGGGGCAGTGTGGCACGTCAGAGCTTTCGGCAAAGCCGTGCTGCGCGCTGCCCTATTTCATTAGCCCTGGTTTTAGCGCGGCCGAGCTCGCCTTAGCTCACCGCAGGGGCCCCCTTTTTGCCTTTGTGTCGTGCTCAGTAGCTTCTAAAGCCCCAGGCCCCTCCTCTGGGTTCCCTTCCTCACCTCCAGTCACCCCAACTCACTTTCGTTGTGGTCAAACCCAACCACAGTAAGTGCTCCCCACCGCCATTGTTGCCGTGGAAGCTCCTCCAGTGATCTGGGTGCCTCAGTGGTTCTTCGAGTCTCTTTGCTTATCGCTTGGACCCCCTTGTCATCGCAAAGCTTTTCCCTAACTTGGTTTTGAATGATCTCCTCAGGAGTCGTCGGAATCCAAGTTTTGGAGCTGCGCAGCCGTTAGGGCACTTCATCGTTCCCAGCTCCGGTGAGTGTCCTCAGTTTAATTCTTTGCTACTGGACCACCCCGTGGTCGTCGCGAAGGGATACTGATCATTCTTTTTGCAAATGCTGGCTCAGGGAACTTGGTCGTCGTCATCTTCTTCACCTCCGGCATCGGTCTCCGCTGCTGGGTCTTCTCCGACCACCTCTGGACCTCCCCTGCACTCGGGTGAGTTCACCCTAGCCCTGTAGAGCTTAAGCAATGGCTAGGTTAGCTCGTAACGCGTGTTTTCGCCGTTTTCGGATTTTGCCGAAAACCACCCTCCGCCCCTCTCCGGCTCGCCGGCGATTGAGGCCTGCTCCGCCATCAAGGGGGCTACCAATAGGTTCGCAATACTATTGCGCATGTTCTGGTACCTTAGTTGCACGCCGCCGTGGCCGTGGTCGTGGTCGTCGGCGACATGCCGGAGACCTTGACGTCATGTTCTGGACCCTTGTCGCGAAATCGACAAGTCCTCAGACCTCTTCGGGTTGATCCTAGCCGTTCAAGACCACCCTAGGATTAGATCTGAGCCGTAAGTTATTTTCCGAAAAGCTTAGTCCTTTGGACCTCCCCTTATTTAATCTCAACCGTTAAGATTACCCCCAGGGAAGATCTGTGCCGTTAGATGCTTTCTGTAAAAATCCTTAGTCTTAAGACCTCTTAGATCAATCTTAGCCGTCTAGGACCACCCCGGTTAAATCCTAGCCGTTTAGATTTTCCCCGTGCGCAAAAGACCTCCCCTTGGTCATTTTGCAAAGACCACCCCTAAAGACCCCCGCCCTCAGGGTCATCTTTGTAAAAGACCACCCCTGGTATTTTATAAAGAAGTCCTCAGAACCTCCGGACCTCCCACCGAGTCGATCTGGACCGTTCAGGACCTCCCTAGGTCTAATCTGAGCCGTCCAAATCTCCTCCCATTAAAACCCTGTCGCACAGGACCTCCCCGAGTAGATCTTGACCGCCCAAGACCTCCCTCTAAAGATCTAGACCGTTAAAGACCTCCTCCGTGAGATCTTAGCCGTCCAGACCTCCCTCCGTAGGTTTAGCTTTAGGACCTCCCCTAGTGCTCGGGACCGCCAGATCTTGATCTGACGGCCACGACCTCCTTTGCGCGCGAGGAGCTCCTCCACGTGCGCTGTGCCTGCACTGGTCGTAGCCGTTGGATCTAATCTCAACGGTCCTGACCTCCCCAGTGCGGGGAGAGGTCTTTCCGTGCGCTGTGCTTCTACTCGTCGGGACCGTTTGATTCGATCTCAACGGTCCAGACCTCCCCTGGCGCGCCACGTGGTGCGCTGTGTTTCGAGGTCCGTAGCCGTGCGATGCAAGATCGACGGCCACGACCTCCCGTTTATCTCTAGATCTGTTGGACCTCCCCGAGGGTTGTGTTTTCAAATCTTTTAAGAGTTCAAATGTTCAAGTTTGCTTAACTTTATCATTTTAGCTCCTTTTTGAGTGATTCAAATTGCAGTAGCTCTGTGGTAGAATAAATTTCAATTTGAGAATAGATGTAGTCACTTTTCTAGTCTGGAATTTATTGAAACTTGCAGTAGAAGCTTAAATGAAGTAAGGGATAGGGAAATCACTTAAAGATTTGTAAAATATATAACTTTTTTTTTGTGTGTATAACTCCTTTTTGAGCAAACCCAGGTCTGTAAAATTCCTCTGGTGGTGTACTTTAGCTTAGCATAGGTGTTATTCACACTTATGTTCCTGAAAAGTGATATATGCTAGTTTTAGAACTTAGAAAAAATCATAACTAACTCATTTCAACTCCAAATTGTGCAAACTCAGTTTTGCTGTTGTTAGGATACTATTACCTATCCACCGTAAAAATTTCAGACATTAGATCATTCTAGAAATTTTTGCCATGAACAGTAGCCGTAATTAATTTAATTAGGATTTTTCAGGCTGAGAAAACTTAATTCAGCCATAACTTTCTCATGCTAAGTCCAAACGAAGTGATTCTTGTTTCTAAAATTGTCTAAAATCATCCTCTAGCTGCTGTATAAATTTCATTGCAATTGGATAACTTTTGCTGTTGGAGTTTATTTGGAGTTCTTTGCTCTTATTGATTTTATCGCCTTTTCGCGTTAAGTTCCGAAGATATTAGTGATCTTGATTCTGAGCCACAGCCATCAGATCCTGCACTCCAGCAAGGCAAGCAGTTTGATCATGTTTATCCCAGTATTTTGAGTATTTATGTTGATTGCAAAAGTTATGTATGCATTGCTACTTTGTGTTAACTATTGTCGTTAGTAAACCTAGTAGATGCATTTCCTTAGGCAAATGATGCTTCCTCTACTACCATAAGCCTAGGTTATTGCTGTGATTGGAGCTCGTTGGATGGGCTCATGCCACTTAGTAGGTTTGTGAAGCACATTGCCTAGCCATGCTTAGATGTCGGTAGAAATGGGCAGTTATCGACTTAGTCGATAACCTTGATCACATAAACTTATTATGATATGTATGTTTCAGTTTTGAGTTAGAATTATTTGCAAAAATCAAAACTGCAAACAAACTGGAATTGGACTTGGGCACAATGGTTAGATGGTGTGAACATGGGTGTGACTGGAATGGTGCCCGGGTCAATTAAGGACCGAACATCTTGTGAGTATCTGTTATCCAGGCAATTTGTGCGTGCTGACCACACTAGAGGGAAATGGGACCTCTCTTGACTAAGTACTTTGAGAGGTGTTAATTATGAGCTAGTCGGTGGGTGTGTAAAAAGGTGTGTGTGTGTGTGGTGTGGGAGGGGAGCATTAGCATACCGGTTAGGCTGTTTAATGTATCCTTATCCCCGTGGGTTGCGGCTCTTAATTAGCATCATTCATTGGAAATGTCTCGTAGGACTTAGCCGTGCCGGCATACCAAAGGAAGTGTGCTAAATCATGTGGCTTCAAGGCAGTTTGAAGTGTGGGTACATTAGTACACCCCTGCAGGGTTTAAACTATTCGAATAGCCTCGTCCTTGGTTATGGACACGCTTGGGTAAGCTTTTCAATAGTTAGACTACAATATTTCTAATTAAAACTTGATGGGTGGTACAAATCAAGGATTCGTGCTATGAATAGGTGATTACTTATGCTTAACTTGTTACGCTGTTACTTTAACTGGTGAAAATCAGATTTTGATAACTTGCTTTCAACCTATTACATTATTGAAAATAAAATTGGCTTTGTGCAAATGAGACATACAACCTCCACTTAAATAAACCTGCATGTAGAATATGTATAGGTCTGCTATTCTACACGTCAGTCTTGCGAGTACAATTTTGTACTCAGTTGCATTGCTTAATATTTTTGGATGCAGAGGAAGGAGGTGAGCCCCAAGGGTCTCACTTCTGCGAGTCGTGCTGTGGTGGTGTGTGGGACGACTAGCTCGGCGGCCCGGTCAGTTGCCCTGTGGTTTATGAGGCTAACTGATCGCATTTTGGTTTAAGCCATCTTATGGCGTCTTTTGCTTCCGCTGTTCCCTTTTAACTTGTTGTTATTTGGCCGGTCGGCCCGTGTTGTAATAACTCTACTTAAGTACATCTTTTGCTAGACTTGTTATATCACGGTATGAATGTGATGCCTGTTTTGTTAAGGGGTGTGTATACTGCTTATTCTGGGAAGTATACGCATCTCGAGTCTTGGTTTATTTAATTTGTGGTGTTAGGGTCAATGGATGACTCAACATTACAAGTTAAGTAAACCGGGGTCTCACACTCTCCCTACCTTATTTCTGAAATTGTTTTTAATTCTAGAAATTCATAAATACCCATCGGTCCCACCTATCATATACTCATTCTTTTTCTAATATTTTCAGAAGAGAATATTAAGAGAATTTTCCGTAAAGCTTTTTCATCATTTCATGTGGATTCCAATCTTCCGAGAGCCATATCTTCTTCATCCGAATTCCGATTGAACCCATTCAAGTTTCTAAATTCATCTAAATTCATAATCTATCTTCCAGTACCATTCAATTTCAATTTGGAGTTTATTTGATTTGCCTTTTGAATTTAGTTTGTTTTGCTCGTTCTTTCTCGTTAGACGTCGAAGTCCCGGAATCGTCCGAAGGAGCTGAAGGTCAAGCAAGTAGAAGATTGAAGATAAAATGAGAACATCATTGCTATAGCAAGGCAAGTTATACCTTTTATCATATTGAACCCAGTTTTCAAAATTACTTTGATTCAAATTATTGCATTTACTTTAAGATAAAATGCTTTTGGGTTTAGCTATTAATCCAATTTGTTATATCCACTTTGTCTATTGTATATCATGATCTTTTGTCACCTTAGATTGGTTCATATTTAGTTGGTGCTATGGTATTACCAACGTTGGTTGGTTAGTACGAGTAGATTGCGTAGCCATGCAACGAGTCTCTTACCTCATTTGAGTTGCAAATATTATATTTCACTAAGTGACTATGGAATTTTGTGTAAAACTATGTGCTATGTGTTATTACTTTGTGATAGCATGTGTTGCACTTAACCAACAGGGTGGGAAAGGATTTAGACTAAGGAAGTGGTGGATACTAAGTGATTGGCGGACTTTGTGAATGGGAATGATAATCTTTGTGGCATAGTTAGAAAATGGAAGTCTTGCCTTGGTCAATTAATGTAACAGCCCCAATCTTATCAACAGTAATAATCTGTATTATGAACAGTAATAGACTACTGTTCATATCATTCTTATTCTTAATCTCGATTAGGCGTTCTTTGTTACTAAATAAAACCTTCCTTTTGCCAAAGTCCAAAACCTACTTAGAATATTTAAAGGAATACAAGGTAACACTTGTATTATGACTGGAAGTATTTTTATTAAAGCCTAGATAAATTATCTTGGCTAAAAATATTTTCGTTGCATTTTAGAAATTATTTGGACTTAAAGAAAATTTATGGTCTTTAAATAAACATTTTCGGCCTGAAATAGATATTTATGTATTTTATAAAGTGAAAATGTGGTTTATGAAATTTATCTGGGAAATATATCATCCCAGTAGCTTACAATAAAAATTTCATGATTTTATAAATTTATTTGCTATTTTTAAAGTCCTATCAAACCTTTTAAATATATGAATAAGGTTTGGTCAACCCAACCGGTCCAAACCCGACCCTTGCATCAGAGCGACCCGGCCTCATGTGTCTCGGTCCAACCCAATCAAATTTGTGCGGCTCGGTCACGTTCGAGCGAGCCCAACTCCACGGCCGACATGAGCCGTCGATCTTCCATCGAGCAGGCGGCAATAACGCCCGCGAGCCGTCCACGTGTCCACTTAAATCTCGCCGTTGGATCTTAATCCAACGAGCGTGATCGATGTATGCAACCGACAACTCCGATCCCTATTCAATCACCACCGTTCGTTTCTAATCCAACCGCGACGCCTTTTCGTTTTAAACCTAAAGCGCGCTTTTATCTCGGCCGTTAGATTCAAATCCTACGGCTTTTCCCTTTTCCTCGTGTTATAAAGCTCGCACTCCTCGGACCATTGGATCTTCATCGTGTGGCCCGATTTGTGTATGCATTCGGACGACTCGGATCCCCGCACAATCGTGGCCGTCCATTCTTGATCCAAATGTAGTATCGCTTATTTCTATTTGAAACCCGAGGCGCGCGTTAATGTGAGTCTTTGGATTTCAATCCTACGGCACACCTTTTTGACCGTGGGCCTTTAAAGCCCAAAATCGGTGGATCGTTGGATTTCGATCGGGTGGCCCAGAGCGGTGTATGCAATCGGACCATCCGGTTCAATTTTCAATCTCGACCGTAGGAATCAAATCCAACGGTGTTGCGCCATTGCATCTATAGGAGGTGACGTGTATTCTTTTAGTGGCGTTGGATTTCAATCTAACGTCCAGATTTAAAAGGGGATCTCAAGATTCCTTTGAACTCCGTTTTAATCCTGGTCAGTAGATCTAGATCGTGCGGTCCATATTAATTGGTACCGATTCAAATCATTTAATCCCTCTATTTATCACAGCCACCCATTCCCAATCGAACGGCTGAGATTCTTTTGATCGTGTGTGAGGCGCATGTGTGGATCACAATGGGACCCACATGTCATATTTTGCCTCTCTTCTTCCTTATCTCTGCACAAGACCATTTTTGTGAGCAGAGGAGAGGATTTATCCAAAGATTATACACTAATTTTTGGATGTTTAGCTAAATGGACACCTCATCAACTCTAGATCTTTCCTTCTTGCCTGTAGCTAAACTCCCACATATATAAACCCTAGCTTTTGGAGTGCACATGCCATTGTTGACCACTGGAGCTCATTTTCTTCCTTGCAGCTCGTGGGATTTTGCTCCTATCATTTGCTTATCTATCCTTAAGCAATCGATGTTATCCCGCATTAAAGATTTGGTATCCTTTGCGAGTTAAATCAGATTTGATCTCTCTGTCGATCAACCTCAAATTTTCGTGGTTCTTGGTATCTTTCCATCTTGGTAAGCCAAAACCCTAGTTTCGACATCTTGAGCATCCTAGGAACCTTAAAAGCTCTGTGAATCCTTCTTTTAAGCATCGTAGCTTCCATCGGCTTTAAACTCGAAAAGTTGATATTATACCTTTTAGGTTTTCATGTCATTTTCAAGACCTAGGGTTCTTCTGTCAACTTATCATCTTATTTAGGTTTTGACTAAACCTAGCAGCATGACAAGTTGATCTTTCAATTCTTGTCGTCATCTATTTTGACTCTTAGCTGAAATCATCTCGATCTTTTGTCGGCTCAGCGACAAAATAGGTTTTTGCTTTAGCTTTTGTAATCTAACTAGTTAGGTTAGACTAAAGTTGGTTTGGGATATTAATTACCTAAAAGATCATGCTAAGATTCATTTATGAACTTTTGCATGATCTATACCTCTTTTCCAAAAATTGCAATCATCTGCTTTCACTCTTTTCAAATCAAAACTGGAACTTTGCAATAAACTCTAATTCTGTCTTTTGAAAACAAAGAGCTATATAATGGGATCTTATCATTATTATGGGTAGTTATGGCTTAAGCATCTGTAATCATGCATTTCTAGATTGATCATGCATATTTCTTCCATGTTGGACTTATTGTCGCTTTGGTATTTATTGGATCTTATTGTTTCTTTAGAATCTGCAGTTCTGTTGAAGCCATCGAATCTTTTTCGAGCAATCGAGCCACAATGAAGTCTATTATTACCAAGGCAAGCATCCTCTTTGCACCATATTGAACCCAGTTTTGTACAATAGTCTTTACAAATCCAAGATATCTCGAGCATGCTATTTGTTTGAAAATACAAAATATGACTTGTAATAGCTAGCTATGACTGACACAGTGGATTACCTTGATTATGACCATACACTCAACTCTAGTGTAGTAATTGTATAATATATGGTCTATTCTCGATTTGGCTTAGATATGCAGTCTAGAGATTTTAGAGTTTGACAAGCATATCTTGTCAAACATGGGAATCTAATCGAATCGTTGTCATTTTCAAACTCTTTGTCCAGTTCCTTTAAATCAGTCTTATATTTGAAATTTAAATTGATCTGGACAAGAGGAAGCTAGTGATGGTGCTTTCGTGCGAGATTGGGTTTTGTGGTGGACTTGTCCGGGTTAATTAAGGACCGAACTCGATTATTCAATTCAAGTCCCCTACGCACTTCCACATGCAAGTGTATGGGCGCTTGTTTGGTTAAGTAAAATGTTGAGACTATTGAGTTGGAAACAGGAGAGTAAGGATATGTGTATTGGCCTTGCATGGCATAGATGCTTAGGTCTGAGGACTGTGTCTTATGCCATGTGAGCTTTGTATGTCGATGTCGGATGTTCTTAGGAGGGTGAGGCGTATATGTGCCTCGTCGCATATACGATACCTTAATGGTGCCGATAGCATTCTATTATGGGTGGTGAGCCCAATTCGTTTTAAATTGTTTGGATCGGCATTCTGACACAACATGTGTGCCCTGTGGTTAGTAGGTGGTGTAGCCTACACTATGGGATTAGTTCACACATGGGGGTCCAACTCAATAGTGTTAACTTGTTGAAAAATACCAAATCTTAGTTTCCCGGTCGGCATACCAAAGGAAGTGTGTCATCATTCGGAGGCATCCAAGGCAACGGCTAACTAAGTCATGTGGGTAAAGATGTACACCCTGCAGGTATAAACTGTTCGAATAGCCGTGTCCACGGTCATGGACGATAACTTGAATTGATGTCATTTGTATAGAAGCTTTGATGTTCAAAAATCTTGTTTTGGTTTATTTTCGTGGCATGAGGAATCATGCACTTATCTTCATTACCTTTAAGCCATTTACTTCATGCTTTTAAGCAAACTTTGATTTATTAAATCGCTTTATCAAAATTTAGCCTTTGTAGGTTAAGATGTATCGCTTTATGCAAATTTGAACCTTTATACCTTCTGTTGTAACCTTATGCATGTAAAAACTCTACTCCTTTGGTTAGGCTCTAATCACCACTTTATTTTACTAGTTTGAGTAAGACTTGTTTGAGTACCTTCCGTACTCAAGGTGCTACCACCTATTGTTGCGTGAGGACGGTTTTACAGTATGAAGTACCGTTAGCGCCGATCGGTGTGACGCTAACGAGTAACGCTACTTCTTTCCTCCACGCAATTGCTGCGGGTGGATGGGGCCATTGGTGGATATTTTCCGTTTATTTTTCTTCCACATATCATTAAAGTGACCAAGTCACTTAATATTGTAGTATCAACGAATGATGTAACCTTATGTTTAAATATATCAATGTATGACTTGTATGTGTTTGATGCAATGTTGATGAAGGATATATATGCAATGGTCATTGATCACGGAACCATTGAGAATCATATATATCAGAATCTGTTCTTTGGATTTGTCATCGTTAAATTTATACCTTTAGCCTTGGTATTAATAAAGGGCGCACTGTTCCTTCATTAATAATTGTGCTCTGATATGAATTTAATTAGTAACATTTCCAATAACCGGGTCCTCACAAATGTTGGTATCAGAGCATACGTTGCCTGTAGGTTAGAAGTAGCATGGCCGAAGTTATTAGAGAGTCCTCTGATAAAATTACTTTCGAACAGTAAAGTATTTTCGAAATCTGGAGCATGGCATCTTTTATTCCTTATCCTTCTTAATGTCACTTCTTGCCCAACTTTCTGTTGGTTTAATTAAAGGTGAATTGTTTCTTATCTTGCCTCTTTGCTTATAGATGAGCGGTTGGTACTTGGTCAAGGAGACTAGAGCCGAGGATGTTGATGGGTTTCCAGCTTTGCTGCGGGATATGATGTGGCGCTCCAATTTCACCTACCAGCCGGAGTATGCCATTTATCGACGGATCGAGGACCGTGGATGGAGGAATACGCGCCTTCATCAACGTCATCGCTAGGCATGTAGCCGCGGTGTCCCATCGTGTCCAAGCGCTTGCCACCTCGGCGATGGCGGTTCGAAGCGGCAAGTAGGATGATGAGTCTTCTTCGTCATGATTTGTGGAATTGTCTCAACCACCCTATGACCACTTCCGAATCAAGGTCCTACCTCCGGTGAGCACGTTCACGAGATACGCTTTGGTGAAGACCTCAAAGTGCGGCGATTAGCGAGGATGGTCCGTATCATGGACCAAGTCCATCACCGTCTTGTGAGGGAGCTATGGAAACTAGGCATCGCCTTAATGAGGCCCAGAGTACCGCTTGGAGTCAACATGAACCGCGTTCCTCGCAACGTGCTTTATGGTGACAACGAGACCTCCTCTCCTCCGCTGCACCACCTCTTTACCGCCTTCCGAGTGGCGGGTGCGTACTGCTTATGGACAAGTGCGCCAAGCCGGATGATCGCAGGTTTCCTCGCACTCTGCGACTGCCTCTCCGGAGGTCATCGACCATTGTTGGGTTCTCCGAGGCGCCTCATTAGTCCTTTGGATCCGGTTGACACAGTTCCCGGAGCTCACCTTCGAATGAGTTTCGGTGAACTTTAATCGGGATCTTTACGCTAGCACCTCGACGATGAATCCCGTGGTTGAGTGTCTTTTAGTCTAGTAGTTGCCCTTAAATAAATTGTATGTAATAGGCGTGATATTTTGTACAGAGTATGAAAGTTTAACTTTCGGTTTGTAATCGACATTATGGCCGACTATAATGTAAGACTGAAACCAAATTTTTCTTTGTATATATATATGAAGTTTCGTTTGGTGTTAACTTGAATGCATAACATAACATGATGCATTATATGTACAGTATTTGCTTCCTTTCTAATTGTAAACTTGTTTGTGTTTGCCGAGTATGTCCTTGTTGTGTTGTTAACATGTTGTGGTAACAGGATGACAGGACCTACTACTCGTGCGCAAGCGCAACAAGGGAAGAGTATTTCATCTTCGGTTTCCCATTCTCAGGGAGGGCCGACTGAACCTTCCAGTTCTCAGGGTCCGCAAGGTGGTCCTCAGGAAGAGGAGCTTCCTCCACCACCTTCTATGGCCGATGTGCTCATGCAAATTGGCGCAACCGGATGGATCGACGCAGATCTTGGAACAGATTGCGCGCAATACTTCTACTCTGTTGCATCGCGATCGAGCAGAGGCCACCATGTGCGGGCGGTCTTGCGACTTTCACGACTAACCCGCGGCGTTCTCCGATTCGTGACCCTATGGAAGCGAGGATTGGCTTCAACCATTGAGAAGAAGCTTCGATTACTCAATGCTCCGAAAGGAAAAGGTTCTCTTGCCGATTATCACCGATGGGCGGCCAACATATGGTGGGATAATCTTCTTGCCATTCAGCCTGCTGGACATGTCCCTACTTGGGATGAGTTCGTAGAAGCCTTTCGCGAAGCTCACATTCCTGAAGGGGTCATGATGATCAAACAGCAAGAGTTTCTCGCTCTGAAGCAAGGGCGAAAATCGGTGACTGAATATCTGCATGAGTTCAACTTCGGCGGATATGCTCGATGATGTTTCGACTGACCTACGTCGTCGAAACCGGTTCTTGAATGGGCTATCTGAAGAACTGCAGATGGCTGTAGCTTTGCATGACTTCCGGAACTTCTCTCATTTGGTCAACAAAGCAATTGTGGCCGAGAGCAAGAGCAAGGCATTGGATGAGTCACGCATGCTTACGGCGGACTTCTCGATTGTTCCTAGTAGTAGCTCATCGAGGCCTCGTATGTGGTTGTCTAGGCCACCACGAGCACCGCTCCATTTTCACCAAGGCGGCGGTATTTGCCCCTCGTCCATCTCCTCCCACGATCGATCGGACCAAGTGGAAATCAGCCCGTCCCTGTTAACAACGTTAACCCGGGGTTATTTGTTATCATTGTGGTCGTCCGGGCATTATGCCAACAAGTGTGTGGCAAAGCGGCAAGGATTGCCTCTGTTCGACCATATCCGATTGCTCATGCGACCAGCCCCTTCGCAGAGGCCACCTATTAAAGTTGATCGGCTCGGTCGGGCATGTGAACCAAATCACTGCTGAAGAGGCGGCGATACACTGGTTGTTATGGGTATGCTCCTAGTTAATTTCACCCACCTTCGTTTTATTTGACTGAGCATCTCATTCTTTTATTAGCAATCATTTTGCTGTTCAACACCGATTAGATATGCATACCCTCCAACCACCTTTTATTATTCAATCACCGGTCGGTCTTTAAAACCGATCAGATTTGTTGTGGGGTCAACATAGCAATCCTTGGGGTGAAGTTTTTAGCAAATCTAATTGTCATTGACTCTAAAGGATTGGACGTCATTTTGGGTATGGATTGGCTGTCCAAGAACCGTGGTCAAATCAATTGTTCCCAACGGTCTATTTCTATGACCAATGCGAGCGGCATTCAAGTTGTTTACCATTCCAAAACAATTGGCTCTCATCTTTGTGCTCACCAAGTTGATACCACTCCTTCTTTGGAGTCAGTACCAATTGTCTGTGAGTATGTTGATGTCTTTCCTGAAGACCTTCCCGGTTTACCACCAGATCGGGAAGTGGAGTTTGTTATTGAACTCGTTCTGAATCGCTCCGATATCCGAGAGTCCTTATCGAATGCCCACAACGAGCTGGTTGAATTGAAGAAGCAACTCGGAGAATTGCTTGACAAGGGTTTCATTCGACCGAGTTCCTCACCTTGGGGATGCCCGGCAATCTTTGTCAAGAAGAAAGACAATACTTTACGGATGTGTGTGGATTACCGTCCGTTAAATGAGGTCACTATCAAGAATAAATATCCTCTACCTCGAATTGATGATCTTTTTGATCAGTTGGTTGGTGCCCGCGTCTTTTCAAAGATTGATTTGCGGTCGGGCTATCATCAAATCAAGGTTAGAGCTGAGGACATTCCTAAGACAGCTTTCTCTACTCGTTATGGTTTATACGAGTATACGGTTATGTCCTTTGGTTTGACCAATGCTCCAAAGATATTTCATGAACCTTATGAATTCGGTGTTCATGGAATTCTTGGATAAGTTTGTTGTCGTGTTTATTGACGACATCCTTATTTATTCCAAGTCTGATAAGGATCATGAACAACATTTGCGACTTGTGCTGGAAACACTTCGTCGGCATCAATTGTATGCCAAGTTTAGCAAGTGTGCTTTCTGGCTCGGAGAAGTTGCCTTTACAGGGCACGTGTTATCCAAGGAGGTATCATTGTCGATCCAAGCAAGGTACAAGATGTGCTAAATTGGAAGCCTCCCAAGAGTGTCCCGAGATTCGAGTTTTCTTGGACTTGCGGGTTATTACCGGAGGTTCATTGAAAATTTCTCCAAGATTGCTAGACCTTTGACTCGGCTCTTGCGAAAGGGAAGAAATTTGAATGGTCACTAAGTGTGAAGAGAGTTTTCGACTTTTGAGAACTCTCTTGACCAAAGCTCGAGCTTCTCATTCTTCCTGATGTTCTTAAGAGCTTGACATTTATTGCGATGCATCTCGCCATGGACTTGGTTGTGTGCTTATGCAAGAAGGCCAAGTTGTGGCATATGCATCCGCGATTCTTGCCCTCATGAAGTTAATTATCCTACTCATGATTTGGAATTGGTGCCGTGGTCCATGCATTGAAGATTTGGCGGCATTACCTTCTAGGTAATCGTTGTGAGATCTACACCGATCATAAAGCTCAAGTACATATTCACTCAATCTGATTTGAATATGAGACAACGAAGATGGCTTGAACGATCAAGGACTACGATATGGGTATTCATTATCATCCCGGTAAAGCCAATGTTGTGGCGGGCGCTTTAAGCGTAAAGTCACAATGCAACTACATATCCTCTTTACTCGAAAGAAGAGACGTGTGCTGATTTTGGCGCCTAAGTCTTGAATTTGTGGAACAAGGATTCTCGCTGCATTACATGTGGAGCCGACCTTAGAATCCCAGTTACGGAGGCCCGTAAAACCGATGCCGAGGTAGCCAAATCGGGAAAACATGCAAGCGTGTAAAGCCAACGAATTTTCGAAGATGATCGCGGTATAATTCGATATCGCCATCGTTTGGTAGTACCTGCGATTCTGAATTGAAGAGTCTAATTTTAGAGAAGCTCATAATTCCAAGTTTTCTTTGCATCCCGGGAGTACCAAAATGTACCAGATTTGAAGAAAATATTTTGGTGGAGCCAAATGAAGAGGCAAATTGCTCAAGATGTTCTTGAATGTGATATTTGCCAAAGGGTTAAAGTGAACATCTAAAGCCACCGGTACCCTTCACCTTTGCCTATTCCACGCTGGAAGTGGGAAGAGATCGGTATGGATTTTGTTACTGGTCTTCCCAAGACTTCCAAGGATCGATGCCATTTGGGTGATCATTGATCGTTTAACTAAAGTGGCTCATTTTATTCGGTCAGACCGATTTCAATGGCAAGCAATTAGCGAGCTTTATATTGCTAGAATTGTTTGTCTTCATGGTGTTCCTAAAGTCATTGTTTCGACCGTGGTCCTCGGTTTACTTCCCATTTTTGGAATAGCCTTCATCGGGCTATGGGGATGAACTCTCTTTGATCGCTACCATCCTCAAACCGGTGGTCAAACCGAAAGAGTGAACCAAGTAATGGAAGATCTTCTTCGAGCCTATGTGCTATCTTATGGCAAGGACTGGGAGAAATCTTTGCCATATGTGGAATTTTCCTACAATAATAGCTACCAAGCAAGTATTCAAATGTCACCTTTTGAAGCCTTGTATGGGAGAGCTTGTAGGACTCCATTGAATTGGTCTGAGTCTGGTGAAAGATCATTCTATGGTCCGAACTTAGTAAAGGAAGAGAAGAGCAAGTTCGATCGATTCGAGATTGTTTGAAAACTGCACAGTCTCGTCAGAAGAGCTATGCTGATCATCGCCGTCGGGAGTTGAGCTTTGAGGTGGATGACCATGTCTATCTTAAAGTGTCACCCATGAAAGGTACTCATCGTTTTCAGGTAAAAGGAAAGCTCGCACCTCGCTATATCGGACCCTTCCGAATCATTGCCAAGCGAGGAGCTGTAGCTTACCAATTGGAATTACCTGAATCACTCTCAGCAGTACATGATACTTTTCATGTGTCTCAATTAAAGAAGTGCCTTCGTGTTCCTATTGAGGCAACTGCTTATGAGCATCTTAATCTCCAACCTGATCTTTCATATCAAGAGCAACCAGTACGTATCCTCGACACAATGGAACGCAGGACAAGAAATCGTACTGTCAGGTTCTTGAAAATTCAATGGGCTAATCATTCCGAGGATGAAGCCACTTGGGAGCGCGAAGATCGATGCGATTGAGCACCCCATCTTTTGTTGTTTAGAACTTTTCTTTGAATCAAGAAAGGAAAGTTTAAACAAAGCTATGTAAACAAAGATGTAATAATAACACTATGTTGTTATGTAAGAATCTTCTTTGTTATCCTTGAAGGAAACCAAAACAACAGATGTTGAGTTTCCTCATAATTCATTTCCATTTCACTCCTTCTTGATCTCCAACTTGTTCCAAATCTCGGGGACGAGATTTTTCTTAAGGGGGGTAGGTTTGTAACAGCCCCAATCTTATCAACAGTAATAATCTGTATTATGAACAGTAATAGACTACTGTTCATATCATTACTGTTCTTAATCTCGATTATGCGTTCTTTGTTACCAAATAAAACCTTCCTTTTGCCAAAGTCCAAAACCTACTTAGAATATTTAAAGGAATACAAGGTAACACTTGTATTATGACTGGAAGTATTTTTATTAAAGCCTAGATAAATTATCTTGGCTAAAAATATTTCGTTGCATTTTAGAAATTATTTGGACTTAAAGAAAATTTATGGTCTTTAAATAAACATTTTCGGCCCGAAATAGATATTTATGTATTTTATAAAGTGAAAATGTGGTTTATGAAATTTATCTGGAAATATATCATCCCAGTAGCTTACATAAAAATTTCATGATTTTATAAATTTATTTGCTATTTTAAAGTCCTACAAACCTTTTAAATATATGAATAAGGTTTGGTCAACCCAACCGGTCCAAACCCGACCCTTGCACTGTAGCGACCCAGCCTCATGTGTCTCGGTCCAACCCAATCAAATTTGTCTGGCTCGGTCACGTTCGAGCGCGAGCCCGAACTCCACGACTGACATGAGCCGTCGATCTTCCATCGAACGGGCGAAGCAATAACGCCCCGCGAGCTGTCCACGTGTCCACTTAAATCTCTGCCGTTGGATCTTAATCCAACGAGCGTGATCAGTGTATGCAACCGGACAACTCCGGATCCCTATTCAATCACCACCGTTCGTTTCTAATCCAACCGTGACGCCCTTTTCGTTTTAAACCTAAAGGCGCGCTTTTATCTCAGCCGTTAGATTCAAATCCTACGGCTTTTCCCTTTTTCCCTCGTGTTATAAAGCTCGCACTCCTCTGGACCATTGGATCTTCATCGTGTGGCCCAGATTTGTGTATGCATTCGGACGACTCCGGATCCCCGCACAATCGTGGCCGTCCATTCTTGATCCAGCGGTATCGCTTATTTCTATTTGAAACCCGAGGCGCGTTAATGTGAGTCTTTGGATTTCAATCCTCACAAAGACACCTTTTTGACCGTGGGCCTTTAAAGCCCAAAATCGGTGGATCGTTGGATTTCGATCGGGTGGCCCAGAGCGGTGTATGCAATCGGACCATCCGGTTCAATTTTCAATCTCGACCGTAGGAATCAAATCCAACGGTGTTGCGCCATTGCATCTATAGGAGGTGACGTGTATTCTTTTAGCTGAGCGTTGGATTTCAATCTAACGTCCAGATTTAAAAGGGGATCTCAAGATTCCTTTGAACTCCGTTTTAATCCTGGTCAGTAGATCTAGATCGTGCGGTCCATATTAATTGGTACCGATTCAAATCATTTAATCCCTCTATTTATCACAGCCACCCATTCCCAATCGAACGGCTGAGATTCTTTTGATCGTGTGTGAGGTAGCTACAAGGTCGTGGATCGCAAGTGGGACCCACATGTCATATTTTGCCTCTCTTCTTCCTTATCTCTGCAAGACCATTTTTGTGAGCAGAGGAGAGGATTTATCCAAAGATTATACACTAATTTTTGGATGTTTAGCTAAATGGACACCTCATCAACTCTAGATCTTTCCTTCTTGCCCTGTAGCTAAACTCCCACATATATAAACCCTAGCTTTTGGAGCTGCAGCCATTGTTGACCACTGGAGCTCATTTTCTTCCTTGCAGCCCGTGGGATTTTGCTCCTATCATTTGCTTATCTATCCTTAAGCACTGATGTTATCCTGCATTAAAGATTTGGTATCCTTTGCAGGTTAAATCAGATTTGATCTCTCTGTCGATCAACCTCAAATTTTCAGGGTTCTTGGTATCTTTCCATACTGGTAAGCCAAAAACCCTAGTTTCGACATCTTGAGCATCCTAGGAACCTTAAAAGCTGCTGTGAATCCTTCTTTTAAGCATCAGTAGCTTCCACTGGCTTTAAACTGAAAAGTTGATATTATACCTTTTCGGTTTTCATGTCATTTTCAAGACCTAGGGTTCTTCCTGTCAACTTATCATCTTATTTAGGTTTTGACTAAACCCTAGCAGCATGACAAGTTGATCTTTCAATTCTTGTCGTCATCTATTTTGACTCTTAGCTGAAATCTGTCTCTGATCTTTTGTCGGCTCAACCGACAAAATAGGTTTTTGCTTTAGCTTTTGTAATCTAACTAGTTAGGGTTAGACTAAAGTTGGTTTGGGATATTAATTACCCTAAAAGATCATGCTAAGATTCATTTATGAACTTTTGCATGATCTATACCTCTTTTTCCAAAAATTGCAATCTGTCCTGTTTTCAGCTCTTTTCAAATCTGAAAACTGGAACTTTGCAATAAACTCTAATTTCTGTCTTTTGAAAACAGTGAGCTATATAATGGGATCTTATCATTATTATGGTAGTTATGGCTTAAGCATACTGTAATCATGCATTTCTAGATTGATCATGCATATTTCTTCCATGTTGGACTTATTGTCAGTTTTGGTATTTATTGGATCTTATTGTTTCTTTAGAATCTGGTTCTGTTGAAGCCATCGAATCTTTTTCTGAGCAATCTGAGCCTGCAACAGAAGTCTATTATTACCAAGGCAAGCATCCTCTTTGCACCATATTGAACCCAGATTTTGTACAATAGTCTTTACAAATCCAGTGATATCTGAGCATGCTATTTGTTTGAAAATACAAAATATGACTTGTAATAGCTAGCTATGACCTGACATGGTGGATTACCTTGATTATGACCATACACTCAACTCTAGTGTAGTACTGTATAATATATGGTCTATTCTCAGATTTGGCTTAGATATGCAGTCTAGAGATTTTAGAGTTTGACAAGCATATCTTGTCAAACATGGGAATCACAACTGAACTGTTGTCATTTTCAAACTCTTTGTCCAGTTCCTTTAAATCAGTCTTATATTTGAAATTTAAATTGATCTGGACAAGAGGAAGCTAGTGATGGTGCTTTCGTGCACGAGATTGGGTTTTGTGGTGGACTTGTCCGGGTTAATTAAGGACCGAACTCTGATTATTCAATTCAAGTCCCCTACGTACTTCCACATGCAGTGTATGGGCGCTGTTTGGTTAAGTAAAATGTTGAGACTATTGAGTTGGAAACAGGAGAGTAAGGATATGTGTATTGGCCTTGCATGGCATAGATGCTTAGGTCTGAGGACTGTGTCTTATGCCATGTGAGCTTTGTATGTCAGTATCAGATGTTCTTAGGAGGGTGAGGGCGTATATGTGCCTCGTCGCATATACGATACCTTAATGGTGCCGATAGCATTCTATTATGGGTGGTGAGCCCAATTCGTTTTAAATTGTTTGGATCGGCATTCTCGACACAACATGTGTGCCCTGTGGTTAGTAGGTGGTGTAGCCTACACTATGGGATTAGTTCACACATGGGGGTCCAACTCAATAGTGTTAACTTGTTGAAAAATACCAAATCTTAGTTTCCCCGGCCGGCATACCAAAGGAAGTGTGTCATCATTCGGAGGCATCCGAAGGCAACGGGCTAACTAAGTCATGTGGGTAAAGATGTACACCCCTGCAGGGTATAAACTGTTCGAATAGCCGTGTCCACGGTCATGGACGATAACTTGAATTGATGTCATTTGTATAGAAGCTTTGATGTTCAAAAATCTTGTTTTGGTTTATTTTAATACGGCATGAGGGAATCATGCAATCGCATCGTTTACCTTTAAGCCATTTACTTACTGTTTTAAGCAAACTTTGATTTATTAAATCGCTTTATCAAAATTTAGCCTTTGTAGGTTAAGATGTATCGCTTTATGCAAATTTGAACCTTTATACCTTCTGTTGTAACCTTATGCATGTAAAAACTCTACTCCTTTGGTTAGGCTCTAATCACCACTTTATTTTACTAGTTTGAGTAAGACTTGCCGAGTACCTTCCGTACTCAAGGTGCTACCACCTATTGTTGCGGTGAGGACGGTTTTCGTATGAAGTACCGTTAGCGCCGATCGGGGTGGCGCTAACGAGTAACGCCTTCTTTCCTCCACGCAATTGCTGCGGGTGGATGGGGCCATTGGTGGATATTTTCCGTTTATTTTGCTTCCACAGATATCTTTAAAAGTGACCAAGTCACTTAATATTGTAGTATCAACGAATGATGTAACCTTATGTTTAAATATATCAATGTATGACTTGTATGTGTTTGATGCAATGTTGATGAAGGATATATATGCAATGGTCATTGATCCTGGGAACCATTGAGAATCATATATATCAGAATCTCATTCATCGGATTTGTCATTTAGTTAAATTTATATCTTTAGCCTGGTATTAATAAAGGGGCAGCACTGTTCCTTCATTAATAATTGTGCTACAGTATGAATTTAATTAGTAACATTTCCAATAACCGGGGGTCCTCACAATTAAGGACTTAACTTTGTGCGCCATTGAACTAAGCCTTACTGTACGACCACATGCCTGATGGGACAGGCCTAACTTAGTAGGTTATGGATTCTTGGCATTGATGTTCAGGTGGATAGTGTAACATCCCAAACTTTAGGCTTGTGTTTCAAATGTAAGAAAATCAGTAGAAATTAAAACTTTTCTTACACCATGTATTTCCTGTTGTGCCAAACAATTCTTGTACAAGGGATTATGGAAATACAATGGCACAAGTCTAGTTGATCCAAATCTTGATATTCCAAAAACAATCTTGTCAAATCGTATGATCATCCTCGGGAAATATTTTCCCTAAGTCTCTGTGATGGTATGTGACCCCTCTGAAAAATTTCACAATTTTTAGAAATTGTTTGAATATTTTTAGAGGCAGTCAAACCTGTTTGACTCTCAGTCAAACATTAAAACAGAGCCTTGCAGAATTTTTGGAGATTTATTCGCAGGATAAAAACCTCTGAAAATTTTATACAAGGTTAATATCTGAGTTAGCAAGCTCCTGTAAAAATTTCATAATTTTTGAAGTTAATTTGCTACCTCAAATAAATCATTCAAAGTCTCTGTTCTTATTTCAAAGTCAAACTTGGTTTCTCATTACTTGGGTTCGAGTCAGACTCGGGCTCGAGCCAATTGACTTGGTCCAGTCAACTAACTGCACCGAGCCTCTCTTTAAAACGCGCGTTGGATCTCAACCGTTGGATCGAAATCGCACGGCCCGCGCGCGTGTAACCCTTCGGACCTTCCGGTTGCAAGTTTGATTGTCGACCGTTAGATTCCCATCCAACCGTTGAGATTTCCCGAACCCTTCGGACCCTCCGGTTGCATTTCTGAATCAGGGCCGTTGGATTAAGATCCAACGCCCGCGTGTTCCTCCGTTGTAAATTGAGTTTGCGACGTGGAGCAATTTGAGCCGTTCATTTCTAATCCTAAGGCTCGCAATCTCCCCGTTGTGTTTTGAACACGGGGCGTGGCGCTTTGAGTGGCACGATTTAGATCGTAGGGCTCAAAATCGCCCGAGCATCTTTCCCTGGTCTTCTTCAACCTTGAGCTGTGCGAGCACAGTAGGGGTTATGGCAGTGTCATCTCATGCTTCCTACGGCTGCCCTAGTCAACAGTGAGGGTCGTGGGAGACACTTTCGGCCATGCCCTGCCCTAGTGCACCAGCTATTATCTTTTCCATGTCGGCCGCGCTTTGTGCTCTGTGTTTTGCCGCCCGAAAGAGGTGTGGTGCAAACCCTAATGCTTTCATGGCTTTATAAGCACTCTCAATGCTTCCTGGTATTTCTTTAGACCACCATCAAGCTTCATTCTCAATATTGGAGCTTAACACCTCAAAAATGGCAAATCGCCATTGTTGACCCGTGGAGCTCCATTGGTGTTCTTGGTGTTCCAGTGGTCCTCCTTCATGTTTCTTTGCCCTAACATTATCTCTTTATCATCTTGAGCATTACCCCTCACTTAATTTTGGATTTGATTCTCAGGAATTGTCCAATTTGGGGTTTGTTCAAATTCGGCCGAAATTGGTCATCTTCTTCCTCAGCTCAGGTGAGTGCTCCCTTTTCTAATTATTTGCTCATGTAGCTTCTGTGGACCTTAATGAAGCTATTTTGATGCTTTAGAACCACTCATTTGGCTCAGGGTATCTATCTCGGGTTTTCTTCTCCAAGTCCGGCGAGCTTTCACCGTGATCAAGCATCTCCGGCCATCTTTGAAGCTTCTTGTCACTAAGGTAGCTTCTTATTAGTCCTTAGTGGCTCTGGCACCCGCATCCTAGGTCTGCAGCGGAGCCCTTTGCTGTTTTCGTGTTTAGCCGTGAGCTCCCATTTTCGTTTTCCGGCTAGCCGGCGTTCTAGTCCCTCACCGTCGGCGAGAATGCTACCATTAGATTCGTTGTGCTATTGCGAATCCATTTTGGGTCTTGGTGGGCGCCGCCGCGGCCAGTGTCGCCGGCGATTTGTCGTTGAACTCGCTCGGGTTTTGCCGGCACAGCAGCTCCCATTTTTGTCACTTAATTAGGACACATTAATTGCTAATCATTAGTTATTAATTATGTCTTAATCTTGTCGTTGAGCCACTGACCAGTGGGCCCAACATCCTTTAATCGCCGCTGGCTCAGCCCCGCACTGTTCCGACATCATTAATGCTTAATCATTGATTAATTAATGTGTCGGCATTTAATCCCTATCGGAAATCTCCTCTGGGTCGCTGACTTGTGGGCTCGAGGGGTTAAAATCAAATCTCAGGAGTCATTAGTGCCTAGTTAATGTTAATCATTAGAATCTTTAATCCTGTCCTAACCGCCATTCTTAGTCGTTGACATGTGGGCCCAGTGCACTGTGCACGTGGGTTAAACGTTCGCACGGGTGACTCAAGGTCACTGACATGCGGTCCCACGTGTCAGCATCTCCCATTGAACTGCGGTCAATAGCCACCGTTCATTTTTAGATCTGCGGCCCTGATCGTGAGTGCATTCGGACCCTCCGGATGCCTTGATCGTTCTCGACCGTCGATCTTGCGATCAACGGCTGAGATCGTGTGTGCAATCGGACCTTCCGACCGTTGGTGCGCTCTGGACCGTCCATCTGCAGATCTGCGGCTGGGATTGGCCCAAGCAACCGCACCGTCCGGTTGCATACACTCGTGTGCGCCGTTGGATCGTGATCCAACGGTGGGCTCCGATGGGTTTCGCGCGTCGCTGCTGGCGCGTGAGCCGTAGGATTTTAGATCAAGGGTTGGGAGTTGTCCACGCTGCTTTCTTTTATTTGGGTTGTTACGTATTTGGTAAGTATTTGTTTAACAATGAAAATGATGTAAAAACTTTAGAAACTCATAACTAATTCATTTTAATCGCTTTTAGATAATTCCAACGGTAATAAATTATGTTGTCACTTTAGTTTATTATAAAAATGGAATTAAGCATGTTGCAGTGTGAAAAATTGTGTAACTAGGAATAACTCGATTTACCATTTTGAATATTCCGAAATAGTTTTAATCTTGAAAAATGCATATCTTTTCTCAGTATAAATCCAAATTGTGCAAAACCAATTTTGTTAAATTAAATACATTAGTATACTTTCATATAAAATAGGATTTGAGCATGTTCATAATTCTACAAAATGATTTGTATTAGATTTACAACTTAGAAAAATCATAAGTAAATGTGTATAACTCCAAATTTAGTAAATCCAACTTTGCTGTTATTAGGATGTCATAATCTACCTACTATAAAAATTTCGGACCTTAGATCATTCTGGAAAATTTCGCCATGAACAGTGTTAATTATTAATTAGATTGTTATAAGGCTGCGATAGAGAACCTTGCTCATATCTTTTGCATGCTTAGTTCAAATTGCATAATTCTGGTTCCTATCATTGTCTTAGATCATTCCCTAGCTGTTGTGTAAATTTTATTAGTTTTGGTTGTGTTTTACTATTGGAGTTTATTTGGTGTTCTTCGTTCTTATTTGCTTATCGCCTTTTCGCGTTAGGTTCCGAAGATAATTTTATTCCTGATATTGAGCCACAGCAGCCATCAGATCCTGCACTTCAGCCAGGCAAGCAGATGTAGCATTCATTTGATCATATGGTTCCTACTATTTTCAAATTCTAATATATTGTTTGCAAATTCTATGTATGCATTGCTATGTTGTTTTAAACTATTGTCGGTAGTTGGCCTACTAGATGCATTATCAGTAGGAAATGTTCATTCCTCTACCACTAAAGCCTAGGTTACTTGCTGTGATTTTGGGTTCGCTGGATGGACCCTTGTCACTTAGTAGTTTACGTGTCATTATGCTTAGCCATGCTTAGCTATCGGTAGAAATGGGCGGTTATCGACTTGTTGATAACCTTGATCACACAAATTGTTATAATCTATATATTTCAGCCTTGTGCTATGTCTAAATTGCAAAACTAAAACTGAAAATGAAAACAATTTAGACTTGGGCACAATGGTAAGATGGTGTGATCTTTTGGGTGTGAATGGAATGGTGCCCGGGTCAATTAAGGACCGAACTACTTGTGAGTATCTGTTATCCGAGCATTACAGTGCGTGCTAACCACACTAGAGGGATATGGGACCTCTCTTAGCTGAGTACTTTGGGCTGTGTTAATTAATGAGTCGCGTGGTGGGTTGCACATTTAATTATGTGCAACATGGACGCGTTTGTGGGGAGAGGAACACCCGCCGAGGCCGGTGTGTCCTGCTCCACGTATGGGTCCTTGTGATCCAGATTCCGCCGGCAGGTCACTAAGGATTAACCCCCATACGTGCGTCTCTTGATTAACATATCCCATTGGAAAGGGTTCGTAGGACTTAGCCGTGCCGGCATACCAAAGGAAGTGTGCTTAATAGCTTGGCAAAAAGGCGGTCTGAAGTGTGGGTACATTGGTACACCCCTGCAGGGATTAAAACTATTCGAATAGCCTCGTCCTAGGTTATGGACACGCTTGGATAAGCTTTTCAAGAGTTAGACTACAACATTTTAAAATTAAAACTTGATGGTGGTATGAATCAGGGATTCATGCTATGTTGTGGTGGCTTTGGGGAAAGTCACTTCTAGGTGGATACTTGTTACTTATGTTTACTCGCTGTTATTTAAATGCTTAAAAACAGATTTTACAAACCGCTGTTCAACTTATTACAATATTGCAAATGAAACTTGCTTTATGCGTCCAAAGAACCATATAACCACATTCCTTTGAATACAGCTTTCATGTAGCTATGTATAGGCTTGCTACTGTAAGTCTTGCGTACATTTTGTACTCACCCGCATTGCTTGTGTTGTGCAGAGGATGATAGTGAGTCCGATGGACCTCACTTTTGTGAGTTGTCTTTGTGGCGCCTCTCGGGGCGATTAGCTTGGCGGCCCGGTCGGTTGCCCTGTGGTGTTATGTGGCTAACCGGTCGTCTTTTGGTTTAAGCCATCTTATGGCAACTTTTGCTTCCTCTGTTACTTATTTGGTACTTATGTCATTTGGCCGGTCGCCTGTGTTGTAATAACCTATATTATGTATGTCTTTTGGTAGACTTGTTATAATCTGTTGTATGGAATTGATGCATGCTTGGATATGATGTATGTGTGCTGCTTGTTCTGGGAGGCACATATTCATCGAGACGCGGATTATTCTATTTGTGATACTAGAACCAGAGGAAGGTTAAGTATTACAAGTTTAATAAACCGGGGTCTTACAGATAGGTTAGGCTTCATGACAGGGTGGAGGTGTGACTACATGGTAGTTGCATCGCGGGACGGTTCGCCGCATCCCTGTCCAACGGTGTGTGTTAGACTAGCTTTCTTTGTGGGTTGGTCTGGCGGTTTGTAAGCACATCGAGAGTGTCAATGTTGAGATGAAGTTTCTGAAAGGTTTTGTTGTGATCAGCTCTGATCGAGTTGATTGCATCTTGTGGGTAAAGTGTACAACCTCTGCAGAGTGTTAAACAATCTATTCGAATTGCCGCGTCCGCGGTCATGGACATACTCGGGGATTTCACACGAGGGGTAGATTTTCATAAAACTATTGGGAAGAGACAGCTGTGTGATTTAGGTCATATGGCTATGTGAAAGAATTTGATTAGGCCATGTGTCTTTGTGAAAACAATTGTTAAATTAATATTGTCTATTTGTTTTGAATTATGCTTTCAATCTATTATTTGTATTCAATTGCAAATGTTGCATTTCTGCAAAATAACCACAGAAGCCATTTCCTTTCGAATAAGCCTGCATCTATACATTGCATTCTGTGGTATGACTTGCGAGTACGGTTGTGTACTCACGCTTGTTGTAAAACTTGCGCCCAAACCTACAGAAGTGGAGGAATCGTCGATCAACAAGGTCTACTTCAAGGATCGAGAAGAACTAGGTCGCGCACCCCAGAAGGAAAAAAAACCTTAAGGTCAAAGCTTACAATTAATGCCTCAGAAGGCGAATAGCTCAATGAAGCTCCAGCAGAACGAAACGGGATAACTTCAGTGATTTTTATTGTTATTTGCCTATTTATTAGTCATATTTGTATATGGAAATGATATTTCATCGATGTTGCCACTGTGTGCACTAGCAGTATACACAGAGGGTCCAGAATTGTATTTTTGCGCCCCGACAGAGGTGGTATCAGAGCCATATCGACTGTAGGTCGTAACCTTAGTTAGAATGGCCGTTTGTAAGGAAAACTTCTAAACTTATTTTACAAATGGAAAATCTTAATGATGTGCTATTCTCACCTTGTCTATTCTATACTCTTCTATTCTATCCGTTTCTCATCTATATTCTTCAACCGCCATTTGGAGTATTAAATTGGACTCTCTCCCCTCATAACTTCTATAGTCATCGTTATCCATGTATGAATGCTCAAGAGCTATTTTGAGCAACTGTTTGAAGACCATGCAATCAACAACAACGTATCGACATCTTCCCAAGTGTACGTCGCAAGAATTCCAGACTAAGAAGAAGTTGTACGTCGCCCCCGTCTTTCTCCAAGCTTCGCTGTGAGACCCCGGTTTATTAAGCTTGTAATACTTAGCCTTCCACTGGCTCTAGCATCACAAACAAAATAACTCGTGCCTCGATGGACATGTGCTTCCCAGAAAATGTAGCACACATATATCTTTACAAAAGCATGCATCAATTCCATACAACAGTTCATAGCAAGTCTAGCAAAAGGCATACATAATAATAAGTTATTACAGAACAGCTGACCGGCCAAATGACATAAGTATTAAGTATTAGCGGAAGCAAAAGGTGCCATAAGATGGCTTAAACCAAAAGGTGACCGGTTAGCCACATAACACCACAGGGCAATCGACCGGGCCGCCAAGCTAATCGTCCCAGAACCCACACATCTCACAGAAGTGAGGCCCTTGGGGCTCACCTTCTTCCTCTGCAACAAATAATCATTAAGCAAAGCAAATGAGTACACTAATGTACTCGCAAGACTGACGTGTAGGATAGCAGAACTATGCATATGCTACATGCAGGCTTCTTTAAGTGGAGGTTATATGTCTCAATTGCATAAAGCCAACTTCATTTGCAAGAATTGTAATACATTGAAGGCAAGTTTGCAAATCTGTTTTTATAGTTGAAGTCATGGTAAAATTAGAGAGTAAGAAAAATTCTAAGCCATGGTAAAATCAGAGAGTAAGAAAAATTCCAAGCCATAGTAAAATCCAAATCACAGACGGCTCTTAATACCAACCGTCTGTGATGAGGTACTTATCACAGACGGTTCGTATTAGGAACCGTCTGTGATGAGTTACTTATCACAGATGGTTCGTGATACGAACTGCTCGTGATTTGTCATCCTGAGCGGTTTTTGTATGAAACCGCTCGTGATTCGCAACCGGGAATTTGAAAATTTTGAACGCGCGCGCAGGAGGCAAAATATGTCCTTATATATTATGGCCGACCTCCTCTGGCCTTCGATCTCGCACTCCCGCATCCGGTCCTCCTCTCGGCTCGGTCCTCCTTGCTCGCGATCCTCCTCCGAGCTCCGGTGTAGCTGCTCCTCGGTCCTCCCGCGGCTCCACGCCCCGCTACACCTCCAGCTCCGGTCCTCCCTTGCTCCGCAGCCCCAACCTTCGACATGGTCTTCCTCCCCAACGCTTGAGAGTCGACGCCGACACCAACGCCGACCTCCTCTAGTCCTCTCGACGCGACGCCGAGCTCCTCCAGTCCTCCTCCGACGTCGATGTCCGTTGGTACTTTTGTATATGAGGTTCTATTAGATTCAGATCCAAATTTGTATGTATGAGCTTGTGGTACTTGTGTTAGATTCATATCCGGATTTCTGTTAGATTCTCCTCCAGATTCTACTCATTGGTACTTGTGTATGATCGAGTGTATGTGTGTATCCATGAATCCATGGCTTGAGAAATTTATTGGGAGGCTTAGGAGTTGGGAATCCATGTATGTGTATCAATGAATCCATGTTTGGGAGGCTTCGGAAATGGCAGTGTATGTGTATGAGTGTATCCATGAAAAATGGCAATATTTTTTTGCAATAAAAAAGCTATCACGACGGTTCGAACAAGAACCATCTGTGATAGTTGATTATCCTGAGCGGTTCTTGTTCGAACCGTGCGGATACTGTTTTCACGACGGCTCTTGTTTGAACCGTGCGTGATAGCTTTATCACGCACGGCTCAAAAGCCGTGCAGTGATAACCGCTATTATCACAGACGTACTTTTACGCACGGTTGGAAACCGTCTGTGATGACGGTTCCGAACCGTCTGTGATGAGGTTTTCTGTAGTAGTGTCCCCTAGGACCTCCTTTGCACCTTTTGCAAAGACCACCCTGGGGCGACCTCCTCAGCCCTCCACGACCACCCCTAGCACTTGGGTGATCGTGGGCCATCCATCTTGAGATCTGTGGCTCGGACCTCCCCTAAGTGTTAGGACCTCTAACACGTAGTTCTAAATCTGAGCCCTTGGATTTCAATCCAACAGCTCACGACCTCCCTAGTGGGAGCTCAGTGCGGATTCCAACCGTTACACTTGTTGACCAGTTCTCCCTGGTTCTCTCAGCGACCGTGGGGCACAGGCATTATCAATTTTTGTGCATGGCGGTAGAGAGCAGTGCCTTGTCAACTCTAGAGCTGACAAACGGCTATGTGCTGCCAACATTAAATGTCTGGCAGCCCCTTTTTGCTCAAAAGTCTCTCTGACAACCTACTCCCATCATATCATGTGTACTTTGGATCGATTAATCGGTGACTTTGCCATTTTTTTCCACCAGCTATATTTGAAGCCCAAGCTTGCTATCTAAGTTTCTTTACACACTCCTTTTCAACCTAGCTTCTTCTTACGCTCTTGTGCTCAAAACACCGAAAGTCTTTGCCTCCATTCTTGAACTTTGGAGCTCTCAGGCGACCTCAGAGCTCCAAAGTGGTTCATTAATGCAATATTGGCTGTCACTTTGTTCTCTTGGTCACCTCCAAATCTCCCTAATTTGCGTTGTTTAAACCTTCACAGAGGTTGACAAGGTGGGAGTTTGCTGTTCGTGGCCGGGAGCTTCGTCTTCTTCATCTCCGGCGAGCACCACCGTCACCGGAGCTCCTGTGACCCTTCTTGGACCTCCTTCAGTCCCAGGTTAGTATTTTAGCGTTTGAAACCCGGTCCTCTTAGACCTCTTCGGTTTTCGTTTTCGGCCGTATTTGGTCCCTGGCGGTTATCTCCGGCTAGCCGCCGGTTGGTGGTGCTTTTGGTGTAGCTTTTGGCACCCTTAGGTTCTCCGTCCTATTTGGAGCTCATCCGTGCCTTTGGTTTCCGCCGACGAGTCCACATCGCCGGCAAGCAAGCGATGAACTCGCCGGGTTTTGCGATTCGCAAATCCGTTTCGTCATGTTCTTCGGACCACATTAATGCTCAAATCATTGCTTATCATTGAGGGCATTAATAGTGTTTTAATCTGGGCTTGGGTGTCGCTGTCATGTGGGCCTGGGTTTAGAATTAAAGTCTGGAAATCATTAAGTGTCCCTTTTAGTTTCATTTATTGTCAATCATCTGGAGCATTTAATTTGTCTTAACCGCCACCTTTCTGTCGTTGTCCGGAGGTCCTGCGCCGTTAAAACCACTCTAGGACCTCCTCGGGCTAATCTTAGCCGTTCACAACCTCTCCAAGTTTAGATCTGGGCCTTAGGATCTTTTCCGAAAAATCCTAAGTCTCTGGACCTCCCCTTGGTGGTGATCCTAGCCGTCTAGGACCACCCCTGTTAAATCTTAGCCGTATAAGACCACCTTTGTGTTTCCGCAAAGGACCTTCCCCGAGGTCCTCTTTGCAAAAGACCTCCTTGAGGTCCTCTGTGCGAAAAGACCACCCCTGGTCGTGTTATCAAGACCACCCTCTCGGACCACCCAACCGAGGTCCTCTTTGCAAAAGACCACCCCTGGTATTTTGTAAAGAGAACCTTCAAAACTACCTTTGGGGTCCTCTTTGCAAAAAGACCACCTCTGGTCCTTTGTGAAGAAGACCGCAAGATCCCCGCCTAGATCTGGACCGTTCAGGACCCCCCACGGAGATCTGAACCGTCCAGACCTCTCTCTATTAAACACCTGTCTCATAGGACCTCCCCGCGTAGATCATGGCCATCCATGACCTCCCCCGTGAGATCTTAGCCGTCACGACCTCCCCTTGGAGATCTTGACCGTCTAGGACATCCCTCGCTTCATCTTAGCCGTTCAGGACCTCCTCCTGGAGATCTTGACCGTCTAGGACCTCCCTCGCTTCATCTTAGCCGTTCAGGACCTCCTCCTAGAGATCTTGACCGTCTAGGACCTCCTCCTTTAGATCCGTGGCTTTAGGACCTCCCCCGCCTCAGATCTAGACCGTTAAGACCTCCCCTTGGGAGATCTTAACCGTCCAGACCTCCCCCTTAGTTAGTGTAACAGCCCCAAGTTTATAAACAGTAATAAAATGCTTTATGAACAGTAATGAGGTGCTGTTCATAGCATTACTGTTCATTTCTACACTTTGGGCAGCATGTTACAAATTAAAAACCTTCCTTTTTAGCCAAAACCCTAAAGAACCATTTGAAGTCTTAAAGGAATACAAGATAAAACTTGTATTATGTCTGGGAAATATTTTTATTAAAGCCTAGATATATTATCTTGGCTAAAAATATTTTTGTTGCATTTTTAGAAATTATTTGGGCTTAAAGAAAAATTTATTGTCTTTAAATAAATATTTTCGACCTGAAATAAATATTTATGTATTTTACAAAGTGATAATGTGGTTTATAAAATTTATCTGGGAAATATATTATCCCAGTAGCTTCCAGTAAAAATTTCATGATTTTGTAAATTTATTTGCTATTTTTAAAATCCCAGTCAAACCTTTGCACATTTGAATAAGGTTTGGTCAACTAAACTGGTTTGAATCCAAACCTAAGTACTGTAGCGACTCCGACCACGTGTCTAGGTCCAACCCAATCGACTTGGTTCGGCTCTGTCACGCTCGGGCGCGAGCCCGAACTCCTCGCATGATATGAACCGTTGATCTTCAATCGAACGGGTGAGGCTATAATGTCCCGCGAGCTGTCCACGTGTGCATTTTAATCTCCGCTGTTGGATCTTGATCTAACGAGCGAGATCAGTGTGTGCAATCGGACAACTCTGGATCCCTTTTCAATCTCCACCGTTCATTTCCAATCCAACAGCGCCGCCCTTTTTGTTTTAAACTTAAAGGCGCGCTTTTATCTGAGCCGTTAGATTCAAATCCTACGGCTTTTCCTTTTTACCGCGTGTTATAAAGCCCGCACTCCTCTGGGCCGTTGGATCTTCATCGTGTGGTCCAGATTAGTGTATGCATTCGGACGACTCGGATCCCCTCACGATCTCGGCCGTCCATTTTGATCTAACGCGTCGCTCATTTCATTTTGAAATCAAAGCGCGCGATTATGTGGGCCTTTGGATTTAAATCCTCGGCGCTCCTTTTTGACCGTGGGCCTTTAAAGCCCAAATTCGGTTGATCGTTGGATTTCAATCGTAAGGTCCATATGAGTGTATGCAATCGGACCATCGGTTCAATTTTCCATCGGACCGTAGAAATCAAATCCAACGGTGTTGTGCCATCGCATCTAAAAGGGGTGACGTGTATTCTTTTAGCTGATCGTTGGATTCCAATCCAACGTCCAGATTTGAAAGTGGATCTCGAGATTCCTTTGAGCTCCGTTTTAATCCCGATCGGTCGATCTAGATCGTGCGGTCCATATTAACTGGTACCGATTCAAATCATTTAATCTCTCGATTTATCACAGCCGCCCATTTCCAATCGGACGGCTGATATTCTTTTGAGCTTTTGTGAAGCACGCGCGGCTGAGGATGACAATGGGGCCCACATGTCAGTTGACTCTTATCTTCTTCCCTCTCTCTCACACAGTATGATTTCTGAACAGAGAGAGAGGATTTATCCCAAAGTTTTTACAACTAATTTTTGGGATAATTAGCCCTAAATGGACACCTCATCAACTCTAGATCTTTCTCTCTTGCCCTGTAGCTCAACATCTATATATAAACCCTAGTTTCTTTAAGTCATGACCATTGTTGACCACCAAGCTCACTTTCTTCCTTGTTTGCTTGATGGGATTTTGCTCCTATCCTTTGCTTATCCATCCTTAAGCACTGGTTTTACCTTGCATTAAAGATTCGACATCTTTTGCAGGTTAAATCAGAATTTATCTCTTTGTCGATCAACTTCGAGTTTTCAGAATCTTGGTATCTTTCCTATACTGGTAAGCCAAAAACCCTAGTTTTGATATCTTGAGTATCTTAGGAACCTTAGAAGCTGCTGTGAATCATTCTTTTAAGCATCAGTAGCTTCAACTTGCTTCAAACTGAAAAGTTGATATTATACCTTTTCGGTTTTCCATGTCATTTTCAAAACCTAGGGTTCTTCCTGTCAACTTACCATCTTATTTAGGCTTAGACTAAACCCTAGCAGCATGACAAGTTGATCTTTCAATTCTTGTCATCATCTATTTTGACTTCTAGTTGAGATCTGTCTCGATTCTTTTGTCGACAACCGGCAAAATGAATTTCTTCTTAGTTGATGTGATCTAACTAGTTAGGTTAGACTAAGATTGGTTTGGGATATTAATTACCTAAAAGATCATGCTAAGTTTCATTTATGAACTTTTGCATGTTCTATATTCCTTTTTCCAAAAATTGCAACTTTGTCTGTTTTGGCTCTTTTAAAATCAAAAGCTGGAACTTTGCACTAAACTTGATTTCGTCTTTTGGAAAAACGATAAGCTATATTATGGGTTATTATCACTAATATGGGTAGTTATGGCTTAAGCATACTGTAATCATGCATTTCCAAATTGATCATGCATTTTTCCTTCATTTTGAGCTTATGGTCAGATTTGGCATTTATTGGATTTATTTGCTTTCTATAGAATCTGGTTCATTTGAAGTTTTTGAATCTGCCTCTGAGCAACATGAACCTGCAACAGAAGTGTATTACTACCAAGGCAAGCATCCTCTTTGCACCATATTGATCCCAAATTTTGTACAATAGCTTTTACAAATCCAGTGATATCTGTGCATGCTATTTTTCTGAAAATACAAAATGTGATTTGTTAGTAGTTAGCTATGACCAAACATGATGGATTACCTCAATTGTCACCATACACTTAACCCTAGCATATTACTGTATATCATAACCTATATTTTTAGTTTTAGCTTAGACATGCGATCTAGAGATTTTAGAGTTTGACAAGCATATCTTGTCAAACATGGGAATCTAATCGAACTATTGTTATTTTAAACTCTTTGTCCAGTTTCTTTAAATCAGTCTTGTATTTGAAATTCAAATTGATCTGGACAAGAGGAAGCTAGTGATGGTGCTTTTGTGCACGAGATTGGGTTTTGTGGTGGACTTGTCAGGGTTAATTAAGGACCGAACTCGACTATTCGGTTCAAGTCCCCACGTACTTCCACATGCGATGTATGGTATTTGTTTGGTTAAGTAAAATGTTAAGACTATTGAGTTGGAAGCAGGAGAGTAAGGATATGTGTATTGACCTTGTATGGCATAGATGCTTTGGTCTGAGGACTGCGTTTTATGCCATGTGAGCTCGTATGTCGATGTCGGATGTTCTTAGGAGGTGAGGCGTATATGTTCCTCGTCGCATATCGATACCTTAATGGTGCCGATAGCATTCTACTATGGGTAGGGAACCCAGTCGCATTAAATTGTTTGGATCGGCATTCGGCGCAACATGTGTGCCCGTTAGCGGATGCTATCGATCGTTGTTTAAGCGGGATCGGTTCACACATGGGGTCCAACTCAATAGTGTTAGCTTGTTGAAAAATACCAAATCTTAGTTTCCCGATCGGCATACCAAAGGAAGTATGTCATCATTCGGAGGCATCCGAAGGCAACGGGCTAGCTAAGTCATGTGGGTAAGATGTACACCTGCGCAGGTATAAAGCATTCGAATAAGCGTGTCCACGGTCATGGACGATAACTTGAATTGATGTCACTGTATAGAAGTTTTGATTTTCAAAAATCTGGTTTGGGTTTATTTTCGGTTTGCATGAGGAATCATGCCTTTATCTTCGTTATATTTAATGTCTTTACTTACTGTTCGACTTTACCTTTGATTTATTAAATGGTTTTACCAAAACTTAGTCATTGTAGGTTAAGATGTCCTGCTTTATGCAAATCTGAACCTTTATACCTTCCTGTTGTAACCTTATGCATGTAACAATTCTATTCCTTTGGTTAGGCTCTAATCAACACTTTATTTTAATAGTTTGTGTAAGACTTGCTGAGTACCTTCCGTACTCAAGGTGCTACCACCTATTGTTGCAGGTGAGGACGGTTTCCTTTACAAAGTACCCGTTAGCGCCGATCAGGGTGACGCTAACGAGTAACGCTACTTCTTTCCTCCACGCAATTGCCTGCGGGTGGATGAGGCCATTGGTGGATTTTTTCATTTATTTTGCTTCATTTGTTGAATATGTTGTAGTGACCAAGTCACTCTATATTGTAGTACTAAACCGAATGTTGTAAACTTATGTTTAATTATGCAAATGTACGACTTGTATGTGTATGATGCAATGTTGTTAAAGGATATATATATGCAATGGTCATTGATCACAGGAACCATTGTGAGATATATATATATCAGGGATCTGTTTATTGGAATTGTTACTTGTTGAATTTATACCTTTAGCATGATCTTTAATTGAGGGCGATCTTTGTTCCTTCATTAATAATCATGTTCTTGTATGAATTTAATTAAGTACATTTCCAATAACTCGGAGAGCCACGCCGTTGGTATCGAGCATCGTTACTGTAGGTTAGAAGTAGCATGGCGAAGCTATTAGAGAGTCTTCTAATAAAACTATTTTCAAGTAGTAGTATAATTTTGAAAGCTTAAGTATGACATCTTTTATTCCTTATCCTCCTTAATGTCACTTCTTGCCCAACTTTCTGTTGGTTTATTTAAAAGTGAATTGTTCCTTATCTTGTCTTTTTGCCTATAGATGAGCGGTTGGTATTTGGTCAAGGAGACTCGAGCTGAAGATGTTGATGGGTTCCCAACATTACTTCGGGACATGATGTGGCGCTCCAACTTCACCTATCAGCCGGAGTATGCCATTTATCGACGAGACCGAGGACCAGGGATGGAGGAGTACCGTGTCTTCATCAATGTCATCGCTAGGCATGTAGCCGGCAGTGTTCCTTACTATGTCCAAGCACTTGCCACCTCTGAGGCTATGGCAGTTCAGGAAGCTGCGAGTAGGATGATGAGCCTTCTTCGTCATGATTTGTCGGAATTGTCTCAACCACCCTACGGCCACTTCTCGAATCAAGGCCCTACCTCCGAAGTGAACATGTTCGATGAGATACAGTTTGGCGAAGACCCCCAGGTGCGACAGTTGGCAAGGATGGTCCGCATCATGGACCAAATCCATCGCTGTCTTGTGAGGGAGCTATGGGAAACTCGGCATCGCCTTAATGAGGCCCAGGAGTACCTGCTTCTTGGTGTCAACATGAACCGCGTTCCTCGCAACGTGCTTTATGGTGACAACGAGACCTCCCCCGCTGCTGCTGCACCACCTCTTTATCGACTTCCAGAAGTGGCCGGGTGTGTACCTGTTTATGGACAAGTGCGCCAAGCCCGGATGATGCGCAGTTTTCCTCGCACTCTGCGGTGCACCTCACGGAGGTCATCG
The DNA here is from genome assembly GCA_036346255.1 of Ampelocalamus luodianensis. Classification (NCBI taxonomy): domain Eukaryota; kingdom Viridiplantae; phylum Streptophyta; class Magnoliopsida; order Poales; family Poaceae; genus Ampelocalamus; species Ampelocalamus luodianensis. Next base: position 48,030,667 of record CM070625.1, on the reverse strand, counting down.
ACCATTTGTTGGGTTCCCGAGGCGTCTCATTAGCCCGTTGGATCCTGTTGATACTGGTTCCCCTGGAGCTCATCTTCTGAATGAGTTTCCGGTAAACTTTAACCGGGATCTTTACGCTAGCACCTCGACGATGAACCCTCTCGGTTGAGTGTCTTTCGGTTTAGTAGTGGCCCTTAAATAAAATGTATGTAATAGGGCAATAGTATTTTGTCCAAGGTATGTAAGTTTAACTTTCGGTTTGTAATCTGACATTATGGCCGACTATAATGTAAAACTGGAACCGAAATTTTGTTGTGTATATATGAAGTTTCTGGTTTTGGTGTTAACTTGAATATATGTCATAACATGATGCATTATATGTACAGTGTTTGTTTCTTTTCTAATTGCAACCTTGTTTGTGTTTGCCGAGTATGTCCTTGTTATGTTGTTAACCATGGTGTGGTAACAGGATGACAGGACCTACTACTCGTCTTAAGCGCAACAAGGGAGGGCATGTCGACTCCCATGCCTCATTCTCGGGAGGGCCGGCCCGAACCCTCCGGCTCTCGAGTCCGCAAGGTGGTCCCCGGGAAGAGGAGCTTCCTCCACCACCTTCGATGGCCGATGTGCTCATGCAAATTGAGCGCAACCGGATGGACCAGACGCGCATCTTGGAGCAGATTGCGCGCAATACTTCTTCTCCTATTGCATCAGCCGTCAGAGCAGGAGGTCACCATGTGCAGGGCAATCTTGCTGACTTTCAGCGGACTAACCCGCCGGTGTTCTCCAGTTCTCAGGATCCCATGGAAGTTGAGGATTGGCTTCGGACCATTGAGAAGAAGCTTTTGATTGCTCAATGTTCCTAGAGGGAAAAGGTTCTTTTTGCCAGTTATCAGCTCGATGGGCTAGCTAGCATATGGTGGGATAATCTTCTTGCCATTCAGCCTGCTGGACATGTCCCTACTTGGGATGAGTTCGTGGAAGTTTTTCGCGAAGCTCATATTCCTGAAGTGTCATGATGATCAAGCAACAAGAATTTCTCGCTCTCAAGCAAGGGCGAAAGTCTGTGACCGAATATCTTCATGAGTTCAACTTCCTTGCCAGATATGTCCCTGATGATGTTTCTACTGACCTTTGTCGTCGAAACCGGTTCTTGAATGGTCTATCTGAGGAATTGCAGATGGCTGTAGCTTTGCATGACTTCAGAAATTTCTCTCATTTGGTCAATAAAGCAATTGTGGCCGAGAGTAAGAGCAAGGCGTTGGAGGAGTCACGCAAGCGACAGCGGACTTCTCAGTTTATTCACGGTGGCAGCTCACCAAGGCCTCGTATGTGGTTATGCGGACCACCACGAGCACCACTCCATTTTCACCAAGGCGGCGGTGTTTGCCCCTCGTCCATCTCCTCCCACGGCCGGGCCAGACCAAGTGGAAATCAGCCTGTCTGTTAACAATGTTAACCGGGGTTATCTGTTTTCATTGTGGTCGTCCGGGCATTATGCCAACAAGTGTGTGGCAAAGCAAAGCAATGATTGCCTCTGTTCAACCATATCCAGCGCACCAGGCGACCAGCCCCTTCGCAGAGGTCCCCTATCAAAGCGATCGGCTCGGTCCGTGGGCATGTGAACGGATCACCGCGAAGAGGCGGTGATACACTGAAATTGTTATGGGTATGCTCCTAGTTAATTTCAGTCCATTCTTATTTTATTTGACTCTGGAGCACCTCATTCTTTTGTTAGCAATCATTTTGTTGCTCAACACCGATTAGACATGCATACCCTCCAACCATCTTTTATTATTCAATCACAGGTCGGTCTTTAAAACCGATCGATCTGTAATGGGGTCAACATAACAATCCTTGGGGTAAAGTTTTTAGCAAATCTAATTGTGATTGACTCTAAAGGGTTGGGCGTCATTTTGGGTATGGATTGGTGTCCAAGAACCGAGGTCAAATCAATTGTTCCCAACGGTCTATTTCTATGACCAATGCAGACGGTATTCAAGTTGTTTACCATTCCAAAGCAATTGGCTCTCATCTTTGTGCTCACCGAGTTGATACCACTCCTTCTTTGGAGTTAGTACCAATTGTCAGTGAGTATGTTGATGTTTTTCCTGAAGACCTTCCCGGATTGCCACCAGACCGGGAAGTGGAGTTCGTAATTGAACTAGTTCCTGGAACCGCTCCAATATCCAGGAGTCCTTATCGAATCCCTGTCAATGAGTTGGTTGAAATGAAGAAGCAACTCGGAGAATTGCTCGACAAAGGATTTATTCGACCGAGCTCCTCACCTTGGGGATGCCCGGCAATCTTTGTCAAAAAGAAAGACAACACTTTACGGATGTGTGTGGATTACCGTCCGTTAAATGAGGTCACTATCAAGAACAAATATCCTCTGCCTCGAATTGATGATCTTTTGATCGGTTGGTTGGTGCCGCGTCTTTTCAAAGATTGATTTGAGGTCGGGCTATCATCAAATCAAGGTTAGAGTGAGGACATTCCTAAAACAGCTTTTTCTACTCGTTCACGGTTTATGCGAGTATCTTTGTTATGTCCTTTGGTGCGACCAATGCTCCACTTATTTCATGAATCTTATGAATTCGGTGTTCATGGAGTTCTTGGATAAGTTCGTTGTCGTGTTCATTGGCGACATCCTTATTTATTCAAGTCGATAAGGATCATGAACAACATTTGCGACTTGTGCTGGAAACACTTCGTCGGCATCGATTATATGCTAAGTTCGGCAAGTGTGCTTTCTGGCTCAGAGAGGTGCATTTTTGGGGCATGTGTTATCACGAAGGAGGCATTCTTTGTTGATCCAAGCAAGGTACAAGATGTGCTAAATTGGAAGCCTCCCAAAAGTGTCCCAGAGATCCGAAGTTTTCTTGGACTTGCGGGTTATTACCGCAGGTTCATTGAAAATTTCTCCAAAATTGCTAGACCTCTGACTCAGCTCTTGCAGAAAGAGAAGAAATTTGAATGGTCAGCTAAATGTGAAGAGAGTTTTCGGCTTC